>JARIHS010000045.1:0-600000 GCA_029320655.1 Mycena floridula | reverse complement strand
TTTCACTATGACATTTTGATTCCAGGATCCACATCTCAAGCCCGCTTCATATAGCGGCAAGTACATCTAAAATTGGGTGGGCTTGTCCTATAGTCGAGAAGGTTGTCGTAGACCCCCGTCCTCGCGGAGTTCGAAGTGTTGTCTGCCTTTCATTTCTTTTGATTGGTCAATCTCAATCACCATGAGAGATGCACACCTTTCCTCACCACAAATGACTGGAGGTCACTCTCCTTTTCACCGTATAAAAGCTTCGGATACCAACCTCTGCCCCTGCTGCCAGGTCCCAGAAACTGTTTCCCACTACCTTCTCACTTGTCGCCGTTACACCAAAGAGCGTCAGACCCTTCGCCAATCAACTGGCATTCGCTCTCTCCAGATCCGACACCTACTCAGCGATAAATCGAAACACGTTCGTCAACTCATGACCTTTGTCAAGTCAACAAATCGCTTCCCTGTCGTCTTCAATGGCGGCTCTCCCTCCGAGGAAGCGTCCCAGGGAACAACACAAGACTAAAATTTGGATTACTCTATGTGCCTTGGGCATACGAGGGGGAGGGAGTTTCGCAGACTCCCTCCTGTCCTACAGGACAGTGACATTACCCCTCACAATTCTTACATGTGCTAACTCACGCGAACTCAAGTGCATTTTCCGGACAATTTTATTCTGTCTCAATTACTTCTGCTATTACAGCAATCGACGAAGCGACAATCGCTCTTAATTCCGACTAATACCCCCTTCACGCGACCCGCCTTCCCTGCATTGTCACCCAGTCTTCACCACCAATCATCTCACAACACGAACCACCTCTCTACAGAGATTCATTCATTAAGCGCCGAACAAGATAAACACTTTTCTCAACTCGCCCTCATCCAGCCCGCCCCACAATCACTTTTTCTAGACACCCAACAGCAAGATTTCTCAGTACTTTACTTACTTACAAAAAGGGATACGGATCCGAGGGAGGCAGGGACGGACTAGTTTTATTTACGACCACAGCCATGTATATGCGACATGGGACCCTTCGGGCCCAAATGCGAAACGGATTTCATCATCATAAACGTGGCCTTCTGGAGGGACCTTGGTTAATGTTACTTCTGATTCTGCGGCTATTTGACAGGTGATGTAACGAGATGAAAGACACATCTGCTCTCAATTACCAGTATATGACTCAGGTGTCACCTCTCTGACCAGAGGTGACATATTGTTGTTCAAGCCCTTGTATAATGGGAGGTGGAAGACAATTGGGAGTCACGGTGTGGAGTTGCGGTGGGTATCTGTTGGGACACTGATCTCTCAATGAAGTTTAGGATTTGAGGTTGCACTCTGTTTCACAGACATGATGAGCTCTTGCTGAGCACATGTCGACAAATCCAGCCCATCCTGATTTTTTGCTGTTGCATCCAATCTTTTCTGTTTATACAACAGAGAATACTCACCTAACCTTCATAAATGGCTGTGAGGACTTGTCATGACTGGGTAAGTGGTCTCTGGTGATGCTGATGCCAATGACGTAGGAGAACTGAAGCATCCAGGTAAGTATTGGTGAACCCTGTGACCAATGAGCCAGCTTGAGTGCGCCCAAAATTGTGAGATTCATATTGATGAACCCATCCAAAAGGCCAATGGCATGGGACAAAATACTGCACCCAAGATGAGACATGTCATGATCCAGGGAGGCTCTTCATGAGAGCACAGTTGCATAGCTTACAATCTGGTCCGAGTGTGCCTATCTCAGGTCCTGGATCATTTCATATTGTATTGAGAATTTCTTGGTTTGTTTGGTAGTTTGCTGATTTTCAGACAAATGTCAGCGGGCAATATGAAATCATCCTCCAATAAATAATCTGCAGCATCTTCTATCTTTTGGGAGCTTGCTTTTTGGATACCATGTTAGCTGAGCACTCAGGCATTCATTAGGCTAGGTCATCGGAGGAGGCATGAAGATATCAATGATATCTGCATAATATTGGGTATACAGGGAGTTATAGGAGCCACTGAATGTAGGCGGTTTCAAATTTTCATATGGTAATCTCCTTGCTGCGACTGTCGCTTTAGCAAAAAATTGACTAATCGAGTTTTTAGGCTTTGGGAGTTTCAGGATTGTGGATAGGTCACAAGTCTCGAAATGTGCGGCAATCAAGGAACCACAACTATATCTCAGGCCAAGTTACATGCCATTCATAAGCTTGAATATTTGAGCCTTGCAATATCCACTTGCTCTTCCACCGAGTATCATTGAAGCTCCGCATAGCCAGTATCTCTTAAGTATTGTCACCCTGATTATTGAGATTCTATCATTGTTTGAATGACAATCTTGCATGATTTCACTGTGTGGAGTATTTGGGCGGTATCCATGATGGAGCCTCATCCTCTAGCCAGGGTGCTCCATATTGTGTGTTCATCTAAAGCTTTTTTTGCTGTATTTTCAGTGTTTCTCTGCGCTTATGGTCAATTACGGTTTAGTTATTGCGTATCTCATCACAGCCTCAGCATTCTCCATGGCCTATTTCTATGTCCGATCTCCTGTATGTAGCTCTCTGACCATTACATCCATGATATCAACCATACTGGCAGAACTGGCCTGACAGGGATTGTCCTCCCTCTAACCTGTCAGAAGGAGGTTGGTCATTCTGTATCTCATCACGGCCTCGGCTTTCTCCGTGGCTTATTTATATGTCTGATCTCCTGTATGTAGCTTCTTGACCATTACATTCATGATATTGACCATACCGGCCTGATAGGGATCATCCTCCCTCTAATAATATTCAATTTATGTATCTCCAATTGGATTGAGATATTTGACTTTGATCTTTACAGACTCGGTCTATCATCGCCTGTAAGTAGGTATCCTCACTGATAAACCCGCATATCTTCGTAAGGTACCGCTCTGTTCTCCATCTTCCACAGCTTTTCTTCTTCGGTACCTGACAATGGCGGAGCCATTCCATTCTCATTCCAAAGGACTCGCTGCAAAAAATGATCATCAGTACCGCCTGAAACTAGTAAAGGGAAGAAACTTGCATCAAGCTCAGCAACTTGGACTTCCCAATCTACACCTTTGTCCTTGGTGAATGGCGCAAGAACGGTCTCGTACTTGTCCATGAAGTTCCGTTTATCAGCATCTCTGCAAATGATATCAGACAACAAACAGATATAACATGAAGAGAGCTGACCCATCGATATGCCGGGCGACATGATGAACGACAAATCGCACAAAATTATCGGTCTTCTGCCCTCCGACAAAGTAATTGGTCTTCGGAACATCGATGAAAATGACCACGACGTAAAACGAGGGCATAAATGAGTAGATTTTGGTGATAGCTTCGGCCAAAGCTGCTTTTTCAGCTTCGGAGTACAGGCTGGGTGGTACATAGATCCTGTGAAGCGGCATTCTGAATGATTTTGAACCTAGTGGGTCGCTTGCCTTTTATATCGCAGCTAGGGTTCGGCGCCCGGCGTAGACCCGAGCCTTGCCCGAACCACTTGAACGGTGATGACGAAGATAGCCGAATTGCGGAGTAGAGGTTTGAAATGCAGGGGCCATCGGTTCCACCAGACCGTGGTGTAAGCCTGTCGGGCAGAGGCCGACAGTGCTTGCCTAGCACAGTTTACGCTCAATCGGTACCTTGGTCCATCGCAGAGGGAAATTGTGATATTCACAAGCTGCAATAATGATCCCGGAGCAAAGCCAAGGAGAGACGCACCTGAAGGGCTTGACATCGCTCGCTTGATGTTCAACCTAAGCCAGCGAAAAACAGAGACCACATGACAGCAAAAAAGATTCGGAGACAAGGTAGGGGAACTTATACTGCAGAACGCAGGTGTGAAAGATGCCGGCGACCCGGCTAGGCATGTCCCGATCTTCGCAAGTCGTTCCTAACAATGCAGAAGCGTCATTTGAGCTTGATGAACGTGGTGCTGGTTTTCACCTCGTTCTCTTGTCGTTGCCTTGAACCACGATGGGCAGTTATTATGGAAGAAGAATAGCTCCGAAATGTCACGTAGGTCACCGGTCCCAAGGGGGATCTGCCAAAATCTACAGACCTTGTCCCACCCAAAAGGTCTAAAATTGCCTTTTTTGGCCTGCCGAACGAGTTTTTGCCGAAAAATCGCTTCCGGTCACAGATCCCGAACCCAAACTGCCGAAAATTTACTCCGGCAGCTGGGTCACAGGTCACAGTGCCCGCCGAATTGAATGAAATGAAATACTACAGTACAGTTGTAGTTTGACCAGTATTGGTGCTCGGAAAACTGCCAAGAATGGATACAGTAAAGAAATTAGATTCTGAAAATATATTCACTTGTATCTGTTCACTTGTATCTGTTCACTCCCAGCTGACTCTGTGGTTCTCTAAAGTTTAGTGTAAGACTTGTGCTGGTAAGGGGTTCTTGTAATAAGTCAGCTAACTTTACATAGACAGTAGTAGAATAAAATCTTTTTCTGTAGCT
The DNA here is from genome assembly GCA_029320655.1 of Mycena floridula. Classification (NCBI taxonomy): domain Eukaryota; kingdom Fungi; phylum Basidiomycota; class Agaricomycetes; order Agaricales; family Mycenaceae; genus Mycena; species Mycena floridula. The sequence continues at coordinate 595,550 of JARIHS010000045.1, read as the reverse complement.
ACAATGTGATGAGACCTACTTCACAGTCCAACTTTACGAGTCCCATTTATGGGAGTCGTTTGTTGGATGAGAGCGATTTTTGGGACCACCATTTCACCTTGTCATTGAGTCGACTTTGGCCCTGAAAAACATACAGCATCCTCCGTGTGCTCTTCCTTAGCGCAACGTCGGTCTGTCGGGATGTCCCGATAAAAAATTGGGGGACTCGTATCTGCCACCGGCACGGTTGGCCTCTATCCCACTGGTTAACTATACTGGGGAGAAGCAGACTCATATCTGCCACCGGAACGGATGGCCTCTAGCTCACTGGTGGATTTCTGGAGAGCAGATATTTGAATACATGGATACTTCAATTTACATGTTTGAATTGGCGGAGAGGAAAGTGTTGTCAGATGAAGTTGAGCCATCTTCTGATTCATTGTCAGAGCCAATAGGGTCGTTCAGAGTAGCGATTATTCGGCCAATTGTTGGCCAATTATTTTACCAATTGTTCATCAATTGTTGATGGTTGGCCCTGGTTATGGAATAATTGATGAAATAATTGAGTGAATAATTGGCCAATAATCGGTACTCTGAACTCCCCCTCCTGCCGTTTTGAAACAATTGGAGAATAATTGTGGACTTGATAGTCTTGAACATGGCCCGGCAGCTTTTCGGCACACTATTGTATTCAGACTCCGACCGGGGCAGTAATCGCGTGACCACCATCGATCTTTCTCGTCTTTACCATGCCCGCCCGACCTAAAAGGGAGCTCCAGCTTGATCAACTAGGGGAATATGCTCAAAAGAGACGGCATGCTGAATACCGGAGACTTGCGGAAGAGTTGATGGAAATAGAATAGAGAAGGCTGAAAATGGGGGCCGTCGTCATCGAGCACGACGGTGGGAAGGAACAAAGATGGTGATGTCGGAGTTCAAATTTCGCCAACAGTGCCGGTTGCTGATGGCAAAATAATTGGTCGAACAATTGAATTATTTGAATAATAGAATTGGATCTCAATTATTGAAACAAGTCAATTATTTCGTGAATTGTTGCTCTAATTGTTTGAAATAATTGAAAAAATAATTGGCCCAACAATTGACCAACAATTGAGAAATAATTGCTACTGTGAATGACCCTATTGATGTCATGATTTTATAGCTATATATATGAATATCTCTGTGAAACAGCAACATTGCCTGGTGCAATTCATATTAATTGCTACTCGAAACCTGATTCTATTCAATCTTGAAGCATGTGTACCTTCCAAATACAGAGTTCCAGCATATTTGAATCATCACAGTCATGAACTTATGTTTGATGAAACTCAGTCCACTATAGGCGGCGCTAATATACGCTTTACAAAAGACGAAATTGAGCCATTTCTTGTTCCAGGAAATACCCTGACCCTAAATAAAATCAATACCAATTATATATTTGCTTCAGTTCAGAGAGCAATGGACATCAAATTGTGTACTTTGACAGATGAACACATCATCTGTGAAATTCCAATGGCAAGTCCAATCATAGACAAGCTGCCCATTGTTGGTCTGCAGATGCTTCTTGAACTTCATAATATTACAGGACATAGCAAATGTACAAAGCAATCACTTTTGAAACATCTAAAGGAACATGATATGTGCAATAATACCTGCAGTGATACTTGGATTATCTTTCGGCCAAATATTGTTCTAACTGTACAGGACAGAAAGAAGATACACCGTGCAAATCCATCAGCTCGGGTTGCAGAACGCAAGGCTGCCTTGCAGTCGGGTGGAACTTGTAACACTGCATAAAATATAGGTATGAGAGATGGCACTACACCACCTACACCATGGGAGCTATAATAATTGGACTGGCCGGGCTAATTGATCATCTTACACATCGGACCCCGGTAATGAGCGCCCGGCTTGCCGATTCACCTGTGAAATCAACCTTGCCCCTCCCGCTTACCGTAATTTGCAGAGGACCTGCAGAGACCCTGAGAGTCACCCTGGGGATACCTGGTAGAACCTGCTATCTTTGTTGAAGCAACCTGCAAGTTGGAATAATGTCTCATCGTCGACCCAACACCAACAACTTGAAGAAGCCAACAGACACCCTGCCGCTAAATCCCAACAAGTACGCCGATTACGAGGGCGGGTAAGACTTATAGGCGAGCTCCTTGTCTTTGCGAGAAAGCACCAAAGATGGGGGATCCACCTTATAGGACTTGTCTGTGACCCATTCCTCTTTGATCTCGTAGTGCATGACAGAAGTTTTATCGTAACTGAGAAAGTCCACGTCCTCGACGTTGTAAACACCAGCAACATTGGCATTTACCCAGGCCTTGTCTCTGTCTCCTTGGCTATAGTAGGCGTAAAGCGCGTTCAGATCCCAGGGTATGCTAGCCTGGGGGTGCTGGTGTTCGTGCACGAAGCCTAAAATAAAGCATGAATTACAAGTGGGGCGATTAACAAGTGTCCAACCTAGAACATGGCCGAACTCATGCCTAACATGCCGTGCATGATCCTTCTCCGTCTCACCCGGGGGCCAATAGAATTTTACAGTCGGCTCGGATTGGTCCTTGACTTCATAGCATTGAGTCCCCAGGCACGACCAATTTTTACGGCTCTTGTTGTCGTACGCGATTCGGACTTCGGCGTCACCATCCTGCACCCAATCGAATTTCAGATTGGCGGTGAGACCCGGAACTATCCATTCTGCAGCGTATTTCTTGACCTGGTCCGAGTTGAAATCACTCCGAAGATGAAACAATCAAGGACGTACTTTCTCACGGAACCCGCTTGGCTCGTACTCTCCATTCAAAAACTTGATGGTGATTTTTTCACCAGCATTCCACTTTATACTCTTGAATACCACAGCAGTACGCAGGGTATCCGATTCGACCATCCATGTTTTTTTGTCGGGTGGTGTACAGTACTCATTTTCGAAAGTACTCGACCTGAAAGATGGTAAGTACAATTCCAAATGGAAGCCTGCAGTGTACTTGATCATTAATGGAATACCGGGTAGTGTGGAGTACTCATTTTCAAAAGCGCTGGCACCCGAGCTGGAATATGTTAAGTATGATTAATATCAAATGGGAGCCTGCAGCGTACTCGACCATTGATGGATTGCCGGGAGGTGTACAGTACTCATTCTCGAAAGTACTGGCACTTGAACTGAAAGATGTTAATTATGGTTCCAATGGAATATCAAATGGGAGCCTGCAACGTACTCCATGTTGAATTTCTCAACCTAGGGAAAAGGAAGAAGTTGATATCAGCTTCAGAAAGAGTGAGCCAGACAGGGAGCATAGCAGAGTCAAGGTTACTGGTATATATATTACTTATTACCTTATTGGCCGGCAAGATTACAGCTTTCAAGAATCATTGTTCGGTGAAAACAAACGCCGGAGTCTTTCTAGAAAATGAGCCTCTATTCGATGCCATCTAGAATGTTTTTTTAGTGTAATTCACTAGTGCCGAATTGGACGTTCGGAAAACTGATCCTTCGAGACGTTTGACTCCACGGTGGAAAACAAAACGATAAATTTATGGTCTCGCGAATGTCACATGCATTGCTTCGATCTCTTGATATTCTCATTATCCCAAAGTGGTGTGTCACGGTATCGGAACTCGCACCGAGCGAACAGTAGGCCGTGAGGTGCACTATGCCATGTGATTTCATCATCTTCCGTACCGATAATTTGATGAGATCGATGGAGAAGTGCAGGTTCTGCGGCCGGCCCTAATTATCAACCTCAACAGGCTGACTTCGGGTGGATGCGCAAGTACCGTAGTCCAGTGCAACGTTTCTCCAACATTCCCACCTTCATGGGTGTCTGATCATCGAACCAACCCCAGAATCTCGATTTCCGCAGCATATTCAAATGTCCCGGTGGATTAGTTTTCCGAGAACCTAATCCGGCATTGACAAGTGACAGCTAAAGATAAAGAGTGTTACTTACCCAATGTTTACCCTGGCTCGACTAAATAGTGGCAGGCACGAACTCGTATGGCGATTTGCTCCACAAGATGTCTATTGATATTGTACCAGCTGTAACTGACAGACTCTATGATACATCACTTATGATTCTAAAACCAAGTCACTCGAGGAGAGACTAGATAAAACCCACATTTTCCTTGAGTTGTTTCATCATAGTAGCATTCTTGCAGGCCAAGTACTGGTAAGCACACTCAGCAATGGTGGCGCCGCGGTAAACACAAGACTAGTTTCTCTCCTGATCAAGGACTGTCAACTCCCAACATGCATGCTGTTTGTCGAAAACTTTGCGGAAACCGGGATTGACTTGTCACCGGACGTTGTAGCCGTACACGACGATTTCGATAACTATGCGACTGATCTATCGTGATAGCTAAGCGACGGATCTACTGCGATAGCTATGCGACCGATTGGAACGATTCTTCTTACTCTGTACCTAACAATTTTTCTGACTCTATACTTGATGACTCTTCGCACTCCATACTGACTTCTATGGCATGTCCATCGTTGTCCTTGGCGCAACGCATTGTAGTGTGTATTATGTAGGTACTTGGAGTAAAGCATCGCAGCTTGTACTTGAGAGCAAAGCAATGCGGAGTATCATTTCTGTCACAGTTTCTTTATCATTGTATAAGAGTTGGTCTTCGAACCAAAAACACAAGGACAGACACCACTTATACCTGTTTGGGAACAGGGAGTGATGCAATCAAATGTCCAAGGCGCTCATAGTTAATGGCATACTATATGTGACTGGTTACCTAGCCACCCCTAGGAAGCTGGACATCTGCTTCTAGCGTCCTTGAATCATATAAATTTGCATTTCTGCGAGTTGTAAGGTGTAGCCTAGGTTGTTACCTCACTCTGACCCACTTTTGATGCATGTGTCATCATCGGCCCACGAGCTATGGTTATTGGGGGAATAGTCAGAAGAGCCGGTGGTATAAAGTTGGTACTATTTGTAGCAAATAAATATAGCCAATGTTGCAACAAACAGTGTCCCCGGCGGTAAATCAACATTCCAGGTTGCCTCAAACTTTCATCCTGTCGCAAACAGCAGCGTAATCCACTACGATTCGGAAGCAATCATTAGCTTGGTTTCATACAACATTGGGATCTTAAGAAGTTGTATACAACCCAGGCTCTGAGACTCACGTCTCGGTTTTTCTGAACCTTGTCTTCTTCTTCAGATTCAGGCAACCTAGCAACTTTTGACAAGTTTATCTAACCAGAAGCTCTATAACGTATTGTGGGCTTCACCTTCCTCGGTTGATGACAACCGCAGCCACATTCTGGAGTTACTCTCAACCTGGCGCCCTGAGAGCCTGCATGGTTTCACCCAACTGTTGAAGAGTTCCTGTGTTCTCCGAGCTCCTCACATAGCCAGGTTCTGAACAACCAGACAAGACTTGCCAGGTTTCATCCAACCTGGTATTCTTTTGGTGAGCCTAGTTTTACACAACTTCCATTTCTGTCCTGGGTGACGCTGAACCTTAGAGCAGCTAACAAGTTCGTGGTTTTACACAATTTCCTCAGATTGGACAAGTTACACAAGACATCACAAGAGTCCTATGGTTATTGACAACCAATTTCCCTTTCAGTGAACTCGGTTTGGTACAACACCAAGACACTTCATGAGTATCATGAAATATCACAAGACCGAGACAGTTATTGATAACTGATATCCTGTTCAATGTGCCGGGTTTTATACACTTCAAACAGATCCAAAGGTCCTACGGAACATTGAGAGAGTCCTGTGGTTACGCACAACTGCTACCCTTGGCAGCAAGCTAAGTTTGAGGGAACTTCGGGAGGTTCGGTGAGTCTCTCAGAACCTCACCACAGCCAGACGGTCATCCGTAACTTATATCTCATTCAGTGATCCAGGTTCGATGCAACCTCAAGGTCTTGACAGGGTTCACAGAACATCACGAAGCTCCTGCAGTTATCCACAACTGCCACCTCTGACAGCGAGCTAGGTTTGACACAAATTCAAGGACTTTGAGTTGTTCACAACTTTTGTCCTTATGGTACCTCAGGTTTGACTCAACTTGACAAACCTTGTCTGGTCTCCCAAACTTTCAGAATGTCATCATGTGTGTTTTACATCTTAGTACTCTCAGATCCTTGCCAGGTCTATTCAAAGATGCTTTGCATTCTCATTTAACTGTTGAAAAGACTTAATTCAAGTGGGATTGGAAGGATGTGAAGGTTGCGCCACCATTCCAAGACAAGGTACCAAGTCTGGAGCTGCTATAATCTTGCTGCAATAGATTATTTCGCCATCTATATTGCTATAAAATGTGAACTGAAAACCCAGATACCTCTTCAAAGCTCCCAGAAACTCCTGGAAGAATTTAGAAAGAACAGCATGACTAGACTCTATGCCAACAGCGGGCTCGCAAGTCCATGTATTGGTCACCGGGTCAGGCCAAACTCTTCCTTGAAGCTCCGTGAACGAGAGCATCTTGGGCAGCAATTCTGAGTTTGCTGGTTGTATCGCGTCTAGCCATTTTGAGATCCGAAGACAGGGCATAATGTGAAACATGGTACACTTTGGGTTGTTCCAGTCTCAAAAATAGAAACAAGCACCAGTAATCTCCAATATATCAGGGGACATTATCGCATACAGTCGCCATGAGCTTGTGGAAGCTCTGGCGGACCAAGTCAAATAAGTTTCGGAGAATAGATAAGATAAGCAATAATGTCACGTTACCTCATATAGCGTCGAGACACCGCCATGACATTGGTTAAATTGAAGGCCTGAATGTATTCATTGCATAGATGTAGTAGACATGCAAATGTTATCCTGCCAAGAAGAACTGAAGAACCGGCTTGAAGCAAATATTGCCTGTTGTCCCAATCGGGAAAGCGGCGGAGATCAGAATAGCGAGATGCGGCCCAGGTTGTTCACAACTACAGAACACAGTGAAGGTAATATAAACCAGTTGTACTGGACAGCATGGATGTTGAGAGCAACTCAAAAACACGGTTGTGAAAAACTAAGTCCCTGAAGTGGGAAACACTCAGAAGGCCGAGAGAAACTCCACCAGATTCTCAGGTTCTGTGAAACTCAGAATGGGGACAAGGTTGAGACCAACAGATTATATTTGTCAGACTGTAGAGTTGACTGCAACTTCAGGATGTTCGTGAGTTTCATGAAACTGAAGATGGAGACAAGGTTGTAAACAACCGATTCTGCCTTTCAGAACCTCAGGTTGAGGTCAACTTCATTCAAGTGACGAGGTTGTAGGAGACCAAGGAAAGTTCATGAAGTTGAGAGAAACCTCGCACAAAATTTGAAGCCTTGAGTTAAGTGCAACTTTACATGAGTCTGAGGTTATACGCAACAGGAGTCAATTGACCACGAAACCATTGGAATTGAATATCTGAGCGCTACCGATCATACCTCTCAGAGGGACAGGTTGGCAGAAACTTGAGGTCATTCTTGAAGTTAGATGGGACCAAAGAATGAAGTCCAAGCTGAGAGCAACCAGTGGGACATGTTGGAGTGTCAGGTCGAAGGCAACTTCAGGATGTTCATGATCTGTAGGCATAATGATCAGCATTGTATTGGAATGTTGTGGACTGAGGGGCCATGACGATCCTGAAAGGAACATGAATGCTGAGTCCTTTGAGTTCCATTACAGCCTATTACGGACTCGATGGACGCACTGCGGCCTCAAGGACCCTGACCAAGACTGCACCTGATGACAGTGTGTAAGTTCAGAAACATGGTCCAGCTCTAGGCAGTGAATGGAGTAGATTATCTAGTCTTGTACCTATGGGAGACCCATACAAGAGTAGACTCACATATACTTGAATGGAACAGGTACATGTGCTGAGATATATGAGATCTAGTCTCAGCTGCACTGAAGTAAGAATATGTCAGGTGAATATCTAAGAATAGCTATGTATTCTCACGTTGCTCTGACCTAATCTCAGGTACTCTGACCACAAAATAGAACAGGCGGAAATGCAGTGGCACTAGTGTCTGGGTGCTGTAAGGAGTGTACCACAGGTACATGACGAGCAGCGCACAATTTCTGATCCCTCCTTATTCTCACTGATCACACAACATGGTGAACAGAGCCAAAAAAATGGGGGGCTCGTACTTGCCGCTTGTCGGCCTCTATTTCACTGGTTAGGCTGGGTCATCGGAGGAGGCATGAAGATATCAATGATATCTACAGAATATTGGGTATACAGGTAGTTATAGGAGCTCACTGAATGTAGGCGGTTTCAAATTTTCATATGGTAATCTCCTTGCTGCGACTGTTGCTTTAGCAAAAAAATCAACTAATCGAGATTTTAGGCTTTGGGAGTTTCAGGATGGTGGACAGGTCACAAGTCTTGAAATGTGCGGCAATCAAGGAACCACAACTATATCTCAGGCCAAGTTACATGTCATTCATAAGCTTGAATATTTGAGCCTTGCAATGCCCACTTGCTCTTCCACCGAGTATCATTCAAGCTCTGCATAGCCAGTATCTTATCTCTTACTGTATTGTCACCCTGATTATTGAGATTCTGTCATTGTTTGAGTGACAATCTTGCATGATTTCACTGTGTGGAGTATTTCGGCGGTATCCATGATGGAGCCTCATCCTCTAGCCAGGGTGCTCCATATTGTGTGCTCATCTAAAGCTTTTTTTGCTGTATTTTCAGTGTTTCTCTGCACTTATTGGTCAATCACGGTTTAGTCATTGTGTATCTCATCACAGCCTCGGCATTCTTCATGGCCTATTTCTATGTCCGATCTCCTGTATGTAGCTTCTTGACCATTAGATCCATGATATTGACCATACCGGCCTGATGGGGATCGTCGTCCCTCTAATAATATTCAACTTATATATCTCCAATTGGATTGAGATATTTGACTTTGATCTTTATAGACTCGGTCTACCATGACCTGTAAGTAGGTATCCTCACTGATAAACCCTCATATCTTTGTAAGGTACCGCTCTGTTCTCCATCTTCCACAGCTTTTCTTCTTCGGTACCTGACGATGGCGGAGCCATTCCATTCTCATTCCAAAGAACTCGCTGCAAAAGATGATCATCAGTACCGCCTGAAACTAATAAAGGGAAGAAACTTGCATCAAGCTCAGCAACTTAGACTTCCCAATCTACACCTTTGTCCTTGGTGAATGGCGCAAGAACGGTCTCGCACTTGTCCATGAAGTTCCGTTTATCAGCATCTCTGCAAATAATGATATCAGACAACAAACAGATATAACATGAAGAGAGCTGACCCATCGATATGCCGGGCGACACGATGAACGACAAATCGCACAAGACTATCGGTCTTCTGCCCTCCGACAAAGTAATTGGTCTTCGGAACATCGATGAAAATGACCACGACGTAAAACGAGGGCATAAATGACTCCGAATACTCGACTATCCGTAGTTGGAGTGCTGTCTCGACGAATGGAAGAGCGGACACAGGGTGGATTTGACTTTCAATGCCGATTCCTACGAAGGCAGGTACAGGGACCACTTTAAAAATATCCTCCCTCTTGTCCGGCGCAAGGACCTAGCCCTTTGAAGCAACTCCGCTTTCACCTCATTTCTGAACCCAAAATCCGAACCCTTTCCTCACACCGCTGCTCCGCTTTAGCACTGAACCCACCCCGATGCATTCAATGACAAACTTATACCGTCAACCAGTTAATTCGGGTTCTATCTACACTCGAAATCTTGCTTTCTTTCTGCTTTTGCTATGTTTGCTATCATTTGCTATCTGTAATTCTTCCACAATCCACGCAATAGTATCCAATAGAACTTCTGACTTTGATAGCCAACAGACCTCTCGAGTTTAACAGCCAACAGACCTTCTCAGTTTGACAGCAAGCTGTATCGATAAAATAAGAGACATTCTGAGTATCTCTCTTCGAGTCTTTCATCGTGATTTTTCGTCCGGTCAAACACGAGCCAAACCAGGCTGAGGTTGACCAAAGTTGCATGTTATTACGTCTGATGAACAATGAATGGTACTCGTTGAGCGTCATTGCTGCAGTAACCGCCTATGACAGGGGGGACCCAGCAGGGTAATTTTGGAAGGGAAGCAACAGGCTTCGAGAATCCTAGGTATCCGGCTAGGTGCATCTTTAGAAGTAAAAAGACGCATCCCGATTCAATTCCCACAAACAGCTGCTACATATCGCTAGAGCTACAGCGAAAGAGTCCATGCAAAGTCCGTGGGTGTCATTTATATATATGTACGAGTCATTTTATAATCGTAGAAGCATCGATTTATAACGGTAGGAGAGGCGATTTAGAATTGTAGATAGCGTTGAGATAGCATAGCTTTAGAGTTTGGTTTGTATTATATTTAATAATCAGTCTTTAGCGCTCTTCATTAATAAAACTGTAAGGGAAATGCCCCTTTAAGACTGAACTTTTAAATTCTTTCGCTAAATACCTCAAACTACTATTAATAAATAAAACACTATCCACATCTTTATAGCATAAAGTCCGTAGAGTCCCCAACGGTCCATAGCACCTACAAAGTATCGCACACCGAACAGTCAAAATGGAGCGACGTCCTGAATGCCGCCGCTGTACATCCAAGTCAGTTAACGAATGTAGACGAGTAAGAATGTACTCACGTAGCGCAATCATCAAGATGAGAATGTCAGCGCGAGGTATACGATCCATATTTGATGATCTGGATGTTTGTTTCGGTCAGTGGGCTGGGAGACGCAAAGAGAATTGGAAGATGCAAAGCAACAGCGACTTACGATAGCCTGCCGCTGGCTGCTCTGCTTCATCAAATACAACGTTGTGCGAATCTGTTTGGAGGGATGGAGCCAGACTGGGCCATCGTCGGCGATGCAACAACAAGAGAAGGGAAGACGTACAAAGCATAACCGCATGCAACCGATCAAAACCCGGAATAAGCAATGGCGGCGACACCATAAATAGCAAATAATGCCCCAAAAGCAGATCCGAGTTCCACAACGAAAGTTTGATGATCTTGACGACGTATTTCCGTACGGCCTGCGAGAATGCCTGAGCCGAAACCACGACCATACCACCTCTCAGTCCACCAGGCGCGATTCGTCTCGTCATGCTTGAACTCGTGGGTGAGGAATATGGATATGAGGATCTTGTGGATGGCGCGCTGTATCGCTATCATAGGGTTCGGGGACATTCGGGAGGCACGGGAGCGAGAGTAGCGTCAGCCAGAGTAGCGGTGAAAGCGAGAATGAGAAAGAGAAACAATGTCAGTGATCATTGATTGGAATAAAGAATAAGAATCAGGCGCACCATATTCCTCATCGGATCCTTCTGAAACCCAAACTTCTGCATCAAATCCAAAAAGATATCCTCAATCTCGTATGCCACGTTCTGCTGTTCATGCGGGATAGGCCTTGACACCAGCGGAGCCGAGGTGCGGTCACTGGGGAAAGGAAAGGATGCCTTGCCTAACGACCTTGCGGAGTGGCCGTAAGAATCAGGATTGTCGGTGTAGGCGCCGGATTCAGCTGAAAGACCATAGGCGGTGCCATTTCTATCTGAGCATATTCCCCAGACTCACCAGACGGTGACCAGACGGTGGACTTCCATACGTTCCTCCTTCATGTTGCTCCTAATCGGTATCTGGCGGCATAGATCAGAAGCCATAATCCTCAATGATAGAAGGAAGGCTTACAGTCATCATAATAGCCTCTACTGGTGGCGTATGGATTCATGTGAGCATCTCGAGCATATTCTCCATTTCGGTCTCGAGCATATTCGCCATTTCTGTCTCGACCACCATATTCTGCACGTCCATCTCGAGCATATTCCGGTTCATTTTCATAATAAACCCCACTCGCTGGGCGTTTTCGTATCCTCATTGGCCGTTTTTGTAATATCCCGCTCGTAGGTTCTGGTTCTGTCGAGGGAATTCGTGTTCAGGGAATTCATGAATGCCAGACGATGTTGGCAAGACTGGTAGCTCTCTGGCGCTGGACGGGAGTCGTGGGGTGGGCGTTGCATGGCCGGCTGCGTCAACAATAAAGTCGCGGAGGATGCGAGAAACGTTAAATCAGCAACCGGCTATCCGGATGCTTACAAAGCCGGTGGCTGTGCCGATGGAGCAGGATGCGAGGCTAGCGTCGACGATGCAGGAAGGAACAAGCCCATCGATGTCGGTAGGCCTACAAGGTTAGAAACCAAGAGGATGTGGGTCAATGCAAACCGTCAACGCGTCAACGACGGATGTGAATAGTGAAGGGCTAAAATTGAACCCGGGTATATCGAACAGCCGGCTTTCGCACCCCGCGTGGGTAATATTAACCCCTAAATGGCAATTATGGCATTTACAGTATGAAAGCTGTCATCGGTTGCCACAGCATAACAGCAGCGGACCTGGTGCCGCGACTATTGTAGGACTACATATGCTGTTTTCTTGCAAAACTACATCATTTGCATTCAGGACACCATGTTGTCTGACACACCATATTCAGATCTAGAGTCCTACAGTCCATCGTGACATGCAGTCGATTCCCTTTTAGCTATAGAAGCTGATTGCGGACATTGGACTGCTAATATTGACCTAAAAGGCAATTATGGAAGATGTTGTCGGATGCACAGGTCCGCTGCATACACATGACCTGATGCAATCAAGCCTGCCTCATGTCGGCTCTGTTCTCAACTTCTACCCAACCACCAGCAACCAACCAAGTCCATATACTGATGGAAAATTTCCTGAAGGATAACACATTTGGTGAGCACATGCAAGACCGCATAGATGAGATATCTCAACAGAGGATGTAGATACCATCTTTGGTGGCATTGCCTCCAACAATGTCATTACTAGTCACAATTATGGTCCAGGTAAGACATGCCAATGTTCTTTGTGGTTCATAGCACTGATTCTTTGTAGCCAAGAGCCTCAATGATCTGGTCAGACACGATGCAGGGTACAATTCCCATGAGCGGGAGCGGGAGGAAGCGTCTGTTTGTGCACCAGAGACAAGGAAGGATGTGCTGGCAGAGCTTGATAAATGGGCTCGGGGCAACGGTGACCCAGTCTGTTGGCTCTATGGTCCAGCGGGAGCTGGAAAGTCAACCATTGCCCATAGTGTGGCGCTTGACTGTGATAAGAAGAAGTGTCTCGGCTTCAGCTACTTCTTCTCCAGGAGATACACTGCTCGCAGCAACCTTTCTGCATTTGTTCCCAGCTTTGTCTATACACTGGCCAAGAGCACAGGTCTCAGCTCCATTGAGGACAGCATCAACAAAGCTATTAAAAGCAATTCAGGACTTTTTCACCAACGCCTCGAGGACCAGCTCATGAGCATGGTCAATGTCATCACTCCCATCCTTTCAGCTAGCCATCCTTCTCATCCCATTGTCATTGTCATTGATGGTCTTGATGAATACAATCAAGATGAGGGAAAAATCCACCTTGAACAGCTGGCTCAATCCCTCATCAACACAGTGGTCAAGCACCTTCATTTCCGCATCTTATTTACCAGCCGACCAGAGGCAGAGATCACTGCCCTTTTCAATTTACTTCCCTCAACATACCATGTAGCTCTCCAAGACTTCTCCGCCACAGCAGATGTTGAGAACTATCTTCTCCCCAAGTTTCACAAGATTGCAGAAAAGCATAAGCTTGGGGCAAGTTGGCCTGGCCGAGACATTGTGCATTTGCTGGCTGAACAGTCAGAGGGAATATTTGCATATGCCTCAACACTGGTCAGATTCATTGATGACAAGTATGAACACCCTCGAAAGAGGCTTGAGATTGCCAAGCACATCCACAAGGGTCTGGACTCGCTCTACATTCAGGTCTTACAAGAGGCTAAAAACTATACAAACTTTGAGCTGGTCATCGGTGCTGTGGCCCTCTTGCATGACAATCGTGACATTAGATCATTTCCTTCACTTCTTCAACTTGAGTCAGTTGAGGATGTGCAATGGGCATTGCGCGGATGCCTGTCTGTTATGATTGTTCCACACCCTGGCAAATCCGAGGATTGGCCTATCATTCGGCTACATCACACTTCCCTACAAGACTTCTTGACAGATCCAGCTCGTCATGAGGGTCAGTTTTTTAGACCTGCCACTGTCCATGAACAAATTCTGGATGGGTGCATTGGTCTGATCAGCGGTTCCGAGGAAGGGCCAGCCAGGGCCTATGCTTCATGGAATTGGGTCTATCATCTTTGTGGTGTATTGAAAGGATCTGATACAGGGAGTGATTCGAGCTCTAAACTTGAAGCCAAGATGGTGAAATTCCTCAAACCTTTGATGCAGAACATGAAATTGTGGATCTCTCACCTCGATTTTTTGTCAAGCATAGGTGTCAGAGGCTGGGAAAATCTGCAGATTGACTTGGAATCTGTGATTGAACAATGCAAGGTGATTTTTTCTTGGTACTGTTTTCTAGGCACATCAGATGAGTTTTGATTAGAATATAATCCCTCAAGCAATGCAGTATTTGGCCTGGACTCTAGTATATCTCAAGGTGCATCTTCAGTTATTGAATGTCAGAATCCTCATTGAACTTTGATCTAGCATGTTCGTTTCAAACTTACTCACCTGCTGTGTATTGACTTGTCTCTGAAACAGTGGGTAGGTGGCACTCTGGCCTTTTACCTGTCAAGAGCCCCCAACCTAAGCCCTTCTTTTTGTTTTTTTCTTTCCAGGAGGTTAGTGATTAGTGGCATGGTAGTCTGACATGACTCACAAGTCTAAATTTCACTTTCCAGCATGTATGTGTCTGATGCTGTGCTTCTTGACCATCAGCACTCACCAGGATGTTTTATGGTTTCCAGATGGTATGTGCCTGTCCTTGAACTGATTAGTTTGCCACTTATGAAGCATGTTTTATGGTTTCCAGGATGTATGTGCCTGTCCTTGAACTGATTGGTTTGCCACTTATGAAGCATGTTTTATGGTTTCCAGGATGTATGTGCCTATCCTTGAACTGATTGGTTTGCCACTTATGAAGCATGTTTCATGGTTTCCAGTTGGTATGTGCCTGTCCTTGAACTGATTGGTTTGCCACTTATGAAGCATATTTATGGTTTCCAGCGTGTATGTGCCTGTCCTTGAACTGATTGGTTTGCCACTTATGAAGCATGTTTTATGGTTTCTAGGATGTATGTGCCTGTCCTTGAACTGATTGGTTTGCCACTTATGAAGCATGTTTCATGGTTCCAGTTGGTATGCGCCTGTCCTTGAACTGATTGGTTTGCCACTTATGAAGCATGTTTTATGGTTTCCAGCGTGTATGCCTGTCCTTGAACTGATTGGTTTACCACTTATGTTTTATGGTTTCCAGCGTGTATGTGCCTGTCCTTGAACTGATTGGTTTGCCACTTATGAAGCATGTTTTATGGTTTCCAGGATGTATGTGCCTGTCCTTGAACTGATTGGTTTGCCACTTATGAAGCATGTTTTATGGTTTCCAGCGTGTATGTGCTTGTCCTTGAACTGATTGGTTTGCCACTTATGAAGCATGTTTTATGGTTTCCAGGATGTATGTGCCTGTCCTTGAACTGATTGGTTTGCCACTTATGAAGCATGTTTTATGGTTTCCAGGATGTATGTGCCTGTCCTTGAACTGATTGGTTTGCCACTTATGAAGCATGTTTTATGGTTTCCAGCTGGTATGTGTCTGTCCTTGACTGTGTTAAGCCAAATCTCATTCATAATTCCAGTGGGTAAGTGGTTCAATTTCCATCCTGGATGAGCTGAGATGTGATATCTCTGTCCTTAGATGGTGCCAAGTTTTCTTGTTGTTGCAGTCAATAAATATTGATGATATATTTGGTTCATTCTAGGTGTATAGTGGTGTTATCTGTGACTACATGAACAGCCCCAGCTTCCAACAGGCTCTAGCTGAGAAGTGCCGCATATACCTGGATCAAGGCAGAGTCCCTTACACATTATCATGTTTGTCACAATCTGCCTACTGCTTCATCCTCAAGTTCTCAAGCTCCTCACCTTGTTAGGTTACAGTGGTCCAGACACCAAAGCTTTCCAAAAGTCCCTCAAAGATGCCTATGAGCAGTGGAAACAGCTGTAGTCATAAGCCAAACCGGAATCAGCCTTGTTTCCTTACCAAATGGGTGGTTTAGCATCTGCTTGTGACTGCTGGGTGATGGTAGTGCATTGGAACTGAGTTTCAAGTTTCCAATATGACTGGACACTTATTAACTTTTGTTATAAAATACAGTTCACTATCTTGCCCAAGGAGTGTTCTTGCACTAATTTACAGCTAATTGTGGAACATAGGGTGCAGCATCAATTTTGATCACAGTCAGGAGAAGCAGTCTGTCACAGTCACATGAGTCAAACCTGAATGAGCACTGAGCAGGGACTTACCATTCAGCAGCTAAGCTATAATCAAGTCTGATGAAGAAGAGTTTGGCCTGCATGACTGACAGACCAAGTGACTGAGTCAGGGACCAAAGAGTAGAGTAACACTGAATGGTGCAATAATGTAGGATGGATAAAAGAGCTACCTGTCCATAGCAGAGGACAGTAAATATAGAACAGAATAATCAGCTCAGAATGGAAATTGAGAGCTCACTAGGCTCGGGGCTCACTCAGGCTCAGGCTCATGCAAAGGGGAAATAGGAAAGAAGATGCTTGATTAAGTACAAGTTTGTGATATAAATATAGATTGGAATGTAATGAATGATGAGAAACACAAGATATAAACTTGATGGATAATGTCAGGACCCTCAGGTGACAGAGATGAGCCAGACAATGAAGGATTCATGGACATTTCCAAAAGCCTCTGGAGATGATGGAGAGTCGAAGGGATTGTATGTCTGTGACGCTGGTAATGACAGAAAAATTGTGTTGTGGCCCGACAATGATTATTGCGGCTTTGATCTGGACGGTGGTGAGAGACTGCATTGCTGGCATGGGATGGTAGATAGCACTAGGGTAAACCTTGGGTGCCCAGTTTTTGAATGTATGGAAAAATGGAAAAGTGTTGTGCTGCGACAAATTTTGAGTGATTTTCCTGCAATACACTGTTGATGGGATGATCATCGAGTCAAAAATATGGTATCTACATGTCGATACCCAGGACTTGCAGACAAGGCAGCAGTTGGACAAGAGTTATACATCGTCATGACCGAAATCAATGATAGCCTCCAAGATTTCCTAAAGAAAAGGAGGAGAATTTAACATGTTGGAATGGGAAAATGCATAAGACAGATGCAATCAACTAGTCTTGTCAAGACACACCACAATGTACCTTTCGCAGGACAGAAGAAAAAGAACCCGTACATTAACGACATCCGAGAGGGCCAGTAATGAAGAACAAGTGAGGCATTTGCCACGGGATGGACAGCCAGTCACTCGGTTACATCATTCCATCATGTTCTTCTGACTCTGGATGATTTGAATATGTTCTAGTCCCTCCTTCCTAGTTGGCCATTTACAACACAGCTGTCAAATAACTATCAAGGCTGATTCAGACATGAGATTATTCACCTGTTCCAAAGTATTGTGATCATCAGATCCTCGAGTAATAATGTCGTACTGACGTCGCATATAGTCTTGAAGCGGTACTTTATCAGATGATGTAAGACGTTGGCATTCTGCGTGAGCGCTGGATGTCAGCTGCAAGTTTCGTTCAATACCGGCTGTAGCGGGACATGTATTTTAAGCCTGTGAGTGCTGAACACAAGTCCTCAAGCTTGACTCATGTTCGGATCCCCTTCAATGAATTGGAGTTCTGAATTGACCGACGTCGCGTAGTAGAAAAGAGTGGAACTCTTTGAAAGTACAGAAGTCACCATTATCGACCACCAGTGGGGTTGCGCATCCTACAGTGGCAGATACGAGACCACAAGAGAATGTGATAACTGTCAGACTCCAGTTGACTACTACAAGTTCCATTAACACCACGAGAGTCAACTTGATTATCAGTCCAACCAATGGAATTCATTAGAATGTGGCTTCCTATGAAATTCCTGCATATAGAGGTGATCACCTGAGATGTGAAATTAGAAACAGCTCCAGGGAGAAGCCGAAAAGAGAAGTAGCTCAAAGGTAGCCTGCGACGTGACACAGTGGTCACACCCGGTGGCCTGCGACGTCTCTCGCTGTACTCGACTGCCGAACGTTGCCGTTCGGCGGACATCGGCAACCTTCAATAATCTTTAGCGCTGCGCGCTTATTACTGCCCTGAGTGCGCTCGCCTACCGGCTGGCAACCGGCTGATGCCTTATCAGCGGTATCCATGGGCCTAGTGTCGGAGTCGGGAATGTCATAACTTTGAGGGGATCCGAACGGTACAGGGACCAGGCCTTATATTTGGTTATTTGATCATCAGCAAATATATAAATTAAAAGTCGGGCTGGCTATGTAGCTCAAAGTCGAAGCCAAATGAAAAGACATGTGATGTGAACAAGAGCCATTGCGCGGCTTGTCGGCAGACCATTGTGAGAGAATGACGAGAATGATAGCCCGTTTAGGCTCTTTGATGATGGTGTCCAGAATTTTGCTCCCTCCCAACAAACAAGACCCATAAATGGGTCTCGTAATTGCCGATGCCGATGGATCAAAGGCCTTGGACTTGTTTTGAATACATTGTACTGACATCGCATTACAAGACCACGTGACTGGCTCGTTTGTTGGGAGTGAGCAAAATTCAGGAGAGCCACATCGGAGAACTGTCGTGTATCTGCTACCAGAGAGATACTGAAGTTCAATCTAACTTGAGTCTTACTTATTTATCAGAGAGATCTAACCTTATGGAGCCCAAGGCGTCACAGTAGCTTGATGAGAAAGGATTCTTGCGGTCACGCAAAGATATTGGATAACAAGATGATTCAAGGTAGGTAAGTACAAAGGTATCTACCTGTAATTCTACCTGAAGGTTTTATACATAAATACTACAGATTCTGGAAGGTAATGGAATGTAATGGGACGTACTGGAAGAATTTTAGAATAAATGGAGTTATTCCTAATCAGGTCAGCTCGTGAGAGTTTCAAAGGCTTTCCGGTACACCCTATTCCACGACAAGAACCTAGTGGGGATATCTGGCTGGGCACGTGCACCGATGACATAGAGCTCCCTTCGGCAGCTGACTAGTGACTCTGGGCGGGCACTGTGAGGAGTGTACCGCAGGTATACGATGAGCAGCATGCAATTTCTCAACCCTCCTCATTTTGACTGATCAAACAATTTGGTGAACAGAGCAAAAAAATTGGGGGCTCATACTTGCCGCTTGTCGGCCTCTATTTCACTGGTATAGTCTTGAAGCGGTACTTTATACGATGATGTGAGACCTTTGCACTCTACATGAGCGCTGGATGTCAGCTTCAAGCTTTGCTCAATAGACCGGCTGTAGCGCAACGTGTGTCTTAGGCCTATGAGTGCTGAACACGAGTCTTTGAGCTCGAATCATGCTCGGATCCCCCCAAATGATTTGGAATTCTGAATTGACTAATGAGTCGTGCAGTAGAAAAGAATAGAACTCTCCGACTTTATCTCGAAAGTACAGAAGTCACTATTATCGACTAACGCCGATGCCGACCCCGGATCAAAGGCCGTAGACTTGTTTGAGATATCTATTCTTTGTCAAAATTTGTCTTGATGAATCAATGGCAGTTATTCAATATTCAATACTTGACCGGATCACCTAAATTTTGTACTTTAACATGACCTGGCCAGACTACCCAGTTCCGACGAGAGCGTACATTGGATCCTCAAAGATAAAGCATATTCCATGGAGAAGTATAGTCTGAACACAAGATGAAGAATTCAAAAGGCCAGGAACATTTATTCAGGACCAAGGAGGTTACAAGTCCCACTGGCATCAAAGTCCCCAAAGGGGATAGACACGTGACAGCACAGCCTCTGCTTGCTGGCAGTCAATCGTCGATATTGGTGCCCTTAATCCTGGCCCAGCAAGCCCTCTTTTGTGCTGAAATAATGGTAGATCTATTGCTACTGCTGCCGCTTTATCTCCCTTTTTTTGATTGAGTTTTTCTAGATGCTGTAATGGAACAACCAAGAATACTGTACCAGGTTACGAGTCCCACTTGTGGGGCTCATTTGTTGGGACAGAGCAGTTTTTAGTCCAAGATCATCAAAGTACCCACCGGGGATATGTGCCCCATGCCCTTCGGTCTTTGAGGTTTGGCCGAACACCAGGTGATGACGTGTACAATCGGGCTCATGACTTACGCCTGTTGGTCGGTAAGTGAATTTACCGGTTACCGGGTCATGTGCTAAATCCCCATTTCAGCATGAGTTCTCTCATTAGTGTTGCCGCGAGCTGAGTTGGAGCTCAGCTTGAGCTGTGGATTATGCAACTTTTTGATGTGAGCTGAGCCGAGTTTCCGAGCTGGCTTGCAAGTTGGCTTGACAAATTTCCTATTTGGGCAAGCCAAGGTCATGCAATCTCGGACCAAGTCATCTCTAGTAGAAATGTTGTATCTAAAGAAAATCAAGGTCCAACTTATATTGTTAACCGCCCCACACCCTGTTCAAAGCACTTGGGGCAGAAAACAGTCATTATAAGGGCAAAAATCAAGGTATACAGCGGGATTTATGTCAAAGTACAGGAAAACCTAAATTAGGACATCTGTGTGAGCCAACTCGAAGTCGATTTGGAGCTTGCGAGGATGAGTTACCTAATAAGGGAATTGATCAAGCTGAAGCTCAGCTTAGTTATGAGCCAACTTAGCTCGTGGCAACACTAATTCTCATCTGTTCAGTACACCATTCCAAGCGCAACCTGGACAAAGATTGCAAACAAGATTATGAGCCAATATTGTGTAAAATTAGTACTTTAAAGTTCAAGATTCTTCATAAAAGCTGAGCAGAGTGATGAATTGTGGCCAGAAACATCTGTTGAGATGTTGAAGAGCTCTCGGAGCATGACACCCAATATTGGGATCATCATTTACGTCTGTGGACTCGGTACGGTAAGTGGACGTACCGGCTTCCCGAAAGCATGTGACAAATTTCCGTTTTCAGTGCAGGTTCTCACAACCTTCTCTTTGGTATCGACTTTCATTTAACCGCACTGTATCAAGCCCGACAAACTGTAAGACAACAGGGGGGGAATTTTATACCTGTTATATGATATGATATCTGCTATCTTTAATTGCAACTGCCTGAGGCTTTTCAGGTTTCACAGCAGCTATATCATACACCTTTCAGTTCTGGGATCTTCAAGATGCTTGAGCCTGGACTCCAGGAGTACAAGCAACCAGAAATATGAGCTCTGGTCTGGCTAGAATGTCTTTGAGCCCTTATTTTAGTATATGATGAAGCTGTGAGGGCTGAAAGTTCAGCATCAATCAGCCATCCATCTGCTGGCATCCAAGTCGGTCCCTAGGCCTTTTCAACATGAATGCTGCCTCCCAATCCAAGAAATTCCTGATTCTCACACAATCCAAATTTTCTCAATGTCTTGGCTGCTTGATTGTAGTTTGGTCTTGCGGTCCTGACCGTGGTAGTGGTGCTGAATCTATGAGCATTCATGCTATTTTAACATATTTACCAGTCATATTCCACTGTAAATAAATCCTGTCTCTGGCAGTACTTACTTGATGATGTAAGGTTCATGTTGCTTTGTTGCTAGTGAAAATAGGAGGACTCGTATCTGCCACCGGAACGGTTGGCCTCTATCCCATTGGTCTCCTTTCTAACTCACTGTTATACCATGAACGTCACTGGCCCTATATGATTCAGGTCCGACTTCCAAAGTCAGTGACCTGCTGTCCCTCATCTGTCCTCTCAGGTTCCGTAAACTTGAGCATGATACTTACAATAGTATTGCCGCTCTTTGACCTACTGGTTGATGGAAATCCAGCACTGTCTTGTTTCCATGAAGCAGATTACATTTTCTCGTCAGTTTCCTTGCACATTACTCAAACCCTTCACAGTCAATGGAAGCCTGGGGATCTGCTACTATTCCATTGCCTCTGTGATTCATAGCACTGTGAAAGCTCAACGGCCATAACAGCGGCATCAGTAACCTGAATCATCTAGGTATGACAGCTTCGTGAGGGCAAGGCATTAATAATGAACCTCATTTTAGATGGGGATTTGACTCAGGTTTCCATCATCATGACATTCAGCGGTGATTGGAGAAGCCAGGTCTCCACCGCCTAGCAGGCAATCTGGGATTCCTTTATGGACATGCTGGACTTCATTCATTGCATATCGTAGTGTTGATTGTCTCCTATAATGAATATTGTTTTAGATATAATACACCCTTTTGTAGTGGATCGGTGCATTGTGGAGTCAACAGTAAGCAGCTCCAGCCAGTGGCCAGACCGGGTTTCGAAATCTTGGGGAAAAGGTCACCTAATGTTGGATACGTGGCTGGCTTGTGAGGGCCTCTTGCTCTCAACCATAATCATAGCTACTGCAGCTCCTTTTTGTTGCTTCCTTCTATGTCTAATCACCATTATCTGCCTCAAATCCTATACCGGTTATTGGTTCTCCGCTGATTCATTGTGGCCGCCCTGCTTGTGCTGCGATACTTTGGTATCCTGCAACTGTGGTCTCTCTTTCAGCCAATAATGTGTTGAGCCTGGCCAGCTCTGGACTGATCTGGTAAGGGGGGTGAGAAGTAGGTCGATAAGCTTAACTGTATCAGGTAGGTCAAATAATTATATAATAAACTAGCTCATTTTCTATCTATAGTATGATAACACTTATGACATTTCAAGACTGGAGACTCGTATCTGCCACTGGAAGGTTGGCCTCTAGCCCACTGGTGTACATGGGGGGTTATTGATCAAGGTAGCAAATCTGTGCTTTGATCCTGAATGCTCTGTATCATTCCATTGAGTCATCTGCAGCCATTACTCAGAACTAGGAGCAGCCAAGTTGATCAGGGATGACTTGCTGGAAATCTACAAAGATGCCCTTATACTAGAATTAGTTGAATTTAATTTCTGAACATGAATCCTTCACAAGGCAACAGACAACAAAACCTGACACCAGAGTACATAGAGCAGTGAAGTAGTCCTGTTCAATTTCTACAACTCATTTGGAGTCATTCCATAAACTAGAGCCTGAGGAAACAGCAAAATACCCACCTGCTATCATTTTCACCACTACTTACTGTATGTAGTTTAGAAACTCCTGCCGACACTCTGGGCTGGTATCACATGGAAACATATGAGTGTTCTTCATGAATCTCAGAAAGAGAGGAATGCTAGTCAACAATGGAGAAAACAGGAGGAAGTTTAGGATCATAGTTGGGCAAACAAAGGTTGAATGTGGGATAAGGCATGAAGAACTATAGTGAGAAGAGGAGAGGAGAGGAGATCGTGAAAGTGTAACAATAATCTGACTCCAATCAATCAGGGTATCAAGTATTATTGGACTAAAACATTGAAAGAAGGTTGGATATTCAACAGGGATAACATATAATCAAGAGTCCTGATACCACATAAAGCAATCAATTGATGTATACAGCAATGCAATGCAGTTGATACAGCTCAAACTAGTGGAAAAAAGCTGCTATGATCAACTGGTGCTGGAAGATTCAAAGGCTAAATTATATTGAGTGAAACACAGTGAGAAGGGGCATCATACAATGAAGGACCACAGGACCAAATTCTAAACAACAAGAACCAGAACACATTGATATCATTGAGGGATCTCCTCATATGACAGCATCAGTAAAACCTTTCAGGTTTTGATCCATCTTTGATGCATCTTGTACAGCTTCTGGATGGTTTCACCTTGTAGAATATCAGGCTTCTTTGCAATAGCAGACTTTGAATTATTTCAGTTCATTTTCTTTCCTGACCATCATTATTGATGGCTTCACAACTCCAGCTCTCTCCATTGCAGAATTCTTCCTGCTTGTTAACAAGTCCAGACAATCAAATGAGATCAATTGCTGCCTCCCAATTCAGTTCAGTACTGTAGCATGCGAGACCAACAGTGCCAAGGTAGTGCTTCAAACCCTCCAGATTGACAGTTCCCACAGACTCCAAGTAGCTGTGCCACGCCAACCACTTTGATTTGAAACTCCTGTCCTGTGGTCATCTTCATTCCTATTTGGTACTTTTCCTTCTCACCTTTGAATCGAGTCTTCTAATATTTGCCAGACTTCCTTTCACATTACCATTGCTATGGCCAGTCCATGTCATTGTGGGTTTGACCTTCACATGGGGTGGCTTGTTGTTCATCTTCTGTAGATCTCCAAGTCTGTATCCTTCCAGATGTGGAGGAGCTGCCGCCTGTGATTCGTGAAGGTGGTCGGGCATCACTTGCGGTGAGTATATTTATGTCTCTAGTCTCAATATTGTTGATATTTGGTTTCAATGATATGATTCTTATTGACTTTGAGTGAGACCTCTTGAGGACTCATACCTGCCATCTGTGAGTGGCTATCCATCCAACTTGTTCTGTATACCTTGTCTCCCAGAGTCAGCATTCCTCTGCGGGCTGTGTTTGCTCCATGAGCAACTGGTGCTCAGTGACTCCAAGTCCACCACATGAGACGAGACTAATTAAATGTCAGGCTTTTCTCCCCAGGAAATCAGACAGACATCGTTTCTTTTCTTTTTCGCTCATCATTGACATGCTGCTTTGTTCGTTTCATCACTCCTTGCCCTACCTTGCCTTTGTCATGCTGCATGCATCTCAATGACACCTTTGACAGGACATTGCTCCAACATTCCATCGTTGGCGTCCTGATTCCAACGACGCACCTCTCACATCGCCTTACAGGCTGCTCAACTACTGCCCCAGCCATATGATGATGCATATGACAACCGTCTGAAAACCAGGACCAGAGGCATTTCACCTACCTCTGCCGCCTTCCCCGCCTCGTCAATGCTCGACAAGCCAAGTGAGTATCGGGTTGCGGATGGGGAGCATCAGGAGAAGAGGGCATTCACGCTGAAAGATCCAGCTTCTATATCACAATTCCACCCACTCTCTTGTATGCTTTTTGGTCAATAAGCTAAATGCAAACAAGATTACAGGTTGATTACAGGTCTCATGCATGTAGGTGCATCTCTCTGTAATGATTAGAACCAGTGGGGTAGAGGCCATTTAGTGTAGGGCTCTGTTTTCAATTCCCAAGGATTTAAAAACCAGTTTTCAAATATTTTCAAAATCTAGGGTGTTTAGGATGACATCAGAAGTCATAGTCTCACCTTCTGCCCCGATTCCTCCAGAGTGCCCAAAGAAGTGCAACTTGAAAAGTGCATTTTCCCTTGAAACTGCAAGAAGCAATAAATGATGAAAAAAGATGTTATACTCTCGGTAAAAATCTGCGCTCTCGATGAAAATGCAGCACTCAGGCTGAGATTCAATGATTCTGTAGATTGCTCCTGTGCACCTTTATGTAATGAATGTGTTACGAGTCCCACATTCACGTGGCTCATTTGTTGGGAGGCATCCCCGAAGGGGATACTCACGTGCATAGCACTGCCTCACCCGATGACGTGTCTCATCACCTCTGGTTCACGATTGCCCTTGATGTTACTTAGTCCGGTGATTATGTGGGTAGAACAATAAGATGATACTTCCTCAGCATATCTCCTGGCCCTGTGAGCCAGCATTGTCGTCGCTGTGGTGTCCTTCCTACGGCTGTCATTGTGAGAAATCGACATGGCCAGCAGCCTTGAGCTCCGAACTTGAGCAGAAAATGATGTTCAGAACTTCAAGGAGGTCAGAGAGAGTGATCCAAGTCTTGCTGAGTATCAGTCAGTCAACAGATTGCCTGTCAGATTTTTGGTAGCTCCGCTTTTAGGGTATGATGACATCAATTTCCTGTATTGTGATAACTCCTTGTTTCACGTGTTTCAGTGTATTTTTGCGCTAGTCGAAAAAAAGCGGTTAGGTTCTTATTACAGGACAGCACTCTTCTAGTGCAACCTGGCCAATAGAGTTATTACAGCTAAATTGACTTTTATAAGGGTATGCTGGACTTGAATTGGTCTCAAAAGTCTGGCAGTTGTGTCCTGGAGACTGCTGGAAATACACAACAAAATTATCTACAGTACAGCAAAGCATTTCCTCTGTGGCACATTCCGTCACATGGCATCCGCTAAGATCACTTTACTTTGTGCCGTCCGGCCGAGTGTGCCGGCATTTACCGAAACTTGCTCAAACTGCACCTTTTTAGCCCTCCGAGATCTTTTTAGGGGTGTTTTGAGGTGATTTCATGCAGTCCAAACACTGTATGCAGTGAATACTCTCCAATACAAACTATGAAATTGGTGAGTAATCACTGTCAGCCAAGAATGATTTGATTTTGAACCTTGACCATCCTGTTTACAGTATTGTTCCTGATTACTTAGTAAGTGACATGGAGTTTCTTTCCCTGTAGGTCTTGCTTCCATGTGTTGAACCCGCTAACAGGTCCCAGTTTCTCAAACTCCTCCACAAAACTTCAATTATAGTATTTACAAGGTCAGTCAATTTTTCAGCTTACAGGATCATCTTCTCATGTTTTGATAAGTACCATGATTTTTGGTGCATCTGTGAATCCCTCTCTTGATGATGGACCAACCAAGTGCAGTCAAATATTAATGTTTTCTCTCGCTGTCTCTGTTGAGGGAAAGCCTTTGGACAATCCAATGGATCATGGTACCAGAGTTTGGCTGGTACAGCCTGTGCAATGGCTTGCTATGATTGGTATGACCTTTCATTGGAGGAAGGATACTCCTTTGCTGAATTCAGCTAACCCATTTCTTTAGTGATTCTCCTTGTATTAGATAGAATATTTTTATTCTGTCTTGGTTGGCTTGTATTATGTTACCTCTGGTTGGTCTGGGGCTGCAATTTAGCTGTTGGATGATATTTTTTGGCCCTGTCAAGTGAGTAAAGGAGTGAAGGAGTGTGGTACTGAGTATGTGTCAATATTCCAAACTCAGGTATCAATCAGTAGACTTGTTATCACATAATCACATTGTATTTCAGGTAAAGTGTCACATTAATTTGAAAGTTTTCTTCTATTCCATTGAAACTGAAAAAAATGGGGGACTCGTATCTGCCACCAGGATGGTTGGCCTCTATCCCACTGGTGGTCCTCTGGATGACCAAACTCATACTGGCACTATCCACACTGGCACTATCCACAGCATGTACACTGTCAAGATTTCGGTGCATGTAAGGGTATGGCTTGCACCAGTGCACGTAAGTTTCTTGCGTTCAGCTAATGGAATTTTCGTACTTACATCGCCGCAGCCGAGAATCATGGTGTATACGTACGTGTATAGTCCGACCAACTTTGCACTTGGACACCGAGATTATGGACCAGTCCGCAGGCCAGCTAGCCGTTGCTGCCTTTGCGGAAAAGAATCGCCTGAAGAGAATCGCCTAGCGAGTTCGAATATGTGTTTGTTTGATATTTGGCTCTTGTTCTTTTTTCTCCGTCACGTCGCTTCTATTTCTTACAGTACTCCTACTTCTACCAGCCGGGACCCCCAATTGTTCGCATCAACCGGATCTCTCGCTCGCATAGGGAACTCGATATGATGTTTCAGCTGCGAGGTCCCTGCATTGCGGAGTAGCGCCGCACCTCAGTCCGAGCAGCGTTCAGTTCTGAATAGCGGCGGAGGTCAGTAATGTGGTCGGTTGAGGGTCTCGAAGCAAAAAGAGTGCTTTGTACCTCGTAGGCCCATAATCCCAGCTTGAGGTGAGCAAGCATCAGGAAATATATATATAAGTTAGATTGTACATACGCGCAGTAAAAAAAGGGTATCTCGTCGAGAGATACACGCATGAGCCATCTCTCTATGAATCTAACCATCAGCATCGGCAACCCGCTCTTCATGTCGCGACTCAATCTTCCGCGTGGACCTCTCGGCCCGAGGTGTCCACGCCTGCCGTCTTGCTACGCATCTATTAGACTGATCGTGGGACATGTTTTCGGTTTCGAATGGCTGTTCACCTCAGTCAAGTTGTCTGCCCATTGCGAAATTTTTGTGGGTGTAGGTTAAATTACCAGCTGCAGCATTTTATTAGAATGCTCTGAACCTCCGTGACATGCCAATATCATCTTCGCGTCGCTTTTTCCTAGGTCTGATGAGCGTTATGTGACTATCCATGGTCTGTGATCACAACAAAGACCTTGTCTGGATCTTTTCCTGGAAACCCACTAGTTGAATGACCCAAGTAGTTTCGGCATACTTAGTGTCCGTATGCAAACACACGCACGCACGCACGCAACTTCTGCGCTGACGAGTGGAGTGAGTGAGAGGCTGATTGTGCACAGGTCAGACGATGCTCTTGGAGTCTTGCTCTCGCTGCGTATTACCGCTTTTGGACGTCTGAGACAATCTCATTGTGGCTGCCAGCAGGAAATTAGGGTCACGCCACTCACAACCCTGCAGCACGTCTGAGCAAGTCTCAATCCAAGGTCTCTCCTTCAAAAGCTTCAACCGCCTTTTCATCAAATTGAAATAGCTGTGAAAATCAAAGACCCGTATACCTAGGCAGACCTGGGCCATGTTTGGTGAGCAAACCGGTGCACTCTCAAGCCATGGCCTGAGAGCCAATCTTAATCATGTAGATTGCTCAGTCGGAACGCCATGGGAATCAACTAGCCCAAGGAATTCTGTCAAGGCACTTGTATGACTGACGATCCGTCTAAAGAGTACCTAGATACCAGACTACAGGACAGTCTCTCAATCGCGTTTCTCAATGACCTGATGAATCAAGGGGCGGCGTCGATGATTTCCGTCTTCGAGATGCTCGGTTAAGTGTGACGTCTATAAGTGGCGCATACATAGGGCTGCCTCAATTGGGATTCTGTTCAATGTTCAATGTTCAAGTGAATGCTGTGAATATATACGCCTCTGGAGACTGGACCCGCTGTTTCCAATCACACAGCAATTGCTCCGACTGACTTGTTCTGCTCCAAGCCCACCAACGACTCAGCTTTTGTGTCACTGTCTTCTTGTTGCCATTCTCCTAATGAAAATGATGAGATCCAGAAGAGGTTTGACAATTCCTCATATGCCGAGTTGGGGTAGTGGTCGCCCAGCTCCTCGTTGAAGTGCAATACAGCGACCATAACTCCAGCGCCACAAATTATCAATGCGATGAAATAAAACGCTCTGAAAGCGGTCGCAGCGCTGAAGATCCTCGATTCCATATAAGGTCGGCGGTCCTGGAAGGAGAAAATCACATTGTAGGTCGGCTGATACCGAGGAATAATCTCGATCAGGTCATGTGGGATGCGCCCGAAAAGACTATGTCGGCCTTGATAGGCTGCCTACAGGAGTCGGGAATGTGATGAAATATAGCTAGAGACTACACGGATGACCTCCTCATCAGTGTAAACATTACTTTGAATGTCATAGTACTACTATGCTACAAACTGCCCAAAGGGTTCCGTGGTGTTTGCGACCTCCAGAACACTGAGCTCAATGAAAGATCTCGTCGAGACTGGCAAAAGCCCTCTTTCCCTAACAAAGCTCCCACGGCTGCAATGCATCTTTCAATATCAATCTCGGCGGGGTGCTTTACTTGACCTACTACTACTAATACGATGGATATCGATCTTCAACCGATACTAGATTTCGGCCGGGTAATGGCTGGCTGCAGCGGGAGCCGATCAAAGGTACCGTTCATCGTCATCAGGAAGTTATCTTCTTCTCCAGTACCGATCATATCATGCGGGAATCCAATATCGAAAGGCGTGGCTGCCTCTATGCGCTTCATCTGTTCGGGAGAAAGTGATATATTGAGACCCTCGAGATTGGCGAGTAGATGCTCGACTTTGCGACCTCCGATGATGGGGAAAACATAAGGCGTACGATGCAGCATGTAGGCAATGGCCTGGAGGGAAAGAATTAACAGTTTGATTTTGAAGAAAAAGAAAAAAACGAACAACAGCAGTGATGTGCTTTGCGCCAACTTCTGCCCCAACCTCCTCGAGCACTCTACAAACCTTCTTCTCAGCATCTGTCCTTTCCCAATTGGGATTGAATGTCGTGCGGCCATTCTCGCCAGTGTCTTTTCGACGTTGCTCTTCCTCGTCTGTTCGGATCTTTCCACCTGCTAGCACAGACCACGGTGCGAGAGCAAGACCTAGAACCTGTTGAGCTGTTGTCGACGAAACAAATGATTTGTGTACCTTCAGAGCGAGCCATGGGGATGATGTCGCGTTCAAAATCGCGTTCCATCACGTTCCATTTTCCCTGATAAATGGCAAATGGTGTCTTTCCATGATCACGAGCGTATTGGTTGGCTTTAGACACGACCCAAGCTGGAGTGTCAGAGATTCCCTAAGAGAACGGTCAGCAGGAGTTGAACGAACAAGCCGATATAAGCTCACCAAGTATAGAACCTTGCCTTGGGCGACAAAGGTATGGAGGCCATTCATAACTTCCTCTAGAAACACTTCAGTATCGTGAACGGTTGCCGACAAGATCAGTGACACAGACCGATCCCAGTGGTGTAATCCCACCAATGAATCTGGAAAACGGTGTGAAAGAGAGGCGGTAGAATAAAACAACCAGGACACACGTATAGGATATCAATATAGCTTGTCCTGAGGCTTTTTAAACTGGCTTCTACACTGAGGGACAGCGACTTGAGATTGTTTCCAGCATAAACCGACTTGACCGCAACGGAATCGTTTCCACGTTGGAAGCCTGTGGTGTACTGAAGAATAGGTTAATAAAGGAACACGAGTTGACTAGAGAGAGCCTCCGAACCTTTGTAGCAATGACCAACTGGTCTCTAATCCCACGAGCCTCGGCCCATTCGCCAATGAACTCTTCCGAGGTACCATCCTGACTATCGGACATCAGAAACACCGCGACAGGATTTGTATGACTTACTAGTGGTTTGCTGTATCGATAAAGTTGCCCTGACAAAAGTCAGTTGTTTAAACGTTCAGGACTACCTAAAACTCACACCAGCTTCGAAAAATGCATTCAAAAGCTTGAAGGAACCCTCCTTATCCATCGAGCCATAGCCGAATTCAGCCCACTTGTCTCCAATGTTGCCTGCACCCAAGGCTAGAGGGGAAACGCGAACAGAAGCAAGCGGTGAGAGTACGCGATACCGTCCCAGCTTGGACTTTGGTGGCGGGGGAGGAGCGAAAAGAGACATTGTTTTTGTGCAGCGGGGGGTTTTTTTTCGTAGAAAGACAAAGGATTGGCGGGCTTTTAAGTTATGAGCAAAATCTTGCTGATAAACCTCCACAGACTATCTCATCAGCCTCATGACGGAAAGGAAACGAGTGAAGCAATCATTGCGAATTTGATTTATGACCGTACCTAGTGTCGTTTGCAGTATAAAGCTTCGCCGGCTGGCCCGCAAAACTGATGTTTTACTAAAATCGTGTAGAACAGATGTTCGAGTAATTCAGGGGACCGAGTCAAGAAAAACTGGGCAGACAGATGATACAGGAGGACTTCAAGCCCTTGAGAATCATAAAATAAATAATTATTTTTGTGTTCGGCAGTTCGGTTATTCACTCGACGCTCACTGTAGTCATATACAAGCCCTTGAGAGTCATAAAATAAATAATTATTTTGTGTTCGGCAGTTCGGCAGTTCGGTTATTCTGATTCCCACTCGACGCTCGTCCCTGGCACATCACTACGCATTGCTGTGCGCTTGGTCGGTACGCGGCCAAAGTAGTGCCGGGGATTGAACTCAGATGTTGTATTGAACATTCAAGTAATACACGTTTCGTACATGACCCTCCGGCGCTGACTTATGAATTCGGCGGCGGATCTTATCTGTATCTTATCTACTAATTGTGGCGTCATATTCGAGCTCGTCTGGCTGGAGTTGAGAGACCAAAAGAAGATGTTTACAAGCTTCACCGTGAGTATTCTCCTAGCTTAATCCTCAGAAAATGAGCCAAACAAATGATCCTAGTCACGGCGCTGTAGCGCTTCAGCAGTGGCTGAGCGCGGAAGCAACTATTAGAGAAGATGCTTCCATGACGATCAGGGTCTGATCTGGACCTGGAGGCACTGCTTGGTATATGGGCGCTGGAAAAGAAAGGACCCCCGATAATCGGCGTAGGGGATTGATCCTGGTTCGGACAAAATTTGGGCAAAATTTTGAAAAGGCTAGATCCAGTTCGGACAAAAATGGGGTCAAAATCCTCAAAGGCTAGAGCCAAGGTTCGGACAAAAGGATGGCCTGGGGCTCGGATTGGACCACATATTGTGACAGACTTTCAGCTTCCGGTCTTGTCAGGTTTTTTGCAGCAATTTCCAGCGCGCTTCAGAATCATTTCTGGTGCATCAGGAAGAAAATTTGAGCATTTTTAGCCCTTTTCGGTTATTTTTGAGGGCTAGATAGCTGGTTCGGACAAAAATTGAGCTCTGGCGGGGGCTAGATCTCAGTTCGGACAAAAAATGGGCCAAAATGGCACATTTCGGTTCGGACAAAAATTCCAAATTTTTGCAATTTCGGATCTATCCCCTAGGCCTATTATCGGGGGTCCTGAAAAGAAGCTTTGAGATATATGAGCGCTGCGGAAAAGAAGCAGTTGGACACGCGTCCATTAGGTCATAGTTACAGCCACAGCGGGTATAAAAGCCCCAAGATTTGAGCTTAGTTCCTCAGTTCCCCGGCCAGTTCCCCAGTTCCCTCGTCGACTATTATCTTTCCCTATATTATTACTTCTACTATTCCTTTCAAGCTACAGAATACATTGATTTCACCATAGTCCTTCTAGTTCCTTTCTGGTCATCAGTCTACAGATACGAGTCCGAGCTGTCCCAAACCCCCTCACGAACATCTGACCAAAGAGGTGTCTATCCACCGCGGTCAGCGCCACATAAAGCGCGACAGCGCCCTGCTGGCATCATTGCTAAGTTCAGGATTGGATCGTCTATCCTCCCAGATTTCTCACCCGGTCTTTCTCCCCCCATCTACCCACAAAAGTGGTAGGACAACATGAATCCAACTTCAGAGGTCTGAAAAATCCGGAACCGGGTTGTTCCCCAGTCTCTTCAGCCTTGCTTGGCCCCGTCTTGTGCCTGTCTTGTGTTGAACATCGTGAACATTGAAAATTGGTAATTTGAGGTAAGCTACGCGGCCGGCAATCTTCGGGAAGCACCGGAGGGTTCCTGGGGTTCCCAAATAGAGATTGATGACTACTGTCCGGAAATCCCTGGGAACAGGGTTCCCAAATAGTTTTATCTGAATAAATGGATGTGAACTGTTGTCATAGAGATGCTGTAAGATAATCAATTAACTGTGGGGCCACATGGCTCTAAGATACGGCTCTTACATACATAACGTACATCACATGTCGCAAAAAATCCAATAACAACTCCGCCGCAAATTTTGGCGGCATTCGGCCAACTATGAAAATTCGGCATGTCTCTTGCCGAAATTTCATAGTTTTCAGATTCCGCAAATTCTCAATAGGGCAATTGCTATTAGATTTTCTTTGAGGTGTGACATCTGTTATGTATGTAAGAGCTATATCTTACATGGCTACGGCCGCTACAGTTGATGGATTCGCTATTTAAGTCCTTGTAGGGCTACAGGGACGTGTAGAGCCGTAAAACGTGTAAAACCCGTAGTACTACGCCTCCTACGGACCGTCGGACCCGCCGTTTTTCTGATGGCTCCATAATGATGACAAGGACATTTTACGAGCTGTGCGTATTATGTGCGAAATCTTCGGACCTGGGGCTCCACGGGTTTGTCATGGCCTTCAATTCCTGGACTATAAGTAGTCTCTTCAAGAGGCACATGATATTTCCAAGGTTCACTACTGCGCTTTGAATTGCTCCTCTTCTTCCTGACTCTGAAATACCAATGGCTGAATCTCCCAAGCTTCGGATTGCGATCATGTTCGTATCTTTTCTTTGCTTGCCTGAAAACAGTTGACAAAAAGGACGACAGTGGCGCAGGTCTAGGTGGACTGATGTGCGCCATAGCTCTCAAGGAATGTGCTGAAAATATCGAGCTCGATATCTATGAAGCAGCAAGCGAAATCTCCGGTGATATTGAACGCCTGAACGACTTATTTCCCCAACTCACTTTGGCTTAGAAATTGGAGCAGGTGTTACACTTTGGCCTCGCCTCTGGGAAGCGCTCAATGAAATGGGTCTTGGACCTGATTTTGAACAACTTGTCCCTGGCTACAACACGAATGAAAGAAGTAGCTATATGTCTAATGTTAAATGAAAGCTGACCTTGTTATCGTTCAATAGAGATCGCTTTCGAGTACCGCAAAGGAGATCAAGCAGAAGGCTTCTCTTTTCGCAGCGTCCATCTGAACGGTAAGAGTGCGCTCATTCGACGACTTCGTTCTCTGATACCATCCAAGGTGGCGGAATGACCTTCCATCGGCCCGATCTTCAACAAGCGCTGTTCAGGAATATTCCAAAAAGCAGTCGAGTCCATTTGAAGCATCGACTTGTGTCGTACAAGGAGACAGAGAACGGAGTCGACCTGACATTTCAAAACGATACAACAGCGTCCTGTGATTTGCTTATAGGTTCGTCTCTCCAAGAATTCACTCCAAAGCAGTAACAATGAAGTACAGGTGCCGACGGAGTGAAATCCACCGTTCGTAATGGTACCAAAAACCATTTCCGCCGAGGCCCAACTGAACCAGTGGTCACTGGATTTTACATATTTCGGGGCCTGGTCCCGGCAGAGCGTTTAAGGGAAGTTTACCCTAATCATCGATCTATGACGACACCTACCGCGGTGAGCCTCATTTTCCAATCCAACTGACCCCGCTTACTACCTTGGTTCAGTACGTTGGAAAGAATGGAGTAAGCAAATCATACCTTTTGCTAACTGGATGATCCTGACCGGCTTCGACAGCACGTCGTCGTTTATCCAATAGGCGCTCAGCGACAGATGATTAATGTCGGGGCGGTTTATTCCAAGCCAGGTGACTATGGGAAGGCGCTAGAAGGCCCAACAGTGAGAGATGCTACAAAAGAAGAGCTTATGTCCATGTTCGCCGGTTGGGAGAAGGAGGTACAAGTTGTGTTGAATGTGCGTTCATCTCGTCCTGGATGTCAAACATCATCTGAAAGTCGCCATAGTGTGTAGATAAACCTACTCACTGGACAATTCAAGCCCTGGAACCCCTCGAAGTCTATGTGACTCGCAGAATCGCCCTTCTTGGTGATGCGGTATGCTGACCGTCGACCTTCAACTTCAAATCGCTCTGAAAGCTGACCGGAAACTCGCAGGCACATGCTATGGAACCTCACCTGGGTGCTGGAGCTTGCCAAGCCATAGAGGTCCACAGTTTGCGATCAGCTTGAAATTTATAGCTCACCCAATATTCAGGATGCTTGGATTCTCGGAAGGGCTATATCCCGCCTGAATTGTACACCTTCCACAGTCCCCGAGGTTCTCCGACGTTACAATATGATACGACAGCCATATGCCAATATGATTTTGACGACCACCCGGGCTCAAGGACTGATTTCTGATCTGATTCATCCAGACTTTGAATATATCGTCCCGAACGATGAAGGATTCACCCAAGAGATGTACCAGGATCTGGGAGACAGGCTCGAGAAGAACATGCAGTGGGCCATGGACTCGCAGGGTCTGATGGACGATATGGTCAGAGCCTCGACATTGTAATCCTTAGACTCGTACAAGCGTTCGGACATTTTCGGGCTCTAGCCAAATATTCAAGCACCGATTCAAATATTGTATAAACCGGATTCTCAAGTGTGACCAGTGGGATAGAGGCCGTCAAGTGGCAGATACGAGTCCCCAGTGTTTTGAACGGACTCAGCTACTTGCTGGGAACCGCAAGAGAGCATCCAAAGCCACACGCTGGATGCTGGAAAGGACTTGGAATCAACTGCACAGTTAATTTACTGGATTGCTGTGTAAGCGTAGGGCCTCAAACCCGCCGTTTTACAGGTACAGGCGTACAAAATACATCCATACCTCAACAATGTCGCAATTACTGTAATCCAATGCCAGCAAAGCAGAAGCAATGTGGGAATAACATGGGATAATTGTCGTGTGATTATCACGGATGCTGTTTAGACATCAGGTGGTCGGCCATATCGCCCCATTGGGATCTCCGATGCGGCTGTCCACAAAACTGCTCTGTTTCAACAAACGAGCCCACGTGACCATGGGACTCGTAACTCATCAACGTCGAGCAGTGGCCCGGAGCACATGTACAGCAAAGTCGAGACTCTGGAGATATGACGTCAGTAACTAGTCCTCCTTCGAAAACACTTATAGGTTGCTTGAAGAGCCATGAAATGTGCGATAATACATGCACAGATGTTTGGATCATATTCAAACCTGTCAATCTAAAGGGTATTGCAGACTGGATTAAAAACCAGAAGACAAAGCCCTTTGCTCAAGAAAAGCGTGCAGATGAGAACAAGGCTTATTATGAGAAACAGAAATATAGGAATTATCAGGCAGCTATTGAAAAAGTCCCTGATACAGAGGTTTCATTTCCTCCCAAGCCCCCTAATCCAGAGTTAATGCAAGACATCATTAGTGGATTTTGTGAAGATACCAATCCATAAAAATTTGTTGAATCTGGCTGTGCTGTATCTGCTCAATTATGGCCAATAAAAGACTTGACAAAAATATCAAAGACTGGACTAGATCTGAGTTGGCTACATCGGGATGGAGTTACTCAACAAGAGCGATTTAGTACAGATGATGATATTTGTGATCCTGAAGGTCCCACTTTGGCTCCTGAATGTGATAGCATTTGTGAAACCTGTCTCAAGTCAGTTTGTAAAGACAAGATTCCAGCTATGTCTCTTGTGAATGGACTTGGGCTCGGTGAAATTCCAGATGTCTTGAAGGATCTTACAGTGATGGAAAAGTTAATGATTGCTCGAGTCCGACATAGCTATTGTGTCACTAAAGTCTCATCAAGCCGGAGATTCAAAATGAGAGCCAATGTTATTTGCTTTTCAAATCGAATTCAGAAAGTCTATAATATTCTGCCTCCTGCTAAGGAAAAACTGGATGGAATGATTGCTTTCATGTATACTGGACCCTGTCAGCCAACTAAGGAAGACTTGAAATGCACACCTCTACTAGTTCGACTTAGTAGAGTTAAAAATGCTCTAGGATGGCTTCAATTAAATCACTCAGACTACCAGGATCTCAGACATCAATCTTCAAAGCTATCAGAATGATGGAGTGCCTGTTGGATATGACTATGAACAGCTGTATACAAATAAAGATCCAATATCAACAGCAACTCATGACAATGAAGAAGATGAAGGAACCAGAAGTGGACCTTGCCCATTCATGGTTCATGGATTAACAGGTGAAGATTTTTCTGGCCTGAATAGGTCACAACGAAAAGCAGCAGCACTTGAACATCTGAAAAAAGGCAGAAAGAATATATTGTTTATTGGACAAGATTCAAAACCACAGGAAACATTTCATAACCCTCAACTATTTCCACAAATGTTTCCACATTTGTTTCCTTATGGATTTGGAGGTATTTGCAATCCTTTGCATGAGGGAAGGATGTCCAGTATGACCCACAAAGGATATCTCTTGATGTATTATGATAAACGATTTCAGCTTGATGGTATCTTTCCACTCATTGCACTCAACATGGAGCAAATGAAAGAAGCCAATCAAGGAAGATATGTCCTCACTCAAAAAAAAGAGATCAATAGAATTGCAAAGCGAATTTTTGACTTGGATTCAAATGTTCTACAAGATATCAGTCAACGCTTACAAGCAGGAGAGCAAGTTAAACCCAAGACTCAAGCAGAAAAAGATTGCTATTCTCTGCTTAATGACCTGGACACTGTAGCTGGAAAGGTGAAGGGTCAATCACTTTGAAGAAGTATATGCGCAATGAAGTTTGGGCTTTGATTTCAAAGCTAGGATCTCCATCATGGTTTATTACAATCTCTCCTGCTGACCAGAATCATCCAATGTGCATCTATTTTGCTGGACAGAAGTTTGAGTTCTCAGCTGATATATTGCCTGAGAATGCTCGCAAGAAACTTATCTCCATGAATCCAACTGCAGCTGCATGGTTCTTCAACTGTATGGTCAAAGCCTTTATCAAACATGTCCTAGGAGTTGGAAGTGATCATGATGGTATATTTGGTCCCACTGCTGGATACTATGGAAGTGTAGAGCAACAAGGTCGAATGACACTTCATTTACATATTCCAACTTGGATCAAAAGCTGTCTCTCACCTCAGGAGATTCAAGATCGTATTATGAGCAATGATTCAGAGTTTCTCAAAGCCATGATTGATTATCTAGAGAGTGTCCAAGTTGGTGACTTTGGTGATATGACAGCTGCTGAAGTTCAACAAGAAATTGTTCATTGAGAGTTGGTGGATCCTAATTATATTAATCCAACTCTTCAAATGCCCATTCCACCTCCAGCTGAGAAATGTGATTGCCAGAGCCCAGATTGTGAAATATGCATTGCACACTCCAAATGGTGGAAGCATTATGAACAAGAAACTTGTGAACTTGGATTTCGTTTGAACAAGCATAGTTGCTCAGCTGGACCAAAGAACGCTAAAAATACAAATGACAAAGATAGAAAAGAGAAATCTAACTCAAATTGTCTTGATGACAAAGGTGTATGTAAAGCTCGATTCCCTCGTGAAGTCATTTTGCAAACTATGGTTGATCCTGAAACTGGTGCACTGAAGTTACAAAAGGGAGAAGAATGGTGGAATACATGGACTGCACTTGTTGAATATCTCATATGAGCTAATACAGATTCCACTAGCTTGCTTTCTGGCACTGCTGTCAAGGGTGTAGTTGCATATGTGACTGATTATCTTGTAAAAACTGGAATCAAGACATATGTTATATTTGATGCTATTCTGAACATTTTGAAAAAAGTCAATGATAGTCCAATTGATGTTTCTGATCCCAAGAAATTTGCTTGTGCTATCATTGTGAAAATTGTAAATAGTCTCACAGCTTGGATGGAAATTGGAAGTCCTATGGCCTGCATGTACTTGCTAAAGCATCCAGATCACTACACAAACTTTACGTTCATTCCTATGCACTGGCGTTCATATGCAAATGTTATATGAGCATATTGGAAAGACTTGGAACCTCAAGCAGCAGATGCACACTTGTATGATCCTGAGATGATTCCAGAAGAAACTGTTGTCATTGGTAGGAACAAATCTGGCTACTTTGGTATCCCTAAAGTTGATGATTATAAATATTGTGGTGATATATTGGCTAATATGAGTCTCTATGATTGGACTTTGAGAGTAACAAAACAATTTGCTGGCCATGCAGAATCACATGTGCCCAAAACTGACTTGAATGATGAAACAGAATTGTCAGATTATTGTATGGGTGGTGGTCTTGATGACTCTGATTCAGAGACTATTATTGAGGACACAGACCCAGATGTGGACACTTTGATTGACTCAGATGACTCTTCCTACATTGATACTGAGTCAGTTGCTTCAGAGGAGATAGTATTGAGGACCGCTCTACCAAGAAATCATACAGCCAAAAGACTCCAAGACAATCCATCAGAAAGAATTCAGACCAGAGATCAGTTCTCATAGATAATATCAAGTTCTTGAATGGGCACAAACAAGATGAGACTCATATTTCACAACTGCACAAGTCTGTGAGCAATTATGCTGTCAACTTCATTGGTGGTATCTTACCTTGCAGCGATCGTGGTGATTGAGGATACTACTGTTCAGTAATGTTAACACCATTCAAGCCATGGAGAAATCCTTCTGATTTGAAAGATGTTGACCAGACTTGGGATGAAGCATTTCATTCTTATGAATTTTCACCTGAAGAACTTAAGCTGATGAAAAACTTCAATCTCCATTATGAGTGCAATGATGCCAGAGATGACTTTGCTGCTCAATGTAAAAAGGCCGGTCATCGAAATATGCAACTTATGAGTTCATGGGAAGAGGCAAAAGCGGATGATGAACTTCTTGATGAATTAAATGAACAGGATACCACTTTCTTTCATGAAGAAACTTATGAATTTGACCAAGATGAGGAGAGGCTGACAAAAGAAGATAATCAATTCAAGAATGATGGGATTGTTATGTCTCAGATGGAACAAATTGTTCGAGCCTCTGGGATGTATGACATAAATCCTGAACAATATCATCTTGACCCAGATCTGCTCAACTTTCAAACTACAGAAGAGAAATCTGCCAATGAATGGAGAACAACCATTCAAAATGCTCGGAAAAATGAGTTGAAGTCTATGCAAGCTAATATCAGTGAAAGCTCAAGCAACACTCCAAAGCGTACTGGTGAATACACCAAATGGAATGAGGTTGTCATTGAAGATATAAGTTATATTGACAAAAACTTCAAAGCTCAACATCAACAAGACCAAGATATCATTGATATGATCAGCGTTGACTTCAAACTTGTGGAC
The DNA here is from genome assembly GCA_029320655.1 of Mycena floridula. Classification (NCBI taxonomy): domain Eukaryota; kingdom Fungi; phylum Basidiomycota; class Agaricomycetes; order Agaricales; family Mycenaceae; genus Mycena; species Mycena floridula. The sequence continues at coordinate 555,301 of JARIHS010000045.1, read as the reverse complement.
AATAAAGAGCAGGAATGAGCCTTCCGAATTGTGGCCAATCATGTTACCTTATCACAAAGAACTCCACTTCAAATGTATCTTGGTAGCATGGCAGGTACAGGAAAGTCACAGCACTCAAAGAATTCTTCAAACGATGGCATGAAGCACATAGGCTAGTTACACTTGGACCTACTGGAACAGCATCAGTCAATATCAATGGATCAACATATCATTCATATCTCTCGATTGGCTTTGACTCTGAATGTACTGGAATTTTGAAAGCAAGAGAATCTCTGATTGGAGTTGACTATATTTTCGTTGATGAGATTTCTATGGTTTCAGCTTATGGTTACTATCAGATCTGTGAACGACTTGTGAAAGCAATAGGTCATAGTGATGTCACACAACCTTGGGGTGGCACTAATATGATATTTGCTGGAGATTTTGCTCAACTGCCACCAGTAGGCTATCTTCCACTCTATAGCAGATCAATTGGAAGGTCAATTCATGCCCGAATGACTTTGCGTGAGCAAAAAGAGACTATGGGCAAGGCTCTATGGCACCAAGTCACAACAGTAGTTATTTTGCACAAAAATATGCGGCAATGTAATCAGAGCAAAGAGGATCAGAAACTTTTAATCACACTGGAGAATATGAGATATGGAGCTTGTACTCCTGATGACTTAGAATATTTACGATCCAGAATTGCAGGACACCATAAGAACCAGCCACATCTATCTGATGTGAACTTGAGATATGTCTCTGTTATTACTAGCCACAATGCCCAGCAAGATAAATTGAATGATATGGCATATCATCAATTTGCAGATGAAGTTGGTCAACCACTTCACTTCTTCCACTCTTTGGATAAGTGGGGCAGGGAAACTGATCCAGATGAAGCATCTAGAACAAGAAGAAGAAAGTGGGGTAAAGCAGATATGTATTGATGTTTCTGAAATTCCTGCTCCAAACTACTGGATTATAGAGCCATATATCTGCTAGGATACACATGAATGCATCATATGGACAACTGTGATGGATACTATCCCAGATAAGTCCAGCTGGACCACTCTGATTTGGATGAAACTGCAGTAATCTTGCACGTTTACACCACGGGCAAATCATGATGCACCTGTGGTACATGCACCCAGGCTGCACCCAGCTCGCACCTAACTTGCACCTGCCAAAATGTGTGCTCCTTTTGGACTTGTTTTCACACATGTGATGTGATTGGAGGCTGTGCAGTAGAAATTTGATGCCAAGTTCACACTAGCTACACTCATGTTCCACCTTTTGTTTTTCCTCAGTTTACATGGTCTGCTATTGTTTGTCAGTAGAGTTTTTAGCAGTTAACCCTAACCCTAATTCATACTGATTAATGGCAGAGTGCAGAGAATGTAGAAAGAGAGTGATCCCACAGCCTGCCATCAGCATCTTGGCATCACACACACTTGAGAACTGTTGGCTCAAAATAGTAACAGTCAAATCTGGGATCTATTAATTGGCCTGGTGACTCAAATATAAGGTACAACTTGGGTACAGGTTAGGTGCAGCCCAGGTGCATGTCCCAAGGTGCATCATGACTTGCCCATGGTGAAACATCACCAGGAGCATGCCTTTCCTATTTCACCTCACAGGCCCAAATGAAAGAAATATTATATTACAACTAGACTAGATATTCTATATAATGCACAAGAGGTAAACTAATAAATAAGTTGAAGGGGAGAAATGGAAACAAGTAGCGAAGAACATGAGCACAATCACAGCTGAAGACAAACAAGAAGCACTGCCATAAACCAGTATGGGTCGACGAAAAAGGAATAAACAGCAAGGAATAACAGACTCCAATAAACGACACAAACTCATGAGACAAAGTAACTTGAAAGAAATCTAAGGCTACAGAAATGGGCACAAATGATGAAACCCAAAAGAAGAGAATCCACTGGAATAAAGACCGGTTGAACTGGGACCTCGCTCGAAGAAAGAAATAATGCAGGGAGACAAAATGTCGGAGAAGGTGCATGGCTACAGAGGTTAAACCTCCGTATAAACCAAACACAGAGAGCAACCATGAAAGCACAAGATGGCGCGCAGACGGAATCAGAAAGGATGCACAAAATCTGAGCGGGCTCAGTAGAAATCTGCATGAATGAAAGAAATAGCAAGCCAAGGAAAGCAAGACTGTAATTGGATATTAAAACATACCTTTGAGACCGAGAGCTGGTGAAGAAACGGCTGGCTACGCTCGAGAAATTGTGGGTCAAAAGGGAAACCGTGGTAGGATACCAACAGCCCAGGCTGCTAGAGTCCGAATCAGCGGGACACTAATAACTAGTATAGCATTTGAAGCAAATAGCAGTGATGAAACATAGAAGAAAGCAGCGATAAGCTGCTGCCGCTGCCATTGTCATGGCCGAAAGCAAGACACGCTCAAAAGCTTGGCCACATATTCAACATCAGGTGACCTTTTTCCCAAGGTTTCGAAACCCGGTCTGGTCGCGGCTTGTTCAACTCGATGTAATTCAGTCCTATCGCAGACACCAAATGGAAATATCTAGCTCAACAGTCAGCATTGTTATCTGCTTAATGCTCAGAATAGTCAACAATCAGCCAGGTGGAATTGAGGAAGACAGAATGAACAAATATGAATACATTGAGTGAGACTACAGAATTCTATGGATGTCATCACTATAACAACGCCGCTGGTTCCAGAAGCTGCTAGCAAACCATGAAGATGAGAGACAAGAATTATGATACAAGCGCTAGTAGAGGCCACGTCAGCAAGGCTGTAGGATACCGCATGTGAATATCCCTGATGGGTACTTTGATGGGCGTGTCAACAAAATGGCTCACACCCAACAAACGATCCCACAAGTGGGACTCGTAATCCCGGTGACGACCTCAGCAAGTTTCAAGCTAATGAATCTGGAGACTACGTTATATGGCATCTCGTCAGGTATAAGTACCTGACTGATTCAGCTTATTTCTTAACATGAAGCTCTTTGACATCAAACATCTGCTCTCCATCACTCTCGTCTTGGTTCTTGCTCAGGATGCGGCAGCAACCCCCTTCAAATCCCAGCAAGATCTAGAATGTAAGCGTCACTTCGTCGTGTCCTGCGGTCTATCGATCCGATAATATGCAGGTGGTAATGGGGAAGTGAGTGTGTTTCACAAAAGTGTTGTTCAAATGCGCTGACCACAGCCAGTTTCGATCTCTCAGAGCTGTATGTCCTAGAATCTGTTGCTTTCTGAAAGCTACTCATGTTCGAGCAGGCCCTGCCTTCGAAGTATGCTGTTTTGGAAGGTAAGCTTACCAGACACCCATACCTCTGTGTGAACTGACAGAATTCTTAGGTGCCTCAAAGGAGCTGTAGCTTGCGCCCAGCCTTGATTCATAGGATATGTTGCATAATGAAATTGATCCTTGCGGGATTGCGTCAGTCAATTTCTGCGCCACGTTTCCGGTCATCCAATGTCCTGACATCAATATTGTTCCTTGTTGCAATGGAAGTTTCAAACTTGAAACTATATAACTATAAACCAAGAATCTCTTGGTACTTGCTCTATACCGGAGACATTCTTTATGTGGCAACATCGGAAACTATAAGTACCAATCGAGTTCAAATCCTTTATACACCCCTCAAACATGCTCTTCAATGTCAAATTCCTTTTCTCTGCTGCTCTCTTCGCTGTTCTTGCTCATCAGGGTGTTGCGCTAACCCTTATCAAGTCTAGGGAAGTCTTTCACTGTAAGTATCACGCCAAATAACTTGTTCGATACTCACTCGTGGTACTACCAGGCGATATCGGTAAAGTGAGTACTCTAAAATAAGATGTCGCCCAACTTCGCTCATCTTTGGTTGCCTGAATCCTTCAGCGATGTACATTTTCATAGAGTTTGTCAATGCTGGCATCAATGGCTAATTTACCCCTCAAGGCCTGGCTGGCTATACATGCTGTGGTCCGATCATCGAAGGCACTGGGGGAACGTAAGTGGCGCTAGATTGTCTGGTTACGGTCACAAGAGTCTGACACAAGGGGCAGGTGCCTCAAAGGACCCGTTGACTGCACTCTGTGACATCACTTTGACTACTTTACCTGGTTAAATATCAATTGCCAATAATCCAAGAATATTTTGCTCTATGAAAATCCATGAAATGTAGGAACAGCTACTTATAGTGCGGATAAAATGAGACCTTTCCATCACTTGTTCAACTAAGCCTGTGGTATGGTCCGACACGAGTAACATAACCTGAACTACAAGTGTGGAGCCAAATACGCTGCTTCGACCTTCCTGATTCATGCGGATATGGACTTACTCTGTTGCTCGTTCTTGCGGAAGCTTTCAATCTTCTTGAAATGTATGAGTCTCCACCGACTGTTCAATACTTTATTTATCAATCACTGCTAACCCACTCGAGATTTCATTTGTGGCGTCATTTCCGGTATAAGAACTGAGTAGTGGACAACTTCTGCTCATCCGTCCTTGAACACCATGTAGCTTTTCGAGGTCAAAATCATGCTTTCCTTTGCCCTGCTCTATCATCTTTTTCAGAGCGTGGTGGCAATCCCTCTTGAATCTAGGACAGCTGATCATGGTGGTATTCTGATGACACTGTCATATTACACCTGAAGTCATCGCATAGACATTGGTACTCATGGTACAGTGAGTGCTTATGAAACTGTTGTAGAAAATGACTCATCGTTGGCTAACCAAATCCATCACACCTGAAGTCCGGGTACCTTTCATTCTGGAACCCTGTATTAATTTGTGCAGTTCTCCATATTAGATCTAACACCGCTATACATACATAGGTGCCGCAGAAATGACCTCCGATTATCTCAATGTATTGTGGACCAATCTGGGAAATGAATCACTAATCTTGCCTTATTGATATTATCTGCATTTTTATCGAGAGCCGAAAACCGATTGCTGACTCAAATGATCAGGAGTCTTGTGGATTCAAGGCTGCTATCAGCTATCTGCCATGTCATGTCAATGGCTCATTGAGTGCTAGCACTTTGATTGAGTCTTTCCTCCCTCTACGACATGTCTCTTGACTCAGTGGTTCCTGAGGTACTGTCAATCTCAGTGTTAGACATCTGACAGAACAAAAGAAAAATCACGTTTAAGCTGCCACTGCTAAGCTCCGATTGGACCACTGTTTATGTCAATGTCTGTCTTCATGATTCTAGCCCTGATACTCCGCATGATGCTAATCAATACATTCATTGGTGGAGTCCTTGAGCTATAAGTACTGAGTGGATTCAATGGATTTCACTCATCATCATGCAGTTCTTCAACATCAACTATTTGCTCTCCGCCGCACTCATGTACTTTGCTGTCCAGGGCGCTGTGGCAACACCTCTTGAATCTAGGCAATTGTATTTTTGTAAGTGTTGCTAGTAATGATCATCCAGTATACTAACTGTTACATACATAGGTGACGGCCCTGATAACGAGGTGAGTAATTGACCATGTAGTGGCAGAATTTGCGGTTCATGGCTGCTTGAATTCCTTCAGTTATGTATGTACTATCTCTCCCCCCTCGTGATAGCATGTACTGATCCTTGTCAAAGGCCCCAAAGGTTATAGATGCTGCAGTGCCCCGTTTCCTGAATTAAGGGGGATGTGAGTACTCACATAGATATTTCTCAGCATAACTAAAATGCTCTCCAGATGCTTCGAAGGAAAGAAAGGAATTTTCCCCGTGTGAAAGACATGTGTAATGCCTAGTAGTCAGTAGAGATATTGAATTGCAGCCGTCAAGAGATTTTCACTGATATAACTGAAGAGATTCTAAAGCTGGCACATCTCTAGCAAAGATATCTCTTCAGAGCTCATGAAGAAAGCTTTGATTGAGTTGTGAGGATTGGTCAAGATATCCAACTTTCATTTTGAGGAAGGGATATGACTTGACAAATCAGGTTTCTCAGATGACTTTTTCTAACTGAGAAGGATACAGTCTTTCACCACTCAATGGTATGCCATCACTAAGTGACATAAACAGCTTTGGAAGGTGCAATTCTGAATAAAAGTATCTAGATCTTCTTGCAGAATCATGATACACATAATATGATGATTTCCAAGAGGTTTGGCATGCTATGAAGCTGTGAGTCTCATGATATGAGCAAAGGGGTATGGAATTCCATCAAAATGAAATTTATTTGAAGTGTATTTGAATCCAGAGGTCTTCCACAGCTCTCAAATTTTGGATTGTGTGTCTGATATGTTTAATAAAGAGCTTGCCAATCATCCGCAGATAATCGGTGTCATTGGGACCTGGAATAAAGAATTGAGTGGTGGAATATCCAAAATGGAAGTGTCACATCTCGCTTCCAACATGAACAAACACGCCAAAAAAAAGGTCTGAGGCCAAGCTGGTTGATTTCAGAGGTCTCTTGGCACTGATTACAAGGCTCAAGAAACCTAGGCAGATGAATCTGAGGACTCAGAGGATGAGAATCCCTCTGATGATGGCTCCCAAGCTGGTTTCGGATTAGATTAGACTGATTAATAATAAACTTTGTGACTGTGTCATTGAGTGTCCCAGGCCTCTTCGAAAATTCTCATGATTTTGCCTGATTCTGTCCATATCGGGCTTCATTCATTGGGATGTTCAACTGTACTATTTCCAGCAGCCCGATTCCTACCCAAGTAAGCTAGCTTCTTGTCCAGGGCTGATTTCATTTGATCATACCATTGAGTGGTGAAAGACTGTATCTACTTCTGTCAGATTGAGCAAGGAGTATCATATTCCAATTCACATGGTAAACATAGCATTCTCAGATCATATCTCTATGAAGCATATTCCCATACTTGAGTACTGGAGTTTCTGAAGTCATCCGCAATATTTTAGCACTTTATGAAGGACCAGAGCAACAACTTGATCATAAACAAAGCTTCTTGGGACCTACTCAGCTGCGCTACAGCATCCTCCTTCCTTGGAGCCGACCCAATCCTAATTTAAGTATTTATGGGACTCTTCATGTACTATATATTACTGGGATCCTGGCAGCGCAGTCGCCCATCGTCTCCCGATGATTGATGGCAGTTGATTGCCGCCCCCCTCCCGCTCCTCCTCTCCCGCCTTCCCGCTCACTGTCCCGCCCCCGACTTGAAAATTCCCAAAAGGGTCATTTTGTCAAATATTCATAAAATTACTACCTGATCATCACTTGATCCGTAGATAACAATATTGCCATAGTACCCCCAGAATGGCAATTTCATGGACTTGCTTGTGATGACACACTCTCAAGGACTCGATTGGTCGGCTATCTGGTACCTAGTTACCAAGAGTTACCGTCATCATGCCGAGTGGGCGCTCATGTCCGCTGGCTGTTTTGAGACAGCGGATCAGTTGACATTATAAATATACACGTATTTTGCACACTCGCTGTCCGACTAAGTACCCCCGACTATTTATCTGCTCATTGGAAGGCCAAAACCCTTAGATGGCCAGGATCCCAGTAATATATAGTACATGAAGAGTCCCATAAATACTTAAATTAGGATTGGGTCGGCTCCAAGGAAGGAGGATGCTGTAGCGCAGCTGAGTAGGTCCCAAGAAGCTTTGTTTATGATCAAGTTGTTGCTCTGGTCCTTCATAAAGTGCTAAAATATTGCGGATGACTTCAGAAACTCCAGTACTCAAGTATGGGAATATGCTTCATAGAGATATGATCTGAGAATGCTATGTTTACCATGTGAATTGGAATATGATACTCCTTGCTCAATCTGACAGAAGTAGATACAGTCTTTCACCACTCAATGGTATGATCAAATGAAATCAGCCCTGGACAAGAAGCTAGCTTACTTGGGTAGGAATCGGGCTGCTGGAAATAGTACAGTTGAACATCCCAATGAATGAAGCCCGATATGGACAGAATCAGGCAAAATCATGAGAATTTTCGAAGAGGCCTGGGACACTCAATGACACAGTCACAAAGTTTATTATTAATCAGTCTAATCTAATCCGAAACCAGCTTGGGAGCCATCATCAGAGGGATTCTCATCCTCTGAGTCCTCAGATTCATCTGCCTAGGTTTCTTGAGCCTTGTAATCAGTGCCAAGAGACCTCTGAAATCAACCAGCTTGGCCTCAGACCTTTTTTTTGGCGTGTTTGTTCATGTTGGAAGCGAGATGTGACACTTCCATTTTGGATATTCCACCACTCAATTCTTTATTCCAGGTCCCAATGACACCGATTATCTGCGGATGATTGGCAAGCTCTTTATTAAACATATCAGACACACAATCCAAAATTTGAGAGCTGTGGAAGACCTCTGGATTCAAATACACTTCAAATAAATTTCATTTTGATGGAATTCCATACCCCTTTGCTCATATCATGAGACTCACAGCTTCATAGCATGCCAAACCTCTTGGAAATCATCATATTATGTGTATCATGATTCTGCAAGAAGATCTAGATACTTTTATTCAGAATTGCACCTTCCAAAGCTGTTTATGTCACTTAGTGATGGCATACCATTGAGTGGTGAAAGACTGTATCCTTCTCAGTTAGAAAAAGTCATCTGAGAAACCTGATTTGTCAAGTCATATCCCTTCCTCAAAATGAAAGTTGGATATCTTGACCAATCCTCACAACTCAATCAAAGCTTTCTTCATGAGCTCTGAAGAGATATCTTTGCTAGAGATGTGCCAGCTTTAGAATCTCTTCAGTTATATCAGTGAAAATCTCTTGACGGCTGCAATTCAATATCTCTACTGACTACTAGGCATTACACATGTCTTTCACACGGGGAAAATTCCTTTCTTTCCTTCGAAGCATCTGGAGAGCATTTTAGTTATGCTGAGAAATATCTATGTGAGTACTCACATCCCCCTTAATTCAGGAAACGGGGCACTGCAGCATCTATAACCTTTGGGGCCTTTGACAAGGATCAGTACATGCTATCACGAGGGGGGAGAGATAGTACATACATAACTGAAGGAATTCAAGCAGCCATGAACCGCAAATTCTGCCACTACATGGTCAATTACTCACCTCGTTATCAGGGCCGTCACCTATGTATGTAACAGTTAGTATACTGGATGATCATTACTAGCAACACTTACAAAAATACAATTGCCTAGATTCAAGAGGTGTTGCCACAGCGCCCTGGACAGCAAAGTACATGAGTGCGGCGGAGAGCAAATAGTTGATGTTGAAGAACTGCATGATGATGAGTGAAATCCATTGAATCCACTCAGTACTTATAGCTCAAGGACTCCACCAATGAATGTATTGATTAGCATCATGCGGAGTATCAGGGCTAGAATCATGAAGACAGACATTGACATAAACAGTGGTCCAATCGGAGCTTAGCAGTGGCAGCTTAAACGTGATTTTTCTTTTGTTCTGTCAGATGTCTAACACTGAGATTGACAGTACCTCAGGAACCACTGAGTCAAGAGACATGTCGTAGAGGGAGGAAAGACTCAATCAAAGTGCTAGCACTCAATGAGCCATTGACATGACATGGCAGATAGCTGATAGCAGCCTTGAATCCACAAGACTCCTGATCATTTGAGTCAGCAATCGGTTTTCGGCTCTCGATAAAAATGCAGATAATATCAATAAGGCAAGATTAGTGATTCATTTCCCAGATTGGTCCACAATACATTGAGATAATCGGAGGTCATTTCTGCGGCACCTATGTATGTATAGCGGTGTTAGATCTAATATGGAGAACTGCACAAATTAATACAGGGTTCCAGAATGAAAGGTACCCGGACTTCAGGTGTGATGGATTTGGTTAGCCAACGATGAGTCATTTTCTACAACAGTTTCATAAGCACTCACTGTACCATGAGTACCAATGTCTATGCGATGACTTCAGGTGTAATATGACAGTGTCATCAGAATACCACCATGATCAGCTGTCCTAGATTCAAGAGGGATTGCCACCACGCTCTGAAAAAGATGATAGAGCAGGGCAAAGGAAAGCATGATTTTGACCTCGAAAAGCTACATGGTGTTCAAGGACGGATGAGCAGAAGTTGTCCACTACTCAGTTCTTATACCGGAAATGACGCCACAAATGAAATCTCGAGTGGGTTAGCAGTGATTGATAAATAAAGTATTGAACAGTCGGTGGAGACTCATACATTTCAAGAAGATTGAAAGCTTCCGCAAGAACGAGCAACAGAGTAAGTCCATATCCGCATGAATCAGGAAGGTCGAAGCAGCGTATTTGGCTCCACACTTGTAGTTCAGGTTATGTTACTCGTGTCGGACCATACCACAGGCTTAGTTGAACAAGTGATGGAAAGGTCTCATTTTATCCGCACTATAAGTAGCTGTTCCTACATTTCATGGATTTTCATAGAGCAAAATATTCTTGGATTATTGGCAATTGATATTTAACCAGGTAAAGTAGTCAAAGTGATGTCACAGAGTGCAGTCAACGGGTCCTTTGAGGCACCTGCCCCTTGTGTCAGACTCTTGTGACCGTAACCAGACAATCTAGCGCCACTTACGTTCCCCCAGTGCCTTCGATGATCGGACCACAGCATGTATAGCCAGCCAGGCCTTGAGGGGTAAATTAGCCATTGATGCCAGCATTGACAAACTCTATGAAAATGTACATCGCTGAAGGATTCAGGCAACCAAAGATGAGCGAAGTTGGGCGACATCTTATTTTAGAGTACTCACTTTACCGATATCGCCTGGTAGTACCACGAGTGAGTATCGAACAAGTTATTTGGCGTGATACTTACAGTGAAAGACTTCCCTAGACTTGATAAGGGTTAGCGCAACACCCTGATGAGCAAGAACAGCGAAGAGAGCAGCAGAGAAAAGGAATTTGACATTGAAGAGCATGTTTGAGGGGTGTATAAAGGATTTGAACTCGATTGGTACTTATAGTTTCCGATGTTGCCACATAAAGAATGTCTCCGGTATAGAGCAAGTACCAAGAGATTCTTGGTTTATAGTTATATAGTTTCAAGTTTGAAACTTCCATTGCAACAAGGAACAATATTGATGTCAGGACATTGGATGACCGGAAACGTGGCGCAGAAATTGACTGACGCAATCCCGCAAGGATCAATTTCATTATGCAACATATCCTATGAATCAAGGCTGGGCGCAAGCTACAGCTCCTTTGAGGCACCTAAGAATTCTGTCAGTTCACACAGAGGTATGGGTGTCTGGTAAGCTTACCTTCCAAAACAGCATACTTCGAAGGCAGGGCCTGCTCGAACATGAGTAGCTTTCAGAAAGCAACAGATTCTAGGACATACAGCTCTGAGAGATCGAAACTGGCTGTGGTCAGCGCATTTGAACAACACTTTTGTGAAACACACTCACTTCCCCATTACCACCTGCATATTATCGGATCGATAGACCGCAGGACACGACGAAGTGACGCTTACATTCTAGATCTTGCTGGGATTTGAAGGGGGTTGCTGCCGCATCCTGAGCAAGAACCAAGACGAGAGTGATGGAGAGCAGATGTTTGATGTCAAAGAGCTTCATGTTAAGAAATAAGCTGAATCAGTCAGGTACTTATACCTGACGAGATGCCATATAACGTAGTCTCCAGATTCATTAGCTTGAAACTTGCTGAGGTCGTCACCGGGATTACGAGTCCCACTTGTGGGATCGTTTGTTGGGTGTGAGCCATTTTGTTGACACGCCCATCAAAGTACCCATCAGGGATATTCACATGCGGTATCCTACAGCCTTGCTGACGTGGCCTCTACTAGCGCTTGTATCATAATTCTTGTCTCTCATCTTCATGGTTTGCTAGCAGCTTCTGGAACCAGCGGCGTTGTTATAGTGATGACATCCATAGAATTCTGTAGTCTCACTCAATGTATTCATATTTGTTCATTCTGTCTTCCTCAATTCCACCTGGCTGATTGTTGACTATTCTGAGCATTAAGCAGATAACAATGCTGACTGTTGAGCTAGATATTTCCATTTGGTGTCTGCGATAGGACTGAATTACATCGAGTTGAACAAGCCGCGACCAGACCGGGTTTCGAAACCTTGGGAAAAAGGTCACCTGATGTTGAATATGTGGCCAAGCTTTTGAGCGTGTCTTGCTTTCGGCCATGACAATGGCAGCGGCAGCAGCTTATCGCTGCTTTCTTCTATGTTTCATCACTGCTATTTGCTTCAAATGCTATACTAGTTATTAGTGTCCCGCTGATTCGGACTCTAGCAGCCTGGGCTGTTGGTATCCTACCACGGTTTCCCTTTTGACCCACAATTTCTCGAGCGTAGCCAGCCGTTTCTTCACCAGCTCTCGGTCTCAAAGGTATGTTTTAATATCCAATTACAGTCTTGCTTTCCTTGGCTTGCTATTTCTTTCATTCATGCAGATTTCTACTGAGCCCGCTCAGATTTTGTGCATCCTTTCTGATTCCGTCTGCGCGCCATCTTGTGCTTTCATGGTTGCTCTCTGTGTTTGGTTTATACGGAGGTTTAACCTCTGTAGCCATGCACCTTCTCCGACATTTTGTCTCCCTGCATTATTTCTTTCTTCGAGCGAGGTCCCAGTTCAACCGGTCTTTATTCCAGTGGATTCTCTTCTTTTGGGTTTCATCATTTGTGCCCATTTCTGTAGCCTTAGATTTCTTTCAAGTTACTTTGTCTCATGAGTTTGTGTCGTTTATTGGAGTCTGTTATTCCTTGCTGTTTATTCCTTTTTCGTCGACCCATACTGGTTTATGGCAGTGCTTCTTGTTTGTCTTCAGCTGTGATTGTGCTCATGTTCTTCGCTACTTGTTTCCATTTCTCCCCTTCAACTTATTTATTAGTTTACCTCTTGTGCATTATATAGAATATCTAGTCTAGTTGTAATATAATATTTCTTTCATTTGGGCCTGTGAGGTGAAATAGGAAAGGCATGCTCCTGGTGATGTTTCACCATGGGCAAGTCATGATGCACCTTGGGACATGCACCTGGGCTGCACCTAACCTGTACCCAAGTTGTACCTTATATTTGAGTCACCAGGCCAATTAATAGATCCCAGATTTGACTGTTACTATTTTGAGCCAACAGTTCTCAAGTGTGTGTGATGCCAAGATGCTGATGGCAGGCTGTGGGATCACTCTCTTTCTACATTCTCTGCACTCTGCCATTAATCAGTATGAATTAGGGTTAGGGTTAACTGCTAAAAACTCTACTGACAAACAATAGCAGACCATGTAAACTGAGGAAAAACAAAAGGTGGAACATGAGTGTAGCTAGTGTGAACTTGGCATCAAATTTCTACTGCACAGCCTCCAATCACATCACATGTGTGAAAACAAGTCCAAAAGGAGCACACATTTTGGCAGGTGCAAGTTAGGTGCGAGCTGGGTGCAGCCTGGGTGCATGTACCACAGGTGCATCATGATTTGCCCGTGGTGTAAACGTGCAAGATTACTGCAGTTTCATCCAAATCAGAGTGGTCCAGCTGGACTTATCTGGGATAGTATCCATCACAGTTGTCCATATGATGCATTCATGTGTATCCTAGCAGATATATGGCTCTATAATCCAGTAGTTTGGAGCAGGAATTTCAGAAACATCAATACATATCTTGATAAACTTGCCTCAGGATTCAATGATGTTACCCTAGGCAGACAGACTATGGAACAAGCTAGGGATGCTGTCCATGCTATGCTATTTGAGACTGATCCAGTCTTATTCCATTGAGATCCTCGAGGCACAATGATCAATCATGTTGTCAGAGAACTTGTATACACTGAGCAGCCAATAGCCTCCAAAGTCATCCATTGCACTCATTGTGAAGATATTACTATAAATGGTGGACTTGGTTTTCGAGTTAGTCTAGCCTCAACAAGTGCAAGTATGAATACAAGATCAGCAATGATTAAAGCACAAAGAGAATCTTGTACTCAGTGCCCACAGTGTCAACAAAACTGTTCTATGACAAGATATTCTCATCCTGCACCCAAACTACTAGTCTGTGAGCTTGCAGGGCAGAATTTTGAACCAAGTAAAGCTGTTGATATTCTATGCCAAAACACTGTGAATGTCTGAATGTCTCTTTGTGGAATTGTTTATTATGTTCATGGAAATCACTTTGTGTTAAGAATCATCACAAATGAAGGTGAAGTCTGGTATAATGATGGAATGATCAACCATGCTCAATCAAGCTTGGAGGCTAAACTTGCTGAGTTTACTCCAAGACAACTTGTATCAGTGCCAGGTGGAACTGCTGTATTGGCAGTATACACCTAACTTGGTTAGATTATGGATTGAGTAGTTAATTTTCACTCTGTTTGTGTGGTCTTGCTCTTGAGACTTTCTAACCTGTTTTACAGTGGCAACTTTTCCCTGCATCTTGGTTTTTTCCCATGTGGTTTTGCCAGTCAGGTTTTAATGTCTCCCTGTACAGCCTTTGAAGCTATTTACTAGTTGAGATTACGAGTCCCATTTATGGGCTCATTCATTGGGTATCAGCGAGATTCAGGAAGCTGGCATCACAGCGCCCAGAGGGGATAGTCACGTGCGTTCTTACGCTTCGCGGAGCCGCAGTCCAGGCAAGCTTTTCTGTCAATTAGGCAGCATGTAATACGTCAGGAGGACAAAATAGACAATATTTCTGGTCAATGGGGATGTTGCACCACAAAACCAAAATTTGAACATGTGGGAAAAACGACCACGTCATTTAGTGGCTGTGCACATCATGACAATGTCACCCGTTATGCATGACATCGACCTTGAAAATGACGACCACAATAGGGCTCCCAACCGTCACCGTATCTGTACGGTTATACGGCCGGGCGGTACGGTTACAGAACCGTAACCGGCAGCTGTTTTAGACAGACTCTGACGGTACGGGTGCCGGTACGGGTTTTGCCGTATACGGGACGGCCATAATCCCGTCCATTACAGGTAATACGGGCATCTTAAAATGATTGTTTATTGTTCTAATTAGAAGACAGCGTGGAAAATAGCATGGCCTGCTCGGGGCGCTTTACACCTTGGAGTTATTGCTTAATATCATGTGCAATAGTGACACTTGAAGCTTGAAGTTCCCGGTGGCTGGTCTTCTGGGTCCTGTCTTCTGAGTCCTCTCACCTTGACAAGAGACTGGTCACTCACCAGTGATTGTGTGGCATCCTGAGCGGTACATGATGAGCAGCGCACAATTTCCCAACAATTTATACCATCATTCCAGGTTCAATTCATTTCTTATCTGTCCTCCTTGTCCTGCTAATACAAGATGCTGGACAAGAGGCAAAAAATGGGGACTTGTACATGCCGCTTGTCGGCCTCTATTTCACTGGTTCTCATGTACTATATAGAATATGTCTACTCTATTTTTGTTTTGGTAGTACAGGTGTGAAATATTGTATTCTTATATCTGTATCCATAGGGTGAAATAGTGAGGGTGTGCTCCTGGTGATGTTTGTTGGTTTACTGACTTGAGTAACAAAATTCAGTAGAATAGTTCTTTTACTGTATTTCAAATATAATGAGGTGCATAATGATGTTTTGTTGCTGGTGAAAAAAAGGGGGACTCGTTTCTGCCACTGGAATGGTTGGCCGCTATCCCACTGGTCTGATGATATTGATCTTATCTGGCCTGGTTTGATTCAAATGCACCATTCGATTTCATTCGCAGACCTCGGTTGGGTTGTCTGATCCATCTCAGCAGCAGTTCCGCCGGCCTGTCACGAGCTTTGCTCGTGGAGCTCTGCTCTGGGTGAGTCCTTGGCCTTCTCACTGCTGGCTGGATGGAATCATTGTATACTGGAGTTTTTTGGCTTGAGTGTCTTGTTTTGGTTGAACGCCACACAAGCGCTCTCACTTCAAGGGCCGAGTGGACAGTTCCACTGCTAAAAATGGGTTTCAATTGAAGCTGCCATTTCCTCTCACAGATATCATGAGCAAGCACATAGTCTACCTTAGCTCGACAAAGTAAATTGAACTTTTAAACACAATTGTTTAGTTCTTTGTTCGAACACGCACTCGTTGGGTCTCGGGCATGTAGAGCAAACCCACCGGACTTTGAACTCTCGGTGTATATTCAATATTTCATCATTCTGAGGATGCAGAATTCGTGTACATTCTTAGACATAAGTACTTGGCTGCCAGCAGGGCCACAGCTTCAGGTACCCGCAGCCGGACCAGTATAGGAGCCGGCGACCAGCTGGAAGTCCGCGACCTGGACGCTACCGCCGAACGATAATGTCGCGAAGTTGAAGATGGCGAAGCTGCCTACGTGTCAGAATGTCCCTGTGCTCTATGCAGTATAGCCTACCGCTGGCCTTCAAAGTACTGAAAGTTAGTGTCGGTAGCAAAAGCAGGGCCAAGTTGCTTGAACGTTCGTCCGTTTGTCGAGTACCAGAACGTACCCGAGTCGACAGCTGGCGTCGAGTTTGAGATAATGCGGAGCCAGATCGCGCTGGCGGTCACGTTTGCGCTAGCGGCCGTGGTACCTGTGTTGGTGGTGACCCAGGAAGTATTCATGATGATATTATTCACCATGTTGATGGTGAAGGTGGTGCCGCTACGCCATACACCGATGTACGCACTTTGGTCCCGAAACAAACCGAGACCAGCGCGGTCGCCGTCTTTCATGGTGCCGAGAGACATTTTGATGGTCGCAGTGGAGATGGGGCCCAGTTGACGATGCGTCAGCGTGTTACGGGCAGCATACCAATCAGTTGTGATCTAGATTCAACGCTCAATCAGAAGAAAGGTTAGACATCCAAGAAACATTGAAGAGGTACCGTCGCGGTCCTGAGCGTAAGACCGTTCCTGACAGTGAAGTTAGTGATGTCTGGGTCGTGGTTCCTGTGAGGAGTGAGCACATATCAAGTGGTACGAACGGAGCTTTCTGCTGACCATTCCCATTGGGGTCCAAGAGAAGTTCCTGCGAAGGAGTCAACTCCAGTCAAGTTGTTGTTGAGAGGGTGCGGAGGCAACGTGTCCGGGTAAGACGCGCTGACCTCGCCATTGGAGAGCTACATGAAAGAGATCAGACTTTGGGATCACTCGCCTGGCAGACAATCCTACCGTGGGAATCGGCCACCCATCACTTGACCTGTTCAACTATGCTTGACAGCCTATTCCAGGTAAAGAGAGCTCCGACATACCATGTTACAGGGAGCAAGCAGGGAATACTCAAAACGCCATCAGCAGAGTGACCAATCAACCACATCGAGTGCGTACCGTCCATTCGGGTATGACCAGGAGAAGCCCATCCAGTAGTAATCGCCATTCTGAGTCTCAACCAATGCACCTTGGCCGATAGTGCCGACCAATGGCGCCGGAGATATTGCACTACTCAAGAAGATGTTCATCTCCCAAGAAGTGCTGAAGATGGTTCCCGACTTCAAGACGTACTCCGCGCCAGCATCCTGTAAGACAGCTCAATAAACCATTGCTCAAGTTTGCGGTCGGACATACCGGGAATGAGCTGAAGATGTAGTAATTCCCATTGATCTTGTAGGGGCGTGTACCCTCCATCGAAGCTAAATGAGTGGGTTGTATCAGAAACGATTGCTTGGAGACAACAGTTTTGCGTACTCATGTTGGACGGAGGAATGAAAACAACATCAGTCTTTACCGGCGTTGTCATGTCGGCAGACATTTGAGAGATCCTAAAAATCCGGTCAGGAGCCAGGGACAAAGCTAGACGCAGATTCACCCACCAAAACTGGTTCTGATCCTTAAACGAGACGTAGACAGTGCCATCATCGTCAACGAATGCGCCGGAATCGTAATAACACTACGTGATCATCGGAAGCCTATTCAATGAACGCTGAAATACTAGACATATGTACATACCTGGTTGATGACGGAAATCTGAGACCAAGGGCCAATGGGATCAGATCCAGATGTAGAGAAAATGTGAGTCTGGAAGAAGCTGAAGATGGTGACAGAGTAAGAAAAGTGTTCAAGAATGACAAGTTCTGACCGAACGAGGCTCACTTGATACACCCTCCCCAGAACCACTTGTTCTGTGATGGCACAAAGATCAGCCACGATGCCCAAACACCTAAAATGTACTGGTTCTGTCCAGGAGGAAGGGTATATCCCGCTCCAAACTGTGCGAGCTGAGGCACGCTGTGGCCAATATACTCCCAGTTCACCAAATCGAAGGAAGTAAGAATGGGAGCACCGGGACTGAAGTGCATGGTCGAAGTGCTGAGATAGTAAGTATTGTTGTAACGGCGAACATCGACATCAGCCTAGAAGGAAAAAAAACACGTTAGAAGATGACGAAACCGAAGTAGAGTGGTTGATCTGACCAAGTCCTGATAAATAACAGGGTTGGCGAATGCAGAAGCCCATGGAAGCAGGGCCAAAATACATGCGAGAACGGATATGAGCCTCATATTGAGTTATCCAAGGGGAATATCCAATCGTAGAGGGCGATATTTATGCCGCGATGCAGCACAGAACAATGCATGTCCACTTCCTTGAGAACTACCATGTGAGGGACCGGATGCAATTCACGGGCAGGTGATTCGTCATGCTCCAACGGGCTGACCCGTGCGTGTGATGCCGATGTAGTGCTGCCGCGAGGTGAGGTCGAAGTACCTCCGTGAGGCGAGACGGAGGTACCTCGCGAGGTCATTGCCTTGGTTAGAAGCCTTTTTGAAGTCCGGTCCAGTAGAAATCCAAATACACGACGAAAGTGGACCGCTAACCATGCCAAAAAAATTGAGTGATTAGTTCAGGACTGTTCAAGTCACTCATGACTGATGATAGCCAGCTTCAGTCGGGCAAATGCCTTGCTGATGTTTCAGATCAGAGGCGAGCTGATGGACCAAATGTTATTCAGAGTGCCTTCTGACCTGATTCTACAGATTTCCTGCTTGCCTAGAGAGTGAAGGGCTTCAAAAAATCGAAAAATGGTATTGCTCAGCGAAATTGGTACAAGGATATGAAAAAGGCAGTGCCCATCATGAGGTGAACCGAGGTGAGGTCAGGGGAGTTGCCTATTTTAGGACACGGGCCGAGGTGAGGTCACCTCACCTCCACCTCACGGCAGCACTGGTCGTTTATGAAGTTCTGGTGAGCGCGATCGTCCAAGATCTCACCGGACTTTATCCGCTTCAATCCGATATGTCTCCGAACTATCCAAAGGAGTGGAGGGTCTTTGTAGGCAACGGAGAAGCCTCGGGCACCACTGATTCCCTGACATAATAAAATCTACCTATTTTTGTGCTCGTGAAAAACACACTTGAGGCAAAACCAAGTTCAAGTTTGGTTCAATGTCAAGGTTGAGTTCAAATTCCTCGAAGGAGTAGTCATATTGTTATATATAAGTATCATCTCTCAGCGGCTTTTGTGTTAACTGGAGATGTCCGAGGATACTTGGTCACTTGCCGACCAGTGAGATAGAGGCCATCCTCCGTTGTTCCTTTTGTAAAACTCATAACACTCAAATGGCTGATTCATCAAGGAAGACTGCATGTACCACATCGCCACTGCGGATTCTAACAATCAATGCAATAACTAGCTAGACCACTCAAAATGGACAAGAATCGATACATCACTATGATAAGACTATTTGATATGGATCCTGAAAAATTTGTTCAAAATTAAAGAGGTTTCCGACAAGAAAGACATTGAATGACTAAAGGCGCCACACTTCGACGCAAACGGTATTGTCCGGCTTTTGAACTCATCCAGTGACCATCCGCATCGTACCATTTGATCACTGAAGCATAAGTGACTTATCAATCTGCAGGAAAGTGTGAACAAAAGAATGAAAGAATGACTTTGGAAAGATATAAATTTCGGCCGATGCCCGAGGAAGCATGGGAGCAGTGGCTGTGCATGGGAGAGATCTGTCCCGATATACGACTTTGATGCCAACTTCCTGAATTTTGATTCATTCCAACAAACTAGCCCATGAATGGGTCTCATAAAGAGAATTGAAGGCATGAGTGTCCGACATGGGGGTTGGCAGAGCTGCGCTGCTGCTGCGGATGAGGCTATGATGACAAGTGACCACACGTGTGTCGACGCTGATGTAGATGATATCTCCTTCGGGCTCACGAGCCCCATAAATGGGGACTTGTAATAGGAGGAGATCAGTGATACGAATATATATAGCTAGGAGTCCGCTGTCATCGCACTGGGTCCCTAATACAGTAGAACCGATTTTTTACACGTAATTTACATCCCACAAGATGTGGGATCATCATCAATGAGAAAGATATGCCAACTGAGGTATATTGTGAACTCATGGACTCAGGCTGTTACTTACTCAATGAGCGCATAGCTGAAGATGGAAAGATCACAAACTTGGGCCTGATTTTGGGGTGAAAAATGCGAACTTGGGGTCAAAATTTCCAACTTTGAGGTCAGTTTTTCATTGAACTTTAGAGCAAACGAGTCAAACTTGAGACTCCAGGAGTCATACTTCACATCGAAAGTCTCCAACTTCAGATCCAAAGTGTCCATGTTTGGATTGAGTTTCCATGTGATGTTTGGAGTATCCATGTTGGATCAAGTTTCCATGTTATGTTTGGATTTTCCATGTTATGTTTTCAGTTTCCATGTAATGTTTGGAGTTCCCATGTGATGTTTCCGATTGATGGTTTCCATCATCAGCAAAACCGACACTTTGTCATAACTGGTCATGAAGGTTATGACTGACCATAAGGATTCCGAGCTGTTACAATGTGGTTATGAGGCTGAGGCACAAATTACAACCAGTTGTAATGGCCTATAATTATTCTCAGTGGCTGGAATACTTTTGAAGGGATGTAATATAGCTGTAATATCACTATAATATTGTTGGAACAGGCTGCAATGCTTATTAGCTATCATAATCAGATGTAATAAATGTGGCGCATTCCAATGTGGCCATAATATGGCTGGGACTAAGTTATTATTTGGCTCAGGTAGGTGAGGATATCCCAGAATGCTTTTTGTAACTATCATATCGCCCATAGTTTAAACTTCTTTGGGCAAGGGCAATACTCGGAGATCAAGTCGCATGTCAGTGGCGAGCACATTTGAGCTGTGTGCAGGCTCAAGGGCTGAGTTGTAAGAAGCTTCCTTCACAGGCGAGTGTTCACATCATCCATGGACCCTATAAATGACCAAATCTTGATCACAACTGCAATGTAACTCCGGTGACAGTCAAAGTTTCAGACAAATTGGCCTGAATGCATCAGGTTTGATTCATTCTTGACCTCTGGATATGAGGGAATCTGGGCATACTTGGAGCACTGTCATGCTGAAATCAACAAGAAAATTAATATTCATCAAGATCACTATCAACATCAATGTGGAACTCAATCTCTTCAATCTCATCTTCCTCATCGGAACCATCCAACTCAATCTCATCCTGAGGTGCTCCATAATCAATGTCATCTTCCTCTTCCTCTTCCTCCATCAAGTTGTCTGGTTGGTTGTCTTCAAGGTCTCCATCCTCCGTGTAACGAGGAAGAGCATCAAAGTCAACGCCAGCATCCCGCTCGAAACCTTCAGTATAGCTCAGAGTTTCTCGGTGGCCAATCCCTCCACCACGGTAGCGCATCATCATGTCACGGTCCACAAAGCTGATACAAAAGTCAGATTGGCCAAATGAAACAGTCAAAATGAGACTTACATTCCCACATAATAGTAGGTCCAATCGTCATCTTCAACAACAAACTTGCTGCCTTGGATAACTTGAAGCTGCCGTGCAATGGATGAATCAATGAGATGATCCTCAGTCTTTCCATATGCAAAGGCTGGGATGATGTGTGAGCCTCGAATAACAGCTGCTGGATCAACAAATCCGAAAGCATCTGGATCTGCGGAATTGAGGAATTGAAGTCGAGGTAGGCGTTTGTGCTTCCATCCAAACTTGTGAGTCTCATCCAACTCGTACCATCGAGTCCAGAGAAAGTCCATGCGCTCAACTGAGCCCTTGTAAGCAACATTGGCATGGAAAACACCAACGACACGACCATACTGATATATGTGGTCCGGGACTTCTTCGGGATTATCACTGTCGACACCAGTGCATAAAACCATAATATCTGGATGAGTTCGCGGATTGATAGAGTCCTGAGCTCGTCGAACATCATAGGTTGTGTAGTTGATACGCACAACTTTGTGTTTGAAAAGACGATCATTGACGAAGGTGACAGAGCGAAGGTCTTGATTCGTGAATTCCCCAGTCTCATCGACTTGAAGAATACGAGAAAGAAGGTGAGCACGTAGTTTCTGTTGAAAGTCCTGGAGAAATTGTGAGCACAGACAACGACAGGACAGTTTCAAAATACCTTCATTGCTGGGTCATCAGCATTTTTCTGGACAAGTGTTGGTATTCCGACATGAGAGCGCTGTGATTTGCCAATATGATATCGGTCTTCGGGGTTTGTAAAGGGAAGGGGCTCTGACTGATCTGGAACCAGAGATTTGTTATTGACAGCCGTATTGATTTTGTGCAAGAGTCGCTGCCGGCCGTCGATGTTTCCAATTTGCTGCTCGTGATGATGCTTGTTTGTCATCTCCCAGGCCCACTTGACGCTTTTGTGCGTAAATTCACCCTATGAAAAGTTTAGTCTTCGGAAAATAAATGAAATGGAAGTACTTTCTGGCTGTGTTGAGGTCCCATCGCCGGTTCCAAACTCAATAACATCGTCGACAGCATGGCCGAGTGCATGGCCTTTGTATGTGTGCATGTTGAATTCCTTGCTCACGGTTTCAGGGACTTCAGTCGATGGTTCCTGATCTGGATTCTTTGCTTTTGCTTTACTGGCGCGACGCTTTCGAGCCTCAGATTCACGAGGAATTTCCTTGGTTCTAAAGGCCGCACAGGTGACTCTGTAGAACAGGTGCAATGATTGACCAATATAACGAGTTGCGAGTCGGAAAGTGAAGATTGTTGAGTCAGTTTGAAGTCGGAGCTTCGCATAGGCGTGATATGTCGAAAAGTCCCAAAGAAGATCCAGGACAATGGTATTATGGGGCTCGGGGAGAAGATCTTCAAAGCACGGGATAGAACACTGTAGCTCTGTCAGAAATGACATGGAAAGAAATCAGAATATGTACCTGAAGAACATCTTCAAAGTCACGACCAGCAAACTTTTTCAATTTTGATACATTGTTGTGAAAGCGACGAATGGTGTCACGTCCAAATGTTGGAACCTGCCGAAAGCTGCTGTAATCAGCTAAAAATCTGTCCCAGCTGAATCACCATACCGCGAATCTAGTTCAGCAACCGTTTCCTTGCTCAAAGCATAGAGAATGCGGATTAAATGAATGAAAAGGTCTCTCCATTTTCCCAGCTCAAAGTCATGCAAAATGTCAACTGGGAACATGCTGTAAAAGTTGACATCAAGTGGAAGAAGAGCCTCAGAGAAAGCATTCTAGAAGCTCATTAGCTGGAATACGTGACTAGTCATAAATGGCTTACCCTGGTTGATGTCATTGAGTATTGGAGAACAGCTTTGATCGCCTTTCCACCAACAGCATATCCCTGTTCAAAGATCATCCGACGGGCACTCTCAACCATTCTGCGAAGTCTGGAGCTGTCAATTCGAGGCTTGTTGATTCGACGAGCCATATCAGGTTTGGTTCCAAGTTGTGGGACCTGATCAGCAGTGACCAGGCATCGAGGGCATAGATATTCTGAGAGCTGCATGATACCGACCAGGAGGATTCTGTGTGACAATGAGACAATGCACTGAGAGATTCAATGTGACATACTTTTCAGGATAATCCGCCGAATAGCAAAAGAATCTGGGAAACACACGGCGAAGAATACCGTCAGCGCAACATATAATGATGCCGTTAATGTAGGCGTCCATGAATTTCTCGTCGAGAAGGAGTCGCCAAACTGCTTGCATGAGCTCCCGTTTCAGAAAAGTCATGATTTGGTCTGTCGGAGCACAGCCGAATGTTTCACGATAAAAGTCTTGAATAAGGTCTGGAAGCTGAAAGAGATTCAGTATCAATTACAGCGAGTGTATACGAGGGCTTACAGCTGGGAGATATGCCATGTGATGAGCGGCAAAAGAGTCTTTTCGAGTCCGCATATATTTTGACAGGTTTCCGAAAAACCAGTAAATGGGCCACAGTGAAGCAGTTCCAAAGTTAGCCAAATGAGTTGAGTCCGAAAAGACTATGATACAGGCGATCACAATCTCCAGAGAGCAAGTTGGATCTGCCGACTTTTTAATCTCGTGCAGTTCATTATCCATAGCAAGCATCCGATCTGAAGTAAATGATTCTCCGTAAACTCGCATCGGAGGACATTCCTCTCCAGCGGTCCAAAACTGCTTGAACGGTTTCAGATGCTGCTGAAGGAATGAGTCATCCTGGAACTGGGCTTTGATAACCTCGACAGGACTCCGAATCCAGATATCTGGAATTTCAAACTCGGCAGCATCATTCTCAGGTGTCTCCACATCGGTACATGGGACCTTGAGCGTTACACTCTCGCTGCGCCAACCATCGGCTGCGCTGAATGGCGATGAAGGCCCATCCTTCTTTCCAGATCCAGTGACGTATTCATCCATCCGCCTCACTTCGTTTTTCGTGTTCCATCCCTTGAGATCATCAATCCGGAAATCCGGATGCAAGAGAACACCCTTGACAAGCTTGTCGAGTCGCTTGAGTGAATGTTTGGACTGCTCGTAAAACCAGTTCATCAAAAGAAAAGCACTTTTGTTGAGAAATGGCGCAATCGAGGGAGCTGGAGTTGTTTCTGTATCAGAATGGGAGGGATCTGATTCATCTGAAATTGGTGAATCCAAAACAGCAGCAGCACCTGATCCGAATCCGTCTAGTGGTGACCGATTATCGGTTTGAACAGTGCTCGAGGTGAAAGCTGGGTCATCTGCAATGTCGTCTACCGTAATGTCGAGATCAGGATTAATGGATGGGATAGAGCCTTCATAGACTCGGAAAAGACCAAAGCTGTTAGGCTCCGTGATATACACAAAACGCTGATCAGTTTCAGTGTCATCCTGTGAGGAACTTTGGCTTAGAGTTGCCTCGGAGCTCGGGGACAAAGGGTCTGGGGATGGACGTCTGGAATGGACAGCCTTTCGGGACTTTCTCATTGCAGCTCTGGAAGAGATTTCAAACCCGACAAATTTGGAAGGAAGGATTCGTGGGCGTTTTACGCGTCCATTTAGGTTGATATCGGGTGGCGCAATGTCCTGTTATTGAATATATGACTATGCATCAAATCTGAATGAGAAATGTGGCTTACCATGTCCTTTCCTTGTTCAAGATCCTCCAGAATTAATGTTGGATCACTGACAATATCCTGGAAGGATAATTTTCATCAGCCGAATATTTTCAGTGCAAGAAAGTATTCGTACCTGGATATCCTCCGCTACATCTTCCATTTCATCAAATTTGTGGGATTCAGCCAATGCATTTGGTCTCCTCAAGCTCTGGCTTTGCCCAGCTCGAGCAAGTATTCTGGCAGACGATGGCTTACGCTGCTTGCATGTCGTGTGATGAACGCTCAGTCCTTTTGCTGATTGAAACCAGGCATTGCAAGAGAGACATTTTGGCATGATGAATAGAATAAAAAAGAGGATACTCGTGGCCTTCCAAAGCAGCATGGAGAATCGAATGAAGGCGCGATCAGAGCTGCCAGGTTAACACGTGCATCTCAAATAATGCCAAATCAGGTCACATGTGCACGCGTCTTTCCTTCGGATTTCATCATGGGGAATCGGATCAACAAAACCACAAATGCTCAACAGTCCCCCGCAAGACCAACCAGAATTCATCACGGAGCCTCCCATATTCCCTTAAACCGCCAAACTCCTCGAAATACGCGTCATGACCTGCAAGACGACAACCCACAAGACGACGACATCGTTGTCGACGACGATGACACAAGCCAGCTGGATGACGATGACCCCGCTGCCAACAAGAAGAAACGGAAATTCAATAAAATCAGTCAATCTCTGGGAGCTAGTCAAGCCAAAAAGCAAAAGTCCGCATTTAGTCTTCTGCTTTTTGCGTAGCTAATCACAGTGACAGAAAATCCAAATCCGACGTACATTCATTTACGGAGCTCGCGAAATTCATCCCTCGTGGAATTAACCTCTGGTCACCAATAGATCATATTCTCAGAGTCGGTGTTGCAGCGAATGGTCTTGTTGGTTTAGTCGAGAGCAATTCAGATGACGAAGATGAGGCCGAACCAGAATCTGACGCTCCCGACTCGTCAGACATCGACTCTGATGATGAAGAGAGCAGCTCCCTGTAAGCAGCGTGATTCTCATGTCTTTCTTTCCTTATTATTTGCAGATCCGCATCCCAGAAACGGGCTCTCATCGCATCGTACAATGCAATGCTGAAGCACACCCCCGAGTTGGGTCCATATCTCCAGCATCTTCAGGACACTGAGGACACGGAAAGCTTTCACGACCTGATTACACATGTCTGTATCCATCATTTCATCACGACAAGCGCTGATCCTTTTCTCAGCTTCAAGATTTTGCTTCAAAGGCACGAACCGCTGATACCAATACCATAAAGAATGCTATTATCAGCTATCTTCCTGCTGATCCTTCCACCGATATTATCAATCCTCCTCTTGTTCCAGGCAGAAGTAAAGCGAATCGTGGGGTCAATCATGCTCATATTGCTGCATTATTCTGTCCACGAAAGCATATGGCACGTATGTTGACCTGCAGTGAAGACGCCTATGATTTGTCCGTCATCTTTTTATCGTTGAATGATGCTAACCTTCCCACAGGGTCATTCAAGAGCTACAGGACGGTAATATTGCGCTCAATTCAAAACAACTCCCTGCTTTCCTTTACGACTGGGATATGTTTGACCCTGAAGACCCTGAAATCGGCTTATTTCATGGTCATATCTCCGTCCGAGTCAGTTTTGCTCGCACTCTCATATGGCTTCCGGTATTGACATTCCTCAGGTAGCACGTGCCATCTTCACCAGTCCAAGTTCAGCGCTCACCGGTGTAAAGGAAAAGGCCAGCCGTCAATCAAATGGACAGATTCACCGATCAAAAAAGATGACAGCTCCCATGGTTGCGTATTCAGTGGTTCAGGTAGCTTCGTTTCTGGTTTCAGTATAAAACGAATGTTTTGCTTATGATTCTCAGGCATATTTCGCCCTTTGTGCCCAGGAAAGCTGGCGACAAACAGATGGTGAATTCAACATCAAAATGTTTTATAAACGGATCCTCGACCTTCTCAATGACCCCGACGACATCTGGGCAACCGATACCTTGAAATGGTGGACAAGGTAAACGGCTTTTCATCTTCCTGTAATATATTGCTCACAGTTTTATAGACAAGTATTTGGGGAATCTGACGCAGAAGAGAAAAAGAAAAAGGCTCCAGTGGACGCTGAAGATAATGATTTTGCCAAGCTGAAGGAAAGACGCAAGGCTCGCGCCGATGACCAGTTAACCCCCGATTCAGATACTCGTGCCGTCTCTCCTGCAGCCTCAAATAGTGACACCATTGTCCGCTCTCAGAGCTCTTGCCCAGTTACCCCTCAACCAGACCATCATTTTCCTAGCCGCTCTTCGTCTCCAACGACCCAAAAAGCACAACCAAAGGTTGTCGCTTATGTTCCAGAGCCTGTGACAAGATCCAATCCTTTCAACCGTGGAAAGCCCTCTTCACAAGTCACCATGACCCCTGCTTCCCGACGACGCCGATAGATTTTCCTCCATCGCTTACAATCCCGCTTTCTCGCATGCTTATAGAATCCCGCCTCATCAACTGTTTTCGCAATCCCTGCACTGTTTTTACATCGTTGCCATTATTCATGCTCTACACTGTATTCAATTGCCTGCCCAATGTCTCTCTAGTACCCAATGAACAGAAATATGAGATAGCACGGCTTGAATCGGACTTGGGAACAATTCTGGGAAAATGTCACACGCAGTGACAAGTGTCACAAGGCTGATGCGTCGTCTTGTACCACGAGCACCGCGGCCACAACATTGTCAAAATTCTTGTAACACGGGGTGGGTATTCTTACATGGCTTCTTTAACGGATTCTGAAATATCTTCAGAAAATATGCCGTAGCGCCCGAGCTGCGCCCTTTATGGTGCGCCTCTAGCTTGCTGCACCAACATCAACATTTGCTGGCTCAAAGCTTCCCATGTCCCTGCAGCCTTCATAAATCATCATCCTGACGGTCTTCTCATTACAATCATTCCTCAAATACATGCGAGGTCGCCCTTTTCTTGCATTGAGCCAGACAGCCTGTATCGAGATTGCCTTTGGTAAAGTCTGTCACCGTATCATTGCATGGCTGATTCTTCTCCTTTTCAGGCTCTATTATCCACTGAAAAAAAATATGAAGGATATGAGGTGTGCCTGAGCTGGGGGTCTTGTTGAAGGAAATAGCGTAGCCTGGTGAGTAATAATTATATTTCCATGGTCAGTTCACAAATCTCGCTTCCAGTCATGCGATAAAAATCTCTGTGTCACCACCTTTCATGTCCAGCCAAGGTTGCGCCTCTCGACGTCTTATAATTGTCGCCTTCGCCTTTGTTTCCCGCTGAACCTCGGTTACAGGATCGTGAAATCATCACCTTTCTCCTCTTCGTGTTCATATCCATCGGTCCCTCGCTTGGCAGTCGCTGAGAATGCAATGTTCCCGAAATTTCAACAATGTACGTCGTCCATCTGACTTTGTTGCTTTATCTGATCGTGTCTCTGCTTTTCAGCCTCCATTTGTTCTTCGGTTCCCTTGTTTCTTCTGTTGTGTCACATCATCAAGGGCTTTGCTGCATGGGCAAGAGGCCGCTGGGTTCGCGGCATTAGCTCGCTACGTATACAAGATCCTTTCATTGCTCAATTACTCACTGCTCTTTGTACTTGACTTCTGAAACAGGATTTGCAATGGGATAAAGGACTGTATTTGTTCCCTTTGCCGATTCCATGACTGACTTTTCGTTGCAGCTACTTGTGGGATGTCCACGTTCGGATAGGTTTGGATTGCACATGAGGTTCGGTCTTTCGGTTGTTTTTGGTCTTAATTGACTTTTTCTCATAGCTTCCTTTCTCTTTCGGCAGTGGAAATGAGCTCTGGGCCGGTGATCAGAAGGTATGCCTTGTCCTCTTTCCTTTCTTCATATTGTTGACCTTGCCTACAGTATCTGAAGAGCACGTCAATCAAGCGAATCTGGTTGGTCCAGTACGACTACATTCTTTCCACTGTAATAGTCGCACAATACAATTGATCACTTCCGCCAGTCAGATCAAGCGGAGCAGGGGCACTGCTACTGCGCCACACTAGAACCGGGTATATGAAGGTTATGAGCCTCGAAATAGTTATGGAAATTGTATTCTTCATGTTTGTCGTGAAGAATCCAAGGCTCAGAATAGTTGCGAACATTATAGTGCTGAGAATTGTTACGAAAGTTATAACCTTTATAAATATTATGAAGATTATAACCGCATTACAGCCGCTTTGGCATTTTTGGAGGTGCCCTACAACTCAGTAGAATCATTCCAAGGATTATATTGAATTATGAAGGCTATAGCCCCATTATGGCCTGGTTATGAGGTTCGGTCGGTTTTGCTGATGATGTTTGGGTCTCAAGAATCCAACTGAGTTCAAACCTTGCCTTTGGGTTCCATCTTTGCTACGGACTTGGGCATTTTAGTCTGAATCAAATGATTACTGCCCCATACAATCACAAGATCGATGCAATGGGTGGGAAATATCACGTGAAATGACTAATATCAGTGTAAATCATCGTGCACAACATGTATGACATATTTTCTGGCTTCAGGACTCATTGTACTGAAGGATATGAGTCATGTAAATAGTTCACAGCTATTGAAAGCAGCTAATCACGGTCAATAGACCATATCTTCTGACATACAGTCAGTGATCTGGTGTACTGGTGGGTCTGGAGCAGGTTGGCCCATATTATGGTGGCTCACAAGATTATTTTCTGGCCCTTTAAAATGCTAGGGGATAAGGGGAAGATTTCCCCACATAAACAGCTCAGCAGTCTCACATAAGTCATGAATGAAGCAGAGCCATAGATGGTCATGCACAGCATGTACGTACAATATGTTGCATGAGTCTGAGCATCATTGTCAGGGAAAGTAATTTTTTCATATGAATTGCTTGGGCCATGGTTCATATCATCCTGTCTCTTGAAATCTAAATAGATAAAGACTATGACACTAGCTGACCATCTGCTCAAAATCACAAGTCCATTGGAACAGCCAATGAATTAAACCACCATTGACTCCCATAAGTAGAGGTCCTCTTCATTGCAAGGAAATGTAAGCACTCAGGTGTCTATAGTGGTCTATAGTGATCAAACACTTAGGCTGAGACTAGCCCTCAAGCCTGTTGTCACTGATTGTGACTGTGACAGCAAGATTTCACTCGCCAGTCTCCTGCTTGCTCATCTCACATCAATGAACATCACTACTGACATAGATCCAAGTTCTTCAAGTTCAATAGTGTGATGCAGGATACTGTCAAGTTTCTTGCCCCAATATGAAGTTTGTGGAATCAGTCCAAAAGTTTGCATCAGATTTTTTGAAGTTCACTGATTTATGTCAAACATAGATATCATTACTGAACATGGAGGATTTCTGAACAGGGAGGATTTCCGAAGTTCACAGAATCAGTCTGAGAATTCACATCAGACTTTCTGAAGTTTGCTGATCCATGTCAAACATGGGATGTCAATAGTGAACATGGAGAATTTCTCAAGTTGGATAGAGAATCAGGGTTTTATGCAGAGTTAGATAAATTTTAATTATGACACACTATTATGGCCAAACAAGAGGAAACCAAAACCAACTACCTGCTGTGGCTGATGACGAAGAAGAGCATCTATTGTATAGACAGCTGCCGGCGGGTCATTTTCATAGCCACCGGCGATGATGCTTTATCTTGGTGGGTGAAAATTGATCCGGCCGAGGTTTGCGGTGGGAATCTTCACCCAAATGTTTGCGGCCAGCAAACATTTTTTATTTTCCCGGCTGCCAAGATAAAGCATCATCGCAGGCAGCTGTGATATTTCTAGACCACGGATGAGTTTCCGAGTCCATTCCCTGGCGGCCTGTCGTCCGCATCTCCGCTCGACCCAAAAGCAAAAATGAAAAGAATTCAACAGCCAGAGAAGCATCGTGCCATCCGTGAGGTTCGATGGTTACATTTTCCGTTGATTTCACCTATTAGGTTTGCGGAACTACAATCGACCAAAAAGTACTAACCGAATACTGATTCAGAAGCACGTGTCCTCCGGGAGGCTCACTCAAATACAAGTGTTGAGATGTATTTCTACTACTATCCCGGTGTTCCTCGGACCATTCTTGTTCCTCTCGCTGATTCAGCTCTCCGACCTCTGAGGGTACCGATTGATTCACCGAAAACGAACCTGGCAGGCCAGGTGACTAAGATTCCGGTCCTTGGCTGATGTGACTGTGATTCGATGGATTGATTGTAATACGCTACAGATCTCTACCTGTGATGTAAAAATCACGGTCTCGCTTAGTTCGGCTTGACAAATTGACATTGAGTGTAGACACTTTCGGGTCGGTGCTTGGATGCAGAGATCTCAAGATTACCAGTGCATATTGAACATTTTGGAGGCAGCAGTGAAAGGGTTCAAGTCCAGCAATGAGCATTAGAGGAGACTAGGGTTTCCTGGGCAAACACTAGAATTGATTTAGCAAATGGTAATGCAGAGGATTCTACCAGCTCGAGCGAGTAATTCAGGTCCAGAGACACGATCCATCTGGAGGGGCAAAGACTCGCAGCGTGAACGAAGCCGGCCAAGAGTGTACAAGTACAGTAGGTGCACTTTTACACAGTTTGGTGTTTGGATTGGTTCAGGAAAAGGATAAGTCAAATGGAGTGCAACATATACTGACTGGTGTCGCATCACGTGCTGGGAACCTGCACGAGATCAGATACGCCACTGCCTTACTTTCTCAAAGCCTCGCAGTTGCGATCTCAGTCGACTGCTACGCGGGAGGTGTGAGGAGGAGGTTACGTATTGCGTTGAACGGGTGGTGGCGGGCGGAGGAAACTGGTACAGTATGCAGTTGGTACAGATCTTTTTTGTTCTATTCACAATCAATTGACCACAGGCAGATATTTTCTCCAAGAATCTTGACCTCGACTGGAATGTCGGATCTAGATCTAGATTGTCCCCCAATTTGCCTCAAAATCATCATGGAAGCGCCTAACTATTCACGCTAATATTATTTCAAATATTCAATTGGGCTCCCATTTAATAATCGAAAAAAGATCAGGTTGAACCACAGAAAAAGGAGCTCTACAACGAAATTATACGGCATTGATGAGAGACAAGACGCTCCAGGTGGCCAGTTGTGTAGTGAAAAATTCAAAAATGCGATCAACATTTGGTGCATGCCTTCTTGGTGTGCCCGGCCGGGGTGCACTTGCGCGAAGCCGCACTTCCACTGGCACAGCGAAAAACCGATATCCGGGACAAACCGGAATCAGGCCTGGATCCTCACAGACAGATCTCGGATTTGATGTCCAAGTGGTCACAGTGTCAGACGACTACTTCTGCTTCTCGCCAAACGGATTCCGCGTTCAGTGATAGCATTATTTGTTGTTCCACAAAAGACTGCATTGTAACGGTCACTGGACTTCCGGATTGGAAGGACACCCGCGCCCGCCGTTGATACCAGGTCTTTGCGCATGTCCTATCTATTTCATTAGTATTCGTTCTACAACCCGACCTAGATGGGCTCATACTCGACCTATGAAAAGATTACACCGACTGACACACTACCTCATACTACTGAAGATGTTGTCTTATTTGGCCAGGCATCAGCACTGAACTAGGTGTTTCCTGCTATCCACATTTGCATGGATCTGGAGGGTCCGCCAAGCTTCAAGCTGAAACTGGTAATCTACAGGCTAACCCTCCTCACAACCTCCCCAGCACAAAAAAGTGTATCGTTCCTGAGATCACACTGGACTCTATGATATCTCCTTCAGGCTCCCTGATGATCAACACTTTCAGTTAATACACATAGCGGAAGTCGGGATTCTGCCAGTCGGTCAGATCATCAAATGCGAGTTTGTGGTCGAGGTTTGCATCCTGGAACGACGTAAATTTCATGCTCAAGATCTTCAAATCAAGCCTGAATATACCAGTTTCTCGTCATCAACTGGGCCGTTTGTTCTACTCGAAGATTGCGCTCGTCGCTTCAGAAAATCGAGACGCATGAGCCGGATCCGTAGGAGAAATATCGCGAGCATTTGGACACCTTCATTGCTTCAGTCGCAAGAAGAAGCGAACAGTGAGAACCGACCATATAGAATAATGTGAGCTATGAAAGCGTGAACATATCGAGGTTTATCTTTGGCCTGGAATACTGATTTGATTATTAGTAGAGTATAGAAGGTGCGACAGGGTGCTACCTTGTGGCCCCTAGAGCGCTTCGTCAGTGACTGGGTGATATGTACCTGTAATTAATCACGGCGTTTCACAGCCACCTATTCCAACCGTAACCGGGTTTGATCAGGTGGCTGTGAAACGTATTGTTCATATTTTGAAGCTCCTCACTATAGCGTTTCCGATAGCCCAGGCGCTAAAAGCATCACGTCAAGTTCATGTAAGGAGGGTAGATCATCATGCTTACATGAATACGAGAGTTGAGGCAATGACTTGTTTAGTACGCTAAGGAATAGAGCATAAGGGGAAGAAAACGAGAAGGACAAGACATGACTTACGCCGGCAATATTGCCGGTCATGACGGCCAAGTTGAGCACATTTACGGCGCCAAATCCTTGTGTACAACTAGAAATCGAGTTGAATATGACGGCCATCACAATTTACGACCACGATTCACTAGAATGCGATCAATAGACCGATCTTGGTATGTGGTGTCGTTGGAACAATCAAAAAGACAATGGTGCCGATGACATTTGGCAGCGTATAGAGCTATAGAGGAACTTGAGAGAGTTTTCATACAATCAATGGGGTCGAGACTTACGAATGCGAACAGAAGCCGCTGATTGGACCTGGTCGCCAAGTATGCAGCGGAAAACATGGCGACCAGGATAACCTGGAGCAACTGAGGAAGTGTGACGAGCATGACGAGCGAGAACCTACAACACCTTGAGCTATCGCAAGCAAATATGTTTGCAGTTGTGTATAACCCTGCAAACATTAAGTACCTCCGATGTGACCGTCATTGAGGAACATACGAAAGCATTGACTGCCAGAGGATGATATATAAGGTTCGGACCACGGCAGAGAGACGTAAATACGAACTGATAATGTTTGAGAAAGTAACGAGCCCGCTAGATGGTAGTGCGCTGAGGCCAATCAGAGTCATTCTCAAGTCACGGTAGACGCGACCTACTTGGTAAAACTGATCAGGACAATGAACCAAACAGTAAGATCTATTTGTTTATCGTCAGCACAATTCGTCTTCTATTAACTTGAAACAGACCACTAAAGGCTTCTTTGACCTATTTTTCTGTGGTTAGTGAATCCGTGAATGAACAAAATGCCAAATGAACCTGATCCGTCTTGAATTCGCGGTTCTGAATCCCAGTGTCGTTTTTTCTGACTCGTTCGGCCATCAGAATACGATCTTCAGGAGTGAAGCAAGTCGCGCGGATCGGTGAATCTGGTAACCAGAAGAGCACGAATACACTCCAGACAACCGTCAAGCATCCAAGGAGCTTTACAGAGTCAGCATAAGCGCGGAATTATGATTCTGCGGCTCACTGTAAAGAGAATCTGCCAATTCTTGATTGCTGCATGGTGAACATGAGCGATCCCGTAAGCGATCAGGCCTGCGACGCATTGTGTCACACCATTCTGGGCATAAAAGGCTCGAGGAATCTCAACCTGAGTCATCTGGAGCTTGTGGAAGGCTTACTTCCAATTATGAGCGGTTGTTCAGCCTTGGAAGAAGTGTCAGAGTCGTCCTAGACTTGTGAACATTAATTTACCTTAGTGTACCATATCGTCGACCTGGAAAAAGTGAGACGACGCTTGAAAACACAATAATTCGCCTCACATGTAGACAAATGCTGGTTGGCAAACACATCTGTAGTGGTCAGCGGATATAATGAAGAGTAGTGGGCGACATACTCAAAGATTCCTAGCAGTGTTCGCACAATGACGAGTCCCGTAAAGTTTTTGCAGGCAGCGGTGCAAGCAAGAACAACTCCTGTACCAATGTTAATATCTATATCCGACACGCATGAGACATGAGACAAGTACCCCAAGCGCCAATGCTGGTGAAACGATACATGAACCTTGCTCGGCGTGAAACGGCTCAAGGGACGTACTTGAACGCGAGATACTTCCCAATTGGAAGACGCTGGAGAAGTCGGTTCGCAGGGAACTGCCAAATCAGAATCGCGATGTAAACTAGAAAGTGGGTCAGGTTGAATTGGCAGTTTGAAATACAGAAAGGAAGGGACTCACCACACGTCGTTAACCAAGTATATTGTTGGCCCACAAGGTGGGTATCTTGGACAATGCCCATGATTGAAGCGAAATTGATCGTCCTGGCGCCAACATCATGGATATCATCACGTCAAGGAATGGGCACATACCCTTTGTCCCTGTGAGGTTCAGTCAGCTCGGCTTGAACACGACAATAAAGACGTACAGCGTTTGAGCAAAATAGGTGACAGCCATGACTACCAAAACCCTCTTATGGATCATCCACCGGAGGCGCTTGTTCGTCTCGTCGTCAATAACAACTGGTTTGTGAGCATCGCCGAAGAATTGAGCGACCTCGGCATCTATATCGCGAGCAGCGGCTTCGTTTGCCAAGCCACTGTGAATGGAGTATTTCTCATCGTCCTGAGAAGCCATGAGGGGCGGGGGAAAGCTTTGGTTGGTCATGTCTCCGGTTTTAAGGAAAAGAAGGGCCTCGTGATCAAGACAGCTGACCGAGCTCATCTGGCGGTTTCGATTTCGTTGCTGCCTGGTTCGGCGACCTACAAGCGACGTACCTGGAACCACCGATCAGTGCCATTTTTCGCTGCCTTCTGCATTTGATTTCTGGTCGGATTGAGCCTCGGGTAGTTGGAAACGCCGAAGGGCCGTCACAAGTTCCTCTCAAGCTGTTGTGAGGCATCGCGAGTTGTCAACAATTGCTCTGGGATATGTGGCAGCTACTGAGCAAGGAAACACATTTGTAAGGAATGGCAGGAAACGGCGAAGATGCGGTGATCGCGGCGCTTGAGCGGTGAAATTTGGCAGATAAGTGTGTCGGTTTAGCTAAAATCTTTTATAATAAAAGCGCTCAGTTCGCCATTGGGCAAATTTCTCGTGAGATGTTTTGGTCCAAGGGCGGTGAAACCGGTACGTCATCTACCCGTCGTTTGCTGGCCCAAGTTCGACTCCCGCTGGTTGCAATATTTTGATGTCGACCTGACAGGTTTTGCGGTAGACGCCAGCAATGGCACTTAGGCCAGACATTGTGATAATATTGCATCATCATCGTAAATTATTTCATTCGTGTTCCTCAGTTGTTCTGCTTTCTAGGGATAACCTCGAGTGTCAATTGTGAACACCAGACCACACCAACACCTGCTAGCTGCATGGCGTAGGCGGCAACTGGCGTGTGAGTGTGCGGGGCGGGCTGGGAGTGAGGGTCACAATAGCGGCAGAGTAGTTCACACGAGCGGAGATGTGACTCTTTCTGTGCAGACACATAGACTGTGAGCTTGAATGAATATACAATCTGAATCCCTAGTAGCTCCTGATTTGATAATAGCTTCAACTCGAGCACACCCAATGGATTCGCTTCCTGTGGATGCAGTGATATGTTGAGCTTAGATATTTTTACTGTTCAATCCTCAACTTCTACCAGAGTATACAGATGAGTACATAATGGAGTCACAACTGGGCCTTGGATTCAAGAGTCTGAACCGCGAGGTACTCTCTCTATCAATCTACTCAAAAAGTATAACGTATAAGGCACTAGCTTGTCAATCCAGTCTGATGTGATCCCCTGCGTTGATGGGTCTAGTTGAGAGTCGAGCTTCTAATGGATATAGTGGTTCTCTCGATGCCCAATCTAACTTCAATGTTACCATGACCAAGGTAACTTTTGCTGTTCAATTCGCGTTTTGAGTCTGATGAACTCTGGTCCGTCATTGATCTCCAAGGATCGTTGGTGGTCCTGGTACGAAACTTTTTTCATCGTTTGCTTGGATCCATTGCTGTGACAGATGAGTTAGCTAGCTTGTATGGAGGCTCTGTTACGAGTCCCACGGTCCCGTGGGCTCGTTTGTTGGGAGAGAGAGCAATTTGTGGGTACGCCCATCAAAGAGCCCAACGGGGATATACCACGTGGTCACAGCCACGGCTTCGCTGGCAGTCTCTCATTATCATATCTATTGTCATCGTTCGTGCCTGCGATGCTCGTCTCTTTGGCTACGGTAGGCGGATTGGTCGAGGTTTGATTCGGTTTGATCGGACTTTCGGCAGATCGGAATTGGAATATTTATTCTCACAGTCAACTCATGGCTTGCTTATAATTTCTTTGCATGCTATCTGTGCTGCTGAACTGCTGCTAAGGTGTCCACAAGAAGGAGACAAGGGGTTAAATTCTGATGGTCCTATGCTTGTACTATATTTCTAGACTGAGAACATCTAGCGTAAGTAAAAAGATAGTCCGGCATTCACTGCTTTGAATGGCGGACACTCCTTCAAGGATTTGAAGGCTGCAGTAGCAGCAACATTGAATTCATCTGCTACCCATCGCATACACTCATCTCTGGAGATAGGAATGGTTCCTCGAAGCACATAAACTATTTCCTGTTCTACCTTAATGCCGCCATGTGCTAGACCATAGTCCTGCAGGAACTTGAAGACTGTTTCAGGAAGCACTCCAGAGGGAATTTTCTTGTACTGCTGAATCCTC
The DNA here is from genome assembly GCA_029320655.1 of Mycena floridula. Classification (NCBI taxonomy): domain Eukaryota; kingdom Fungi; phylum Basidiomycota; class Agaricomycetes; order Agaricales; family Mycenaceae; genus Mycena; species Mycena floridula. Next base: position 517,507 of record JARIHS010000045.1, on the reverse strand, counting down.
ACTCGGTGATAGTTTCAGTTTTGGACAAAATCCTCAAGAGCTTTCTGCACAAGTTGGGGCCAAAGCCAACGAAACAATGCCCTAAAAATATTTAGCAACCACGAAAGTGACAGATGATCGATACAGCTTACACATGTAGTTCAATGGCCCCATTGAAGTACCCATTGACTTTTTCAAGCAGGAAGATATTTTTGATATCATAGCCAATCTGTTTGTCCATATAGGACTAAGAAGACTCAATCGGAATATTGTCTGTGCTCTTGAGAGTAGTAAATGCCGAAACCTCCTTAACAGAATATTCTGCAAGGTACTTCTCTCTGGGTCATTGATCAGCTTAGAGTTCATCTGTGATCATAGAATCTCTTACCGGAGGGCAACCTGCATGGCGTACATTTTGCCTGTTCCTGAGCCACCATCAACTGTCATCTGTACTGGAATTTCTGAGAATTTGAACATATCAGGAAGACTGGAACCATCTGTGCGAAGTATCACAATTGTATTTCTCAACCATGTCCAGATAGACATGGCCAATTGTCAACGCACATCGGGCATTAGGTACCACTTTGTAATGCAGCAAATGACCAGAACTATGGCACCGATTTCTATAGATGTCAATTCAACACCGGCACCCATTTTCAGGGCTTTAATGTATACTCCAATTCCAGTAAGGTGGCCGCGGACTTTTGGGGGTCGCTTCCCCGGAAAACGAATCTCAGCACCACTGGGATCATTCAGGTGTACTAGATATCACTGTGTTGACCGGTGCGCCGCTATGAGCCTGCTGCCTCTGACAAAGACTCAAGGTGATGAGGTTGAATAATTGTACCCATAGATCATCCAAAACTTGCCTATGAACCATTCATTGTTTTGAAATCACTGCTTGATCAAAGTGAATTACACTCAGCAATATCCGGAACTGACATGACCAATCGGCCCCGAGCTCAAAATCAAACCTCGACCAATCCGCCTACTGTACTTTGGCCTTGCTGTCATTGGAGGCTTCATATAGTTATGTCACTTGTGATGCAGTCCCATTGTCTGACATTTTTCTTTAGACACTGTAAATCCTGACAAGTCTTGTTGGTGATGACCGTTGCTTTCTTACAATCAAATCACCACCAAGCCACTACAGTAGAGTATATGGGTTTCGGACCTTGCGCTATTGGCAAAAAGGCATCTTTTGACCTTTTCCGCTTTTTCCATATTTTCGCTTTTCGCATATTTTATGTAGGTGTGTTTGCATGTGTACAAGTTAAAAAAGCGCAAAAAGTAATCGGAAAATTCACTGATGTTACTGATTTCAATTGGGGACTCGTATCTGCCGCCGCAGGACGGCCTCTATCCCCACTGGTTCATTGAAGCGGGGGACCGATTTATTCAACTGTTGCTGCACGGAGAATAGACATGATATAGAGGATTCTGAGCCCAATGCGGTACGAAAACTGAATTGAGGATATACAGCACTCGAGGGTGAAAGACCACAGATTATGTCCACCCCGTCTGTTAACTCTTAGTAATTTGTTGGGCCGTGTGAGTTAAGAGTCTCGTTTTTCGGCTCGTTCTTTTGTATGGAGCTATCAGAATTCTTGAGCTACTCGACATTGGCCAATCTGGTGTAGCAAAGCAAGCCATGTCCATAAACAAGTTTCACCCTCCTCTGGAGCGAGGATTCAGCATAATTGGAGCCGATTGAAGGTTCTCCGGTTTCTATCGCAGAGGTTTGTGAGAACAAATCATTGGAAGTCAAACAATATCGGTCAAGCGCACAAATTTGCGAAAGCTGGAGGTCACCCTAAATAGAGACAGCCACAGCGTGAGTCTTCCAAGATGAGTGAAATGAGAACATTATAGAGGCTGGTACCCTGAAACTCCACACAGGCGATACTCACTGCGATCAAGTCTGTTTTGTTGGGTACTGTGTAATCTTTTTTTCTTTGCTTGTTCAAGTCCAATAGTTAGCAACTCTCTCGCTTCCATCATATCTTACCTTGAGTCAGAAGTTGAGATGCAGCCTTGTGTTTCCCCAATGGGAAGAATACGTTCAAGTATCATGGTATTCAAGGCTTGAATTAGAGAATGGTCAGTACTCTCAAGCCCCAGTTCAATGCAACAAGTTCAATGCGAGAAGCGATGCATAACTAATCTGCTCCTGAGGCTAGAGCCTCCTCAAACACCACCTTGTCTTCCTCCACAGGCCTCTCTTTTACTTCGCCCAGACGCCCTTCGCCATCACTCCCATCACTAGCTACATTACCGTCCGCTCATCGGGACGTCATTGCCCCATCTATCCCTCAATACATCATCGAGGCTATAACCTTGCTCGCTGAGGTGCAGTGAGCAGAAAATCACATTCGCACTTGGCATGGGATAAGTATATATATTGTTATCCAGTGCCAAAGGACCCAGCTTCCTTTCAGTCTGACCGTGCCATGGCACGTTTCGAAGTCTGACGGTGTGTTCGTGATACACTAGGCAGGATGACCTAGTCTGCTATGTTTTTTTACCGGATCAATCGCCTATTTTCAAAGCCACAGACCGCAAATACAACTCCACAGACATTTGGACTAACCCACTGACAATTTCCCGATTGGGGTTGATATCTCTGATGGTGAGTGATGCTTTGATCGGTGAAGTTTTTGCTCAGGGGATGGTCAGACCATCAGACTCAATCTGGGACTTGAATTAATCACTCACTCAGTATAACTCAGCTAATCAGCTTCAACATCACGAGCTACCAGAAATTGCCATGTTCGTTCATGGCCAGCTGATGCACCTCTGCTTGCAAACCGCTATGACCTTTTTATCCAAATGATCTGCACTGTGGAACTGATGGGTTATTCTTGGACTGGGCATGTCTCTTGGAAGATGTATCTAGGCAACAACTCGAACAGAGTGTGTGCTGTTTGGAATGTGTTGACCAGTGAAGCTGCATCATGGCATGGATAGCACTACATATAAGTACAATGGCAAAGACACAAAGATATTGATATCCTCTTGTGTGTGTCTTCAATGCTATCAAGTGTCCTCATTGGAGTACGCCAACATCATACGGACACTGTCACCACGTTTCACTGCCATATCCTCGGAGGGGTTTCTGTGCGAAGTCTAATCTGATGTGGGAGCAGACTGGGCGCAGGTGGGAAAAGATCAGGTGCTCCAAGGATGGAATAGATACCGGGTTGGATTTAGTAATTTTACGTGTATTCTAGGGTTGAAGCAGGTGACCTCTTGGCGTGTACTCCATTTTTAACAAATCTACTCCAACCCTGGGAATAGATGATGTGTCGGCCCCGGAATAGCTATCTCTCCAAATCTATCCAGACTTACCCCAGTCTGCTCCCACCCTGCGAATAATTCGGCCTGAAACGTGGTGTGTACCATGATGGCGCTAGACTCTTCGTAGTAAGTCTATTTATTTACTTATGATGATTTTTCAAATCTGATGCGTCCAAGATTCTGACACATAAGTGATCCGCCATATATCGGCGCATCAGACCTTTCCAATCCGTACTGCCAGTTCTACGGACTGGTACCTTGCTCGTCTCTCTGATTAGGAATGTGCGTTTCAACCATTGATCTATATTTCTCAGAAACTCAATGTTGCTCTGATAGCTGGCAAACACCTTTGGATTACGTACGTCCTGTGACCTTTATGACTACGCCATATACCTGAAAGGTTTTCTCAGACTCGTTTGAGCAATTTAATTGCGTGATCGAGACTCGGATACATTTTCGAGTCGAAGGTTTGAGACTACGGGGCAAATTGTTTCCGTCTATGTAGAGTTATCCAGTCTCGCACACCATCAACAAATGCGCTCACTACTATTACAATTCCACCAAGATCTAGAGTATATAAAAATATCCTGTGAGTATTCAGTATTATATCTGCAAGCGGGCCATCGCCACAAGAGTCCGAAGGCATTTTACCCCGGTGCACGTATCTTTCAGTTAGATAAATGTATGGTAAAGACGTCCAATATGCCAAGCAATCTGTCCTTCGCGATTCCTGGTATGAGAAATACGAGCTTGCTTTGGATTCGTACCAGACTCTCGTTTGGTGAGACAATCGGCTGTTCGGGTTCCATTTCCGAGTCACACGACATGAACGGCTCTCGGCTTTCTTCCTGTCAGACGCCCTCGTTATCCCTGTGATAGACATTCACTCTCTCACTCAATTCATCGAGAAAACATTGGTTCTCATAGAACTCACATCTGTCCAACGAAGTAGACTCTCGATAGAAGTTGAAGTCGCGGCAGTATTACAATCTCTACTGATAGCCGAAATAGAGGGCTTCCTTTCCCAGTTGACCTGGATATATTTTAGTCTCCTCACCAGAAAAGACCATTGAATGGAGTTTCGGGATTTCGAGGTCAAAGCGTCGAATAGCTACCCCAGTCTCTCTGGACTGCGGCCAGCAATAGGATCCTGGTCCAACTCGTTCAGATAGACTGTTCCCACTTATTCAACCCGAAGCAGGCACCCTCAAATCATATCTGACGACGTGTAATTTTCTTTGAGCGGTGCTGGAGCGCCTCGAATGCTTCTTTGGCTCTCGGGGTACCAAGCATCTTGCTGACAGCGCGGAAGCACAATCAGTCCCAAAAAGGATTGATCACTCCCACGCCCCAAAGAAATCAATGATACAGTCTCACAGCCATAGCAATATTCCTTTCCTACCGCTCTATATTCTCGCGCACCGAGCCTTTCACATCGGGAATCGCACTAGGCATCGGGTAACCTTCGTTGCCATTATCGCGAATACCATTGGCTGGTCATTGTCCCCTGTTCAACGTGAACTTTACAGCGAGCGATGTTCAAGTATAAAAGGTGTGAGATGGATTCAAGATTTCCTCAGGTCTTTCCGCAACAATGCTCCGGTCTGTCATCTCTATCCTCGTAGTCGCTCTCGGCGTCGTTCAGCTCAGCAATGGTACGCCATTTCATTCCAGTATCCCTTCAGACTTGAGCTGAACTTCTGATTCTCAGCGGCGGCGCTGACAAAGCGCGTAACTTGCGCGACCGGTCAAACAACTCAGAATGCTGCTTGCTGTGCTCTTTTTCCCGTGATAGATATGATCCAGGAGGAACTCTTCGACGGCGGAGAATGTGGTGAGGAGGTTCACGAGTCTCTTCGTCTGACATGTTAGTGTCTCTTTCTTGTTCGTCTCTCTAAACCCAGCTGATCACTTGTCTCTAGTCCATGATGCTATGGGTTTCTCGCCAGAGAAAGGGCAAGTCGGCACGATATTCTTGCTATGTTCTTGCTGATTTCCTTCCGCAGCGGAGGAGGCGCTGACGGATCTATCGTCATTTTCGATGAAATCGAGACTGCTTTCCATGCGTACGTCCCGTCGGATTTTTCAAGTTCATTGTGCTCACCAGCTGTGAAGAAACGGTGGTATCGATGACATCGTCGATGTGCAGACACCCTTCATCGCCAGAAGTGGTTTAACTCCGGGAGACTTTATTCAATTGGCTGGTGCCGTTGGTGTGTCCATTTCCGCCGTTTCTATACCACACTCTGATGACAATGGGTAGGTGTCAGCAATTGTCCTGGCGCACCTCGGTTGAACTTCTTGTAAGCATCATCTCTCTGTCTAAAATCACAGATCTAACACCCATCCAGGTTCGGTCGACCCAATGCCACAGCGCCCTCGCCAGATCTTTTGCTCCCAGAGCCTTTTGGTATGTTTTCTCTTTCGACTATAGCACAATTTGAATCTGAATTGCCACAGACACCGTGACCTCGATCTTGGCTCGATTCGCCGATGCTGGATTCAATCCTGCCGAAGTAGTCGCTTTGCTGGCGTCGTAAGTTGTCAAAATTCACTGCTGGCCTTGTACCTAAAGAAACCTTCAGTCACTCTATCGCTGCAGCCGATTCAGTAGACCCAAGTATCCCGGGAACACCTTTTGACTCGACCCCTGGCCTATTCGACACTCAGTTCTTTATTGAAGTGCAGCTTCGGGGTACTGTCTTCCCAGGGTAAGTCTTATTAGTTATCGCCTAGCCGTTCTCTTCTTCATGAAACACTAGAACCGGTGGGAACCAAGGAGAGGCTGAATCTCCTCTCCGTGGTGAAATGCGTCTGCTTTCCGATGCTGTTGTAAGTCTCTATCCAATCACTGTATCTTTGCAATCCTCATTCTTCCTAGTTGGCTAGAGACTCCAGAACCGCGTACGTCTCTTCTTTCCCCAATAATACCACTAAAGTAAAGTACTTGCAGTTGTGAATGGCAATCGATGGCCACCAACCAGGCCAAGATGCAGAGCTCGTTCAAGGCTGCCATGTTGAAACTCTCAGTCCTCGGTCAGAACACCGCCAAGATGGTCGACTGTTCCGACGTCATTCCAATTCCCAAGCCCTTGACGACGACACCTCACTTGCCTGCTGGTCTCACCATGAACAATATCGAACAAGCTTGTGCCAGTGCGCCTTTCCCGGCTCTGACAGCGCAGCCCGGACCAGTAACTTCTGTCCCTCCTGTGTAAGTCGTCCTAGGACTTGAGCTATGCTTGATACTGATCGCGCCGCAGACCACCTTCGTAAGAGTTGTACCTATCTATCAACATCTTCTTTTGGGTTCCAATGTGCTTTCTGGAAATAAAGTTCCTTGTGCTTGATTACACCATTTTCACGACTATCAAGGTTCAGTGTAAGAAAGAAAAGTAGAAAATATTGCTCCCAAGTGCGTCACATAATAAATTTCGGACCATATCAGCAAGAATCCCCAAGAATATCTTCCACCGATCCTCGAGACTATTGCAGGCATCCGGCTGTTCCATGTTTTCAAAGGTTTTGAAGGTGTCTAGCGCTACTGCAGACCTGATACAGATTGGCCACAGCTCGCATGTGCTTGTTTGGCCGTAATAAACTGCAAAAAATCAAATTCGTGCGAAGTTGACATTTTGCGAGGGTTTTTCTTGTGAAGTTGACATTCGGTCAGGCTTTTTGATGCGAAGTTGAGATTTCGACATTTTTATGTGAAGTTGAAAAATTTAGTGAAATTGGTGAGAAGTTCTGAATGCTGCGAAGTTAGCATCCTCCGGCTTACACCTGATTTTCTGATGTCAAGTCGACTTGCGCGAGATTTGCATCGGTGACCGTGAGATAGTTCATGTGATGGTTTCTGTAAGGCAGGGTCACGCACCGCTTTCTGGTTTGTTTAAATCTCCATGAGCGTCAGACATAGGGCCAGCAGGTCTGGCTCTCTTCATTTCCATTCTATCTCCTCTGTTGCTGGTGTTATGCCATTGCATCTGCAGGTGTATGCGGAAAGCCCCGCTTTCCCTAGGCCACATCATTTTCTGGGAGCAGCATCCTCTTTGACATGTTTTTCACACTTTCCCACTCAAATATGCTCAGGCGTGTCGCATTAATTCTCTGACTGGTCAAAAGCAATTTCATTGGTTTTGAACGCGTTGCTCATGTGACTAGACGCGTCATCTTTGCTGACTTATTGTGGCGTCATTCTGTAAACACAGTCCAGAACCTCGACCAGCTGAACTGCTTAGAGGCGGACGGAGGGTTTGGGTTCTTGGCAGTATTTACAGGATTACACAACATTATCGATACAAAATGCAAATGTCATGACTCATACACAGCTTTCGGCTTTCGGAAGCCCAACCATTCGGTGGCAGCTAGATATTGTAACAAAAAGCCGAGATCCAAGAACACCTATATTCAATGTGAATGCTGCGGGAAAACCATCTAACAGATGGCCAGTAATGCATAAGGTTTGTTTCAGCCCTGGGCTAGTGCTGACGATAGGGGATGGACGCCTGAACTCGTTAGCAGTGGCGGTCGAATGCAACGTCACAGGTCATATGACTCTCCTGATTGGGCGATGCCGAAGTGCCGGCCCGACAGATGCAGTCAACCTCGCAGCATTATCAAAGACAAGTACAAACTTCACACAATTTGACCTGACTTATTATTTGAACTTTGCAGAACTCGGAAATGAACCTCACACAATATTTCAGGAATCCCTTCAACTTCACATCAAAAAATGTCTTTCAAGATTCAACTTCGCATCAAAAACACCTTCTGACACTGCCGAATTATTGCAGCGTATTACGGCCATATGCTTGCAAGCGCCATCGCGATATCGCTAATCTGGACAGCTGCAGTGGCTCTGAGCAAGATTATTGAGATTTAGATGGATGGTGCAATTGAAGCTCTCGTCCACAGACGAACCACATCCCGCTACGAGTTGTCCCTGGACTGGGAGATTTAGCTGGAAGACTTTAGAGTTCAAGACAAGCTTAGCGGCTGATTGGTCTCACTTTTCATCTGGAAGGCGAAAAGCAGGGCGGAATGGCGAATTCGTGGCCACAGGTGGCACAATGAGAAGGAGAGGAACGAGGAAAGGATCACAAGTGGAAGGCTTTTCTACTGAGAGCCGAAATAGGCGTGATCGCCTCAAACAACAAACAACATGCTGAACAAGCTGTTGACAGCAGGAACAAGACAGGTACCGACTCACAAGGCAGACCTGTCAGATCGAATGATGAGCGCCGAGTATATTCAGCTAAGAAAGACAAGAAATGTATTGAATCGGCAGATAAAACGAGGTGCGACTCCAATATCATTGTCAGCCAAGTTCCTTCTGTTTGATTACCATTGATTCCACAAGCATTAAACTACCAGTGTGTGAGAGGCCACCCTTGCGGTGGCAAATACGAGTCCCTATGGGTGTTATCATATTCCTCACCAATTGAACACATTTGAAATTCAATGGCTATTTTGCTTGTGCTCACGTTGATCCGAGCCACTGCGCCACTTCGTTTAACAGTATTAACAGATGTCACAGTGATATCGAACCAAAAGACAGTCTCTGTCAGCCTTGGCCTATCGGCTGCGAGTTCCATGTCGGATGTCACCTGCACCCAAGGAATATGGCTTGAAACGATGAGTGTGTAGGACAATGTGAGGGAGCACAATGATGATGATCCACTGTCACTTCAATCTGGAGACAATGAACTCGAACCAGAGAAAAACACTGGACTGGCCATATAGGATGTGACTGCAATGAGGGTAGCATGAGATCTGCACCTGGAAATCCAGCCTGAAAGATTCATTACATGCAGTACAGTAATCTTCCGCATAAAGAGACAGGGCGTTGGACATCAAGCAGAGATAGAGTCACCACCTCGAAAGACTCGGTACATACGGTCCAGCTCTCACACACAAAAGTACAAGGTGTTCCCGAAGGTACTCTAGAGAAACACTTTGGCTCATTCCCTGGCAGCCTGTTGTCCGCATCTCCGCTCGACCCAAAAGCAAAAATGAAAGGGGTTCAACAGCCAGAGAAGCATCGTGCCCTCCGTGAGGCTCGACGGTTACATTTTTTGTTGATTTCACCTATTAGGTTTGCGGAACTACAATCGACCAAAAAGCACTAACCAAATACTGATTCAGAAGCACCGTGTCCTCCGGGAGGCTCACTCAAATTATCTGCCTATGACTGGCCCAAATACAAGTGTTGAGATGTATTTCCATTACTATCCCGGTGTTCCTCGGACCATTCCTGTGCCTCTCACTGATTCAGCTCTCCGACCTCTGAGGGTACCGATTGATTCACCGGAAAACGAACCTGGCAGGCCAGGTGAATAAGATTCCGAGCTATGTAGATGCATTGTAATACTTGAGCTTTTTGTCCTGCACCTCACTGATGGTCGTGCTTTCCGCCGTGATTTTGTGGGAACTCGTGCTGGAGGCGGCCTAACTGGCATGTCCTTGTGATCGCTGCGGTAATTGGGGCTATGCTTCAATAGAGGGTGAGCCGACAAGGACGTTGGTTAGGTGGTATTGAACCCATGTCAACCAGTGGGATAGAGGCCAACCGTTCTGGTGGCAGATACGAGTCCCCCTTTTTTCACTGGCAATGAAATCACATGAATCTTATATTATCAAGTACTCCATTATACTTGGGATACACTAAAAGACATATTCTACTAATTTTTTGTTACCTAAGCCAGTAGACCAACAAACATCACCAGGAGTATGCCTTACTGGTTCATCCCACAGACACAGACATAAGGAAATAGTATTTCACCACTAGATTAATAAACCAAGATACAGTAGAGATATTCTATATAATACATGAGAGTCTAAACTAATAAATAGGTTCATCTTAACATGCGGGCATATGACAGAAGAATGAAACAAAGACATGTAGAATAAAGGACGTATAGCCACGAACAAACCGGGAAGCTCGCTGGGAGAGGGTAAATGAAAATGAGCACCCGAAAACAAAGAAGTAATGCCATAAACAATCACAAATCAATGAAAGACAGACGTCAAGAAATAACAGGCTGTAATGAACAGTCAAATGGAATGTCGGCAAGTAATTGAATGCCAAAAAGAGACAAGCAAAACGCTCAGAACAATGAACAAGGTTTGACGGTGTCAACCAACAAAAAAGCGAGCCACGGACCTAAAAGGAACATGGCAAAGCATTAAAGCCAAAGAAAGAGCACCCAACACACCAGAGAAATTGCAAAAAAGGGGAAAGGAATGAAGAAAATGTGACGCTCGCAGCTCAACAAAAACAATCTTCCCCACAAGGGCGCTCGGTGCTGGTTGGAAAAGGCTCAAAAACATCCGAATGGAATGCAAGCGCAAAAGGCCCAAAGAATGAAACACAAGGAGAGGTTGAACAGGTATAGCATCGGTAGCAAGGGAAAAAAATCGGTATGCAAAAAGAAAAAGGTTGTCGGAAATCAACCGGCTGAGAGAACACAAGCACCGGAGAAGGAGAACAGAATTGGAGAGGGAACATACCTTTAAAGCCAAGAGCCGGCAGAGAAACCAGAGCCGAGCAGGCTCGAGAGATTAACAGTCGAAGCGGAGGTCTTGCGAGAATACCGATGGCAGGCGGGACTGTTCGCGCTGTCGTCGTCTGAATCAGGGGACACACGATATCCTGCATAGCACTCCAAGCAAATAGTAGCAAGCACGGGGAGAAAAAAGCAGCGGAGAATAATAGAAACTGAGAGCATGGCTGGTAGAGGTGAAGGACAAGAGGCTGGGAAGCTTGCAACGTATTGAACATCATGTGATGATTTCCCATCACGGCTTTCGGTCCTGTCGAGCGACGAGGCCACGTCAGTAAATTTAACGAGGGATGGGAAATCAATCATGTGACATATCCCCAATGGGTACTTTGATGATGGACTCCCGAAAATCGCTCCTCCCAACAAACGAGACCCACAAATGGGACTCGTAATTCCAGGTCTATATGACCATTGGAAAATCTGTCCCATGATTCTGGTTTAAAGGCATTCATTATCTGGCTCGGATTGTGCTCCAGATTTGGACCAGCTCACAGGATCGCAAGCGGCAGCAGTTTGGGCAAGAAAATGAGTAGCTGAATGCGATATAATTCAAAGTCTGTCAGTATTCATTTGGATGTTGAGTAGAAGCTGTGGCTCTGGCCAGAGTGGGAGTTGGTGGGAGTATGGCTTCAGGGACTCTTGCAATGGTGAATTAAACTTGAAGAATGACATGAAAGATTGAGCACATCGGCCTGATATACAGGCTTGTACTGTGGGATGACCGACTCCAAGATGGGAATTCGCGCCACTTTGTCTGGAGATCTCGGGGATCCTCGAAAGTTCCAGCTCCTTCCATTGAATTCTATTTATTCCTAGTATTTTCTTCATATATCTGCCTCATGCCTAGTGTCCTCGACACAACACTTGAATGGCAGCTTAAAATTCGCGGAAGCTTTTGTTGAAAGGGAATGCAAGCGCCTAAGAATTTGCGCCAACACCATTGAAAGCGCATGTAAGCGCCATGAAAGATCATGCAAGCGTGATGCAAGGTCATGCAAGCGACATGAAAGGTCATTGCTGATGATGCAAGCAGAACCTTTTCACGTGAAAGTGTGATGAGAGCGTCATGACTTGCCATGAAAGATCCATGCAGATCTTGCCGAAAACTTGATTGAGTTTTCTCATTTTCCAAACACAATCATCATGTATTGGGGTCTTGAATGGCACTCATTCGGCATGTATTCGTCAACTTGGATAGACAATTTCACTTAACAAGCTCTCCAGTGTCTTATGTCAACCGGTTTCACCTTGCGCTCTCGCACTAGCGCTGCAAAAAACCTATTCCCATGTAGAGATGATATGGTTAAAATTAGTGCCAGATATCCACAAGTCTACGTACTGGCCAATAAATCTTCATAATCCATTGTAGAATGACATCACACAGATTTCTAAATCATGCTAATCATGCTAGCACACATTACTATGGAACCTCGAATCTTCACCCATTGTCTCAAAACCCATTCTTTGATGCCTTCATGACCATGATCCTAAGACTGACCGCCAGCCCTGTCCAATCAACACAGTGCTTATTTCTCCGAGTCTACTTGAAAATCCTCCCATGAAAGAGGCTATTTATGTCCACCGAGTTCTCGTTCGAGGCTTTGAACAAAACGCATATTCGAAGGATCTATTAGGATCCCGGAGCGGTTGAAAGCCAGGACCTATATATTGTTCTGTGTGATTGAGGCCCTAAAGGCAGGCCATTGAGTCAGAGATCTGAAAGCTATACATTCCCTGGCAATAGTGACACCACGGGCAAAGACCGAGGCACTCCATCTGGAGTGCGTAAGAAGCACTTTTGACGCACTTCCCGATCATGTCACTGCCACGTGGCACAGCCTTTGTGTCTCATTTGGGGCTAGGCCTGGGAATAAATATCCAATTAGGTGATGACACATTCATCTGACTCACTGTTGCTCTCATTTCTTACAAGTCCGTTGTTTGCCTCTGTAGGCATCAATCTAGCTGGTATTGAGCTATATTGTATTTATTGAGCAATAAGGGTCATCAGGCACACCATAATCCAGTTACTGTGTGATGCATACAGGTTTCCCTTATACAAGTAGTGATAAATGTCAGTAAAGGCTTTCAGAACCTCAAAAGTCCCAATGAGGGACTTGGCGGAAAATGCAGGATAACAATGACTCAGACAAATGTGTCATCACCCAGTTGAGCATTTAGTTCCCAGGCCTAGGCCCAAATGGGACACAAAGGCTATGCCACATGGCGGTGACATGATCGCAAAGTGCATTAAAAGTGCTTCCTACGCACTCCAGATGGTGTGCCTCGGTCTTTGCCTCTGGTGTGATCAGAGTATACATATCCACAAAGTGCAATAATGACCGGAGTCCTTGGAAACTTCTGCAACAGAGAATGAATGACTGTCCTCCGGCGTCTCAATCCCTCCTGCAGGGGAAATTAGCAATGGGTGCATGTATGCTCTGGGAACTTGAAGTATGCTGCTTAAAGTGCACAAAAAGTCCAAAGCATCATCCGCAGCCAGTTCTTCCGCAGCCAGTTCTCCCTCAAAGTGTCGACCTGGGACAGCTCCAACCTTCACGACTGCATGGTGCAATGGATTGCTTTTCCCAGTGATAAGCCAGGAGTGGAGATGGGAACTTTTGAAGGAGCGGGGGAACTCGAATGGTAAGGTTCCTCTCCACAAGCCTTTCTATGGTGTTCCTTTGGTGTTGGTTGGCATTCAATCCTTCAACGTTGGCATTAAGGACAACTTTCAACTCAGGGTCGATGCTCCTGCCTCATCGTCCGAGATTGTTGATCATAGCATTAGTTCATGGGGAGCCAGCGCCAGCGTTGTTAAGAGTGTCCGTGGTACCTTCTTAGCCTTCTCACCAGAAATGGTAGGCAGTTGTTAGATTGACTCGATTATTCATCCCGATCTTCTCGTCCTTTTTGATCGTTCCAGTTTTGCTTTGATTAATATATACTTTGGCTGTACTGTCGGCTATCTCATGTAGGTCCTATCATTCCATTTATTTATGTATTTTCTGCGAAAATTATCTATTATTCAGCATTCATTCCTACATTCCTGAACTGATGCCACAGCTCAAGCGCATTGCTGCGATTATGGGCGATACAGCTTTCCAAGCACTAGGTGCCATTCTATGCAATTTCAGGGCAATTGAACAGGCGGTTTGGGGTCTCCTCGAGAGAATCGTTACAGTGATATGATGTAGAGTACCATCGCAGTACGCAAGCGATTCAAGATTTTACGCGTACTACACCAGCTCAGGATTCTCGCAAGTTGTATAGAAAAATCAGTGAGCTGTCAGGATAGGTACACGATGCTCAAACCAAAATAGCAGACTTTGAGACAACTTTGGATGCGCCACACTAGTTCATATCAGTGCGCCACAGAGCAGAAGAGCGCCGGGTGGAATCGGCGCCAATTCCTTCATGGAAGCATTGGAGCTGTCCATTCATATTTAGCAATTGCGCCAGAAACGCTGAGAAGGTTTTGATACATGACATAGACATCAGTGTCCAAGGTGGAAAAGGTCGTTTATTGAGTACTAAGTGGATTGCACTCCTCAGATGAGCAGAGGGGCTACAGAATATACATAGCTCTTGATATACTACTTGACACAAAACTATCAAACAATCTCGTTTTGAATCCCACAATGTACTCCAGTGTCAGATGCCTTGTTCAAGGCTTCTTCGATGTTGGTTTTGTGTTGGATACTGGCTTAACGTTGGATACTCGCTTAGCGTTGGATGGCGGTTTAGTGCTGGATGGCGGCTTAGTGCTGGAGGAGGCATCAGGAAGAGGCTCTATGCCATGTACAGCAGCAAGGGCGTCCCACGTAGCCTTTTTGACTGCGTCGTAGCGATCAGTTTTGAGTCGTTCGAAGCTAGCTTGGGCCTCTTTGGTCAACCATCCCGCTTTTGTCAGAATCTCGACCTCCTTCCCCGTGTAGTCAAGACAATTACCCCCTTTCTCCGTCGGCGCTTTCCCCAGTTTAATTGCCTGGAGCTGCTCAATGACTTCATCGTACTTGGCGGATGATTCCACAGTGGCTGCCTCGGCCAGCACAGTGTACACAGCATTGGCACTAGGCTTCCATTCCTTATCTTGCTGCTCTCCCCGCAGCGGTGTCACAAGATCCCACCAGTGGGATAGAGGCCAACCATTCCGGTGGCAGATACGAGTCCCCCATTTTTTTTCAGCTTGAATAAAATACTGTAGCACAAAACTTTCAAATAAGACATTTTACCTGAAATACAATGAAATAACTATTCCACTGATTGTTACCTGAGATTGGCAAACTAACACATACCCAGGAACACACACACACCATTACTCTTTCACTCACATGACAGGGCCTAAAAAAATATCATTGAATAGTTAAATTACAGGTCTAGACCACTGCAGGTGATATAATACAAGCCAACCAAGACATAATACAAATATTCTATCTAATACAAGGAGAACAGCTAAAGAAATGGCCCAGCTGAATCCAGCAAAGTGGTATCATTCCTCCAACAGAAGGTCATGCAAACCATAGCAAGTCATGACACCAGCCGTCCTAGCTATACCCCAGTACCATAATCCATCAGATCATCCAGAAAGCTTTTGCTCAACAGAGACAGGGAGAGGAAACATTTGACTGCATTTGGTTGGTCCATCATCAGGAGAGGGATTAACAGAGGCGCCTAATTAGGTATCAAGATTGAGCAGCAAACAAGGACAAAAGGACAAACTAGGCCGAAATATGTGAGCAAGACTGTGAAAACACGAGAAGTTGATCCTGTGGGAAGCTGAGAACCTAAAATGACCTTGTATAATCAAGGTTTTTGGATGAGTTTGAGAAACTGGGACCTGTCAGCAGGTCCAACAGATTGAAAGCAAGACCTACAGGGAAAGAAATTCCATGTTACTTATATCAGTATAAAGGGCATGGAGCTTTTCACTGCTTTTTGCACTTGTGCAAGCGCAAAAACACGCAGAAACCATGAAACATGGAGTTATCACAAATACAGGAAAACCAATGTCATCATGCCCTAAAAGCGGCGCTAGCAAAAATCTAACGCGAAGCCAATCTGTCAACTGACTAATAGTCAGCAAGACTCAGATCACTCCCTCTGACCTCCTTGAAGCTCTGAACATCATTTTCTGGCCAAGTTCGGAGCTCGACGCTGCTTGCTGTGTCAATTTTTCAACAATGGCAGCTGTGGGAAGGGGACCACGGCGACGGCGATGCTGGCCCATCTGCTGGCCAAGTTGGATTCTTGCTGGTCCATAGGGCCTTGATAGATGCTAAAGAAGTATGATTTCATTGTGCTGCCTATAGAATCACCGTCTTTGAATAAGTTCAGGAGCGGAAACATGCAAAACACTCACAAGCTAAATGCTGTTTTGCTGGTGCTAAAAGACTGGCAGATAATAGACTACTATACAATGCATCCATTGTCCATAGGGCAATGATCAGCTGGCGACAATGGTGACCCAATGGTGATCCTGTCTAGGCCGCCTCAGCAAATGGGAGATGGGAAATCAATCATGTGATGTATCCCCGTTGGGTACTTTGATGATGGTCTCCCAAATATCGCTGCCTCCCAACAAACGAGACCCATAAATGGGACTCGTAATATCCTTCGCTTGGCCTTGTCATCATCTTTGTGACGAGCATGGCCATCAACGACCTGATATGTCTTGTAGGTTGACTCGAAGTGCAACCCCCAATGTTCATCTTCAGTTTGTGGGCGAGCGCGTCCAAGTTTTATCCTGACCGTGAAGGGGCCCGATGCTTTGAAAAGCGGTTAGAGCAATGAAATATGGGGTAGACAAGCGCACTTACTTCGTCCTTCCAGCCCTGGATATACGGGTAAACTTAGTGTCTGAGTGAATACGCCATCTGCTGTCAGTGTAGGATCAGAAATCAGACTTCTACTAGGACATTGAATTGCACTCACTGGAGACAGCTTTGGACCAGGTGTTGAGTACGGGAAGACCTGCAATGCAAGTGGCATATACAAATAAGAAACCAAGAATGGGGTTCATGGTGGGGTACAGGCTGTGTTGGGCTCTTTCGATGACCAGCAAAGAAATTACGGATGACTGAAAGGTAGAAGTCAGTCGATATGACATCAATCAACACAGGACAACTTACTGGGCCAGCCTATGGGATTATATCTCTCCCTGAGGCGGTCTTTTATATCAGGATGAGGTAGAGACCGCATTGACGGTGAATACGAATGCAGTCAATGGCGACAGGGCACGCGCCCATGATGATGGTTTTTGACAAGTACATCGGCGAATATTCATCTTCTGGCAACCCTATCTGGAGTCTGTTGATTTTGATATGAAATCGATTCTTTTCACGAGATATTCCCGATAACTATAAGTATGTACTGTACAGTTGACCCACTTTCTGAAACAGTCTTCGTACCAGTTTCTTAGTTCTCCGGCAAATACTGATTGAAATTCTACTGATATCATGGGCGCTCCTGTCAGCGCCAGGAATGACTGCGTCGGTATCTATTCATCTCTTGGCAACGTAACCGCAGAGCAAGTTCATTGCTGAAACGGAATCAATTTATACTTCATACAAAGTCCCTTTTCAACACAACAGAAGCCTGAAGCAAAGATTGGAAGGTTCAACACTATGCAGTTGACTCAGTTTCTGCGTCTTGCGCCAAATGCTGATGCCTAAATTTGCTCATGTCGTGGGTGCTCCTGTCAGCGCCGGAAATGATCGTTTTTGACAGGTACATCGGCAACTATCCATCTTCTGCAACAGTAACTGGACAGCGTGTTGATTGCTGATACGGAATTAATGTATCCTTCATGAAAAAAGCCTTCCTTTGAACGCAGAAGAAGCCTGAAGCAAAGCCTGGAAAGCCCATGTTTGACGGGATGTTTACGGGTACTATATGTACGGTTGATCCAGTTTCTTGGTCCTCCGCCAAATACCAGATACCGATCCCGAAATTCGTTGATTTTTGACAGGTATGTCGGCGACTATTCATCTTCTGACAACAGTAACTACAGAGCATCCTGATAGTTGCTGATATGCAATTATGCCCCCATATATGCACTTCGTATATATGCTTTCTTTGGGCACAACAAAAGCCTGTGTCATGTTTTGGGTGAACACAAGCGTCCTGGGATATTTCCCTGACAACATCGTGGAATCTCCTTGCCTGATGATCAGTGAAAGCGGGTCACACGCGGCCTTCGCAGTTTGAGCATCTCCATTTGGTGACGTCCATCAGAGGCATCCGGTATTTAAACTCCCAGAGTGCTGCGATTCACTACTGTCATGGCCCCCCAACTGCCGCCGGAAATTGTGGAACATGCCATCTCAACCTGCGACAATCATTCTCTCGCCCAATTTGCCCTTACTAGCCGCAGGTTGAACGTGGTTTCCGAAAGGGTTCTCTATCGACATCTCTACATCTGCATTCAGGATCCTGATGATGTCGGCTTCATTCAGCTTCAAGTGCTGATGAATTCAGTTCCAAAGGGATCATATGCGAGATCAATTTGCATTGATGTGGGACAGTTCATGCATAACATCGGCGGAATCAACCATAGCGCGGCTTCCTTTCACAATGGGTGCCAACGCGTGGCAGCGGCAATCTTGAGCGCTCTGGAAAACATGCCGAATCTGCAGCATTTGGCATTGATATTTGATTACAATGGCCGAAGCCCAGTTGTACCCTCCGACTTTGGAATGAATCTTGATAAGGTGCTTCAGTGAGTCACTCAGCTAGACCGCCCAATTTAACTAAATGGCGCTTCCAGGTCAGTTAAACAACCACTTGTTGGTGTCCGCCTCCCATATCCACTGTCAAACGTTTTGGACTGGGGACGTTCATGTCTAGGATTGACTACTATTGTCCTTGACATGAGTTGCAATCCGGATGAAGAACAGATGCTCGCTAAAGTGGAAGATTTAAGACTCATGGAAGAATGGAATACTTGCGGCGTCAGGCCAATCATTATCACTGCGTACCATCGTGATTGCTGTCTACCGGGAATACAAATTCGGTGGTCTGGCCGACTTTGGGAACCAATGTATCTCACGCGATCGGCGTACGGCGCCATCATCTACATCTCTTCCCTCTCCGACCAGCACGAGTTATCTAATGTGTTTCAGACCTTGGTGGAAAATTTCGGTACCAGACAGCTGAAGGTCCTGGAGCTTTGTGTTAAAGACGGAATCATCCCCACGGTGAGTCAAAATCACTATACTGTATGTGACCTGATATTGAGAAGACGTTCATAAAGGATACAGCTTCTATTGACAAACTACTCTCCAGCTATCCCGGCATTCGACACCTCAACTTGCTTAGCTGGCCACAGCACGCTGGTATAAGCTCCATAACGAGCAGCCAATTATTGACAACAGATAAGAAGCTTGATATTGCCTCAAATTGGCACATGCAGCTGGGGAGGCTCTACAGAGTCACATTTTTTGATCGGTCTGAAGCCACCCGAGACCCGACAGAGAACAATTCCCAATGGACACTTATCCAGTGATATTTATTCCACATTTAGTAGATGGCTTTTATGAATTATCTTGATGTCTGGAGCATTTGAAGAATCCGGAACAAAAGGATGACCAAATGTGGAAAAGAGGTGTTTTCGGATCAATAGAACCAGTGCATCAGTTGTGCTTTTAAGGCACTGGAATTCCAGTGCCATGGTGATTGCCCCCGGTGGGATGATTCATAGGTTGGGATCTGGCACGTTGTACATTCTTCGTTTGAACTCCTGCTGACATCAGATTTGAACTAAGTGTTTGCACAATTTGAAACGAGTGAGTTTGTGACTTTGTCATTCATACTCAAGTTTCAAAAATGGAAGAGGCCAAAGAGAAAATCTGCCTCGAGTCTGCCTTGAGTCTGCCGTGAAAAATTGGAACACCGTCGCGGTCCGGACTCACCAACTCCGCTGACATAGAACGTGATTGTGGGACATTGATCCCGGATATCCTGCTTCTCTGACTCTCAGTCACCACGTCATCCTTATCTACTGCGTTCGTCGTTTCGCTCAAGCGCTGCCCATACTAGAGAATCATTAATTCAAGACTGGGCATGCCATCTATTGCGGTTATCCTACTGATATAGTGGTTAATCAAATTCGTGGACATTCAATTTCCGCTTAGGAATTCATCGGTCATTTCTTCATCTTTCAGGCTCGTTTTTGCTCCCTTGCCGCACCGATGTTATCCCATTCGTCTAAACTGTCTATCTCGAGTCTCTGGCGAATTGTCGCGCTGCTCCCTGCTGCTCCCAAGGGGGTTTTTTTTACCCGTCGGTATCTACTGGTTTGATTGGTAATTGATGCGCCCCATGGGGTTCACGGCTCTGCCCATTCCGCCAGTAAATCGCAGGACTTCTTTGACCTCCTGTTGAATTCTTTCCAAGGGGTACCCGTCGGGCAGCTCGGGCACATAGTCTTGGGGGGGAAGGGGGTCCAGCGAGGCCTTATCCATGACAAAATTTAATGAACTTTTTTTGCTTGGAATTCGTTGCGCAAGTCAGAAGAATGCTATCGGCGATGTTTCCAGCCTGCAGCAAGCTCAGTGCTGATGGATTTCCTAATTGGGAATATCTGATCTAACCGATTAGACCCTCGGCGCTGTTTTTTTCTCCGTGTCTTGTGGCTTGGTCCCTGCTTGTACTGATGGCGGAGTGTTGATAGATGGGGAGAGTGAAATACCCCCTACGCTCACGGCGTGTGGCATCTTCTGCTGATACAAGCCTGTCATTAATTTGTGATGGGGATAAATTTATGAGAGTACAAGGATTGAATGTGATACAAATATACTGCAGACAGACATAAAAATATAAACATTAGGAAATGCCTACAAACACCATCTCCGTAATATCTGTGCCTCCCATCTCCACACCCACATCACTACCCTCTCACAGTGGTCTGATTCTCATCCTCTGCAGTTGAACTGTACCAGGAGATTTTTCCTGGCCAGAAGTTCAGACGATTTCACTTGCTTACAGTACCAGGATTGTGATGTAGACCTCAATCGGATAACGGGCATCTTTTGCATCGCAAAATTGGCAGGATCACACTGATTTATGGAATTAGTACCCAATCCATCTTGGGCAGAACAACACAGAAATGGAGTAGTTTATGATATCACATCTCAAGTCCGTCTTGCTGCTTCAGTCTCAACTGGTTCTCAGATAGCCTAGTGGTGTTGACAAGCAGTCGGTGGGATCATGGCAAAAAAGCGGTGACAGCAGGGATAGCATCGAACTCGGTGAACAAAAAGAAGCCTTTGGGCAAATCTTCCACGCCAGGACACAGGACAAGCTGGGCCCTTGAATGGCACTGCATTCCATAAAATTTGGTCCCTCGGAGGTGTGATCTCAGTCGACTGCCGCTGCGCGGGAGGTGTCGAGGAGGAGGTTACGTATCACGTTGAACGGGTGGTGGCGGGCAGAGGAACGGGATGGGGCAGTCTGACTCCTCTGGCTATACCTCTGTCCAACGTTAACACGTATGGGTTTGGTGTAATCGAGACACCCACTGAGATCAGTGCGCCAGGTATCACCGTGACAACACCTGATGCACTGGTACATGATATAGTTGGCAGATCCTTTTGTTCTATTCACAATCGATTGACCAGAGGCAGATATTTTCCCCAAGGATCTTGACCTCGACTGGAATGTCGGATCTAGATCTAGGCTATCCCTCCAATTTGCCTCAAAACATCATGAAAGCATCTAACTGGTCACCCTCATATTATTTCAATGGGCTACCATCTAATAATTAAAAGAAGATAGGATTGAACCGCAGAAAAAAAGCTCTACGATGAAATACTACGCGTCGACGCGAGACAAGACGCTCCAGACGGCCAGTTGTGTAGTGAGACATTCAAAAAGGTAATCAACATTTGGTGCATGTCTTCTTGCTGTGTTCGGACGTGCACCACTTCCACGGGCATGGTGAAATTTCAAAAATGGAAGGTTGCACTCAAGTCACGCTTCAGATGATACAATATACCTTTATGGTTCAACTGCTATGGGTAGAAAACCGTGTCACGACTGTGTATGAGATGGATGGAAATTGTAGTGCAATAATTGTTGACATCATGACTCGGGACACAGGTTGGAACCACAATCAAAAGGCTTCATTGTAAGTAAACTGATATATGGCTGCGCAGCATGAACTCATTCTGCCTTTTTGGATTTTCTGGATTTCATTCAATGTGTAATACCCGAGATCAGAGTGAGGCATCAACTCGGAAGATGGGGGATTGAAGAACAAAAGTACGAGCTATCACGAGTAAATGAAACCCGCACACAGATCATGGAATCCTTGTGTGCTTGTGATGTTTGAGTCTGAATGAGAACATATACATGATGGATTTCTAACCAATGTCCTGAAGCTTTGGGATCTATGTTGAATCCCACACCCACACTAATGGACAATCTATGGGTACATCAGAAGATTGATGCTGAGTACTCAGCCTGCTCATTGGCTTTTTTCTCACCCTTCGTCGGACGCGCAGTATTTACTAAAGCATCTTTAGATTCAAGATGGTCTGTGGAATCTCATCTCTCATGCATATGGCCTGTCGCTGGCCTGTCCTGGCTATATGTATATTGTGTATCCAACTGGTTTTCTTGTTCTAGCCATCTTGCGGTATCAATAATTCAACGAATAAAATGGATCAGTGTCACTGGTGACTTGAGCCATGGCATCTTCATTGACGCAATATTAGACTCTTTTTGCTTCTACAATCTCACTCTGTTTCAGATAACAGAGGCCAAGTTGAACTCTCGTCCCAGCTGTGGTAGCATTTTGACCTTGCGGTTATCCATAGCCATTGTGTCATCCTCCTTTTGGGCTTGTATGCTTGTCTCGTGACTGTGATCTTTGGACTCGGATCTCGTGCCGTGATCGACTGCGGACCTACAAGCATGATTATCGAGAGAAGAAGAGAAAAAGATAAGCCAAGCTAGACACACAGTATACACTATGTCCGGGACACAGTCACACCATATATACGTTGAGATGTAATTCACCTGAGATTCGGGAGAGGTGATAAGGAGTGGATGTATGTGGCGTATTGTTGATATACGTCCCAATTTGGATGTACAGACCACGACGAGATCAACGATGAAGAGTCCTACTTAATGTGAGATCAGAGGCTGGATGTCACTGGCAGCTTACACATTGTTGTACCCATGCAGTCGATATGAGCATCGAAATCACCACATCCGGCCTGTTCGTCGCAGCCTGATGCATGTCAGTTAGTTCGTGGAACACTTTTGGTCTATTGTTGTACTATACCTCGGCAATGTAGCCCATGAGCTCTTGTGTCTCCCAATTGTTACACTGATTACATGCTTCTTGTACAAGGTGATCTTATCAATGACATCGCATAAAGGACATCCTTGGGTGATGAAATCGTGCACACAGGGATCAGAAAACCGTTGTGTTCTTGGATTTCTATTTCACCCTATAATAGTTAGAGTAGCAGATGATCCATCAAATCATCCCATAAATTCGAATATCACTTGTTGGCTAGGATGAAAAGCTGCTAGGTGTGTGATTTTGACATTGCAGATCCATGCAAAAGATCGTCACTACACCTTCAATTTATTTGGCTGGCAATGAATAAACATCACAGTCCCTGATATACATGGATATAAAAGACTATTTGCTCATTGTGCTTGAACAAAAGTTGGATGCATCACTCAGAGTCTGACTATTAGTCAGGGATCCCCTGCACTCAGACATATCGACCTCAATGGGGAACAACATGATACAAGTCACCCTCGTCATTATAACCTGCACAGCACGTATCTGCACAGCACGTATCAGACACGCTGCAAGCATCTTAAATGACTTGATTCTTGTTGTAGCGAATGGCAGGAGATCATCAGATGCCAACCCTCATGATTCTGTCCTCATTGATTTGTGGAAAAATAGTTCGCGGCACCATTTCAGCCATGCAACAAAATTCACACTGGGGTCACAGAGTCCAGGGACCGGCATCGAAACCTGTCAGTGGTGTGTGAGCTACTAAGTGGCATCTGGTTGCTTTGAAGCTAGGCTGATGTTGTTTCTAAGCTTTAAGAATTTGAGTCCATCTGATCAAGTCTTGCAGCTGGGCTAATTTTCACACCAGGTAGCGCCAGCCCACAGAGTACTGGACGTCACTCGCAGCTTACACATGATTGTAGTCGTGGAGTTGATATGAGTACCAAAATCAGGACTGCAAACACACACAGAGATTTTGAGCCCTGCAGCTCTGTCTCAAACTCCGCAACTCTGCCCACACATTTCCGCGCGCATAACTCCGCACACGCAACACCGTCTCACCTGTGCCGTCTATACAACTCTACGTTAATAATGCCATCCGATATAATTAGGCCTGAATATCCAGACATTTGTTGCACAAATAAGAGGATAGAATCCAGCTCAAATGAAGAGTTGATGGTAATGATGGCCAGAGGCCAGCAAAAGGAGATACAATGCCACACCAAAAAAAATCGCTGCCTTTCATTATATTTCACAAGGAGCTCGAACGAAGATGCTGTTGTGATATTATTTCTCACTACAAATCTGGGCTATCTTGACTCAATTGAGGCTGTAATGAGGTTACTATACCCCTCTGTTAGTCCACGCCTCATCATGACCCTGTCTGTATCTTGGTCCACATCACACTGCTCTATTACCGCATAATCTCATCGGTCTGTTCTCCAACCCTCAGGGATCATAGAGCAATCGACCATCATCATGATTTAGAAGTTAGAACAGTGCTTGGAAATCTAAAAATGAGGTGGGGAATCAAAGACAAGTCCAGGAAGCTTCCAACACTGGATGATGATATTGCAATGATCATCAGCAGTGAGAGGATGTGTGTGCCAGGATACTCGAAGTGGAGCCATTGAATCATGCTTCCATAAGCTTGAAGTTGGTCTCAGACCTGAATGGAACAAAAAGGCTTTACAGCTGACAGATCCAATACAGCATGAGGTTCGAGAGTCATGATGTGGCAATATAAGCACATGATAATGGAAAATCAGAGGCACCGGTAATGACAGGATGAGTTTGTCAGAATGAGCCACAGGCTCACTGGAATATTTGTTCTCTGCTCTGGAACTTATAGTTAACTACACAAACTCTATTTCATTTGAATTCGACCAACCAGAAAGACAGTTTTGATAAGAAAATTTAAACATCTGAGAGGTGATGTATTCAGAGACACCATGTGCTGGGCAATATTTGACAAATAGTATCCCTCAGTCCAAATCTGACAGTAAGCAGGACCTGTTGAAATAGCAAAAGAGACAGAGATAGCTAAAGCCGCCACAGATGGCGAGGCCACACATAGGCAACAAAGGAACCAACAAAGCCATGGGAACTAGAACCAACAGACCAGAACATGAAGCAGCAAATACAGTATTTGATGGGTCTTCTGTACACTACAGTTCATCTGTACAGTGGAGTTTGGTCCAATGTAGTCTCTTGGGATACCCATTCTGATGATTGGGAAGCATTACTAGACTATTAATGCTCCTATATGAGTCATGGCAGCATAGCCGGTTTTATCCGAAGCAAGGTTATAGCCAAAATAGTACCATTGAAATTGAATAAAGTACTAGAGTTATTTAGCTGCTTTTAGGCTTCAAATGAGGAATATAATGTGTCTCAAAGTATTTCATCAAAAAGGATTATAGGATTGCCTCCAATATTGGTGACTATGAGCCAAAAACAGCTTTTTGCACCCAAAAGTCACAAGTGTCACACTTGCGGAAATAGCATAAATACAGCTGAGAGTCTCTACTGATAAGAAGAAACATAACTGAGGTATGTATATGGGACTAAAGACCCATTTAAGATGAAAAATTGCAGTCTCTCCAGGTCTGGTTTAGGATGTAAACACCACCGCACAGATGAGCCATTTTTGTACTTCACAGTATCATCAAACTGTGCCAGTCATATCTCTGTCAGTTTGTATCCTTTTGCCATAAAACTTGGACTGGAACTAATTGAGATACCATTCTATCAGTTGGTCCACTATTAGATCGAAAGCCAATTTCAATTTGGGTATACAGATGACCGGTCAAATACTGTAATGCCAGTGAACATCCAAGAAAGTCAATGCGAAAGACTTTGGTCACCAAAAGCGACATGATCAAACCAGATGGCCAAAACTCACCAAAAGTCCATCCTCGGTGCCCTTGTCATAAAGGCGGCAATCATGTTGTAGATGCTGGGTTCATTTGGTTGACCTGGGAGTGGGTACGTATTAGTATGAGCTCAGTGAGTAAACCTCCCATCCTTGTATCAAGATACCACGCCTGTCAATTAGCTAATCCCGCTCTCGCCACAGCGTCATGTCATGCCGATACTGCCCGCGTGTCCTAAATTGGGAGACAGCGCTGACGTCAGCATCAGTGCGCCCGCGACCCCGAACTTGATGACGTAACTGAGCAGCTCGCATTTTGGGAGGCTCCTCTCCCTCTCCTCCCATCCTCACTTCTCCTCCCTACCTTCAGGATTTATCACCAAACGGTCCAACCTCAGCGCCCGTGCAATAAAGGCAGCAGCCATTTTGTAGGTATCAAGTTGTGTTGGTTGAGTCTTGACATTCGAGTCAGTGAATATTAGTATCCAGTGTAAGCTCCCATCCTCAAAAACGGCCTGTGAAACCCCCTCATCACCTCCCGGTCTTCCTCTTTCTTGCTTCCCGTGTCTTGTGGTACTCATTCTCATGCCACGTCATTTTGTCGTCCCAAATCGAAATGCCCTGTGCCTCAAAGAGCTAATCTGCGCCCGCATGTCCCATATTGAGACAGCGCTGACGTCAGCGTCGGTCCTTCCGCTCCTGCCGAACTCGGCGACCAAACCCTCCCCTCCTCTCCTCCCAGAGTATAATACGGATACTCCCCTCCGCGCTCATCCGCTGCCAAGGGCGGTTTGAAAAGGGCGGTACAAAGCAGAGATCATTGCATATATCATTCGTGCTCATTACATAGTTTCTGCTTTTGATAACAGATTCTTTAGTCTAGAGTGGATCACTTGGACCCTGATTTGTTTGGTTTGTCAATTAGATTCCATGATTTGGGGGTATTCTCCACTTCAATAGTGGGACAGGAGGGGTGCATTTCCTTACTATGTGACAATGAGCGAGACTTTTTGTATGGAACAAGTAGAGACCTTCAAGTCCCCTAATGTATGAAACCAAGAGGGGAAAAAGCTGGCTTGATTTGAACACCAGTTAAAAAGTCTCGAGGAGAATAGCAACTAGGACATGATATTGCGAGGTTCATGGTCCATATGGGCATTGCAGTGTGAGTACATGGAGTCTCTGTGGTGTTAGGTACATGTATAGGCTGTTATGCTACATGCTTGGCTGTCGAGGGCTGTGATCGGAGAGACTGATATGATTTAGTATCTGATTTGAACCTTGGTGCTTTCTTGAGTTTGCAGAATATTTGTGGAGGTTTGTATCAGAGTCTTTATGTGAATGTGAACAGAATGTGATTGGGGAATTGAACCCGAGTCCAAAAGCAGTATACTAGGCACTGGAACCATGCGACTAGACCATGATGTGTCGAGCATCGGGATCCAATGGAACCATGGGCTTGTCAGGATATTTAAAGTCAAGCAGAGTGATTATTTACATCTCAGACTTGAACGGAACAAAAGGAACCATTCCTGATTCAGATAGTGTAGCGTGATGTTTCAAGGCATCACAATGCTGTGGACATGGGGGATTGGAACCTGTATAGACTATGAGGTACATTGCATGGTCATTAGAAAACAGGGAGGGCTCGAACACCACTCCAAAAAGGAACAGTCAACCATGCTAGGCTGTATCATGACATGGTGAGCATCATGGACAGTGACAGAATTATGAGTCCCACCTGTGGGCTCGTTTGTTGGGTGTGAGCAGGATTCAGGTACCGTGGGACCAGTGGGGATAGAGGCCGTCCTGCGGCGGCAGATACGAGTCCCCAATTGAAATCAGTAACATCAGTAAATTTTCCGATTACTTTTTGCACTTTTTTAACTTGTACACATGCAAACATACTTACGGAAAAAGCGGAAAAGGTCAAAAGATGCCTTTTTGTCAACAGCGCAAGGTCTGGAACCCATATACTCTACTGTAGTGGCTTGGTGGTGATTTGATTGTCGACATAAAGACAAGCGGCAAAGGTGGAACCCGGGATGGAATGGTAAAATTCAGATGAACTGGCAGCCACAGAATAATGGATTGTTCATGTTACCACCAGACATGAAATTGGCATTATCTTGAGTGAAGTGCTCATGAGTGATACTGCTGTTGAATCTGGAAAAGGGAATTGAGCTTGAATGCGGAGAAAGGGCATTGTGTCTCACCTTTTGGACAATCCCAATTCTCCCATTGTCTCTTGTTTCCTTCCCTGTTGCCAGAATCAGCAGCCAGATCATTCTGCTGTTGTCTATCTGCTCATAGCGCCAGTAACAATGCTGTGAAATCCTTTTAGCGAGCTCTAAGGGAGACAGAATGAGGAATATACCTAGCTTCAGCAAACACTTTTCTTGGCCAAATCAGTGTGCAAATATAGAATTGATGACCAATGACCTGGATTTTATGACACCCACCTGTACAGGAGCTGCGCATGGCAGGTGAGGAATAGAAGGTCAGTGACCTTGTCCAAAGCCTACTGGGTAAGCAAGTTGCATTTGATTGTAAAGAAAGCAATGGTCGTCACCAACGAGACTTGTGAGGATTTACAGTGTCTAAAGAAAAATGTCAGACAATGGGACTGCATCACAAGTGACATACCTATATGAAGCCTCCAATGACAGGAGTAGTCTGTCCACAGTCCGGTTCGGTCCAGGTTCAGGCGCCTAACCTCAGGTTCAGGTCCAGTTCAGGTTCAGTTCAGGTTTGAGCCTGTTCTGAGTGAGAAGTCTCAAAGTACATTGTAATTCTGCTCAAGAGGTATAATACATGTTAGATTTTATTTCTTTGTACAGTAATAAACCCACTGAGCTGAACAGAGCTGCAAATCGCCAAATGTTGCCTAGTTGAGTTGTGAGAACGGCTTCAGGCGGAGATTGAATCATCGGGAACGCCGAAGAAAATCTGTCAGCAAGATTACATGTTAATTTGCAAACTTGATGACATTTCTTGACGGCAGAGGCCGTGAGATCGGGCTGATGATGGTTTTATTGATGCCCGGACCTCATTCCGAGGCTGGCCTGACTCTGCGCCACAGATGAACAGGTTCAGGTCCGAACCTGGTTCAGAGCTCCTCAACATCGTCTGAACTTGAACCGAACCTGAGGTTCAGGTTCAGGTCCGGTTCGGCGCATGTGACCGAACCTCCGGTTCAGGTTCGGGTTCGGTCCAGGTTCAATCGGTTCTGAACCGGACCGCGGACAGACTAGACAGGAGGGCCAAAGAGACGAGCATCGCAGGC
Source organism: Mycena floridula (assembly GCA_029320655.1). NCBI lineage: Eukaryota > Fungi > Basidiomycota > Agaricomycetes > Agaricales > Mycenaceae > Mycena > Mycena floridula. Next base: position 488,243 of record JARIHS010000045.1, on the reverse strand, counting down.
ACGAACAATGACAATAGAGATGAAAATGAGAGACTGCCAGCAAAGCCGTGGCCGTGACCGCGTGGTATATCCCCGTTGGGCTCTTTGATGGGCGTACCCACAAAATTGCTCTCTCCCAACAAACGAGCCCATGTGACCGTGGGACTCGTAATCAGAGCGCTCAAAGGAGTATGGTCACACGACTTGCACAGCCTGATCCTCTTCCTTGGCGCTCAAATCTTCAATGGCCTGTCTGAGCATTGAGAATTACTGTCTCAGAGCTCTGTCCCATGATGGTCAGTTTCTCTGTTGCTGACATCATTTTTCGCAAGAAGCAGCAGCCATTCGCTGTTTCTCGCAGATTAAGTATGGCAACAACAGAAGCCCAACAGAAGCCAGGGTTTCCTCCCCGAGCCGGGCCTTGACTGACCTGTTTTACAGGTCTCCTTTCTATTATCTATTCATCAGATCAGGTGCAGACAAGCTGGGTGCTCTGCATATGTGGTATTCATTTTGAATGATGGTGAAGATTCCTGAGCCTTGATCCTGTGGGCTGACAGTCCTTGTTAGTTGACAGTCCTTGTTAGTAGCCACTGAGCAGCTAACGCAATGTAAGCCAAGCTTTTTTCATTGAGAAATGTGCAATGCTGATTCACTACCACTTCCTGGTTAGAAATATACAGTACACGGATAAATTCTGGACATCGTTGGCCTAGCCACAGCTTTGGTTATGGAAAATATTTGGAATACAAGCATTGGAATCTCCAGGTATTGTTCTTTCCCTTTGCTTTTTCATGTGCTCAACAGGTATCACATGCATCACAGCTGGATTAATGCTCGTCTGCCATCATGTTGTTCACTAAAGAAATTCTGCACCTCAGTCACAGCTGCTTTGGACTCCATAGATGCTTCACCAAGGGATTTGTCGATTCCAGTAATTGTATGTCTATTCATTCTTCTCTTTGTTTATTGCTGAATGCTTTTCACCAGTCAAAAGCTCTCACCTTTGTCACGAGCAGTGTCTTCATGCTCCTCCAATGGAGGCGCCATTATTATTCAATGAGTGCATTTTGTCAGCCAATCCAACCCACCTCTGGCGTCACAAAATAGGTGACTCCCCTTGCATAGCCTTGCATGGGCCTTGCAAGCTACCCAAGGCTATGAAAGGCCTTCCTAGCCTTGGTTGGCCTTTCCTTGGAGTTCGGTTGGTATGCAAGGGTTCATTCAATGCTAGGCAATGATATCCAAGGCTAGACTTACCTTGGAAGGTAGTACAAGCCTTGTAGGACATTGCAAGACCTTGGAACCCTTGCAAATGAGCCGAACTCCAAGGAAAGGCTGGTCAAGGCTGGTCAAGCCTTTCCTAGCCTCAGGACCCTTGCAAGGCTGGGCAGGTAATTTCCCAAAATTGGATTTCCAGCCGCTCCCTGTCTGGGGAGCACTGGGTACTTTTGTCATCATTATTTTATTAGTAGCTGTGCTTGATTTGAACTTGAACTTGAATTTGTTTCTACTCGGGTTCGAACTCACAACAGCGGAATAAGTCGGAAATCAAATGGAGTTAGCGCGTATAACTACTGTACTAAGCGGGCATCTAATATACCGATGAAGCTGTTTGCTTTATAGCCCAGTGGGGCAAGCAGCGCCTAGCTTCCAGAGGTCCAATGAAACAGAACCTGCCAGCTCTTTCAGGTCTAGTTTCTGAGCAGCATGGTCGGCTCGGCTGATTTGATGGTTCTGCCGACCGGCCATCAAACCTCACAAAGCTGTACGCAAGGCTAGCGGCATTTATACAATCTAGATCCCAGCCTCAGATATCCTTGCAATGCAGCATCCAAACTTTGGAAAGCATTATCTTGCTTCATCTCAGCCTTGGACCACCTTGCAATGACACCCCAAGTCTTGGATTGCCTTGCGATGTGGCATCCAAGGCTCAGATACCCCTTGCATGGGTTCAGTCAAGCCTTAGAAACTGCCTTGAATGTTCCTGCAAGGCTTGGGTTGTTTCTCGAGGCTTGTAGCCCATCTCAAGGGTGATCCAAGCCTTTGACTATACCTTGCATGGTACCCCAAGCCTTGGGCTCACTTGCAAGGGTTCCAAGCCTATGACAAGGCAGTACATCTTTTTGTGATGCTGCTCGCATTCTCAATGCTATGCTCTTCTTTCTTGATATTGTAGGTCTTCTTCGACACTATCTACTCAGTTTATTCAAGTTTGTCCATGTGCTGTCATAAAGTCTTCAAGAGGGCTCAGGGGCTGATGCCTTTTCAATGAGGAGATGGTCTTACTGGCAAGAATACAGCACAATTGCCAGGTCTGCATTATTGCAAGAGCTTCAGGCCCAGATAGCTGGATGTCTTTGCTCTTTATTGTTGAGACAGCTTCTCAGCATTGCCACAGCTGCTCCAAGCCAAGATCAGTGAGAGATATTCTCTCTTTCCTTTTTTGTATTTTTACTTTATTTTATTTATTAGTATTAATTAGGCCCACAAGTCACTATTGAGCCTAATACTGGAGCCGTCCTGAGTCTCACTTGTTTCCCACCTTCAATTGGTTCTGTATGTAGGTAGTACAGTATGTCAGTGGCCTTGAGCTAACATTGTCCAACTTTCCTTGCTAAAATCAGCCTAGCAGAGCAGTGCAAAGGACAGGGCACAGGTACCATTTTATCTGGCAGACCAGGGGCTCGTATTTGCCACTTGGTGGCCTCTATACCACTGGTACTATCTTATCATAGAATAGTTTTGTTGACACTGTGGGCACAGAGCATGAGATTCTCTTTGGGCCTTGTTCATTGCTGATCTTGCATTCATACTTGCACTTGTTGCGGCTAGACTAACTTGAAAGCTAAGTCTGCCATTAGTAGTAATATCTTCACAATGAGTGCAATGGATGACTTTGGAAGCTACTGGCTGCTCAGTGTGTACAAGTTCTCTGACAACATGATTCATCATTGTTCCTCCAGGATCCCATGGCAACACAAATGGGAATTGCAGCAGTTCAAGCTTGCACATATCATGGTTCACTGCTGGTCATTTTCCCTACCCTCTGATCTGCGAGAAATGGTGGGAATAGGAAGTGACAAACAAATGACCCACCAGTGGATTGAATGCTGCAGTACCGCTTTTAGTCAAGATCAACCCGGCTCTAAACATAATCTAATGGCAACTGGAATCTAATCACAGTATGGTAATGATCCATACTTTGGGGCGAGGGCGCAGCACTCCCTTTTGGGCAAGATCCTGGGAAAGACCTGTCAAGAAGCACCAACTGGTGATACATCATAGACACTGCGTTTCACCACCACCTAATCCAACCCTGAGCGGGTTTGATCGAGTCTGACTAAGTGTGACTAGGGTCGGATTAGGTACCTAGTCACACCTAATCAGACCCTGACAGGGTTGGATCAGGTGGTCGTGAAACGCAGTGAGACTGTGAACTCTAGGCTGGAGTCAATAATGTATCAGGGGCCTACAATCCAGTTCACATTATGTATTATACTGTCATTATGGGCTTCCTTGCTTGAATAAGCATACAGCTTTGCCTTGCATAAGTAGTCAAATTGTCTGCTTAAAAACAGAATGGTATCAAGGCCACCAACTGGACCTAGTGGATGGCTCCAATTGCACTGCAGTCCAGTCTAGGTCAGCCAGAATGGTTGAATGGCCACACTGGAGCTGAACACTTTCAAGACGATGGAGCAATCTATGGAATCTTTGCCACTGAAGTATATTCTCTGGTCAGAGCATGGTTTTGCAGGACATCCCGGAGATCCCCGTCGATCTAGGATGACGAGACACGTGGTAGATTCTGGCTTGATGGAATCTCTTTTCTCCACATACCCCACTTCATCGTCCTTCTTTTGCCTTTGTCTTCCTACCTACTCATTTTTTCCACAGGAGTTGTCGACTTGTCAAGGAATTCATTGATGTGGTGGATATACTTAATAGAGGAATCGCTGTGAAATAAATGAAGCTACCTGTTAATGCAGATCTGGAGCGGCTCATTGAATGAGAGATGTACAAACACAATCCATTCACAATTGATAGACCAGGAGTACATGACAGAGAACACGTAACCCAGCAGTATTCGATGAACTTGTCCGTGATCCTGAAGCCACAGCAATAAAAGATCAAAAGAAAGGCTTAACAATAACCATAATATTGAACAAGAGATGTACGAACACCATTCTTCCAGATATAAGTGTCCCAAATTGATGGACCAAGACTGTATCTAAGGGGACACAAAACCCAAGGAGTGTTTGATGAACTCGATCCTTGATCAACCGAAGCCCCAGGGCCCAAGACAGGATTCAGTGAAAGAAAATTGATTTGTTATGTAATTGTACACCGCGAATTGAGTATTCCACATGTCAGGGAGCTCAGACACCAGTTTAAATAGCGATTGATTGTCTTGTGTAGGGAATATCGACAGACAAGAAACGCAGAACAGTACTGCTCCTCAAGTAAACAGATTTCCAGTATCTCAAACCCAAATCAGGGATGCAGAATACTGTTGACGCTCCCGCTCTGTCCACCCTAAACAAATTGAATCCCACTGTAAAGAACCTTGAGCAAGATTGAGATGTACAATGAATTTTCCCCGGACAGTATTTTCACAGCTATGCACGGTTTCTGTGGCCATTGTATCGAGCTTGGATGGCGTTCAAACATCATGAAGGGCCACGGGGGTGATGCTGCAGAAAGCTAGGACTTGAAATCAACCACAAGAGAATCTGCTGCAATACTGCCATTGTTCCCATCAATCCGAGGATGCCTTGAGTTCATGTGAGGACAAAACAGAGAGCCCATACCTCACATAGCATAATTGAATCTCCCATCAGAAATATCAAGCCTAATTTGGTAACCAAGTGATTGACCTATAAGCATTCTCTTTCAATACCTTGCTATTTCCTCAGTGCAATCAGCCAGACAAATGCTCACCAACAGCCTCTGACTTAAAGTTTGGTCCCTGCTTGCACTGATGGAGGAGGTGTTGAAAGATGGAGGGAGTCAAATACCCCATATGTTCACCGCTGAGGCTCACTGCATGGAAGTTTTGCAGATGCAGACTTTTCATTAATTTGTGATAAGATGAATTTATGAGAGTACAAGGAAATGAAGTACAAATATACTGCAGACAGAGATAAAAATATGAACATAAGAAGATGCCTGCAAACACCATCGCAATAACATCTCTGGCTCCCATCTCCACAGACACATCCACTCACCTGCAGAGAAAGATAGGTGGCTGGCTGGTAAGGAAGTAGAGGGTGCAGAGACCTGGGATGAATGGTTTGCCCAACATCTGAAGGACAACCCATATCAACAACTCAATAATAAGAGGGTAGGAAATGAGGGAGAATTGGGAAGGGTATTTTTTTCTATATTTTTTTGTGTTCTGATAGCTTTTTCCTCAATGAAGTCTGGATGCACCTAATTAGTTGGCACGATTTTACTTACTTACTTGCTTATCATGGTTGTTTGGGAGGGGGAGATGGGTGGTTTTGCTTCAGAAGATGTCAGGGTGTAAGCTTCGTGCTTACCGAGATCAGCGATCGGAGGTGCACATGCTCGGAGATCACCGAGATAGCCTTTTAAGCTCAGATCATGACTTTTCACTTCCTTCTTCTCATTTTATTTCTTGTTCTCTTGACATGCTGAGCTGACTAGTAACTCTGGGCACCTCTTTCTTTTGAATTTCATTGTACCAGAGAACCAGTTGTGGTTCCTTGACAAATTATTCATCAATTTACTTATCAGCTATTTTGGCTTCAGTAGGGGTTTGGGTCCTGGAATACAGCCTGGGCACTGTGAGGAGTGTACTGTGTTGGATAAATAGATCAAAGTGCTCCAATTGTCAGGGAACCCTTCTCACATTCAAACGACAAAGGTCCCACTAAACTACTACAGACTTATATACCTGGAAAACATGACTAGTACTGACTTACAAATGACTCCGAAAGATGTAGAAAGCTGTAAGACCTCTGGCTCCGGGCACCTACGGTACCGCGATTGACTCGCTCTTGACTTGTTGCCAGTAATCTTACATACCGCAGGTGCACAACGAGCAGCGCACAATTTCTCATCCCTCCTTATTCTTACTGATCACACAACTTGGTGAGCAGACCCAAAATGAGTGGCTTGTACTTGCCACTTGTTGGCCTCTATTTCACTGGTAACACAGAAAGGATACAATCCAACAAAAAATGGGGCAATTGTTCCGAATATCGAGCAGAGGATTGAACCTGGTGCAATCGATTTTGTTTTATGAACTATGCAGTGTATGGTTGATTTCCTGACCCGAGGCTGTGAAATCAACCCTCAATGGACCGCACTTGATAGCAAGACTCCAAGTCCGATCTCTCTGGATGCCATAGTGGCTTCATCATAATACAGTGCCACTTTCTGTTTGGGAAACAAGCCGTTAAAATAAAAATCATAGAGTAACTGTTGACCTGTGAGAGGCCATGCACTCAGGAGAGCTTCGGAAATGGGTGCCACTTTGCTCCATAATGTCAATGTTCCTTGGAAGAGAAATTGGTCTGTCTTTGACAGATAAGCACAGACAAGGAAGCCAATATGTCTGTAAAACGAGGTGAAACACCACCATCATTCTGAATGAAATACCTTCGATGCCCTCAATGAACTTTAATCGAAGGGAAAGAGGATAGTTTGCATGTCATTCATGTTTACCACCAGCTGATCCATGAAAAGCCCGAGGCAAGGAGAAAATCTTGCTTTACAATCAGTAGCAAGAAATCATTCATCCTCCATTCACGGAACCCATTTCGGTTAGTTGGCTCAGAGTGATGTGTCAATCGTCTTGCGGAAGAAAAGATTGCTGCAGGATTTTTGATCTTAGCCAGGGCACGGAATAATATATACCTACAGAGTTGATTGGCCGATCGGAGAGCTTATCCAAACTCGACCTGCAGGTCCAACTCACAGGCAAGCTTCCAGAAAAAATAACATAAAACTTGGGTATTCATGTCCCTCGAGCAACGAACTATTGCATATGGCATGATTCGATGTAACACATCAGAACAGGATGCCCGCACTCATTGCCTGTGATATGCTTTGAGTGGCACTAGGTACTTGTTCAAGTTTAACGGCGGTGCCGACGGATTCCTATGTATAGCGTGCAGCATGGGATGGTATTGATTGATATTACTTTCATGGGAGGATTATCGAGTAGTCTCGGAGAAACAAGCACTGTGTTGATTGGACAGTCCTGGCAGTCAGTCTCAGGATCATGGCCGTGAAGGCATCAAAGAATGGTTTTGAGACAATGAGTGAAGATTCAAGGTTCCATAGTAATGTGCGCTAGCATGATTTAGAAATTTGTGTAATATTACTCTGCAATGGATTATGAGAGTGTATTGGTCAATACATAGAAGTGACTTATGGATATCTGGCACTAATTCCAGCCATATCATCTCTATTCTCACTCGAAACTCCTTGAATGAAAAACAATCCGGATGGAATAAACAGGGATCAAAATCTAGTTTACCGGATATAAAGGGGCAGACTAATCACTGAGTACTCATGCCCGCGGCATAGGAGCTGGCTTAAATTATCATTTGGTCTACCTGCCTTTCAAAAGTAGAGAAATGCTGACGCCAGCCAATCCTTCCTCAAAATGATGCCGTATTGCTCATAGCTTAGCTTGAATACACAGGTTCAGATAGTCTCACACAGTGTTACATTCAATGGCTTGCTTGGATTATTATTCGTGGCTTCATCTCTGCTGTACCAGTGACTTTTTACAGACTTTCTGATTGCTTGTTGGTTACTAGTGTCCGCATTTTTCTCCATTTTCTTCGGGTTACCACACCAATTTGGGATATTGGGCTCATATATTCTACTCCATCAGAGAGAAATGTGAATCAAAGAGAATATACATCACGCACCGTGACAGTAGAGCGAGACTTTGCCTTCAGATTGAGCCATGTATATTTGACCTGTGAAATGAGGTTGCCTCACATCCTAAGGTGAAATTGAGGCAAAGGATGGTTTACTTATTGCTCATTGCTTTGTGACCGCAAAGCTTTTCTCGCGCAGTAGTTGAGATCAGATCCTGTATGATCAGTCCAAAAAGAAGCATGAAACGGCTCTAAAGATCTATACAACTGAGTGCAATGGAGCAAACCTGTTGGAATATCCTAAACATCACTATAAACGGTTCTATTAGACATTTAACGGGATAAAACGGGCACCGAAAGTCAGAAGACTCCTTAGGAATGTTCCCTCTGAGCACTGTGTGGTATGTAGACAGAGTTGCATTGGATGGGATTATTAACGTGGAGTTGTATAGATGGCACTGTTGAGACGGTGTTGCGTGTGCGGAGTTGTGCGTGCGGAAATGTGTGGGCAGAGTTGCGGAGTTTGATATCTCTCTGTGTGTTTACACTGATTTTGGTACTCATCAATTCCACGACTACAATCATTTGTAAGCGAGTAAGGCTGTTCATCATTAATCTTGTCGTGGTCGGTACTTCCAAATTGGGACCAATAGTAGCGAGGGGCTGATTGCCGTATCAGTACTGTGGGCTGGCGCTACCTGGTGTGAAAATTAGCCCAATACCGATTTCGGTTAATTTCTGTCAGACTTGATCAGATTGACTCAAATCCTCAAAGCTTAGAACCAACATTCGCTTAGCTTCAAAGCAACCAGATGCTACTTGGTAGCGCACACACCATTGACAGGTTTCGATGCTGGTCCATGGATTGTAGTGGCCCCGAAGTTTATTTTATTGTATAGCTGAAATGGCGCCACGAACTATTTTTCCACAAATCAATGAGGACGGAATCATGATGGATGGCATCTGATGATCCGCTGCCACTCGCTACGACAAGAATCAAGTCATTTGAGACGCTGAAAGTGTCTGATACGTGGTGTGCAGGTTATAATGGCGAGGGGGACTTGTATCGTGTTGTTCCCCACTGAGGTCAATATGTTTGATTGCAAGTGATCTCTGACTAATAGTCAGACTCTGAGCGAGGCTTCCAACTTCCGTTCAAGCCCAATAATCCAACAAATAATCTTTCGTATTCAGGTATGCCAGGGACTGTGATGTTTGTTCGTTGCCAGCCAAATAAGGTGTTGAATTTGTGATGGTTTTGCATGGATCTGCAATCACCTACCAGGAGTTCATGATTTATGAGATGACTTGATGGACCATCTGCTCCTCCAAGCTGCATCATAGCGTGGAATGGGAATCCAAGGATACAACCGGTTTGTGATCTCTGTCTGCATGATTTCATCGGCCGGGAATTGATGAGGTGTGAGGTCTTTGATAAGATCACTACCTGGTACAAGGAGCATGTAATCAGTGTAACAATTAGGACACACAAGAGCTCATGAGCTAGGTGGCCAAGATATGGTACACCAATAGACCCAAAGTGTTCCACAAACTAACTGACATGCATCAGGCTGCGACGAACAGGCCGGATGTGGTGATTTCGATGCTCATATCGACTGCATGGGTGCAACAATGTCTAAGCTGCCAGTGACATCCAGCTTCTGAGCTCACATTAAGTAGGACTCTTTATCATTGCTCTCGTTGTGGTCTACGTCGAAATTGGGACGTATGTCAACAATACGCCACATACATCCACTCCCTATCATCTCTCCCGAATCGAAGGTGAATTACATCTCAACTGATATGTGGTGTGAGCGTGTCCCGGACATGGTGTGTACTGTGTCCCTAGCTTGGCTTATCTTCTTCTCTTCTTCTCTTGATAATCATGCTTGTAGGTCCGCAGTCGATCACGGCACGAGATCCCGAGTCCAAAGATCACAGTCACGAGACAAGCATACAAGCCCAAAAGGAGGATGACACAATGGCTATGGATAACCGCAAGGTCAAAATGCTACCACAGCTGAGACGAGAGTTCAATTTTACCTCTGTTATCTGAAACAGGGTGAGATGGTAGAAGCAAAAATAGTCTTATATTGTGTCAATGAAGATGCCATGGCTCAAGTCACCAGTGACACTGATCCACTTTATTCGTTGAATTATTGATACCGCAAGATGGCTAGAACAAAAGTACCAGTTGGATATACAATATACATATAGCGAGGACAGGCCAGCGACAGGCCATACGCATGAGAAATGAGATTCCACGGACCATCTTGAATCTAAAGGTGCTTCAGCAATTACTGCGCGTCCGACGGAGTGAGAAAGAAATGCAGTCGCCAACACCAGGTCTGTCTGACAGTAAAATCAATGATTTGATCATGATAATGCATGGATGTTTCAACAAATGAGCAGGCTGGTTACTTAGCATCAATGTTCTGACAAACCCACAGATTGTTCATGAGTGTGGGAGTCAACGGTAGATCCCAAAGCTTCAGGACATTGGTTAGAAATCCATCATGTATATGTTGTCATTCAGACTCAAACATCACAAGCACACAGGGATTCCATGATCTGTGTGCAGGTTTCGTTTATTCGTGAAGATCGTACTTTTGTTGTTCAATCTCCCATCTTCCGAGTTGATGACTCACTCTGATCTCGGGTATTACACAGTGAATGAAATCCAGAAAATCCAACAAGGCAGAATGAGCTCATGCTGCGGAGCCATATATCAGTTTACTTACAATGAAGCCTTTTGATTGTGGTTCTAGCCTGTGTCCCGAGTCATGATGTCAACAATTATTGCACCACAATTTCCATCCATTTCACACACAGTCGTGACACAGTTTTCTAACCATAGCAGTTGAACCAAAAAGGTATTTTGTATTATCTGAAGCACGACTTGAGTGCAACCTTCCATTTTTCACCATGCCAGTGGAAGTGCGGCTTCGCTGGTGCATGTCGGCCGAGCACAGCAAGAAGACATGTACAAATGTTGATCACCTTTCTGAATGTTTCACTACACAACTGGCCGTCTGGAGCGTCTTGTCTCGCATCAATGCCGTATCATTTCATCATCAAGTTTTTTTTCTGCGGTTCAATCCGATCTTCCTTTAATTATTAGATGGGAGCCCAATTGAATATTTCAAATAATATGAGGGTGACCAGTTAGACGCTTCCATGATGGTTTGAGGCAAATTGGGGGGATTGCCTGGGTCTAGATCCGACATTTCAGTCGAGGTCAAGATCCTTGTGGAAAATACCTGCCTGTGGTCAATCGATTGTGAATGGAACAAAAAAATATGACAACTACATCATGTACCAGTGTATCAGATGTTGTGACGGTGATACCTGGCGCACTGTTCTCAGTGAATGTCTCGATTACACCAAACCTATACGTGTTAATGTTAGACAGAGGTACAGCCAGAGGAGTCAGACTGCCCCATCCTGTTCCTCTGCCCGCCACCACCCGCTCAACGTGATACGTAACCTCCTCCTCGACACCTCCCGCGCAGCAGCAGTCGACTGAGATAATACCTATGAGGGACCAAATCTTATGGAATGCAGTGCCATTCAAGGGCCCAGCTTGTCCTGCGTCCTGGCATGGAAGATTTGCCCAGAGTTTTCTTTTTGTTCACCGAGTTCAATGCTATTCTTGCTGTCACTGCTTTTTTGCCATGATGCCACCGACTGCTTGTCAACACCACTAGGCTATCTGAGAACCAGTTGAGACTAAAGCAGCTGGCGAGTTAGAGGCCAGCCTTTGGTGGCAAGTATGAGCCCCCATGCGTTTATTTATTGATTCCGAGCTTTCAAATCTTTTTGCAAGTTATGGGTTCAAACGAGATCCCCAATCTACCTGCTGCACAATCAAATAAAGATGGCAGCTCAAAGAATAACTTGGGTCTCAACAGCAAAGAATGACTCATGGATTTAAGGGAAGACATCTGGCCAATGCTTATATGAATACTGGTTGACCAGAATTGAACAGCAACAGAAAGGGAACACTTGTAGTCACGGTGTTTGTGTAGAATATATTCAAAATTATTCTACTCACATCTGAGGTCCTATATCGCAATTGTTTGCCCATTATGGTGGACATGTACACAGGAGATGAAATACTTGGTGGCAGAGACTGCATTTTTCTCGCTGTAGCCTCTTATCATGATTTGCTACAAACAAGGAGCCATAACTGGTTGGTGATCGGATGATACTCAGAACGCATGAATCGACCATGAATGGCTTGGAAAGCGACCAGTGGGATAACCAGTGGGATAGAGGCCAACCGTTCCGGTGGCAGATACGAGTCCCCCTCTCCCTGTTCTCACTGTACTTAATTCAATGAATTTACACCCCGGAATGCCGGACTGCCACTTCAAGCGGAGCTTCAAATAACATGTGACTTGTCCGGACTCTTGCTCCCTGATGAATTGTACTGTTTTGGCTATCTTTGGGCTGGAACCTGGTCACCAGCTTGGTTATTACTTGTTTCTATCAGCTATATTGTGTTGAAGTGTGATATACCTCTTTCAAATGTGAGAATTCACTTTAAGGTCACAATCTGCTACCATCCATGACTATATACATGACTCCGACACAACTTGGTGCTCTTCTCTGTCCATCTAAACCAATCAGGCATTGGTAAGTAATATGTAAGAGCACTGCGCAGCCTGAAACCACCAACAAAGGCAGGAAATTGCACTCTTCTAGCCTTTTCCAGCCAATTAAGTGCAGCTAAATGTGTTAAATCCTTATGGATTTACATCAATTTACGGCCAATTTACGCTTGATTTATATGCGTGTGATAGCCGGAAAACTTCAAAAATCACAAATACCTTCATTCTCACTGCTTTTTGGGCATATTTAGTAGCTTTTATACCTAAATACTGATGTTTTGTGTCTTGATATGTGATCCTGGCCCTGAAATAAAGGTTGAATACATGTTTGTGGCCCATTTAACTGCAGTAATGCTGTATATATCTGCCATCTATTGGCAAGAAGTACACCGCTGAGACCCAAGCTTACAGACAATTATTGGGCAATTACTGGAATAAATGAACACTACAATATTGCATTGGACCTGCTTCAACTCTGCTCAGACTGCTCAGTTTTAGCCTAATTGCTCAAAGGGTGAGATCCTGGACATTTTGGGAAAATGGGACTCTGATCTCTCTTTTGTAGTGTTATATGTAATAGGAAGACACGGTATACACACTATCAACAGTTCTTAAGATATGGCAGCCTTGAGGCATCCGAAAAGTTGCCGAGTCAGCCACATTCTTATCTAAGCAATTGATACTGCCTTGATATGGTGTTCAGAGGCTGCCTGCTCGCCTAAGCTTGCAACATGCTCTTTCAGAGTATATTGTATACAGAGCATGTCAAATCGCATAGGAACCTGCCCTGCAGCTGTTCAACACACAAGACCATAAGTGAGTGACCTAAATCAAGGGATATCAAGAAAACACATGTCAACTTCAGAAAGTACTATCAAGCACTCTGGATGCAAAAGGTTTGCCTGAAACCATGCATTCCTGGCTGTATGTTGAACAGTCTGCTGTACTCTTAGACATTGAATGATGTCCACAGTCTATTGAAGTCATACAGGCCAGAAATGAAGCTTGAGAAAATGTCCATTGACCTTTCTTGGCTCGGAAATTCAAGAATACCCAAGTTTGTACCATTTGAATGGCAGTTAAAGGCTGCTAAATGTTGTGGGTTCAGCTCAAATGACAGGTATTCATGCAGACCCATGGCTGCGGGATTTGACGCCGCTTCCCAATACTGGGTGCATGGCGACGGAGGACGTAAATGGTCTGAGAACGATTGCGGCACTGTATTTACGGTAGTGCCGAGATGCCGGATTCACGTTGATTTACAATATTGTATAAATTCTCACGACTATCAATCAATCAATACATATAAAACACCTCGGTCACCTGATGCTGATTAATTAGATGACAAATTATTTTACTGACATAATCAAGTTAAGCGCCGAAGGCGCAGACGCCGCCCGAGGCCGCCCGCAGGGCGGCGGCACAAGGTTAAGGCAGAAAACAAGCTGTGGTTCCTCCCGGAGGAACCTAAAGCTTGTATGTACATAACATAATGACCACGAGCATATTACTTCAACCTGATTACAAGATGCCACGTCACACAGGAAGCTGTGCGGAGCACGTGATCCATCCCCACTAGGTTCTTTGATGATGAGATCACGAAAATCGCTCACACCCAACAAACGAGCCCCATAAATGGGGACTCGTAAAGGCCAACTGTTCCGCTGGCAGATACGAGTCCCCTTCTCCCTGTTCTCACTGTACTTGGTCCTGTATTGTAAAGCAGGCATCATTCTATTGTGGTTACTACAACACACCATGGCTACAGGCTCAAGTATTATATTTGTGGTAAGTCCGATTTATTCAAGTTGGGTAAGGTGGAGTGGTTCATCCATAACCTGACCCTGAACAGATGATACATCATTATACTGTGCCTATTTTGTTGAAAATTTCTAGTGCCCGCAGCACATTCTGTTGGAAACAAAATTTCTCCTGCTACAGTGAAGCCATAATCACAGAATCCTGTGTAGGTATATCAGCAATGAATCCATTGAATACAGCCATAAATCTAGGTACTATGGCATAGATGTACATCCCCAGATGAAATTTGATCATGGGCACCACACTGTAAGCAATAAAATATTGCTTTATTTGAAGGTTAAATGAAACTGACCCAGCGGGGTTCCGGTGGGGTGGGTGCATGTCAGGTGTCCAATCAATATCTCTGTACAGTTACTGAAAATTTTCAGAGCCTGCAGCACCCGAGTATTGTCTTGAGACTCTGAGACAAGTAGCTACTGAATCTTGATACATAGTTAAAAGTTGGAAAGGAAGGAGATATAGTATTTGCACTTTTAAATGCTGCTGACACATCCTGGCACCGGATTCCAGAGGCAAAAATGTTTCTTTGTGCGGTTGCTATGAATTGTTCAGAGTGGATAGGACTACCATGAAAAAAATACACCTTCATTTCAGAAAAGTGAGCCGAGGTCCTTACTTCAGCCGAAAGTAAGTCATGCGCGCGGCAAATTCAACAGCATGAGTCAGCATGCGAACTTACTCATGTCATCGGGTGTCGGCCGAGAATCATTGGCGCCGAAACCCGAAGAGGCTGTGCGCACGTGTATTATCCCCGATGGGTTCTTTGATGGGCGTTTCAACAAAATCGCTCCCTCCCAACAAACGAGCCCCATAACTGGGGACTCGTAATGACATCGGCCGGATACCGGTTCCTGAATTAGCCGGTAGCGATGGGAAAGATGCCATGTGATCTATCCCCGATAGGTTCTTTGATGATGCTGCACTGAATTTTGCTCCGTCCCAACAAACGAGCCCATGAATGGGTCTTGTAATCGTCAGTTCGCTCCTACAACTTAACATGCTCTGGCAAACGCGCTCGCTGAACGCCCATTTTGGGTACCCGGCCAGGTACCCTGTCAAACCCCATTTGGCTCTCCTCGGGGGAAAATATTTATCACGCCATCAAAACGGCATGAAAATTCACAGGAAGGCACGTGATTTGACAGCAACATGTATGCCTTCAATTTGGATACACCCCGAAAGTACCCTGACTATTTATCTGCCCAGTGGAAGGCCAAAACCCTTAGGTGGCCAGGATCCCAGTAACATATAGTATGAGACTTCTCTGACAAGCCTTCTCTCCCCTAAAACATTCTCTCATTTGATGTAGTCAGCCTATTCTGTCGCCCTGCACTTAAAAAATAGGTCTGTGTGACCAAGCTCACCTAATTTCTATCAAGACTTTTGTCATCTGCAGCACTCGCAGCCAGTTATTTCATGTGTGCAGTGCATCCTGTCAAAGATCTTTCCATTCTCTAGACAACTAGTCCTTGTTGTATGTGGCATAAGTGGACTGTGAGGTGAAATGGTCACTTGGTGGTCTGTAAAGGAACAGTTGGTCTAGAGACAGCACATTGTAGAGTAGAACAAAACATGCATGGTGTCACCTAAGATCTTGCTCAGCTGGTCCAGATCCTGTAGAGTGCAAGCTTGCTATTCTAGACTCTCCAATGAATCAAGAAGGAAAGAATACAGAGTGATGACATATTTACCCATAATCAAGATTTTACAGTCCTAGGCAGCCAGACTTATCCAATTGTTCAAATGAGCCAGTCAATGAGAATAAAATTTGAATTGAAGGCAACACTCTTTGCATATAGTCTGATTGAGACTTCCAGTCTCCAGGAAGGTTGTGGGTACCATTCTGCTGCAAAAGCAGAAGGTCCCCAGACAGTAGAGCAAAAAGCAGAAGGTCCCCAGACAGTAGAGCAAAAGCCCTGAAGGTCACAAGCTTTCAAACTCAGTATTTTCAACTCAGTACTGGTATCAAGGGCACAAGTAGTTACCAAGCCAGGGAGCCCGGCATTAGCTAATTGTTGGCTAACAGAATGGTCACCTGACACTTCCCCATTGGGTACTTTGATGGTATCGCCCGTTGAGCTGAGGTTGGCGTAGACTGGGCTGATCCGGGAGACGGACATCACATCAGTCACGCAAGCCGCGATATTTTTTGAGGCCAACCAGAGCATTTATTTAATACCTTCAGTGCAGTATTCAATACATGAGTAATACCTTTAATACAGAAAGAAATTGCCTGTGGCACCCGGCCCGGCTCCCGTTCAATACGTATCATACATGTCAATACCAATGATACCGGATGCCTTCGGCATCCATGCATTTGAGGCAGTCCAAATTGATTCAATCCCGAGCACTACCAGTGGCAGGAAGGCGAAACTCTATGCCGGAATATCCGGTGAGAGATGGGAAAGCTGTCATGTGCCATATCCGCATTGGGCTCCATCATCAAAGTGGGCCAAAAATCGCTCCCTCCCAACAAATGAGCCCATGAAGGGTCTCATAACCATGCTGCATCCAAGCTACTAGTCTGTGAACTTGCAGGGCAGAATTTTGAACCAAGCAAAGTTGTTGATATACTGTGCCAAAACAGTGTGAATGTCAGAATGTCTATTTGTGGAATTGTCTACCATGTCCATGAAAATCACTTTGTGTCAAGAATCATCACAAATGAAAATGAAGTCTGATATAATGATGGAATGATCAACCATGGTCAATCAAGCTTGGAAGGTAAACTTGCTGAGTTTACTCCAAGACAACTTGGATCAGTGCCAGGTGGAACTGCTGTATTCGCAGTGTACACCCGACTTGGTTAACTTATGGATTTAGTAGGTAGTTTTCACCAATTTTCATATGGGCTTGGTCTTGAAACTTTTGAACCCGCTCTACAGTGGCAATTTTCCCCCTGCATCTTGGTTTTTTCCCAAGTGGTTTTACCAGTCACACCAGGGGCAACAACCAAGGCACTCCATCTGGAGTGCATAAGAAACACTTTTGACAAACTTTGCGATCATGTCACCGACACATGGTACAGCCTTTGTGTCCCATTTGGGCCTCGCTCTGGAAACTAAATGCTTAACTGGATGATGACACATTTGTCTGAGTCATTGTTATCCTGCATTTTTCTCAAGTCCCTCATTAAGACTTTTGAGATTCTGTAAGCCTTTTACTGACATTTATCACTACTCATATAAGGGAAACCCTGTATGCATCACACAGTAACTGGATTATGGTGTGCCTGATGTCCCTTATTGCTCAATGAATATAATATAGCTCAATAACAGCTAGATTGATGCCTACGGAGGCAAACAATGGACTTGTAAGTAAGAAATGACAGCAATGGTGAGTCAGATGAATGTGTCATCGCCTAGTTGGGTATTTAGTTCACAGGCCTAGCCCCAAATGAGACACAAAGGCTGTGCCACGTGGCAGTGACATGAGTGGGAAGTGTGTCAAAAGTGCTTCTTACACACTCCAGATGGAGTGCCTCAGTCTTTGCCTGCGGTGTCAGGCCCTAATGTCTTCCTGTGCTGCCCTTCAACTTATTTATTAGTTTACATGTCATGTATTCTATAGGATACATAGTCTAATTGTAAAAGAATATTTCTCTCATCTGGGCCTGGTGATGTTTGTTGGTTTGCTGAGTTAGGGTTAGAAAAATCAATAGAATAGTTCTTTTGTTATATCTCAAATATAATGAGGTACTTGATAATGATAATGTATGATTCATTAAACCCAGCGTCTGCCCGCGTAGTGCTACATATGAGCTAGTATTGACACATGGTGAACCACCATGATTGATCTATTGATGTCTTGATGGTTATGAGACCACGTGAGTGGCTCGTTTGTTGGGATGGAGCAAAATTCTGGCCACTGCCATCAAAGTCCCCAAAGGGGATAGTCACCTGACCGATTTTCTCACTAACGCGGCAATAGCCGTTGACCTCATTCACTCGCTGTTTCGTTCAGTCTGCACATAGTATGTGCCTGTGAGAGTGCCAGAGGAGCAAAAGGAGAATCTTTAGATGAAATCCCATTGGTTACTTTGTTTGTGTCACCTTTGTTGTTTGTGACAGCTTCTTGTAGTCACACACGGAAAACACGAAACAACACTGTCTTTGTCAAATTTTTTGTACCAGGTGGGACTGCGCACCGTCCCGTGGACGGGTAAGAATGGGTACAAGTCACCAAGACCCCGTCGACAGAAAAATCTCAAATGGGACAAGACCTGTCGAAAAATGGCTGTTTGACAGGAGACAGGTGTCACAAGATGAACACCGACTTTTTCTTGAGATTGTGTTGCACCCAAATATGAGAAGGTGATCTGGTCATATCAGAAAGTGCTACTCACCTACTTGAATCAGATTTGATGGGCTTGAGATCACAATAGCACGACAATATTTGTGGTAGATTGAATCAAGGTCGAATTTCATCTCGGGCATGCAATGCAGGGCTTGCTGGTCAATAGAAATGACGAGGATGACTCTGAAACCGTCATGGAAGCTATCAAGAAATGTGGCGCAACTGCCTTTTTCAATCATCTTCGCTCAGGTAGGCCATCAAGCACTTCTTCAATGACCGAACCTAGCAAATCTGTAATTTAACCTCTCTGGGTCAATCTCTAACCTGTAGGATCACCGAGAATGCAGGAAATGGAGGTAGATCAACCATACCTGAACAAGTACCGTCTAGATGGCCGTCCGAGTCACGGCCGTTTTTCGACGGGTGAAAACAGGTGCACCCGTACCGTGACCCATATCGTTGAGAAATTCGAAAAATTCTCGACAGGACGGGGTACGAGTTCCATACGGCGAAGCCGTCCAACTGCCTATAGACACCGATGGTGCATAGCCCTAGTACCAGGGCCAAAAGGTCTTTCTAGCTAATTATCCTGTCTTACAATGTCCCTGGCAGAGAATCGAAATGAGGTACAGAGAGATGTGATTCATCATGTGAATCTTTTATTGTATTATTTCATCCAAGGTTTTTCTCTATAGTAATGCGATAACAAGAGAGGGCTCGTATACGCCGCCGGTAGGTCGGCCTCTATCCCACTGGTGGATTACTGTCTTGACTTATCCCCGGAAGTGGCCAATTTGCCAGGCGGCTATTTCTTGTATCTCTCTCAGTTCTTCACCTATGCAAAAACCCTCTTGACAATCTTTATCATTTACTTAAATAAACATGTTTCACAAGAGGAATAAGAAATTGGGTGTCCTCGACTCCAGTGCCTGGCTTTGCACATTAGAGGTGGTGTTTACGTGACCTGCTCCATAAATAGTGACCGTGATGTGGAATCACATGTTGGACTCCAGTGAAGGCTTGTAGTAAGAATTTTCCCACACGATTGAAAGAGCTATGAGATCCACTGACTGTCTTGAGAATGCTTACCCTAGTGGTACTCAAATGTTATGCAAGCCAATACATACGAGCGCAAGGTACACAGCCTTAGGTACCTCTGATGATTCCTGAAACAGGATGGATAACCATCTAATGATGGCTGGCCAAGCGACCATCACGCCTGCCTCCGACAACCGGACGCTCTCCTTGGATATATTCAGGGCAAACACGTAACAAACATCATGTCATCCCAAGATCCAAATCGCATCGTCGGATCACCACAACGTAGACATTGTCGGACTAAGTTAATTGAAAACACCCTAGAATATCGGTTTACCATCACCACCGGCCCAAAAAATAGATCCGAGGAGTAATCCAGAGGGTCAGTGATGGACACCACAGAACCTATTCAAACTCGATTACTTTGTTTCATCTGCATCTGTACTGATTCCGCATGGTTTTCCATTTTTCTGTTCAGGCCAATCGGGTACCAGGTATCTCCGAGGTGAAGCGAGCGAAAGAGTCACGATAGCGAACTGTTCAATTCTGGGGCGTAGGTTCCCAATCGCAAATATCAACACTGTTGGACAAACACAGACATTCCATGATCAGCACCAAAGAAATCACAAAAATCACACTTCTTTCTTCTTGAAGTTACTGTCAATCGGCTACAGTGCCACAGTGGTCATCCAATCGAACACATCAAAGATGGTGCTCAAGTTGCACCTACATCATTCTGCGCAACTACATATTTTGGTTTATAGATCCGGTAATCATACATCTAGCAGGCTGAGAGCCGGCATTCAATGCTCCAAGGGCGCGACATGATCTTGATGATCACTTGGATACCCAACTGTGTAGTTCGGTGATCCCTTCGATTACCGGAACCAAATGTGCCATTCATTGATTCAATAACTATGACATGGATGCCGATTCTAGATCCAGAAGTGAAGGATTGACATATACTTAGAACTCGTGTTTCTTCGTGATTGTCTCAGTTGGTTGCAATGACAGCAAAATTGCAATAGAACGGGAGTATGGCCCCTCCATGAGTACTACACACGGACCTCCGGACTTTCTTGATTGTAGGCCAGAGGGGATGAGCTTGGGAATCACTACTTGAACCAGAGATTTTCTTCTCAATCAATCAGTCAGCGAGTCGTAGTATCACAGTGGAGCACTGTAAAATACTGCTCCTAGCCGGCTGGAACAATCCACGACTGCTGCCAAAGAACAAATTACCTGCTGCGCAAATGCTGTAGAAAGTCACTGGATCACTGACAAAGTAGGCAGGGCTCGACAGAAACAGGCTAGAAGAGATCAATAAGTCCGATGACACTTGAGACACGTTTCATACCCCAAAGATACGGGACTGAATCACTGTTTTGCAGCTGATAAAGAATCGACAGGCCGTCATCAAAACTCGTGCTGTTCGGCGGAGTTTGGTAACCATGTGCTGTTAATTGTACGAGCTTCATTGCATCATGGGGGTCATAAGTAACTGAATGCATTATAGTCTTCAGGTTGAGCCAGGTTGAGCACAAGGGGGCATGGCAAAAATTGACGTTCAAGATATGAAAATGAGAGTCAAGTCAAACGGACGGGACCATTGGTTTTTAAGCAGAACAAACATCACAAAATTGTTTCAGGGAGTTCAGAGAAAGCTTAAATGTGTTGGCCGTTGCAGCGAGAAAGGCCGCAGTCGTCTAATTTCTCGACTGGAAATGTCGAATGCAATATTGACTGCCGAGGCTCGTACAAATAACAGCACATGATTACATATACAAACCCCGCCGAACAGCACGAATTTTGATGGCGGCCGGTCAATTCTTTATCAGCTGTGACCCGCTGCAACCGATACCTGTTCGTGTCTTGGTGTTATTCCAGGGATTTGGCATGACCGAGTCCTTCCTAGGGAGTCATAACGTAGTCTTGGAATACAATAGCTGTATGCCGGTCTAGGTCAACCGAGTCATATTTTTCTGCGGCGTCCAAAAGCGGAATTAATCGGGGATCAAAACAAAATTGGCCTGTTTTCTTAATGAAAGTTATCACTGTTGCAATACCCAGAACTTTTCCACCAAAACTCATCTAGAGTCCTATTATCTTATCATTCAATTCACGCCAATTATCCAGCTTAGATTGTCAAAGCTCAGATAAAATGAGCTATTGAAGTTCTGTGATGGTCTTCGGCAAAATATCGGCAAGCACGCCACTTCCAACATAGTCACATCACCAAGTGACCAGCATCGGATTGAATGAATTTTTGACGAAACCTGTAGAGACTCAATGGAGTCTTATCCCACAATGTTCATCAAATAGTATGAATATGGAAGTATGTGTCCTCCAGGGCTCTCTCCGGTTCACCACATTTCACTGCTATATTCTCCAAGGGGAAAGTTACATGAAGGCTGTTCGCAGGGTGTGATTAGACTTGGAGGAGGTTGGAATAGATGGTCTACTCCAAGGTTGGACTAGTTTGGTCTAGATGCACCTGAGGGAGCATCTACACCAAGTCAATAAATATATATATAACGCATTGTTGATCTGCAACCAGCTTGTCGAACATAATATCACGGGCTGATCACGGAAGTCACGCGTGATGTGTCTCGAACCCGGAAAGTAAGGCCGCCTTACCTGAGCCATATTGAACGAAGCAGTCATTACATTGATCCGCATGCACGTGGAAAATCAAATTGAACCAAAACGGGCTCAAAATGGCCACAACAGAGGGAAACCTGAGTTTACAAAATAAATGGATGAGGGGGACCTATTTCAATGGCTGGAAGATGGGACCTACTCGAACCTACACGATTTCTAGCAAATCTACGCGAACCTCGGAGTAGATGCCGTACTCGGGGCTTAGAGTAACTACCTCCGCAAACCTACACCGAGTTACCATCCCTGAGAATAATTCGACCTGAAACGTGGTGGTTGGCGGAGACATCACTGCATCTGTCCCATCCCCTGCCTCCCAAAAAAAGAGGTTGATTCAGAATCTTCCTTTCAGATTGCCTCTTGTATACTGTAAAATATGACCATAAGTTCACCCATTGTTATGAGTTATGGCTGAACTTGGCTGGAAGTCAGTTCAGCTGGCGAAAATGAGCGTTACGGTTTAGTTATGGTTTGAAGTTCAGTTCATTTTTGGCATGTGCCGGCATAGCCGGCCGCTCCAGCAGGCCTGAGAGACGTTACGGTGTTCGAAAATGTCAGTTCATACGGCCCTGTTACGCGTTACGAACACCCATAGGAAGTGAGTTCATGGGTACCTGTTACGGTGCTACTGAACCTATAGCCATGAAGCATGATCGCGACTCAGAAGCTTCAGATTCAAATTCTCAAGTCAGTTGCTTAGCAGTTCCCGTGACTTGACGGTACCTTGGAGCTGAAAAAGTTTGCGGATGGACTTCTCGTTGCTACAGGACCAGATTGATCATTATTACAGTGCAAGGGATTCTTCCATCAGTTGAAACAGAGAGCTCAGAGTCGTGTGGTCGAAGTTGCAACGCGGGAACCGGATTGCGACCCAAGGAAATCACACTATTGTAGCACTGACTTGGTTTTAAACAGTGCCAACCAGAGAGCAGATAGTCACCTCGACCTCCAATTGATTGTCTTACAGCTAATATGTGCCGATTCAGACAGCGGGTCCCCTCTGTTCTGCATCTTTTTCAATGCTCATGCTTCTCCTAGCGTCCGCGACGTCTACTTGCGCTGCAACCATGCTATAAATAGGGTAAGGAGTTCTAGTCCTCAATCCTCAACACCTTTCTCATTGTCATTCACAGCCTGTTGAAATGGTGTGTGCCATCACTGACCGAAATTGCATTGAGTCTCTTACTCAACCACATAGGTGACTTGCGACAACCCCAATTGCAAGTTCAGTCCTAGTCATCCAGTCAACTGTGTTCCTCCTCGATGTCTGAGGACCTGCGCTCAATAGTAAGTCCAAGAATGATTGTCACACTTCGTCACTCACCAGTGATTTCTTTGTTCTTTTGTCCCTCTTGATGATTCATTCCGATGACACTTTCTGATCACCGTTGTAATTCTTCGACCCGTTCTGTTATATCACATTTGCATTTTTTGCTTCTCAGCCGAGCATACCCTCAGCAGTACTGTACGTTACCTTGGCCATCCTGTGCCCTTTCAGCGCTGATTCCGTATTCTGACAGCACCAAACATCGACGACTTTTGCCCGAACTGCTTGGATGCCATGGGCAGACATCGCTACTAACGGGCCACTGGCATTCCTTTGGATAATGGACCGTAGCGATACATTATTTACTCCTCCGGTATGCGTTAACTCATTGATGAGAATGAACGAGTGACTTATACTCAACGCACGGCCGAGGGGACCATTTTCCGGCCGGTCTTCAATGAAGACTTGATCAACGCAAGCGACCTTCCACAGGCCATACTACGCAACCCGTTTGTCGTGGAATCATTCAGTCTAATTTGGTATTTCACCGTCAAGCGGTTACGGCACCGACGACGGCTTCATCTTGATCCGATCCATCCGTGTTGCGTTCAGTTCCCGAGTGTCCCTTTTCCTGGGCCAATGAAAAGTTGAAAACTTGGATGATGTCCAAATTGGGAACTGATGAAAAGGCATTCCACGAACCGGATCACGAACAAGCGGAAAGAGGCGATAGACCTAAATATGGTGATGTCTGATGGAAATGGAGGAAAAGATTATATATAGTGATTATCAGAAATGAGGGAGGTGGTCCCTGCAACGTCTGTGGATGGTAGCAGCTCAGGGATATAATATGATGCGTTATAAGTAAAACAAAACGACCAACCGCATCACGGATGTCATGATTGCTGACATGCCGATGTGATGGCACCCTCCTCATTCGGCTTGCTATGATTGATCGGATCATTAATATTGTTAAAGCGATCCTAGCAGTCTGTGTGGTGGTCTTTGGCTTACCTGGGGATGCTCATTGCTGTCTTTCGGATTGAGCCGGTCGGTTGCGAAGCGATGGCCCACCTTGTGCCTTGTGTATCATTCCAGATTTGGTTTGTGATGATTGATGGGTTGATGGAATACCTGACTGCGGTCTTTCAGGTTTTTAGTGATCATATAAGTTCAATCTATAGTATAATCTATATCAAAAAGTGCGGAGTTCCTGTCGGGTGTGGATTGTTTGGACATCTATTGTGTATCTGTTACCAAATAGATACTGAAGTTCAATAGTTCTCGAGTCTTACTCATTCTGAAAAAGAGATCTAACCTTTTCGGAGCACAAGGCGTCGCTAAAGGAAGATATATCAAGGTACAGAAGCCTAAGGCGTCACAGTAGCTTGATTGGAAGTGGGAGAGATCAAACTTTACGGAGCCCAAGGCATCACTAAAGGGTTGATATTCAAGATACAGGAGCCCATGGCATCACAGTATGTTGATGGGAAGGGAATCTGGCATTCATGCCGAGATTTGGTTAAAGAGCTGAAGAGTGCTGTAGTTCAAATGGTAAGTACAGTCATTGACCGGTCCTTTGGACGCAAAAATGATTTTGGAGGCTATATTTTGGAACTATGATAGTTGTGCAAAATCCCGGTATGGCATCATATTCAGAGGAGTTTCATCCTATACCAGACCAAATTTTGAGGAAATCCATCCAGTTATGGTTGAGCTAGAGCCAAATTACTAGTGTCCAAAGGAGTGAATCCCGGTTTACGCTATTTTTCCACATTTTGAAAAGCCCACAGCTCCGTCAATTCTACATATATAAGGATAAAATTTGATATCCAATGAGGTATTTTGTAGCAGTACAAGCCCTGCATATGGCATTTTTGATAATTTCTCTCAACAAGGTGCTATACAGTGTCCAAAGGACTGGTCAATGACTGTAAGTACATTGGTTCCTTAACCATACATTTACTTGATCTTATATAGCTAAATACTAGAAGGTCTGGAAGGTAGTAGAATGTAGTGGACTGTAATGGAAGAATATGTAATAAATGGAGTTAATTCTGATCTGGGCAGCTTGTGAGAATTACGAGTCCCCATTTATGGGCTTGTTTGTTGGGCAAGGGCAATTTTTACTCCAGAGCCATCAGACCAAAGGGGATACAGCACGTGGTTTCCCACACTGCCTGGGCTCTTCTGTCGTCTCTGCTCATCTCGGCATTGCCAATGGCCCAATGATTTGTTACTTCAGCCAATACTCAATCTCAGCAAACACATTTGAACCAAAAACTGCCCAGAAAACACCATGTCCAGCCAGATGGTATTTTGTTGGCAGAGGGATCAACGAAATTTTGCTAAGTTAAATGTGACAAACCGTGACCCCCCCAAAACGGCGTCTGTTTGGACCAGCTGTCATTTTGTACGGAGCTTGTGACTAAAAATAGCAGCTGGTCACGAGCCTACCCATGTATGTACCATACTCATACTATGAGATGTGAGTGCCGGTGAGACAAGCAATGTTGCATACCCGGTGTTGAGGTGCAGCTGTTCCACTTATTTAGTCATCCACTGAGCTGTTAAGGCAGACTGACTGTCACGGCCCTCAAGTTCTCTGAGTCATCTCCAGGTGGAATGAGACTGACACTCACACTGGGATTACGAGTTCCATGTGTGGGCTCGTTTGTTTGGATGGAGCGAAATTCAGCGGTCTGCCATCAGATTCCCCAAAGGGGATAGTCATTTGCTTGTCTTTCTGTTTATCATTGCTTCCAGTAAGTATTTTGTGAGCTCTTTGAAGAGATTTAGGATGCCTATATACTCTCATGAATTCATGCTTGCCGCTTTCTGGGCTCTTGAGTCATTGCTGGTCTGTTTGACCATGATATCCAGGACTTGAATCTTCACTCTATCACTTTATCACCTTATATAAAAAACCTGAGCCTTCCTTATGAGGCAGTTCTTGCCATATTGAGCTTCTGGCGGCAGGCTGACAATGAAACCGATGAGCTATTTATTGACCTCAAGTTCAACTCTGGGCTCAGTCAATGTATATGCCGACATGCAGCTCTGACCAGTGTATCACAGGCAACACATTGGATGACCCAACTGAGTTTTCTTCTTGGCTTCAGTCTTCTAGGAAGACGATCAATACAGAACAGGTTCGCCAGTCTTGCTAACCGTAGGTCTCGCAAGTTGCTCTGGTCATGATTAGGGTCTAAGGCACAAAGATCAAAGGGATCGCATGTTTAGCTTGTTTTTGGATCAGAGAATGCAGACCAGTGATCATCTTTCAACGAGTCTCACATGGGTGGTCTACATGGCTTTCTCAAGCTCTTGCCATACACCGTGGGCAAACTGGCTGCAGTCGAGTGCACTGCAGTCAGTTGGCAGTTAGTTGGCAGTCAGTCGGCAGTTGAAATGCACCTGTGATTGCACCTTGTGATCCCAGATATTTTTGGATGGGATCTAGATAAGTTCCGATCTGACCATGTGAAGGTTTGATGGAAATTGTGACCGACTTTCTGCAGGCACTGCTTTCACTTCTGATATATCTGTTGGCTTATAGACATGGATAATACTTGTACATGTCAGTAGCATACCATTGTATAAATTGTCAAAAAAGATGATTATTTATTGAGGTGAATATTTCCTTGATCTTTCCCATGCTACAGCATCAATGATATGCCACAATATCTGAATCTACTGCTTTCCCTTTCTCACTACTTGAGGCTGCTGACATGTGACCAAGATTGAGATTGCAAAAGAAATGAGCTCTTGAAATGGTGTATTGAGAATGGGGGAGAAAAATGTTGAGAACAAAGAACAAAGAGAAAGATATCATGCACTGTCAGCAATGCTCAGCATCACTGATTATGACCTACCCCGTGCATTACACGTGTACGTGTTTCAAATCCCGTTACAACTCCGCCCATTGTTCCTCAAAATAGTAACAACTTCTGATCAAATGTCAAGATCTCAGGGCCCCCTGAGATCTTGACATTTGACTGCCACTTGACTGCCAACTGACTGCCAGCTGACTGCAGTGCACATACTGCAGCCAGTTTTCCCGCAGTGATAGCCTCAATTCATTTATAGCTCTTACAAGGAAGGCTCAGGTTTTTTGTAGAAAGTGATTTATTTACAGCTACTATTTGTCCTTAGGTACCACTCCAGCTATCTTCCTTTAGCAAAGCCGACACAGGTCTCATATTGATGTCAAAGTTCCAAACTTGGAAGCCTCATTTGGACAGTGAACCATGCATTGCTGCTAGTTATGTAATACTCAGCCTTGTTGTTTGTGTTCAGGATCAATCTTGTCTGACTGCGTTGAAATACCATTCAGTGAGGACTCGTGCTTGCCGCCAGAAGGACGGCCTTTATTACACTGGTTGATCAATGAAAAGAGATGTTTATACTGTGGTCGGCCACTGCAGGTATCCAGCCTGCTCCCATCAGAACTACAGTATGCCTCACTGTTTCAACTGACATATCCAAGGACAAAAGACTACAGTAGATCTAACAAAGATTCAGAAAAATGACTTGAGTTGAACGGAATAAAATGTGATCTGTCCCAAAGACTGCCACAATATATTGCGAGGGATCTGTGGCATGTTCCTTTACCGCAAAGATCGATTTGGAGCTTGAACCATATCCACCCAATCCAAATGCTTTACGAACAACTTGAGAAATTGGCCAAGCCTGACAAATCCAAACAGAAATAAACTCACCAAAACTCCAATGTGGGTACCTCGGCAATACACGCGGTGACCATCTCTACACATTCATTGGTTTCGGTTGCTTGGCCTGGGATTGCCAGTGGACGATCCCCATCCGGCACCTCCTCAACACCCACATAGCACTAATCATCCAATCAGGACAATAGCACCCGAGGCGGTAGAGTAAGTAACATGAGCTGACAGGATCGAGAGAGTTGAGGAGCGGGAGGCGGACCGTAGCCCCGCATCCGGCAGTAGCGGCTTGAAGAGCTTGAGAAGCGGGCCGCCGAACGTAGTGATGCCGCCGTCGCAGCGGTGAACCCGACTGACTCGGTGATCCAGACCTATGGATTGATGACCGATGCCTTTTTGAGGGTCACTGCTGACAACGTGATGCATAAGGAGCTTGGAGTGCTTGGCTTGGCTGTGACAACACATTGGTATTGATGCCTGTAATTACAAGTCAAATCCACAATGAGACAAAAGAATCAAATGCTCTCAAAATGGTAATTTAACACACAGCTCGAACAAACGGGCATCATGAGATTATTGTTGAATCCAGATCAGGTCTGGGACTGGCCTGTGGTAGGCTTAATGTACTCATCAGTTGACCAAGAGCTGGATCTGGATGTCTCTCTGAAACTAGACACTTCACATCACACACATCAAATGGCTTTTGCTGATTCTGATACATTCCTCAATTTCTTCCCAACTCTTTGACCGGCACTTCTCGACACTTCAATTCCTTTGATTTTTCTTCACACACTTCAGGTGATCTTCAAAAAACCTATGCCCGATCCATTCGCACTAGGAGAATAACCAGCTGAGCCCCAAACACTCCTCCGCCTCCTCCTCTCGCTCTTACCACCCCCGCTTCTCCTCCCGCACCGCGGATATGGAGGAGAGGATAAAGTGCGCGCGTTTTCGGGATGGGTCGGACCGTAGTGATGCGAGTTGCTTGGTCACATGTCCATATGGAACATTGAGCTGTGAATCAACTGAATTCCCTTGTTTGTTGATGAAATATATAGGTAGTTCATTTGAATCTATGGATGCAGATACTCTGGCCTTCATCCCTATCATTCATTTGATTTCGAGGGGCCGGAGAGAGTCAAAGTCAAGCCACCGACCCACTGGACGAGACGAACCAAAATTTCCCCCCAAACACACCATGTGATTACCCGCAAAGCGATTGACAGATAGTATCTGGTGAATGTAAACAGGGATATAAAGCTTGAGAAGATCCAAAAGAATTCCTTTGTCACAGGACCATATGTCAAGTATCTGACTTGAGCCAGGGTCCCGAAGATGTATTCCAGTTCCCATCCCTCACAGATTTGTGAGATCACATCTCCCGACCGGATTTGAAATCAAGTTCACTGTGAAAGATCACCTCCTTGAGTGTATCTGAGCAGCAGATGGGAGATGAACGAAAAAATCCATGATCAAGTATATATCGTCCATATCAACCTGGCCGAATTCAACCTTTGTTAGTGACCGTCTATTTTACGAGACCACGTGAGTGGCTCGTTTGTTGGGTGTGAGGGAAATTCAGGAGAGCCGCAATGGAGAACCCAAAGGGGAAGGAACGGCTGGCGTACCGCACGTGACTCTTCTGCCCATCGTGCGGTCTATTGTTCGATCCCGACTGCTGCCACTTTTCTGTTTCTTAACAAATTCCCCTTCCCATTGCCTTATTCTATTGATTTGATGAGTTGTAGTCTGTGAGTAACACATTTTTGGTTTTTTGGTCATGTTTTCATTGTCACTGTCTATTAGTTACAGCACCAATATGCAATTATCTGATGATCATGGGGCTTGTTTGTTGGGACGCAGAGAGATTCAGTCTAATCCATCAATGAACCCAATGGGGGTATATCATGGGTACACAGCCTGCCTGCGTCACCCCTTGCTCCCATCTATCATCTTCAGTTTGGAACACCCTTGAGGGATCTCCAGCTTCAATGGTTACTAGCCTGACTTGTCAACTCATTTGTTGAGAGGGAGCCAATTTAAGAGCTACACCAAGACCACCCTCAATAGGGCTAGTCACATAGCAGAAAATCACTTGCCCAGCCTTTTCCTTTTCCTGCCTTCATTTTCTGTTCCCTCATTCAGGTTGCATTCAAGCTCATTCATTCTTGGTCAGTGGTAAGCCACTGGCTGAGCTCTATGAAGACTATCATACCATTGCTTGAGGATAAATCCTAACTTGATTCCTCAATTGTCTCTCTGTTGTATTGTTTTCACAGCAAGACACAGTTTCCCCAAACTCTCTGAAGGAGAAGAGGGTTCTCTGTAACCCACAGACAAGTCTGAATTGCTGATGGATGCCCACTTTTTTCCAAGGCTAAACCTTTTTTGTACTGTTGCTGGGTATTTACATCATTTGCTTCTTGGACCATTGCCTGACCATAGAAAGGTCCTCTGTTTGCCTGTTTTTCAGCTGATGGCTTGCCTGCTACCTTTTACAAGTCCATATCTTGCAGTAGCCACCATCTAACCATAATGTGAGTTCACACATGGTGGTTCAACAATCAATTTTCAAATTGTTGTTACCATGTTCAAAGTGAGTTATCTGTCCTGAGCTATGAGCCATTGACCAAAGCTTGAGGGTGAGCAGCTACAAAGGACAGCATGACATGAGCATTCAGGAATAAGTAGTTATCTGGATCTAGAGCATTAGAACTGGGAAGTCAGACAGGCAGCGGGCTCCATTTTTTTTGGAAATTTTCCAAAATGGTAATCTTCCTTAAACCTAGATAACTTGTAGATAACTTGAAGTATATGCATTTCCACCTCAGAGAGTGAGGAGGACTGGTGCAAAGCACTGCTAAGGATGAGTATATGGTATATTGCTTGAATTGTGCCATGAGCTTCACATGGTCAGTGAAAGGTCAGGTGACTATTTTCCAAGCTAACATCGACTGATGCCGGAGATGTCTTGGAGTCTTGGCTTGCCTCTTATGTTCATTTGGTCTTGTAATTTGTCACAAGTTGTCCTCTTCAATTTTAATCCAGTAATTTAGTGGTTTGAGCTGGTAGTGTCCAACTTTCCCTGCTAAAATCAGCCTATCAACTAGTGTGAAGGATGGCCCATACAGCCTACAGGTACAACCAGTGGGATAGAGGCCAACCATTCTGGTGGCAGATACGAGTCCCCCACTTTTTTCAGTTTCAATGGAATAGAAGAAAACTTTCAAATTAATGGGGCATTTTACCTGAAATACAATGTGATACCAAGTCTACTGATTGATACCTGAGTTTGGAATATTGACAAATACTCAGTCGGTTTCACAGCTCACAGCTCACATAATACTGTGCAGTTCCACGGCTAGGACCGTGCCGAGATCCCGGTTCTCACGTGTCTGATCCCACTGACCCCCCCTCATATTACCGGTCAGTAACAACACTGGCAGATAGAAGCGCACAACAAACGGATGGAAGATCACTCCGAGGAAAGGAAAAGAGGCAATGAGCAGCATCAAGAATGGATGAAGGAACACTATCTTCTGGTGGAGACATGGGCAGAGCAAGACCACGACCGGCGAGCACGGATCGAGAAGATTAGGACCTCGAGACCGTGACCGCTCGACCGAAAGACGAGAGAGAAATCGGGCTAGGAGACTCCATGCTCGTAGACGAAGCCATATTCCATGTCCAAGGCTTGGATGAAGAGACAAAGCCGAGGTTTCAGGCTGATCTTGGCAGTTCTCCGTATTCCTTGAGTCAGTTTATGCGCTCAGTCATTATTCATACTCGAGGAGAGTCACAAAGCCGTGGAATCATAATAATTCACCTATTGCATCTATATTATTTATGAAATATTTGCAGTGATAATACAATAAATCGGTCGAGGCCCTTTGAAACAACACTGCTCGTACTTGAAAAAAAAAAACTGCCAAAAGCGTGACGTCACAATGTGTCATCATGCTGACACATTCATCGGTACTTTTTTGTCTCCTCTTTGATTGTTGCGAGGACCTAGGTTGCAACGGCGTTGAGCTGGGCTTTTCTAACGAAAATTCTGCTAAGATATCTTCGCTCGAAATGCCGCCTCGTCGTCCTGGATGCCTTGTTTGTGAATCGCCATCCCGTACACTAATTTTCCTCTTTTCTTTTCACCAAACCCTAGGTTTATTTTCCTTATATCATCCATCAATTGCCACGAAGGAATACATGGAGATGAACCGTGAATAAAGAGACGCACACGAGAGGTCAAAGGCCACGTAGCCAGGAGTCAGGTGACTAACCCCTTTGGGGATTTTGATGGCGGATGTCTCTTTTTCGCTCACATCCAACAAACGATTCCCACGGGTGGGACTCGTAATTGTAGGTGGCAGATTGGGGGCTCGTATTTGCCACTTGGTGGCCTCTACCCCACTGGTCTGCATATTCCCATACTACTCCTACTTGTATCACAGGGTGGCATCCACTATCAGACCAATGGGCTAGAGGCCATCCTCTGGCGGCAGATACAAGACCCTGTGTAGTATAGTATCATTAATGCGGTGTACCTACTGCTGCAGAGGCTGGAATTGAAGAGACATTCACTCTACCATTGTTACTTGAGAATGTCTGTAAAGTGTATGACTTCAGTGGACAGCCTGAAACGATGAGCCTGCTTGATTTGATGATCCCCTCCAGAATTTTGCTCCCATCCAACAAACACCCCATAAATGTGTCTCATAATGATTTACACGAGGCAATTGAGCTGAGAACTGAGTGTACAATGTAAATTGAGCCTGAAAGAGTGGTTGTGACCGGGATAAGCTGTCTACGTTGTCAGATACTGGGCTTGAAACTTCTAAGTCTAAAACTAGAGTAGGCAAGCTTGTCGGTTCTGGACATGAACATGTCACCGAGTTCAGTCACGGTCCTAAACTCCGATTCGTTGTAGTCGAGTTTGGATATGTCCGGAGCACTCAGCCCCAACAGAGAGGATCATACAACTTTCTTGGGATTCAGGAAGAATATGAAAAAGTGGGAGTTATGTCATAGAGATCAACAGTTGATGATAAATGCAGCAAGCAAGGGACTCGAGTCTCGGGTCCTACAAGAGTCCGACGCTCAGCACCACTGCACAGGCCAGACGAACCAAAAGATCAAACATTCCCACATCTTCAAGCATGTGAACTGTTGCAGCTCGAGTCACAAACAGCACTGGTTCCTGCTCTCTCAAAGTATGTATATCCCAGATGAAGCCTAGTGAAAGACTTGAAATGGAAGCGAGGCTCTTGGTCCATTTCACTGTCAACCGCGGTGCGGTTTAAGGCGCAGCGCGGGGGATGCGTCGCTGGCTAGAGGAGGTTATACGGCACGTTTTGAGCTCGGATAGGCAGTAAATTGGTGAGAGGGGAGAGGATAATGTCAATGAATTTTGTGCAATGAAGGGGATATCAATATCAGTGTAATGAAGAAGAGGTGGATATCGGGCTGTTTGGCGGGCGAGGAATTCAGCGTAAGGCTTGTACTTGAGTGATTTAAAGATGAAGGAAGGAGCCTAGGTGGATTTGAAGAACCAAGTGAGAATGAATATTTGAGCCAGGATTGGAGTCCAACGGAAACAGTTGATGCGTAAAAAGTATAATAGTCTTGTGATTATTCCTCAATTCAGATCTGGTCTACGTTCACTGAATTGGGTGTGTGGTGACAAAACTGCTTACATACCTGTGTGGTTACATTTATTAATAACCTCGGCTTCTCGGCACTGGCCAGTATATAAAGTCGTTAGATCAAGATGCCCCTGAGAGTGATGGACCCACCCACGTTTTACAGCCTTCCCATATTGCCAGCAGCAGCTTTCCAAGATCATAATGGCTCTACTCAGCACCTGATAAGGGGACAGTGGTAAGTAAGCACCGCGGGGCCAAAGTGCATGGATCTCACATTCTCAGTGTCTCCGTTCGTGGTGGCTGGGCACAGGTCGAAGAGATACGGGGAACTCTTGAGAATGTTTTCCTCGAAGTATGGTGGCTTTGCAACTCTCGGGAAGTTCAACGGCGCATTGGGTGAGATCCTTTCTGCAGCCACCACATGCAACTCATTCCTATGACAGCTTTGATGCCTCTCAAGCGGCAGGCCCTTCGGAACTTATAATGCTAATGGGTCAGACAGACTGCATACCATTGTCCGAAGTGAAAGGTAAGGCCCCCTGAGAGCTTCTCGGCCATCAATCACAGGTATCAATAATATCGTAGGACTGGCGGACATCTGGCATTTTGATGACAACGACATAGCTATTCTTTGGATCCCCCCCCGACCGCTTGTTCTATCGATACCGCTTAATCAAATTGCAGTCCGATTCAAACTCTTTGTTTTTGCAGGTGAGTTATTTTTTTTCCATCCGGTGTAAAGTCTAATCTCATGGACCAGCGAATTGCTGGACCAGACCTCAGAGAATGCTCTTGTGGCAAGCCATATAATCCCTGGAAAGACAAGCAGATCTATTGCCACAGATGCGACCGTTGGTTTCATGTAGAATGCATGGACATTTGCAAAGAGGAGAAAGGTCTGGCCCCCTACGATGGGACCAACCTCGTCAGCCACATTCTCAGGATTGCATCCCGCCGAGGCCATCACCACGGCAAAGCGCAGAACACCAAATTACAATCGGAGTCAACAAACCAAGTGGCTGACCCGCGGCCTTGGCTGACGTCAGGCACTTTGAACATTGCCATCTACTGCGCTATGCTATATGGCCTCAGAATCCAAGATCTTCCGGAGGAGTGGGAGTCAATTTGTCTAGGGTGGACAGACCGGGAGCGTCAACAGTATTCTGCATCACTCTTGTCGTATTTTAAGACCAGGCGATCAGGAGGCTACCGGTGTCACAGCTGCGGGAAAAACCCCAGTATTCTGCCAGCCTATCCAGCTCCCTACTCTAACACCAGCAACCTCCTCCGAGGGTCCAAGTTCAGTGTTGCCATGGCACGCAAAGTCGACAATCTATATGCCATGCCCGTGGGGTATTCAGAGATCCTCACTATGAACTGGAAGCTTCTAAAACAATGGTATCCGTTCTTCAAGTAATATGGCAAAATGGAGGTCAGTGTTCGAGTCCATAAGGCAGTTCACTGCGCACTATTAACTGTAGAGGTCAATAAAAATTGTTGGGGACAAGTTTTACTTGTTCAGGGTCAATGCCGAGGCCGACGTCATCCCGTCTCGGTCACGTTTTTTTTTTCTTTGTCTCGTCGCGTATATAGTCCTAATGCAAGAAGAATTCAAGGTCTTATGACCATTTCACCAATGGGTTTTACTGGTAAAACACTGCTCAGAGAGCTACACAGAGCTTTAGTGTCCCATTCAGACAACCAAGACTAGTGCTAGTATATATGTCCTTGTTTGTACATGGTGATGGCGGGTCTCACGGCCCAGATTTCTTGCCACAGTGATTCAAAGAGGCATATTCTCTGTCTCATACCAAGCTGCAAAGAGAATTAAGGCCCGACCAGCAGGTTTATCTTCCAATGAGCATGAAAAAGGGAAAAACCAAAAGAAAAGACAATCCAATTACAGAGCAGCAGCAAGGTCTCAGATTGCCTGCCACGACTTGTGCAGTCTCAATGGAGGACAATGGACCTCTTCATCATTTTCCACGTCAAGTATGCTAACAAATAAAGTGGAGTACACATTTGAGGCAAATCTAGCCGGTGGATTCCTTCTTCTTTCCATCCTGTGTATATGTTGACAGGGTTGAAATGTGGTTGACCTGACATTAAGTGGTATTTCTTCGCAACTGAATGTTTCTACATGCCGGTGCAGGCTTGATACAGTTTTTCTTTTTTGAGTTCTTTTTCCATGAAGCAGCATGAAGATACGCAGTATAAATGACATAGTTAGCGTGTTTGGGTCACTTTCTGATTAAGCATGAACAATAATTCAAGAAGGGACAGAAGAACCTTGAAGTGTACTGAAGTGACATTGAAGCGGACTGAAGTGACACTTGAAGAACACAAAGAAAATTTGAAGTGTCATGAAGAAAAACTGAAGTGTTGTGAAGTGCCATGAAGTGCTATGAAGCAATGGTGAAGAGTCAAGCATGAGTTGGCCCAAAGTCAATCATACATGATATAAACTGATGAAAGCTTTTCAATGGTGTTTTAAAGTGGCAAGCTTCACCACCAAAGGTGATCATTGAGAGAATGCAGGCCATAGTCTCACTCGGGATGTATTTCAGAGTCAGATAATACTATGAAGGTGATGGTTTCAGTGTGTGGAGATCTGTTAAGCTGTATACACCCCTTCTAGGGACTTACAATGACTGATGAAGTTTAGAAACTCACTCCATAGTGATGCGGTGAAGCAAGGAACATGTCAACAATAATTACATTACATGGCCCAAAAAGGAAACCGAGAATCGAAGTGTCGAGAAGTGCGGGTGAAGTGTTGAGAAGAAATTTTGCAGAACTCGGGTTCTTCACCCTTGCACTTCAATTTATCTTGTCCCATTGCCGCTATAGGGTCGTCAAGTATCGGCTTCATTGGAGCTTGAGGATCTTTTGTGGAATTGAGATATTCAACCCACCTCGCCTGTCTGGTGACTCAGGTCGTCGGCAAACTCTATGTGGATAATCGATCCTCGGCGGTGCTCGGCACCTGTAAGAACAGCGATGCTGTCACCGGAAGAATGCCCTACAATTGACATCAAGTATTTCTTCCCACCAATATCTATGCTTGAACATCGCTGAACCCTGGCATAATTCATATGCGGGATGCCTTTTTCTGACTTCATCACATCTTTGTGAGTTCTATATAAATGCTCCTCAATTCTAGATGGTTCGAGTTCAAAGAACCATTTGTGAGTATTTTCTCAAACACAACATCCTCTACATTCACCATTAAATATGATATTTGAGCCTGTCAGTGGCTGATACCACCAAAGAGGCGACTGTGTTCCCGCTCGCCTTTGCCGACTTTCTTCCGGCAGTATCAGTCAATTTATAACCTGAAAAGGTCAAAAGAAAACTTTCAGAACTTTTCAGTACCCATCAATCCCATGTACGGCTGTTGAAACACCCGTACCGTGCTGTTTGACTTTGAAATCAGCCGTAGGGTACTCGTTGATTCCACAGCCGTACCCATTATACGGGACGGTGCACATCCCTAAAAGACAATATAACTCAAAAAACAGAGGGAAAAAAAATTGGGGACTCGTACTTGCCGCTTGTCGGCCTCTATTTCACTGGTAATCCATTGTAGAGTTATATCGCACAAATTTCTAAATCATGCCAGCGCACATTACTATGGAACCTTGAATCTTCACCCATTGTCTCAAAACTCATTCTTTGATGCCCTCACGACCACGACCCTGAGACTGATCGCCAGCGCTGCCCAATCAACACAATGCTTGTTTCTCCGAGTCTGCTCAAAAATCCTTCCACGAAAATGTTATCAATCACTACCATCCCATACATAATGGAATGGGTCAGCACACAAGTACCTAGTGCCACTCAAAGCATATCACAGCTAATGAGTGTGAGCATCCTGTTCTGATGTGTAACACCAAATCATTCAAATATCCAAGAGTTCATTTCTCGAGGGATGTGAATACCCAAGTTTTATGCTACTGTTGCTGAGAGCTTGCCTGTGTGTCCAGTCTCTGAGACTGATTCACCTGACAACATTGCTCGATCCGCTTCCATGTTCCTTGTCAATTAACATGAATAACATGGGAACTATCCTCTTTCCACCTTTGATTAAAGTTCATTGAGGGCATCAAAGGTATTTCATTCAGAATGATGGCGGTATTTCACCTCGTTTTACAGACATATTGGCTTCCTTGTCTGTGCTTATCTGTCAAAGACACACCAATTTCTCCACCAAGGAACACTGACATTATGGAGCAAGATGGCACCCATTTCCGAGGCTCTCCTGAGTGCGCAGTCTCTCACAGGTTGTCAGTTACTGTATGATTTTTATTTTCACTGCTTGTTTCACAAACAGAAGCTGGTACTGTATTATGATGCAGCCACTACGGCATCCAGAGAGATCAGACTTGGATTCTTGTTGTCAAGTGTGGTCCATTGAGGGTTGATTTCACAGCGTCAGGTCAGGAAATCAACCATACAATGCATAGTTCATAAAACAGAATCAATTGCACCAGGTTCAATCCTCTGCTCGATATTTGCTGCAAATTGTCCCATTTTTTGTTGGATTGTATCCCTTCTGTGTTATCAACTGGCGGGCGGAAGTGTGAAAGCCTTCAATAATCACCACTAGCTTCAAAGAAGAGGTCAATTCCTCAAGGACTGATTGTCCAGGACGCCGAACTTCTTTCAGTCACCCTCCAACTAAATTAAACAATACCAATCCAATCTAAGCCATCATTTCTGACCAATGGGACAGAGGTCAACCATTCTAGTAGCAGACACAAGTCCTCCTTTTTTCACCAACAACAAAACAACAAGGATCTTGCATCATCAAACAAGTCCTGCCAGAGACAAGATTTATTTCAAGCATAATATAGCTCACCTTGAGCGATGTGCAATTTGCTGCGATCTTCACTACTGTATAGCTAGTCTGTTCAGATTCAACGTTGAAATGAAGAAATTCGTTACAAACGGCGCTAACAATCGCTTTCATGAAATAAGCATCTGATCGCGGAGATCCCCGTCGACCTGGGATGACGAGACACGTGGTAGGTTCTGGCCTCGATCGAATCTCTTTTTGCCACATACCCCGCTTCATCGTCCTTCGTCGCCTTCTTTTGGCTTCGTCTTCCTACCTACTTATTTTTTCCACAGGAGTTGTCAATTGTCCAGGAAATCATTGATGTGGAGGATATAATAGAAGAATCATTGTGAAATAAATGAAGCCACCTGTCAAAGCAAATCTGGAGCGGCCCATTGAATAAGAGATGTACAAACACAATCCATTCACAATTGATGGACCAGGAGTACATGACAGAGAACACATACCCCAGGAGTATTTGATGATTCGATGAACTTGATCTCTGATCCTGAAGCCACAGCAATAAAGGATCAAAAGAAAATCGTAACAAAGCTGCGCATTGAACGAGAAATGTACGTACACAATTCATTCAGATATCAAGTGTCCCCCAATTGATGGACCAAGACTGTATCTGAAAGCACACAAAATCCAAGGAGTGTTTGATGCACTCAATCCCTGATCAACCGAAGCCTCAGGCCACCGAGACAAGATCAAGTGAAAAAAAATTTCAATGCAACCAATGCTGTTATCACCTTGGGACTCGATTTTTCCAGTGGTTAATTTGTTATGTAAACACGGAGCCCTTGATTCCTGATTGTTCTCTTTGATCGCCACTTATTTGAAGTTGGCTTCGAACAGAAAAAGATCTAGCGAAGGTGAGTAATTTGAGTTGCGAACAAAAAACAGGGTTGAACATTAGGCATAGGTACGAGGCATGCACACGAGTATCACGACGTACCATGTAATTATACACCGTGAATTGGGTATTTCACCATCAGGGAGTTTAGACAGGTTGCATAGTGATTGATTGTCTTGTGTAGGGAATATCAACAGATGAGAACCGCAGAAAAGTACTGTTCTCTGAGTAAATGCGGATTTCTAGTATCTCAAACCCAAATCCGACAGCTGAGCCGGTTCATTCGAACACATATAATCTAATATATATGTCCTTTCACGGTCAGCCGAGGATTCAGTCATTCATGGCCAACTGCCATTATTTCTGTCAGTCCGAGGATGCCTTGATCTCATGTGAGGACAAAACAGGGAGCCGGTAGCTTCCATGGCGTGACCAAATCTCCCATCAGAGATATCAAGCCTAATTGGGTAACCAAGCAATTAACCTATAAGCATTCCCTTTCAATACCTTGCTATCTCCTCATTGCAATCAGCCAGACACACACTCACCAACAGTTGTACGGTCTTTCACCACTCAATGGTATGTCATCACTAAGTGACATAAATAGCTTTGTAAGGTGCAATTCTGAATAAAAGTATCTGGATCTTTTTGTAGAATCAAGATACACATAATATGATCATTCCCAAGAGGTTTTGCATACCATGAAGCTGTGAGTCTCATGATATGAGTGAAGGGATATGGAATTCCATCAAAATGAAATTGATTTGAAGTGTGTTTGAATCCAGAGGTCTCCACAGCTCCCAAATTGTGGATTGTGTGTCTGATATGTTCAATAAGGAGCTTGAGAACCATCCGCAGATAATCTTTTTTTTTTTTTTTTTTTTTTTTTTGGGTTTAAAGCCTTTATTTGATTCGCTGCAGCACTGTACACTAAACAAGGTACTCGACAATGTCGTCTCGCGTTGAATCGGCTTGATGACTCGCGGCACTGGACCACGGGAAGTATCTTACCACAGGGAAATGCTTTGCGCACATATCGTGTGGGGCTGACGGTTTGCACAGGGATCCTTTACTCCTCTCTCTCTCTCTCCTTACCTTTTTTATCTTGTGTTCCACCGGTTTAAATCATAATCATAATCATAGTCCTCTCATCCAACTCCTCTTCTCCCAGCAAAATTTGGATTTGTGCCTGTTGTCTTACCCACTAAAACCCCGCTCTCCTTGGTCCAGTCGACCGGGAGGCTTTCATTCTTGTCAAGAATTCCGTCCCAAGTTTGAAGTACCGTCTTGGTCCTCAGTGCGTGTCTTCCGTACTTCGCTTTATTGGTCCGGGCGCAGTCTAGAGTTAGGCGCACATTCAGTGCGTCGAAAAAAACGATTCTCGAGCTCTGTTCTGGTCGCTCGTGGGCGAACCTTCCCCTGTTCATCAGGTATTGTTCTTTCATTTCTAATTTTCCATATCAGGTATGCGGCTTCAGAAACGACTATTCGGAAGAGTCTCGAGGCACCTGGCCTCCGTGTTCCTTTGGGCGACTTGAATTCTGCCAGACCACATGCCATGATTCTCCCGAATTCGGGCTTGTACCACTTTGCAGTTGTCTTTCGGTACCAGACATCTTCAGCCATTTCCCATATGTCTCGTTGGCCTGGGGCTCTGCATCTAGTGAGGATATGAGCCATATCTTCAAGGGTTCTGCAGGTCTCACATGTTCCTCGTGCTTGGAGATCTGGGTCTTTCATTCTGGTCCAGTAATCTCCGGTTTTGTATGCACTGTGCATTGACATCCAGAAGAAGTATCTTGTTTGTCGTGTTAGGTCTGTATGTCTAATTGATTTCCAGATCTTTCTGTTGGTCGGCAAGTTCCCGTTGGTGATGGCCTGGGCGGCGTATCGGGTTTTCTCGAGGTTTGCTGTGGTTTCTCTTCGCTCTATTTGTTTCTTGAAAGTCTTTGTCTGACGGTTCATCTTTTTGTCTCGGATAGCTCTGTATGCAATTGCCTGTGTCAGACTGGCCAACTTTGCACCAGTTAGGCATAGGGAGTGCGGAATTTCAAGGTCAATCTCATCTTGATCATCCTTTTGCGCACCTTGGCCTGCTAGCTCATCAGCGCGCTCGTTTCCTTCGATTCCGCTGTGCCCTTTGACCCAGTTTAAAGCAGTGTTTGTGCCCCTTTCACGTAATCTTGCTATTGTTGCACGAAAAAGGGTCTTGTTGGAGGTGGCTATGAATCCATTGTCTTCTAGTTTTGCTAGGTTTCGGGTGAGCCCATTGATTACATATTTGGAGTCACTATTTATGATTAGCACTCTTTGTTCGTAGGCTTCCTCCACAGCTGCTTTTATCGCAAGGAGTTCGCCCGATTGGTTTGACGGTGACATTGAGTCTGGGACTCTGAGGCTCAGATTTCTTGGGTTAATTTCACTGTCATCTTCAAACCATATACCTGCTCCTGCACGGGCATTTTGGTTCCCATTGTCAATGCAGGAACCATCTGTATACACGATGTCCTGGGTTACACTGACGTCTTTTACTTCCTTGAAATAAGTTGCTCCATTCCATGTCTCGCCTTCAGTGAAGACTCGAAAGGCATTCTTTATTGAACCCTTGCAGATAAAGCTTTCTCGGTCAAAATATTCTGTCCCTTCATCTCCCTTGGGCATGTCCCCTTCCAGAGGGAAAAGATCTTCAGGTTGGGCATACCAAGGGTTCCATTTTTGTGGTAGGCAATCAAGTAGTTGCTTCGCTTTTTTGAAGCATGCATTCGGGTTCTGGCAGCTGGTTCTGTCCTGTACTCTTTCACATCCATCACATTTACACATCTCAGTGTTGTGGTGTTCATCATGTTCCAGGACTAATGCAAGCTTCATTGTGTCCCCAACTGTCTTGACCTGGTGTTTGTTACGCATGCATCGGCTTTCCTTGGAGTGGTTCAGGCGGCGAATTTTTGGGTCAGCTTCTTTATGTAGCCATATTGGCATTTGTTCCATTGTTTCTCTGGAAAAGGCTAGTCCTTGAAGGCGGACACCTAGGTCTTTTGCTGCTTTGACCATTTTTCCTAGGTCTCCTACAAGGTTTGTGGCTTTCCATGATTGCAGGAAGATATTCATCTTGATCTCATCATTCCTTTCACCTTTAAGCTCATTACAACTGGCATGTTTGGCGATGATAGCATCAGCAAAATAGGCCCAGGTTGCTCGGTTATCTCCGAAATCAAGATATGACTTCAACCACATCAGGGATATTGCCTCGTTTCTAGCTGGAATATCAAGTACATTTTTCCCTTCTTCAAGAATTGGAGCTTTGGTAGTTTCTGCATTGACAGTAGGTCGCTTTTCACCCCACAGAAACTGGTTAATTCTTTTTTCTAGCAGCTTTTCCACATCCACTGGCATTCCTTGGACTTTGGCAAGGTATTGGGTCTTGCCTCCAACTACCATGAGGATAATGAGGCGTCTTCCTTCCATTGTTGGGTGTGTTTTTTCCCAGTATCTCAATCTTTCATCAATGTCCTCCAGTATCTTTGTCCATGGGGCAGCATTGTTGGTTTCATTTCCAACCCAGCCACCTAGGATCCGTATTGCTCGGCCGTCCTCTGCAATTCTTATCCCGTCTGGAATCTTAGGCCCTCCTGGATACATTTCTCTTG
Organism: Mycena floridula; assembly: GCA_029320655.1. NCBI lineage: Eukaryota > Fungi > Basidiomycota > Agaricomycetes > Agaricales > Mycenaceae > Mycena > Mycena floridula. Next base: position 445,039 of record JARIHS010000045.1, on the reverse strand, counting down.
TTTCTAGTAAACGCTCTCTATATTCTTGTGAGCCTACTGGGATAGTCTCCGTCTTTGAGATATTGAAACGTGCTCTTGATGCTTTGCACCATTTAGCTAGGATTCCTTCTAGGTCCTCGAAGCTATCATATTGTCCCAGGTATGTAGTTGTATCATCTGCAAAGAGGGTTGTGATTAGGCGCTCTTCTTCTTCACTTGGTCGGGATAGCCCTGGGACCCTCATGCCCTTTAATTCCGATGACCTTAGCATCATTGCTAAGGGTTCAATTGCAATGTCGAACAGCAGGCAGGACAGTGGGTCACCTTGTCGTACACCTCTGGTTACTTTGAAAGGGGTGCTCAGGAATCCATTGACCATTACTTGGGTTTCAGCATCTGCATAGAGTGCTTTGACTGTATTGATAAAAACTGGCGGTAGATTGAATTCTTCCAATACTTGCCATAGATAGTCATGTGCGACTTTGTCGTACGCTTTTTCCTGATCAAGCGCCACTATCAGTCCATTTTGTTCTGTTATCTCCCCAAATTCAATGATTGTGCGTGCAAGTTTGACTTGGTCATAAATGTTTCGTCCTGGTATGAAGCCAGCTTGATCCTTGTGCACAATTTGGGTGACTATGTTGGACAGTTTCAGGCTCAATATTTTTGTCAGTATTTTGTAGTCAGAGTTGAGCAGCGTAATCGGCCTGTAGTTGACTGTCTCACTGCGATCATTCTTTTTATAGAGCGGACACATCCAGCCTCTAGCAAAGTCTGTACCTTCAGCCATTCCATGCTCCTGTATATCATTGTATAAGAGTTGGAGGAGTTTTACAACATCAAAGGCTCCCTTTGCTTCAGGATCACATTCAAACTCAAGTTTCAGAATTCTCCAGAACTCATATGCTATCCCGTCAATGCCGGGAGCCTTCCCATTCGGGACCTTGTCTAATACACTCGTTATGTCATCCTCTGTAATGTACTCTTCGAGCTCACTTCGTGAATCATTTGGAAGTCGAATGGATATCTCCTCGAGTACTGCTGTGATGTCATCTTCTCGGGACTCGGTGTTGTCTTGATTAATTCCATCTTTCTGAATGGATTCGTGGTAGTCTCGGAATTGTTCAGCCATCTTCTGAGAGTCCTTCTCGTAGATTTTGTCCCCATTTGCATTTGTTTTTCCAGTGTTTATGCGTCGAATGAAGTCACGCGGCTTCTTCGCTTTCCCATTCTTCGTCCATGATCCTGTCATGGTTTCTGCTTCCATTTGGTTTCTGAAGCGTACACTGGCTCTCGCCTTTTGGTGTTTCTTTGCTGTGAGTTCACGGAGCCTCTGCTCCACTCTCGCAGACTGATCCATTCGCTCCTCTTTGCTTAGATCATGGTTGTTTAGGATATCTTGCTGTGCGTCAGCTAGTTCCTCGATTTGGCGTTGCAATCTGGGCATGACTGCTTTAGCCCTGTCTCGTATTATTTTACGCATCTTCTTCTTGAATTCATTGAAGATTGTTTGTGCATTGTATACAGGGTTCCACTCTTGCCCTGTTTTATGTAGGTCAGTGATTCTCTGCAGGGCACCACGGCCGGCTTCTTTGACCTCTTGGAGTACTTTCTTATCCTTAAACAGGTGCCTTGGCATATTCCAGCATCCTCGTCCAATTTGTGGGGCAGCTTCGCAGGATATCACAGCGGAAACCATTAGATGGTCAGTATTGATTCCATCTGCGGTTTCAATCAGCCATTCTCGGCTGTGGTCGAGTGTTTCCTGAGTCACATAGATTCGGTCTAGCCGTGACTTGTGCCCGTTTGTGTGAGTGTAAGTGAAATCAAAGGTGTCCGGGTATGTGTCTCGCCATCCGTCTTTCAGTTTCAGAGTGACCTTCATGTTATCAAAGGCATCTGTTACTGCTGTACTTGATTCAAACCTCGGAGGGAGACGGTCTATTTCGTCTTCTACCATATTCAGGTCCCCAGCGAGCATGTTGGGTCTTGGGGCATCTGGGTTTGCAAGAAAGAATTCCTCTATCTGTATCCAGACTGCAGCATTTTCTGCAGGAGAGTCATTTGTGGCATATACAGCGAGAATTGTGAGTTTTTCGTTCCCATGCCAGTTGGTTGTTACCAGGAGAGCCTGGCCAGGTATTATTTCTCTAACTTGAACATCTTGTACATTTGTGAGTTCTTGGTTGAAAACGACTGCAATTCCTTTAGCATTCCTTGTTGGATCTTTGGAATACCAGATCTTCAACCTCTTTGAGAATAGTGATGTCAGTCTCTTGTGACGGTCCTCATTTAGGCGAGCTTCTCCGGTTATCAGTATACCTATTCGTTTATCCCTCATCAGCTGGTTCACATGGTTCCAGCGGTTGCTTGGGTGATTGGGGTTAATGTGTCCATTGCCTCTTATATTTACTGCCGCAACCTTGATGGCTGCTTTGGTATTTTTCTTACAGTTTGTAGGCCAGGTCCTTCGTCTCCCTGCAATCCATCTGAATTGTCTTTGGTTTTGACCTTGACCTGGCAGATATTGGGTCCGTAATTCTGGAGGTGAGTCTTCAATGTTAACCCCCTCATTTTGTCGGTCTGGTGGGACTGAGTCCTCCTGCAGGGATGCTTCTATGTATGTCCTTATACTTTCTTGCCATTCTGCAAGGTAGTCTTCAAGGTTCATCGGTGGATTTTCCTCTGAGGTAGTTGAGTTTGTACCCAGGGGGCCATTCCCCTTGGTTTGGTCCTTTTTATTGAGCACTGGTTGGTTCATTTGCTCTAGGTCCTGGTAAGTCGGATCCTCTCCCCTTTGATTAGGAGACCCAGGTCGCGATGCCTGGTTTTGGCTGAGAGAGTTTCTCGCCTTGCAGTCCTGGTAAGTCGGATTCTGCACCCTTGGATTAGGATCTTCAGCTGGAAGTCGCTGGTTTGGGTTGCAGCGATTTGCAACCCGGCTCGGGGAATTTGAGCCAATGTCATGATTGACATTACTTCTTGCGCCATTGTGGTCGCTTGAAGATTTCCTGCCTCCGATAACCTCTTTAGCGTCATCAAGGGGATAGCCGGCAGCTGAACTATTCCCCTCTCTACCAGAAGAGGACCCGTTCGCCGTTGCCACATCTGCCTCAGTACGCGTACATCTAAGTACGAAGTTTGTCAGTATTGTGTCAGGAAGGAGAGAATGAAAGTTGTCCGAGTGTTCAAACTGGGGAGCTGGAGCTCAGTTTGTTTGCCAGGACTTACCGGGATTGCCAGCACGATGTTTCAAAGGTCACCGTTTAGGTATCGTCAGAGTGGAGTTTCCCTCTCGCTTGAGACCAACACCCATCTCAGCTAGGTTTATAGACTCCACCCTGTTTCTCTGGTGAATGCTCTGTCTCAGAGCGCAGGCCTCTTCAACAGTCACCTTAACTTGTTCCAGGCCAAGTTCTTCGGTGGTCATATCGGCCACTCATCTGTTGTCATGCTACATGGAGCGGGTTAATTCTTTCCTATCGTGGATTATATTCAGTGAGCAGTGTATTATTGTGAAGAATTTATCTCATTTTGAGATTGTACGCATGCATATCTACGTGTATTTGATGTTTCGGCTACCAGCGCCCGCCGCCGCGACTCGATGAACCTCGGTTACCCCGGTCTCCGCCACGTCTTCCTCGAGCGCCATGTCCCCGAGAGCCTCGGGAGGATCCAGTCCAGTGGCTACCATCATCAGCTTCTTCTTTTTCTGCCCGCAGTCCAAACTTGGTGTCATATTGAGGGCCATCCATTAAGTCTATGTCGAACCAGTCGCAATCAAAGGTGAGATGATCATCCGCTTTGCAGTTGTTGCAGAATAGATTCTTCCCTTTGACGTAGTGGACTGGCCCTTTCTGGAAGGTCAGTGACCTGGCGATGCGCAACATTTTCGCATACCATGCGAAGTCACCAGATGGAGACGGGAGAAAGACATGGTACCCTTTGGTGTCTCTCCCGCGGTCCCCTTTCCATTCGCGCTGCTCGACGAAAAGTTCCTTTAGAACTTCGTCAACTTTTGCTGCTCTGTCTCCAGGGTCAATGTGACTGTAGGCGTTGCAGATATGGTTGAAAAACTCTCGTGATGACTTCATTGTTTTACGGATGAAATCTTCCATCTTCTCTTCTGATTGCTGCCAAGGACCGGTGAGCGTCATGATTGACGCCGACATATGGTCCTTTTCGAGGTCGAAAACCCGGAAACTGGCTCGAGGGTCCCACGAGAAGACTCTTTCCGAAATGAGCTGCCTTCTGAAGGTGTCGGTTATGCCCCCAAGGAGGATGATCCAAGGTGCTGCAAAACGGTCGGTAGAATCTTTCTTCCGGGGTCTATGGGCGCGAGGGATGACAAGCTCTGCATCTTTCCCAGATTCGTCGAGTAAGGCCATCCGCAGATAATCAGTATCATTAGAGACCTGGAATAAAGAATTGAGCGTTGGGATACCCAAAATGGAAGTGTCACATCACGCTTCCAACATGAACAAACATGCCCAAAAAAGGTCTGAAGCCCAAGCTGGCTGATTTCAGAGGTCTCTTGGCACCAATAACAAGGCTCAAGACACCTCAGGCAGATGAATCTGAGGACTCAGAGGATGAGAATCCCTCTGATGATGGCTCCCAAGCTAGTTTCAGATTAGATTAGACTGATTAATAATAAACTTTGTGACTGTGTCATGAGTGTCCCAGGCCTCTTCAAAATTCTCACGATTTTGCCTGATTCTATCCATATCGGGCTCTATTCTTTCAGGATGTTGAACTAAAGGTCCATCAGTACTATTTCCAGGAGCCCGATTCCTACCCAAGTAAGCCAGCTTCTTTGTCCAGGGCCAATTTCATTTGATCGTACCATTGAGTGGTGAAAGACTGTATCCCGCTAACATAGAGCCACTAGTATAACAAGGTGTTAAGCAATACCGCCTTAGCAGAACCTACTGTTGGTCAAAGAGCCCGATGGGGCCAATCACTTGATCCTTTTCTCATGTCCCGGTACACCAGCACAGCTAGCATCGGGAGGTCCAGGATGGCATTCAGACAAGTCTTAATGTGTGCTGCAATTATGGTACCGTAAGTATATGTCAAGCCCGAGCCACCATATTCTATTTGTCCATTTCCAGGTGCCCTATGTTGTGATCTCATCTGAAGCTTTGTTACTGCATTTTTAGTGTCCCTCTCCCATTATTGGCTTACTGTTTGGATTAGAAAAGAATGATTACACTCAACTTATGCACCTGCAATATTGTTTGACATTCTGCTACTGGATTCAGATGCTTGATATTTGAAAATCTGATCCCACCTAGCATGGACTCGTAATTGCCCCCGAGGGACGGCCTCTATCCCACTGGTGTATGTAGATCAAGAGTAAGTATGGGCTGGTTCAATCTATTCAACATTATCCTTGAATTTCTACTCCGAGTCCGACATGATCTCACCAGGCCCTTGGGTGATGCGAATGGTCAGGTCCCGAATGGTAAAAACGAAGACACTTCTGATATATGAGCCAAGGACCGGATCTCATAGGCTCCATTGATGGAGAGCTGTTGCTTTTACCATTATCAGGTGGAAATTGAGAAGAAACTCTCATACGAATAGTGATATAGATTCCACTTTCTCTGCATTTGTTTTTTGTTCAAACCAATACCTGTCAGGGTCAGCCATGTTCATTGTGACACCGCAAAACATCTTACATCTGCCATCATGTCTGCTTGTCCATGAGAGAAAGGGACAGGCTGAACATTGCTATCTACCACCCTCTAGCCAATCCTGAAGTCTCTGAATGATGGATCTCTATGACACAACAAGATGAAATCATCAAAATTCCGCCTACAGAGGCCAATCATCTGTGCCACCTCCCACACAATCATCCAATGCCACCCACAACATAGTCTGCCAAATGAGACTGACACGCACACTGGGATTATGAGTCCCCTGTTTGGGCTCATTTGTTGGAATGGAGGGAAATTCTGCGGTCTGCCATCAAAGTCCCCAAAGGGGATAGTCATCTGATACTTTTCACACCATCACGGCAATGGCCGTAGAGTCATTTGCTTGTCTTTCTGTTTATCGCTGCTTCCAGTAAGTATTTTGTGAGCTCTTTTAAGAGATTTAGGATGCCTATATACTCTCATGAATTCATGCTTGCCGCTCTCTGGGCTCTTGAGTCTTTGCTGGTCTGTTTGATGACAACATTCAGGATTTGAATCTTCACTTCATCACTTTATCACCTTATATAAAAAACCTTTTCCTCTCCGGCGGCAGGCTGACAATGAAACTGATGAGCTATTTATTGACCTCAAGTTCGACTCTGGGCTCGGTCAATGTATATGCCGATATGCAGCTCTGACCAGTATCACAGGCGACACATTGGATGACCCAACTGAGTTTTCTTCTTCGCTTCAGTCTTCCAGGAGGATGATCAATACGGAACGGTTTCACCAGTCTTGCTAACCACAGGTCTCACAAGTTGCTCTGGTTATGATTAGGGTCCAAGGCACAAAGATCAAAGGGACCGCACGATTAGTTTGGTTTTGGATCAGAGAATGCAGACAGGCGATCATCTTTCAACATGGCTTTCTCAAGCTCTTGCCATAGCCTCAATTCATTTATAGCTCTCATAAGGAAGGTTCAGATTTTTTGTAGAAAGTGATTTATTCACACCTACTATTTGTCCTTAGGTACCACTCCAGCTATGTTCCTTTTGCAAAGCCGACACCGGTCTCATATTGATGTCAAAGTTCCAAACTTGGAAGCCTCATTTTGGGCAGTAAACCATGCATTGCTGCTAGTTATGTAGTACTCAGCCTTGTTGTTTGTATTCAGGATCAATCTCGTTTGACTGCGTTGAAATACCATTCAGTGAGGACTCATACTTGCCGCCGGAAGGACAGCCTTTATTACACTGGTTGATCAATGAAAAGAGATGTTTTTACTGTGGTCAGCCACTGCAGGCATTCGGCCTGCTCCCATCAAAACTACAGTATGCCTCACTGTTTCAACTGACATATCCAAGGACAAAAGACTTCAGAAAAATAACTTGGAGTTGAACGGAATAAAATTATGAGCCATCCAAAATACTGCCACAATATATTGCGAGGGATCTGTGGCATGTTCCTTTACTGCAAAGATCGATTTGGAGCTTGAACCATATCCAGCCGATCCAAATGCTTTACCCACAACTTGAGAAGTTGGCAAAGCCTGACAAGTCCAAACAGAGATAAACTCACCAAAACTCCAATGTGGGGACCTCGGCAATACACGCGGTGACCATCTCATACACATTCATTGGTTTTGGTTGCTTGGCCTGGGATTGGGCGATCCCCATCATTGTCAGTCATGTGTCCAGTGCAACAAGAATGCAAGGACTTATGACTATTTCACCAATGGTTTTTACTGGTAAAACACTGCTCAGAGAGCTACACAGAACTTATAGTGCATTCAGACAACCAAGACCAGCGCTAGTATATATGTCCTTGTTTGTACATGGTGATGGCGGGCCTCATGGCCCAGATTTCTTGCCACAGTGATTCAAAGAGGCATATTCTCTGTCTCATACCAAGCTGCCAGGAGAATTAAGGCCTGACCAGCAGGTTTATCTTCCAATGAGCATGAAAAACGGAAAAAACCAAAAGCAAAGACAATCCAATTACAGAGCAGCAGCAAGGTGTCAGATTGCCTGCCACGACTTGTGCAGTCTCAGTGGAGGTCAATGGATCTCCTCATCAATCTCCACGTCGTGTGCTAACAAATAAAATGGAGCACGCATTTGAGGCAAGTCTGGCCGCTGGATTCCTTCTTATTTCCATCTTGTGTATATGTTGACAGGGTTGAAATGTGGTTGACCTGACATCAAGTGGTATTTTTTCGCAATTCCCAAGTGACGCCACTGCCTTCTCCACAGCGCCAGACTCTCACTGTTGCAGTTGTGAGCAGAGCAATTAGATCACGGACACGAGCTCATTGTTGCCTGCATGTGTATAGGAATCTGTACCGGATTTTCTTTATGATTTTGGGTTCGATATTGCGGGAAGGTCTGCTTTAGATACAATATTTTGAAAACTTGCTCCTTTCAACACTACATCTCCATGAGGCTTGATATCTGGAGGTAGACACCAATCGTCAAAAAAGGATGCTGATTATCAGAATGCACGAGCGGCGCAAATGCAGTGATACATCAGGCCCAGACTTCACAGCATCTAAGTAGTATGTCCCGTTCCATCAAGAAGCTGTCTAACTGAATGTTTCTATGTGCCGCTGCAGGCTTGATACAGTTTTTCTTCTTTGAGTTCTTTTTCAATGAAGCGGCCTAATGTGTCTTCGGCAATTACCGTGCCAATGGGAATTAGGTCACGCAGAATTCTCCTGGTCCTGGAGTAAAAATTGCTCCAGCCCAACAAATGAGCCCATAAATGTGCGGAAGGGAGCCACACGGAGAAACATCATGTGTGGTGTTTGAAGGTGAGATGCGCCTGGTGTGGTGTTGACTCAACTCAACCCAGCCAAATTCTAGATAGCGAAAGCAGCATGAAAATCGGTCCTTCAGTGGTCTTTGACATTGGATAAATAATATAATCGGTTGATAGGGCCATCAGGCGGATGGGTTAGGGAATAATGGCAGTAGTCAGTGGGCAATGTGCTTTTCAAAGAGCCATGAGCATTCATATATCAATTATTGGATGGAACCAAAAACTTAGCCATAATTTACCAGCCATATCGACCTAGAACACGAGCTCTTGTGTCTGCTAATTGTTACACTGATTACATGCTTTTTGTCCCAGGTGATCTTCTCAGAGACATCACAGAAACGACATACCTGGCCAATAAAATCATGCACACAAGGATCACAAACCGGTTGTATTCCTGGATTCCCATCCCACAGCCTGGAGGAGCAGTAGTCCATCAAATCATCACATAAATCAGAATATCACTTGTGAAGTGGGATGAACTCCTTGTAGGTCACGCATCAGTCACTTCCACATTCCCTTTTGGACCCATGCTTGCCGCTTACCTTTGGTCTCAAAGGAAAATTCTTAAGGAGTCTTCTGACTTTCGGTGCCTATTTCAACCTGTCAAATTTCTGATAAAACCATTTAAAGCCATCTTTAGTATATTCCAATGGGTTTGCTCTATTGCACCCTATCCTCATCCTTTGAGCTTGTGATCCTCGCTTGTCGAGGCGCATGCTTTGAGCGGACCATTGCGGGCCTATCTTGATCTCATCCACATTTCCAAATGATATAGATCTTCAGAGCCATTTCATGCTTCGTTTTGGACTGATCATACAAGATCTCAAGTACTGCACGGGTCAAGCTTTTCTGTCAGACAATAAGTAAACCATTCTTTGACTCAATTTCATTGATGACCTTGGGATGTCAGGCAACCTCGTTTCACAGGTCAGGAATACAAGACTCTATGTGAGGCCAAGGTCCTCGGCTCTACTGTCATGGCGGGTATGAGAATTGAGGAGCATCTTTGCAAGGTTCTAATCTGATACTCGCAACATCTCAATAAGGGTTGCTGAATCAAATTTCTGACAAATGAGGTCAATAAACCATCTGCGGTTCGCGAATGAGAAGCAGGAGCTGTGGGTAAAGCTGGGCGGCGAGCGGATCTCATAACAGTGTCATAAACTGCAAGAGAGGAATTGAGCGGCTTGAGGGAAAAGTGAAAGAGCGGGACAGGCAGTGGAATCCTAAAGTCAGTACACTGCCTGGTATATTGCGTAATCGTGCAAAATTCTCACATATATCGGCACCATTGTCTTTTCAGTGCAGGACAACAATGGTCATGCTTGATATCCTTATTGCATCATCGTTCCGCTTTTTTTTGGCTGGACCGAGTTCGATTCACATTTCTCTGATGGAGTACAATATATGAGCCCAATATCCTAAATTGGTGTAGTAGCACAAAGAAAATGGAGAAAAATGCAGACACTAGTAACCAACAAGCAATCAGGAAGTCCGTAAAAAGTCACTCGTACAGCAAAGAGGAAGCCATGAATAATAATCCAAGCAAGCCATTGAATGTAACACTGTGTGAGACTATCTGAACCTTTGTATTTAAGCTGACCTATGAGCAATAAGGACATCCTCATTAAGAGTACCAAGTGTATTTTGAGGAAGGATTGTCTCCCGTCAACATTTCTCTACTTCTGAAAGGTAGGCTGGACCACATGATATTTAAGCCGGCTCCCATGCTGTGGGCACAAATACTCAGTGATTAGTCTGCCCCTTTACATCCGGTAAGGTAGATTTTGCTCTGTGTTCGTTCCATCCTGAGTGTTTTTTATTCACGGTTAGTTTTGACTGAATGTAGAGATATGGTTAAAATTAGTGCCAGATATCCATAAGTCTTTCGGGGTTTCTGAGTTTGAATATGTACTAGAAAAAGCTGTGTGACCGTTTATTCATCAATTATTCCTCATGCCACGGAAAACAGAGCATACAGAGATGGCTGATGCCCTTCAACAAGCCTTTCTTGTTCAACCCATAGCTGAAGCTGAAGCTCAAGCAGAGCTGCTCTCTGACTGGGGATGACTTTCTGAAGGAGTTTGCCTCGGATGTATTTTCAAACTCAGATGGTTTACTAAGCCTTCCGGCAGCATTTGGCCAAAATCAAACCAAAATCAACCCAAAAAACTCTGGTCCTGATTTCGCATCAACTGAAATGAAATCCTGTCAAAATCCAACATCAAAATCAACATGAAATCACCCCACGAAATCCAACTTGAACTCCCCTATTGTATCCCTTCTGTGTTATCAACTGGCGGGCACAAGTGTGAAAACCTTCAATAATCACCCCTAGCTTCAAAGAAGAGGTCAATTCCTCAATGACTGATTTTCCAGGACACCAAATGTCTTCAGTTGCCCTCCAACCAAATTAAACAATACCAATCCAATCTAAGCCATCATTTCTGAGCAGTGGGATAGTGGCCAACCATTCTGGTAGCAGACATGAGTCTTCCTTTTTTCACCAACAGCAAAACAACAAGGATCTTACATCATCAAATAAGTTCTGCCAACAAGATTTATTTAGAGCAGAATATGACTGGTAAAAATGTTAGAACAGCATGAATGCTCATAGATTCTGCACCACTGCTGCAGCCAGGAGTGCAAGACCAAACTACAACCAAACAGCTGAGACATCGAGGAAATTTGGATAGTGTGAGAATCGGGAATTTCTTTGATTGAGAGGCAGCACTCATGGGTGCTGGTGTCTTCCTGACATCATGAGCTTGGTAAATCAATTTCAGCATCCCTTTGAAAAGGCCTGCATAGGGACCGACTTGGATGCCGGCAGATGGATGGCCGATTGATGGATGCAAATCACTATTGATGTTGATCCATGGATACTGCCGCTTTTTTATTTCTGCTTTGTTCAGGGTCCTTTTACATATATCTGACATATATGTCATAATTTTTGTCAAATTCCATCTGGTCCCATTGCCAAACCTCTCATCGCAGCCAACAAAGGCAATTATGAGTCCCATTTGGGCTCGTTTGTTGGATCAGAGCAAGATTCAGGTAGGCTGGGAACAGAGCACCCAATAGGGAATGTTACCTGATGGCTTTCCCACCAGCATGGCAATATCTGTCAATGTGTCTTTCACCTGGCTCTGCACCCAGCAATGCTTTGACGAGCTTTTGTGGAGCTTGTCAAAGCCCTGGGTGCACCCCAATAATTGGGGACTCGTGTTCGCCACTTGGTGGACTCTAATTCACTGGTTTGTCCAATGTTATGTGCCATGCTCTGGAGCTCTTCAACATCTCGAAGGATGTTTCTGACCACCATTCAGCACCCATCTGAATGTTTATGAGGAAATTTGAGATTTAAAGTAATTCAGCACAATACTGGCTCAGTTTTACAGGTAGAGCTCTCCATGATTCACTGAAACTCATAAATATTCTCACAAATGGACCGTGGGAGATCTGCAAATTTTTGTAAACCACAAATACAAGTCAACTCTGCTCCTAAATTCATACAATTGGGAATGTCAGTCCTGAGATCTTGGCAAAACCGCAAATATATAGACAAATATTCGTACAGATATTCACAGCAAGTATTTGTACAGATATCGCCGTAACTATGCATTTTGACTAACAAGTTATTCAACTTCAATAGATTAAGAGTCTGGATCATCATCATTAGTGCTCTTTGCCTTCTCCTTTACCTTCCCACCATTGTTAGGTTGCTTCTTCTTCTCATTGAAGGACTTGATGCAAGCAGCCTCATCGACGAACCCTGGAATGGTCGACCATGAGGAGATCAGTGTCCCAGCACAAACAGACTTGTCAGAAAGAGTGTAACAGTGCTTGGACACCATTAGGCCACTGCGACTGAAGCCACATTCAGTGACGCATGAGGTTGCTGAAAAATCAATCAGTTCATGAGTTGAGTCAATGTGAAGAAAAGGCATACCAGGCGCAGAAAGCAAGTTCATGGCCATATGTGCCAATGGATCATTGTCATCATAATTGCTGAACCACCAAGCAATAGGGTCAGCAGCATTGGCAGTTTGAATTGGTGGTGTATTGAGATAATCATCCAAGGCATTGGTGCCAGTGACTGATGGCATATTAAGCGAAGCAAATAGGTCAAACTAAAATGACAGTCAGGACAATCCTGTGATGGAAACAAAACATACCGAATTCGGTCCACCTATAACTGGGGCTGTGATAACAGTCTGGGGTTTGTAATGAGTCTCCCAGTGCTGTCAGAAAATGTCTGTTGCTGTAATGATCCAAGCTTCAGGCCAGCCCTTCTTGATGAAGTAGGCTTCCTTGAAATGAGGGTGCATAACTGACAAAATAGTCAATGCAAGTTAGACCAAAGAAAAAGCCAACTTACTGAGAAAAGCACGGTACATGATAAAATAATCAGTCTTGCTGTAGTACTTGTCCATAAGCATGAATGCCCTGGACGCTGCTTGTTGGACGATGAGATCAAGACTGGAATTATTGACCATCAACACAAGCTGGTCATTGATGATGTCAAACAAAGGGAAAACTTTGTGAAGAAGAGGTCAATTAGTATGCTTGAACTGATTGGTTGCAAGGACAAAAAGCTGCCAATGGAGTTAGAACAGCAATAAGAAATATTCAAAGCAAGACTTATGTTGAGAACCGAATGAAGATCTGTCAAGACAGCCCATTTGTGAGGACTGAGAGCCAGCTTCTTCAAGGTTTCCTTCCGAGCACTGTACTTGATGAGCCGGTCAATAGCAGCTGACATTGACAGCATGGACTCAATTGTGACAGCAAAAGAATTCCAATGCATTGAAACATTGTGCTTGACAGTTTGGTATTTGATGGCAAGCTTCTCGCAGTGCATAGCAAGGTCAGTGTGAAGGCTGGATGAATTGAAGATTTGAGTGACAAGGTTGAGCACCTATAAAGAATAAGTAAATGCATTTTGATAAACAATAATAATAAAAAGACCTTGTGGTAAACAGCACAAGCCAGCTTGAGTTTGACAATGCCAGCAAGATAATACCCTTGTTGAACAAGAAATCAGCGGTCTGCACAGGGACCTCATCAAGAATCGCCTCATCCTCAGCAGCAAGGACTTCATCATGCTCATCGTCTGGGAGCCACTTGTCATCATCATCACCCTCGTCCTCAGGCGAAAGATCAACATTGTCTTCCTGATCATCTTCCTGAGGATCTATCTCTTCTTTATCATCTTCTTCTTCATCAATATTGTCGTTTTTGCTTTCTTCTTGCCCTTGGTCTCCCCATTCTTCTTCTTCTTCAGCAGCTTGAAGAGGTTCATGTTAGACTGCAGGCAGAGATATTAGATTTACGATGAAAAACAAGTTGAAATAAGGGACAAATATTGACAAGAAGATTCAGCATATGTGCTGTGCAACGAACACGGGTATGTGAACCACCTGGAGCATCAACAAGGTCGTCGTTGAGAGCGTCGATCATGGTGTCGTTGTTAGAAGCATTGTTGCAGATGAGAGCCATGACCTGAATACATATATGAGCAACAAAAAGCGAATTGAACAAAAGACTGACCCTTTTATCAATCCCATATTTCTTCAGACATTCGAAAAGCTCTGCAGCCAGATATATGCCAGTGTGTGCTTTGGAGAGTCTGAAAAGTAAAGTAGTGAGCAGACCAGAAAAGGTGGTATACAAGAAAGACATATGTCAAGAAATCCAAAATAAAGCATTCCATTTTCCCATGACAAACAAAATGCACGATGACACCCAAGAATGAAAGGATGTTGCTGGACGTCAAACTGTCAAACGAGAAATGGAGTGCACTAGCCACCATCTGTTCCAACGGTGAGCTAAATTAAACAATGAGGGTGTCAGGGCACACTACAACCTAGGACACACTATGGCCAGCAGAGGCAAGGTGACACAAGGCAATACCACCAACAAGGAGAGAAGAAGAGGATAGAATAAAGTGTGGAAGGGTGAGTTAATGACTTGGAAACACACACACAATATGTAGTGGAAATCCTAAGAGATTGAAGCTAGGGTATCTACAACAAGGTGGGCTCTATATATACTACTCTAATGTGCACAGACCACTTTAGGGCAGGTGAAATAAACCATCTATAGCCTTGTAGGCGTGAGCCCTGACAGAGGGGAAAGCCTTACAGTGAGAAACTGTTTGACCTGTGGCTGCGAGCCTGCAAAAGCTCCAAAACCTCATGGACATCGCAGGATACAGTCTAGGCGGAGACTGTCTCGGTGGAACCATTAAGAATCTTGAACATCTTGATCAATGGTGCGTCTTCGATGATGATGAAAGGGCAGTGACAGCTGGATACCCAGACCACAGTCTGAAAGCGAAAGGTGCCTTTGTCATAGACACCAGCAGCTTGGAAAGGGACAATGGAGCTCTGGTCCAAAGCGACCTTAGGAGCACAGGTGCCGATATGGGTGTGGAAATTGCTGGTTGCTGTCCTGTACTGGCTTGAACAACTGACTCATCTGACAGCGCATAACAGTGCTTCGAGACCATAAGTCCACTGCGACTGAAGCCCCACTCTGTGTCACATGAAGTCGCTGGAAGATCCAATTAGTACGAACTCGAACGTAATAAATTTGCCTTACCTGGACAAGACAACAAGTCCATTGCCATTCGAGCCAGTGGATGGTCGTCGCCGAAGTTGTTATACCACCATGTGATGGGATCCAAAGTCATTTCAATAGGGCCGACGTTGAGGTAGTTTGTCAAGGCATCACCGACAGCGGTCAGACGAACGTTCAATGAAGCAAATATGTCATTCTATAGGATCAAGTTAGCAGGCATATTCAATGACCAGGCAAAAGACTTACTGGATCAACATCCATGGATACAGTGGGTACTGCTGCTGCAGGCTTGTAGTGTGCTTCCCAATGGTTTCTAACCACCTCGACTGCAGCATCAACCCAGTCAGAAGGCCAGCCAGCTTTGTTGGTGAAATAGGATTTCTTCCAAGCTGGATGCATAACTCAATGATAATCAGCAAGCGTCAAAGAGAGAAAATGATAAGATAACTCACTCATTGAAGCCCGATACATAATTGAAGTGTCGCTCTTGCTGTAATACTTGTCCAGCAGCATAAAGGCTCCAGCTGCGGCATTGCGAACGACGATATCCAGCCTAGAGTCCATAACCTTGGCCTTGAGCTGGTCATCCATGATGTCCAATAAAGGAAGAACTTCATAGATAAGAGGTCGGTTTGTATGCTCAAAACGTTTTGTCACAAGAAGAAATATCTGTGCATATCTCAATACGTGACCATAAATTAAGAAAAAAGACTTACATTCAGCACAGAGCGTAGATCTGTTAAGATCTTCCAGTCTCTAGGCATTAGCGCAAGCTTCTTCAGGTTCTGCTTGGGTTTGCCACGAGTAATCAATTGATCAATGGGGATTTGCATAGCAACCATTGAGTCGATGGTGAGGCAAATTGAGTTCCAGCGCCTCGAGACATTGCGCTTGACTGTCGTATAAGGAGTCGATAGTTTGGAGCAGATGGTTTCAAGGTCTTGGCGTAGAGACACCGAGTTGAAAATGCGACTGGCGAGAGCAACTAACTATAAAGGAAGTCAGGAAAGGCAATGAGTATATAGAATCAAGAACCAACCTTGCGATAGAGAGCCCGAGCAAGATGCTTCTTGGTATCAGACAAGCCAATGAGCTTGATACCTCCTTGAGCAATTTGGCTGCTTCTGCCTCGACGGAGGAGAGAATAACCTCATCTTCTGCATTCCTAATCTCGTCTTCCTCTTCTTCCTCTTCCTCTTCGTCATCTAAAGTGACTTCATTGTCATCTTTGTCGTTATCGGCATCGCCACTGTTGCCGTCACCTCCATCTTCTATATCGTCCTCTTCCTCTTCTTCCTCGTCTTCCTCAACCACCACACATGCAGTAGAACCTTTCTTCTTGCGAGCCTTGAGAGGTAGGAAGACTCACATGATTGCCTGAGAGAAGTCAATAAAGAATGGTAACCAAAGAATCACAGAACAAACATTGACAATGAGATTCAGCATATGAGTGGTACAGCAAACACAAGAATGAGCTCCACCTGGAGCAGCATACATGTCGTTGTTGAGCTGGTCGATCATGGTGTCATTGTTTGATGCATTGTCACAAATAAGACCCAGAACCTGAAACAGTTGAGTGGCATCAAGAGAAAAAAATAGAAAAACATACCCGCTTCTCGATACCAAAATCCTTCATACATTCGAACAGCTCTGAGGCCAGATAGGTGCCCCAGTGAGCTTTGGTGAGCCTAGGAATAAATCAGTATTATCATAAACCATCCTCAAGAGCGAGCTTACTTTAAGAAGTCAAGAATGAAACACTCCATTTTGCCTTGCTTCGCATAATGGATCACGACACCGAGGAATGAAATGATGTTGGATGAGGTCCAGCCATCGAACAAAAGATGGACGGTGCCAGGAATGCTCTGCAAAAAGAATTTAGAAAGGACAATACAACAATGAATCAACTTACCGCAATATGGGCTTTGACCCGAGGGCGTGACAAGGCCATAACCTCTTTCACATCGAGAGAGACGGTGTCGGCCGAGACCGTCTCATCAGTTCCATTCAAAATCTTGAACATCTGGATTAAGGGAGGATCCTTGATTATCTTGAAGGGTCGATAACACTTCAAAACCCAAAGAGCGCTTTGGAATCAAAAAGCACCTTTATTGTATGCTCCAGCAGCCTGGAAACGTGTAATTGATTTCTGGTCTGCTTGAGGAAGGGGGTCGCAGAGATTTTTGTGCTTGACCAAATTGCTAGTGGTGCTCTCATAGCGAGCTCATGTGACTGATTTACTGGGGTGGCTGCAATATTATTTGAGAACATTGAACCAAGAAGTGATGAAGAATAGCTCACGTTTTGCAAAAAAACTGATATTTGAGAGGTGCTGTTGCTGTTGCTGCAGTGATTTTGGTCTTTGACAAATTGTAATGGGCGTATGCTGGACTGGCTTGCTTATTGTTCTCGATATTGTAATGGCGGTCGATATGATATGCTAGAGAAAGGTGAGCACTAGAATGATCAACCATAAAAATAGCATACCGAGAATAAGCTCATCTGTCGTCAACTCGGGGTGCTTGGCTTACAAGCTCTCTACCAAATCAGCATCTCTCTCCAGTGGCGTCTGCCTTTGCGATTTCTTGGGGACAGGAACATCACATTTTTCGTCGTCAGAGAGGCTCAGTGAGCTGCCACGAGGAGGAGACCTGGGACGAGCGCGTTTGGACATGGCTCAGGGAGAAATATTGGTTCAATAAAAAAATGTGTCAGGGCAATTATAACGTACTGGTTCAAACTCCGCAGACATTGCCCCTGAAATCTCAACAAAGGACCGTTTCTGGGTGGTCCAAGCGTTCATCTATGACAATAATCTTCCAGCGAGGATTCTCCAAGAGCTGGTGCAAGCAGAACAGACGACCAACGGTCAGCCGGATGGACCAACAGTTGACATCAATGGAAAGGTACCAACGGTGCCTTTCCGCGACAGGCGACCAAGGGTCAAACCTGTCGCTGCTCCAAAGCTTGGGCGGGCGCTTTCAGCGAAATACCTAGAAAATTATTGTCAGATAACGGTGGTATTGAATAGAGATAGGCATACCATTCGATGCAGCAGTCGTTGCAGCCTTGAAATGGTGGTATGAGGGCAAGGGCAATTTTTCATCAGCAGTCACGCTGGGAGCTGACTCAGGCTGGTCATGCCTTCCCTCTCAGCAGCGACCCTGACGACGACGACAATGAGCTCAGTGGGTTGTTTGTCCCTTCTCCTTGATGCCAACCGTGTAATTGATATCTAGAGGTGAGTTTTTCGATGGCTTTTACCTCTGGCCACCGCTGATGCTAGAATTCAAGGTTTCCCTCTCGACAACGTCAACGACAAGCTCGACCTCAATAGCCACAACGACTTCAGTGGACTGTTCATCCCTTCTCTGTGACGCTAACCGTGTAATCTTTAAAAGAGGTATGTTTTTCCATGGCTTTTACCTCTCGCCACTGCTTATTGTGAATTCAGCCTTCGCTCTTGACGACCTCAACGACGACCTGCTGAGGTCGTTTCTCTCTTCATTGTGACGCAAACCTTGTCATCTTGACCAAAGGTATGCCTATACACGGTTTTTACTGCTGGCCATGGCTGGTTCTGGGCTTCAGCTCGACTTCAGTCAATTTCACCCTTCACTCAACCACTAGACTGGAGATCGAGAGGTTCACTGTTGGTGGCTTCTCGCAGAGAACAAAACCATTGGTTTTTTCTCTCTGACATTGACCGTTGGTCCTCTGCTCTATTGGTTTCGCTGCACTTGGGTTCTCGACAGCAAGGATAATAGATTTCGCAACCGAATGTACCCCATTTAAGCTTCTTCGCAATCCCAGGAGAATTTTGCATGCAGCTGCTCCTGGTGTGTTTGCTTCCATCTGTTTATGATATGTAATTGACTTTTTGTTCTGAAGAATTGCCCGTCGATGCTTTCACTGGCTCATTGGGCGCTGTTGTGAACGACGGCTATCATATTGTTACATCTCCCAATGCCCTCGAAATCTTTGAACCACAAATGAGCCAGCGCGAAATACGTATGCACGCTGATGCTCGTTTTGCAGAAGATGATTTTCTTCTCTGGCCTCAACCCTTCTCCATCGAGCATGCATATCTCGCTGCCATCCGTCGACGCCCTAGGGCTGGGTTTCCAGATGCCCCACAACATCTTCTGTGGGACACGCCTACTAACGACAATTTCACTCTCGACTATTCTCACACCGGTCTTTGTCTGGAACGATGGCGACCAAGTTATCTTGCCCCATACACCCCTTTACTTGATGAGCTTCGTTCGCATTGTAAGACATATCTGTCGAAACATGCTTCGTCACCCAACAAGCTTGTATTGTCTTCATTTTCAGCATTGAATGAGTCAATGGAACGACTCAAATCACCTTCCCTTTCGATGTCTTTTCGGCAGGCTATGATTCAACTGGTACAATCCCAGCGGACATACCTTGTCCTTCTCGCTGTCCTCGATTGGGTCGAAAAGTGTTATCAATGTTGCAGGGGACTTTACCTGTCCCCGACAATGTTGAAGTCGCTCTGACCATCGGAGCCTTTGTCCATGACGACAAGATTGCGCAAGGGCTCTTCAGAGTCGGTTTGCTGTTTTGGAGGATTCATAGCTATTCAAAGTTGCCCCATCTTCGAATCGACCGCCTTCACAGTGTTCTATTCCCCTCTCAGTCCTCTTTGATCATTCAAGAAGATGCCAAACCTCCTTTCCCAATCATTTTCAAGGGTAGCGTGACAGATCCCACCATGGCTATGGCGATTCACAATTATCTGGCCAGATCGCTCTGGGATAGAGATCCCTTTGCAGAGTGGAAGAGCCATACCCCTTTGCCGCATCTGTCGATGGCTCCTCCGCTCGCTTTGACTTCTGCAGTGCCTTCATTTCCTACTTCATCTCGCCGAAGTTCCAAGGTCAAGGCCAAGCCAAGTTATCAACCATGTAAGTTTTGTTTTTCTCAGTATCATTACATACTAATCTGAACTTTAGATCCCCAGGCTTCGCCGAGCACGTCGAAGACAAGTCAAAAGCCAAACAGTGCGCCACTGCAGTGTGATCCTTTTGCGGAGCCCACAAGTTCTTTGATGCCACCGACTACTGCTATTTGGATTGCTGCTGTTGACCAGATCGACAAATCCCGCTCAGCACTAGACCGCTCTTCAATTGGGCATATCTTCCTGCATCCCACTATCATTGTTGGACTTCAGAATGCTGACAAGCGTGAAAACTTTCTTTGCAACTGGTTGCTGTTTTGTCCTGTGTTTGTTGCACATGTAGCAGGGAACAACTATACTGCAATCAATGGCGAAATGTGGCGACACATCCTCAGTCTCAGACATGGACCAAATGCGGAGCGAGAACAAGGAAAGTTGCACGAAGCTCGTGAATTGGTGAAGACCTGCTTTGACAAGGCTGATATGGTCTTTGACTTTTCGGCAGAAGTCCATGACTTCACATGGAGAGGGCAGGCAGAGCATTTGGTGGATTTGCAGAGCGACAAGATCATTCAAGAGATCCTCTGGGACTTGTATGAGATGGGCTTTTGTCAGGAGCTTCTGGTGCTGGACTGTCGAGCACGAATCGTTGGCTCCAACTCTTCCTCATATAATGCGATTCAGCAATGTCTTGCTGTCCGGGATTCACCACCGTTTCTTTCACCATCTTTCAAGGATGCCCACCATGGCTTGGCAGCGAAATTGCCATGAGATCGCGCTCAGTACATGATCTATCTTATGCGCATAATGTTGGAATGGGTGGGAGGTCAGGAAGCATTGCTCAATTATGCTTGTATCGTCGAGCCCATCCAGATGACAACTGAAGTTGAGGAGGCAATTGTTATTTTCTACGTTCAAACTTTCTTTGACCTTTTCGGACAACCACCGACGATTCCTCATTGTCTTGATTCACCCCATATCATATTGTCTGCGTCATCGGCAGCCTGAGTTTGGGCTTTTTCTTATTGTTTCTGTTTTTGGCAGCTCAGGCGGACCTTATGGCTGCCTCAATAGACCATTCTTTCCTGATTGGGCGTGATCGTGAAGAATAATGGCCTGTTTTTTCATTGATTTAGTTGGTCATGCTTTTCTTTCATTGATTTTTTTTCCAAATTGGCGTGACAAGGACAATGGATTTTCTGTTGATCAGTTTCTTGTTGATTCTGTGGTCACGTTCGCTGGGGCTATAAAAGCAGCCATTTCTCAACCTCTTTCTTTAGGATTTCCTTAATTTCGCCCCCAAATATCATCTCTACCAGTGATTTCTCAATGGTTTGTACAATTATTGTTCATTTTAATCCTTTCTAATGTCTCTACAGGCCTTCAGCACCGAAAATCCTGATATTTGGCATGAAGTTGCTCTGCTCATTGTCCGACTTCATTATTTCTCCCAGCTACCGTTCAGTGAAGTCAATGAATCTGTGACTGAATTAATTGTATGTCTTTGCTCTTTTTTCACCTTCATCGCGCTGATTGGAGTTCCGCAGCTACCAGCAAATGACGCCTGCATTGGACGGCACTTTTCTGATGCTGCAGTCAATCATCGACGTGCTCGTACTCGGTGGAACTGGGCGCTCACAGTGGCTCGAGCTCATGAGGTATTTTTCTTGTTTGCCTTGCTTTATTCCTTGTAGTGATTGCTTTTAGGCAGCTGCTGCGAGCATTTCCCAACCTTCGAGTGGCGTACATGTCAGTGCCGATGCCTATGCCAGCGATGACGACGAGATGCCCTGCTTGTTAGACTGTGACTCAGACTAGTCCAATGCTTATTTTATCTTTCTCTTTGGTCTTATTATACTTTTATTCATGGATATTCACGGATATTTGTATGGATATCCACAAATACTTATGGATTTCCTAGTATTCGCGGATGTACTCTCTGCTCACGGATTCTAGATTCTCGAGTACAAATACTTCGTCTACAAATATTCTACGAGTACGAATGTCACTTTTTCAGCTTGAAAATCCGCGGATCCGAGTACGGAGTACTCGCGGGTGGAAATCATGTGATGCTCTACCTTGGAAAGAGGCCTTTTCAACCAAATGGCCTGTGTACTATGGTGCGGGCCGCTCAGTCACCGCTAACTTTGTGCAGCCGCCAAATTGGTGGGAGAAAAAAAAAATTTAACACTACCTCTGTGGCCATTTCTGGATGAATTTTCCATGTATTTGAAGCCCTGAACGAAGTCAAACTCAGATTGAAAAGTTGTAACGGCGAAAGATGGAACAACTTGCACTGGCACTTGCATGTGAATTTTGGGCGGGATTTCTGAGCCAGAATTGATACCAAGACATTTTTTCCTCGACGTCCATGCCACCAAAGAAGGGAACCTCACGTCTTCAGAAAGCTGCAGCCATTGCCTGAGCTTCACATCACCCACAGGCTGCTATTCATGGTGACACTGCACCTCTTCCAACAGCTTCCATGGATCGTTATGAGTCACCTCCACTTGTTTTTCCTGACTCAGATGATGACTGTGGATACGATGGCGGGGTCAATTATGAATATATTTCTTCTGGAACTGAATCTGATCAGGGCTGGGACTCAGAGGATAAATGTGCTGGAGATGAACTGGAGGCGAGCTTGCACGAGCTTCGGGATTTGTTGAATGAGGAGGTTGAGGCCAAAGTTGGCGCTCCCAAGGATGCTTTTGCCCAGATTATGAAGGCCAGGTCATCTACAGACTGGAAAGCAGCAGAATCGAACCAAAAGCTGGGATATAATGGACACTCTGAGAGAACAGAGAGCCGAAAGAGGACAAAAGCTCGGACAGATGCTGTTGAAAGCAGCAAGGCAAAGATTTCGTGAGTCTTTCAATTGGTTATTGCTTGGAATTGGTGCTGAATATTATCAAACCCAGTACAGACCATTCTGTACATTTCATGAAAGCTTTTTTGGACTCTGCCCCAATACCCGAATCTCCCAGCCCGAGTCCTGTTCCCTCTGAACCACCCATCCACGTTCATGATATTCTGTCTATCGCTGATCAGACTGGGTATTACTCAGATGCATCATCTGATGACGAGGATGATCCCGATGACAGTGAACATGAAGATGCTTCCACAGCATCCAGCAGTACCAGCCGCTTACCTGCTGTTCCACCATTAAAGCGCCAGAAGCTGGATATTCCTTATCGACAAGCTCATCTTCTCAAGCAAGACAAAGCACTTGAAGATTGGGTTACAGCTTTAAATGCAATCAACCGTCTCATCAAATCCAAAAAGACTGTATTTATCGGTGGTCCTGAAGGGTTGCAAGCACGCCGAGCTCGCACAATCCAGAGTCATCTGGCACTGATTGTGAAATTGAAGCGATTCTCAATTGATGCCTCTGAGCGTGCTGCCGAGGCGAATGGCTTTGCAAGAAAGTGGGGAGGTCGCAGTGTCCGCAGCTGGACTCGGACTTGGGTCAGGACACAAGAACTGCCAGTATCTGCTCAAGGGCGACATGCCAAGGTTTACTCACTTCTTGATGACCCTAATGTTGCTGCTGAGCTCAGAACATATGTTCGATCCAACAAATGGGCAATGAACCCGACAAAGCTCGAGGAGCTCAGTCAGAACAAGCTTATTCCGATGGCAGCAGCTGCATATGCACAGGAGATTGTATGTCAAAAGATTCCTCATGGTCTCAAGAAGTACATGGAGCTGGAACTCTTTCCTCGGGTTCATTTGAAAGTTGGACGCAGGATTTCTCTTCGTACTGCCCGACGTTGGCTCCATTGTGAAGGGTTTCGATTTATTGGACATCAAAAAGGTCTCTATTTTGATGGCCATGATCGGGTTGAAGTTCTTGAATACCGCCAGAACGAATTCCTTCCATATATGGAGGAACTCAAGCCACGATTTGTCCGGTACACTGTTGGTGATGTTGATAAACCGATCCTATTAGACCTTCTGCCGGATCAGCGGCCACTTGTCCTTGTCGCTCATGATGAGATGACATGTCAAGCTAATGATGCCAAAGCCAAGAGCTGGGTTTTCCAAGATCAGCATGCATTGCGAAAAAAAGGTGCTGGGCGAGGTCTGCATTGCAGCGATGTCATTTGCTCAACCATCGGTTGGCTTTCAGATGCAGGTGAACAGTTGGAGTATGGAAAGAATTACGATGGTTATTGGGATGGGCAGATGTTCTGCAAACAGGTCAGTTATCATTCTGGATTGATTCTTTCCAGGCTGTTCTGAGTTTTTTCCAGTTGAAGGAGAAGATAATACCTGCATTTGAACATGCTCATCCATCCAACTATCAAGCTCTCATCATGGTTGATAACTCTCAAGGCCATGCAGCTTATTCCCCTGATGCTTTGCTTGTCTCACGGATGAATGTGAATCCTGGAGGGAAGCAGGCAAGATTACGCAATGGCTGGTACATGAAGGGTGGTGTTTACGTTCCCCAATCAATGATATATCCTGCAAATCACCAAGAACATTCCAACCAGCCAAAGGGAATCAAGGCTGTGCTTGCTGAACGTGGTATTATCCAGCCAGCACTGAATGGAAAGTGCAAAAGTGCTGGTGCCTGCCATGGAAGTGAGTGTTGCCTGGCCCGGATTCTCTCCAAGCAGCCAGACTTCCAGGAGCAGCAATCCCTTGTCCAGGAAATCATTGCAGAAGCTGGACATCTCTGCATTTTCCTTCCCAAATTTCATTGTGAGCTCAACTTCATTGAGTTCTTTTGGGGTGTTGTCAAGAAATATCTTTGGGATAACTGTGATTACAGTTTTGACACACTGAAGAAAAACATGCCTTTGGCTTTGGCATCTGTTCAACTCAGTACCATTTGCCTCTGGGAGCACCGCATGTATCGGTGGATGGATGCTTACCGTGGGGGCCTTGGGACTCAGGAGGCTCAAATACAAGTGAAGAAGTTCAGTTCTACCAAGTATAAATCACACTGAAGGATCCCTGACTATGTAGCTAACACTATATGACCATAACAAGCCTGTATCCGGAGATAGCTTAGTCATCCGCCAAATCAGGATGCTCGAAAATCATTAACTCCTTCAATTCTTGTTCAAAATAAATTTCCTCTTGACAGAAGTTCCATCTTATGAATTGAAGCATTTTCACAAGAGGAATAATCTTCCTCTTTTTTTTCTCAGGCTTTCTATAACTTTTTCCCACGCTGCACAAAGCTAGCGGTGACTAGATGACCCGCACCATATACTGGATAGGATAATCTAATAATATGTGGTTACTGGGCTAAGCCAGCTTTGAAACCAAGCCGTTGAACTTCCAAAGCCAGTCATAGCCGAGCTGAGCTGTGGCAACACCAGATGTAAGTCATGCAAGAAATGGAACCTTTGAACACAACAACTGGAAAAACATAAATTTAGAAAAAGTGCTTAACAATGCAATACCTTGGGGTATATTTGAGATGCGAGAGGCTGACCGATGAAGGAAACACAACATTTGAGAACTTGATGGAATCTGCTTGCAGGATTCAATTGGAGACTGGATGATATGTTAACAGATAATGTGTGGCGCAGGCACCAAATTATTCTCAAGACTGTTGGAAGCCATCACTCTGACCTATATATCTCAATATGTGAATGAATGGAAACTATTAATTGGCTTTGCTGATTCATTCACAAGCCAAGGTTGTCCGGGATCACTGGTTTCTCACAGGTGCAGTGGCATCAGCTCTGCATTGTGCTGCTCGGAAAGTCATCTAGGATCATTCTGAGATATTTACTTATAGGATACCTATAATATACAGGTAAAACCAGCATGAGTATAGATCACTTGATTAGCCTGTGATGGTCAAAGTGAAAATGTGGCATCACAGCACTCAGAATGCAATCTCCTATTGAATTTCCATAGTTTTTGCTCAGGTCTGTGTCTTTCAGGAGTTTAGAGCCTTAATGAATCTTACACTTTTGAACTGATCGTTCTCAAGCTTGATTCAAAAGTAATGGATTTTTCACAATTTTCAGAAGGTCTCACATATTTTGATTTTTTGCATGGTGTAACATCCATACTTCTATCTACACCGTCCTCACCAATGTTCGTTCTCATTACCACCAATTTCTTTTTGCTGATCATGATACCCCATCATTGATCACACCTTGAGTCCGAACATTGTTCAGATGATCTGAGTTAGCAGCATAGCACAGTGGAGTGTGCTGATTCTTGTTGATATCATTAGGGTCTACGGTATTCAAGAAGAACTTTGACAGTGTTTGTGTGGCCCTGTTTTGTGGCATAAAAGAGTGGGGTGTGCTGTGCCATGTCAACATGATTGGAATTTATATCCGGTCGTGCAAGAAGGATTTTCACAATTTCAGTCTGTCCTTTCTCAGCAGCATAGGACAGTGGTGTGCGTTGCACTCTGTCCAAGCAATTGGGATCTATATCCTCTCGTTTGAGCAGAAGCTGGACTATGTTGAGGTGTCCTTTCTCAGCAGCATAGGACAGTGGTGTGCGTTTCACTCTATCCAAGCAATTGGGATCTATATCCTCCCGTTTGAGCAGAAGCTGGACTATGTTGAGGTGTCCGTTCTCAGCAGCATAAGACAATGTAGAGTACTTGTTAAAGATGTCATAGCTTGTATAATTCGGATCCAGATCATTTCGTGAGAGCAGGAGTTTGATAATGTCAAGATGGCCCATTCTGCTGGCAAACCATAAAGGGTTGCGATTGAGGATGTCTCTGGCATTTGGATCTACATGAGAATATTCAAGTAGAAGTTTCACGATGTGGACATGTCCTCGTACAATGGCACAGTGCAATGGTCCCAATGATGTACGTCTGAGAGGCAAACAAATATCTCTGAGTTGTAAAAGAGGTTTTGCAGCCTGGCCGCATCTAGTGATGCGCGGTAAGTGAGTGCTTTGATCCTTGGGATTCCGGATATTTGGGTCTGCTGATCTTTCTAGCAGAATTTTGACTATACTAGCATGACCAGAGCGACATGCATAGTATAATGGTGTGTACCCATCCTTGTCCCAGGAATCAACTACCATGTGAGTGTCCAGCAGGATTTCCAGTGTCTGGTGCAACCCAAAACATGCTAGAATATGCGCTCTTCCTGTTGTCGACCACTTTACAGTCCCTCTCCAGTGATGAGCGGCATGTGCCACATTTGTCTCTTTTTCAAGAAACCTCAGAATATGTTGCACTACAGCTCTCTCCTCTTTGAGAGCATGCTCTCCCCAGTGGCGAGCAGCATATTTGTGGAGTGGATGTTTCTTCCAAGTAGTTGTAGGTATGACTTTGGATTCAAAAACATTGAAAGACAGATATGTCAGGCATGTGATGGTCATGAATGAGTGGATGCCAGGGAAAAGCAGTTGTTGCCTAAGTTGAAAGTACTCTTGTGCTGTATAATCTAAGCAAGGAAATAAACAAAACATTGACAGTGTAATATCATAACTCACGGACAAGTTGGATTATTGGTTCATGGTCATAATCTGAGGGGACTGATGCTTCCTTCATAACAACTAGGCCAGCACAAATACCAGTCAATAAATCTAAATCCACCACAGCATCAAAATCCATGTCAGTCATATCTTCTGAAATAGCAATGGCATGTTGGAGTGCCTTGACACCAAGTGGCTCCTGGGCATAAGCCAACCAGTAGAAAACTCCAAGTGCAAGTTTATGTTCTGCTTCTCCTTGGGCACTGATCCGAGCCATGGCAGCATCATATGATTCCATTATTCCTTTGGGCAATGAGCTCAATGCTGTGTGCAAGGCTCTGCGATTGAGTTGACTAGCCAGTGAATCCAAGTGTAGTTGAGCCTGGAGAAACCTGTCATGAAAATGAGTGTGATATTATCTATATAATCAGTTCACACTTACATTCCAGCTGCTTTCAGGATGATTTGGTCTACAATTTCTGATTCCAATTTTGTATCACCTTTTATAAGGCGCTTCAGCTTTGTATCATTGCTAATTCTCTGCATGATATATATCTGTAGATCATCATTGTGTGCTTCAATGTTGATCCTGGGCTCTCCCTGAAACTCTTGCCCTATTGAGAAAATATCTCTGGATGTGATCAACACATGTACTTTCTCAGATATTGAACGAAGGCCATGATTGAATTGAGTAGAGAAGAAGACTTCTCGTGTTTGATGTCTCTCTGAGGACTCATCCAATGCATCCACCACAATGTAAATATGAGAGTATCGCATTGCTTCAGTCCTCAGAATGCTAATGAGATCAGTAACACTAGGACGAATGCCTTGAGATAAGCATGTCTTGTGAAGGATCAAAAGATCATTAGAGATTGATGGATGATGCTGAACAAGCTGCTTAAGAATACTTCCTAGCAGCTGTGTTGCAGTCTGTTCTGCCTGGCGAGTATAGTCACAGTATATGAAGATCACAGCAGCATCTTGCCGCCACATGGTGGTGCGTAGGTGATTAATGATTATTGAACTGTAAAATGATGAGCTCTCAGATTAACTATAAGTAATGCAATGAAGAGTTACGAGAGAATGGTCTTGCCAGCACCAGCTGCACACTAGTTAGCATGAGATCATCAAGTTATATAGTTGGTCTTACGATTTCCAGGGCACCACAAGAGCTTTGATTTTCCTTCCAGCCAGTCTGAAAATGACTTTGTCTGTAGGAACCATTCACCGGTGCCAACAGCATGCTTTGATATGGTTTCAATCTGTGTCTGTTCAAAATCAAGGTTTGATATCCAATCCAAAAAGGCTGTGCGTTTTCTCACTAGTGGACAACTTTGAGTAACATTATGAACAGAAATATAATATCAGGACTTACTTGTTTCTGCAACTATAAATTCATTAAAAATCAGATCCCCTGAACCTATTCAATATTCTTGATTGAGATATTTACCAATTGCATGCTCAACAAGACTATACACTCCTTCATGTACAGCAGGATCAGCATCAAACTGGATACTGTTGTTAGAAAGGAATGATCCTTGAATATTGCCTGAGAAAACGTGTTCATCTTAGTCATGGTCCACGTGAAAAGCAAGACCATACCAGTAATATGATCAGCACGGAAATTGACCGAAGATCCACTTGCAGAAGTAGTTAATGTTACTCTAGCATTTGAGTGTGCAGCTTTGAGAAGGGATCAGAAAAAGAGATTAGACAGTGAACTGAATACCATGGCACCTGAATCTGTCTCTGTTGCATGGATCGATAGGCTGTAAGTCATAAGCATGCAAAAAACATAGTAAACATATAACGCAGGTCTACCTTGGTGGCTCTTTTTGAGCTGATTTGAGCTGGGATTCAATATGGGTAATAGCCATTACAATATCCTGCTCCTCCTCTGAGGTAAAAGGCCATCTGAGGTGCTTCATGTCAAGATTTGTTGATACAGCAGCGAGTTTTGCAGTCATTTGTTGCAAGACCTTGTCGTTGTTGAGCTGAGCAGCCATGAACCGAATTATGGTTTGTAGAGACACCAAGTGGCTGAAAAAAACAGCCCTAGTGCCACTGAGGTCTAGTTTTAGAGCATAAGCAATGATTTCATCCAAGGAATCAAGTAATGCAGTATGAGAATTCATGGTGGGGGGATTCAAGAGTGTTGGCAGAGATGCTGTGCACATAACATTCTGAACAGATGGTAGCATCCAGGCTGTCAAGGTGTATTTTGCCCGAAATGATGTCACAGCCCTCGCACAGCCCAAAGAAAGTGGTGAGAGAAAGATTCTGCCGCACGTTGAAATCCTGTTTCATGAACTGAGTCGCGTTTTAGAGGCAAGGAAGAGCTTGGGGCGAAGAGGTAACGATAACATCACTCATGACCGGGTCACAGCCCCATCATCACCGGCCCGGGGTTCCATTTATGCAGAGATTTTCAGCCTCCGATTGTAGCCTCCACTGTCACCTGTTTTCCGAGATTACTGACGCCGAAGAAAAGGACCATGCCCGAGAAAATCATCGGTTATCTTTAACCTGAGTCATGATCCACCGGGCGTGATCACCAAGGCACTCCCAGGCACTCCAAACAGAGTGCCTTAGGTGAAGTGCCACGGCACTCCTGATGCACTCCAGAAGGACTCCCGATCATGATAAGGATTGTCAAGGAGCGGCATCTTCGGCATGTTTGCATGCTGCCAAGTCCTTCAGCACTTCTTGACTTCTCTCTCACAGTAGGCGCTGAAAGTGGTCATCTGAAGCCCGAGTCAAAGACGCCCGCGAGCGTCTATAAAATATGTCAACCTAAATATCTCACAGTTGTCGCAGACGCGCATTGATCTAATGCGGTCTGAATCCAAGGCGTTTATAAAATCTGTCAACCCCAAGAAGTTTACACGTGCTGTCATTGGAAAATTGCCAGTCCTATGGCATATATGTACTTGTTGAAGCATCCTGATCACTATACAAATTTCACATTCATTCCTATGCATTGGCGATCTTATGCTAATGTTGTTCAGGGATATTGGAAAGACTTGGAACCTCAAGCTGCTGATGCACACTTACATGATCCAGAGCAAATTCCAGAAGAGAATGTTGTAATTAGCAAGAACAAATATGGCTACTTTGGGATCTCTAAAGTTGATGATTATAAATATCATGGCCATGTCTTGGCTGATCCAAGTCTCTATGAATGGAGTTTAAGAGTAACAAAACAATTTTTTGGCCCTGCAAAAGCAAAAGAACCTAAAACTGAGTCAGATGATGATATGGACTTCTCAGATGATCCCATGGGTGGTGGTTTTGACTCTGGCTCAGATTCAAACACCATTATGGACTCAAATGATGATTCTATGGAACAGACAGATCCAGATAACTTGACCACAGACACTGATATAGATACTTTGATTGACTCTGATGACTTTTCCTACATTGATACAGAATCATTTGCTTCAGAACAAATTGTATTTGGTGACACTCCTACAAAGAAATCTCAGAGCAAACAGAAAACAAGACAATCTACTAAGACAAATTCAGAGCAGAGGTCTGTTCTCATTGATGATATCAAGTTTTTGAATGGACACAAGCAGGATGAAACCCACACTTCAAGACTTTACAAGTCCATGAGTAATTATGCTGTCAATTTCATTGGTGGAATCTTACCTAGAAGTGATCATGGAGATCATGAATATTACTGCTTAGTTATGCTAACATTATTTAAGCCTCTGTCTCTCAAAGTCGGCAATTCCGCCCACACATCTCCGCACGCACAACACCGCACACGCAACACCGTCTCAACAGTGCCGTCTACTATCATTAGCCTGGATATGATCATCCTGATCAGGCGGTCTAGATATGATAATCTTCATTAAGGCCCCGGTACCATCCTAGGAAAATCAGCAGATATGAATAAACCATGAAAGAGTGTATATGCAGGATCTTGAAGTGATCCATTCAGTGAGCATCAAATGAAAAATGTAAGAGTCCTGAGAATTTGGGTGAAAATTAGTTCCTTGGTCACCGTCTTTGACTTGACCATGTTTTGGGCTGAATTCTCTCTGAATGCTCGAGATATGACATTCAGACAATACGAGAATGTTTTATTTGCGCCAAAAGTGATGTAGAAAGACCTGGAAATGAACATTATCACAAAAAAAATAGGGTGTGACACTGTGTGACAGAATTATCATATCCCAATCCTGGTGTCTCCAGCAGAGCCCAGCATTGGAAAAAAATAATTGACCTCATATTTGAGGTTTTCCTAGTCTATAGTCCATATTCACCAAGTTTGGTGACCACAGCTATCTGCGTTGAAGAGTTCCCAGGGTCATTATCATATCTAGGCTAATGATAGTACACAACTCCACATCAATAATACGCTGATCCACTATCCACGCCTCTCAATATCTACGCATCAGTCACCTTCACATTCCCTTTTGGACCCGCGCTTGCCGCTTACCTTTGGTCTCAAAGGAAAATTCTCAAGGAGTCCTCTGACTTTCGGTGCCTTTTTCAACCTGTTGAATTTCTGATAAAACCATTAAAAGCCATCTTTAGTATATTCCAATGGGTTTGCTCTATTGCACCCTATCCTCGCTTGTTGAGGCGCGTGCTTCGAGCGGTCCATTGCAGGCCTATCTTGGTCC
Organism: Mycena floridula; assembly: GCA_029320655.1. Taxonomy (NCBI): domain Eukaryota; kingdom Fungi; phylum Basidiomycota; class Agaricomycetes; order Agaricales; family Mycenaceae; genus Mycena; species Mycena floridula. The sequence continues at coordinate 413,036 of JARIHS010000045.1, read as the reverse complement.
GTGATATCTTGATCTCATGCACATTTCCAAATTATATAGATCTTCAGAGCCGTGTCATGCTTTGTTTTGGACTGATCATACAGTATCTCAATTACTGCACTTGTCTTATTGATGACCTTAGGATGTCGGGCAACCTCATTTCACAGGTCAGATATACATGGCTCAATGTGCGGGCAAAGTCCTCGGCTCTATTGTCATCGCGGGTATGAGAATTGAGGAGCATCTTTGCAAGGTACTAGTCTGATACTCGCAACATCTCAATAGGCTGTTGAATCAAATTTCTGACAAATGAGGTCAATAAACCATCTGCGGTTCGCGGATGAGAAGCAGGAGCTGTGGGTAAAGCTGGGTGGCGAGCGGATTTCATACCAACGTCATATAAATGGCGAAGGAATTGAGCGGTTGAGGCAAAGGCGAAGGAGCGGGACAAGCAGTGGAATCCTACAGTCAGTACACTGCCTAGTATATTGCGTGAATCGTGAAAAATCTTCACATATATCGGCACCATTGTGTTTTCAGCGCAGGACAACAATGGTCATGCTTGATATCCTCATTGTGTTGTGGTTCCGCTGTTTTTTGGCTGCACCGAGTTCGATTCACATTTCTCTGATGGAGTACAATATATGAGCGCAATATCCTAAATTGGTGTAGTAACCCGAAGAAAATGGAGGAAAATGCAGGCACTAGTAACCAACAAGCAATCAGGAGGTCCGTACAAATTCACTGGAACAGCAAAGATGAGGCCGCATTCAATAATAATCCAATCAAGCCATTGAATGTAACACTGTGTGAGATTATCTAAAGCTTTGTATTCAAGCTGACCTATGAGCAATAAGGACATCCCCATTAAGAGTACCAAGTGTATTTTGAGGAAGGATTGTTCCCCGTCAGCATTTCGTAGGCTAGACCACATGATAATTTAAGCCGGCGCCCATGCTACGGGCGCAAATACTCAGTGATTAGTCTTCCCCCTTATACCCGGTAAACCATAGATTTTGATCCATGTTCGTTCCATCCGGAGTGTTTTTCATTCACGGTTAGTTTTGACTGAATGTAGAGATGATATGGTTAAAATTAGTGCCAGATATCCATAAGCGGCTTCTATTACTGGCTAATACATTCTCGTAATCCATTGTAGAGTGATATCACACAAATTTCTGAATCATGCTAGCGCACATTACTATGGAACCTTGAATCTTCACCATTGTCTCAAAACTCATTCTTTGATGCCTTCATGGCCATGACCCTGGGACTGACCGCCAGCGCTGCCCAATCAACACAGTGCTTGTTTCTCCGAGTCTACTCAAAAATCCTCCCATGAAAGTATTATCAATCACTACCATCCCATACATAATGGAATGGGTCGGCACTGCCGTTAAACTTGAAACAAGTATCTAGTGCCACTCAAAGCATATCACAGGCAATGAATGTGGGCATCCTGTTCCGATGTCTTACATCAAATCATTAAATTATCCAAGAGTTCATTGCTCGAGGGATGTGAATACCCAAGTTTTATGCTACTGTTGCTGAGAGCTTGCCTGTGTTTCCAGTCTCTGAGACTGATTCACCTGACAACATTGCTCCTTTGCGATCCGCTTCCATGTTCTGGTCGATTTCAAATCTATCAATGTTCAATGCAGAAGCAGAAGGTCACTTCCATCGGCCATGTCCCATCCGTCCTCTCTGAGTGGTCAATCAACTATGTAGGTATATATCTGTGATGGTGGCATGACAGAATGTCGCGTCGCCGTGCACAAGAGAAATAGAGAAGAGCTAGATGCTCAGAGAGTCGACCAAAATGAACAGATATAACAGTAGATTTCAGTGAACTAAGGAATACAGTATATCTAACTAGGCTTATATACTGGATCCTTCAGGAGCTGTAATATAAACTAAAAAGGTAAGTAAAAGACATGTGAATAGAAACTGGATAGAAACAATCGCGTGCCGACGCAGTCGGGACCGTTGAGCGACATAAAGGAGTGATAAGACGGGAAATAGGTGGAGTCGTCCCCATCGGGATATGTGACGGTCACGTACCGTTACAATATCATCCCGCTCTCTGGCTAAGATTGAAACTCCTGCAGCAATCTTTTCTTCCGTAAGACGATTGACGCATCACTCTGAGCCAACTAACTGAAATGGGCTCCGTGAATGGAAGATAAATGATTTCTTGCTGCTGATCGCAAGGCAAGATTATCCTCCTTGCCTCGGGCTTTTGATGGATCAGCTGGTGGTTAAACATGAACAACATGGAAACTATTATCTTTCCCTTCAATTAAAGTTCATTGAGGGCATTGAAGGCATTTCATTGGTGGTGTTTCACCTCGTTTTACAGACATTCATGTGGGGCTCGTTTGTTGGGAGGGAGCGATTTTGTTGAAACGCCCATCGAAGAACCCAATGGGGAAGCACCACATGACCTGTTTTCACACAGGCTCGGGAACAGCCGAAAAACATCCTCCGCTCTTCTTTGGCGTCTTTCAGAGCCTAGTTGTACTGTTATTTTTCTAAATGCCTTCTATGTTGTGTAGGAAGCTACAGACAGCAGAGTATTCACAATGTCATGTTACGAGTCGGCCATCAAATCAAAGGGGATAGAGCATGTGGTCTCCCACGCAGCCTGAGCCTCGCAATCTTGACTCTTCAGTCCTCTCCGCTCATCTCTGCCTCACCGATGGCCCAGAAATTTGTCACATGAGCCAGTCCAACACCCAATCTCATTCCATCAACTCTGCACAGATTGAGTAGGAAGATAATGCAACCCTGAATTAAACCGAGGGTGAGCATCCCAAAACAGACACAGTCAGTTGCTCTTGTTTACCTTGTCAATCCTTTTATACTGAAACAATTACATCCCACAGTCTCTGGCACTATATCCAAATGTGCCATATTGCTCTGGAGAGAGACACCAAGAACACCCCAAAGAAATAAATAAGAAAATACAGGACATTTGAATGCATATACTCAGGTCTCAATGACCAGATTGCAGCTTATTTTGCTTCTGTTTGGCCTGCGGACCGAGCATATGCAAGGAGCGCCACATATTGAACGAAGGCCCAAGGCACGGACTTCACCTTAATTAATGTTCGTAAAACATGTGTAGCGTTTCTTGATATGAATACGAAAATCTAAGTGGCATTTTAGAAGGTCCATACTGTCAGGTGAACTGGCAACAGGCCAAAATATGAAAAAGCGCCACAGATTGAACTCTCTGAACAGCATGACATATATCACCAATGGCAACTTGGATAACTGACATGTATTGATGCCAGAGATGATATCGAACCTTTGTGATGTTCTGGAGCACACCTCCAGCCAGGATCAGCTTGCAGGGGCCAATGATCCCAAAATTTAGCAGAAATCAAGTTTGTTCTATAGAGAGGCATACACAAGGAGCCAGTATATCTGTTTGAGACTATAATATATTGTGAAAAATATAGGTGTGACATATTTGAGAGCATCTGGATCAGATTTGGCAGCCCAGAATTGATGTGCATAGCCAGATAACATGATTGCACCACAGTTTCCAAAGCCCCGGCTCCCATTTCGGCACATATAGAAGCCTCCTGTTCTATCCATGTTGATCAGTAGTAGTGGATGAGTGTCTAGAACCAAGTGCGACTCTCAGAACAATTTGGAGATATAGAGGTTCTGGCAGAGTAGGAACATCCTGTCTAGTCATCATTGGGAAGGATGCATAAAACTTATGGAATCTCAAGATCAATGCTGATGTCAAAGGAGTCTTCTTCTGGGCTTGTATGTCTGGCTACGGCTACATACTGTAGTTTCGCGACCAGAAGTTCATCACAGGTCACAGCTGGCTTTGAACTGAACTAAAAACAGCGTGACATCACGGCGATTCTGGAGCTTTGAACAGGAGGCCGTGACTTCCCACAATCCCAGAAAAGGAAATTGACACTGGCAAACCCTCCTGGGCCCCTAAAAGTCCGATTTTTGCGCTCCTTTGTAGATAAACATATAAGAATCTACATTTTAAATAGTTGGATCAGGCTTAATACCCATAAACATTCCCCAGATTGTACTTCTGCACCACAATGAACTGAGGTGTCACAGCCGCGCCGAAGGTCTGAACCCGGAGATAAGTGTGACATGTGACATCACGCTCGTGGGAATGAACTTCTGGTCGCGAAACTACAGTACAAGCTCTTTTCTTGTCTCTCAAGGAACGATTTATGAGTCCCTATTTATGGGGCTCGTTTGTTGGATATGAGCGGATTTCAGGAGGGCATTATCAGGGAGCCTGAAGGAGATATCAAACACGTCATCGTTGACGCACGGCGGTTTTCGGGTTTCGGCCGAAATGAAATGTGATGTGCACGTGCTGTTGATTGAATTCTAGAGCACGGGGGAAAAGCTCCCACGTCATTAACATGGAGACACGGAGTTATTTACCGAGTTATTTACCGTATATATCCGGTCAAGTACTCAAAGTAGTAATGTGACTGAAGAGACGTCACTGTTTAGTATCATCGCTCATAGGTGGCTGCGAAAAGTAGCTCTCTGAGTGCAGCCAATACGGCCGAATTCCGGCACTTTCGGCAGCCGAGGCCTGGCCCCCGATAGTAAACTTTTTTGAAAGGGTTGGTCAAGGGAGATGATTAAGAGAACATTGAGGAGGTGGGCTTTTGTATGTTTGAATGAAGCAATACTAGTTTGTAAGTAAGAGCAAGAGGAAGAAAATGCAGTAAACACTTGGTACGGGCAGAAAAAATGTGCCATGCGCATCCGTGAGACCGTCAAGAACTCTTGGAGAACCTGCCGATTAATATCCTGTCTAGAACCTGCCAAAACAGTTCTTCCCCAAACTCTATTGAATTCGCTTCATCGTTTCAAAGCTTTGCCAGCTCTGCTTTCTACACAGGTCTGCCTGACTCCGATTCATTTCAGAGGTATGTATTATTCTTTTTTTGCTTCCTTCATGCTTGGCTTCCTTTGCGCTGCTTTCTCGCAGACTTTTTCTTTCCGTTGCCTGACTCGAAGCCCTGTTTCCTGTTGCTTCAGAATCTAGTGGTGAAATAATATTTTTTGTATATCTGTGTCTGTGAGATGAACAAGTAAAGGTGTACTCCTGGTGGTGTTTGTTGGTCTACTTGTCCTCTTAGATACAGTCTTGGTCCATCAATTTGGGACACTTCTATCTGGATGTATGGGATGCAACCTGGTTCAGAGGATGACAACAAATTGCTTGAGGAAGTTGAATGTCTAGGAATGATACTCCAGGGGAAAGCAGAGTCAAATATCCAATACCCTGCTGAGAATTTTGAGACACAAACTGAGTGGAAAGAGCTAAAAGCTGAATGGCAACTCCATGAGAAGCATAGAGCGACAACCAAAGCTGGTACTGACAAATGCAAAAAAGAGAAGCTTGAGAAGCGACATGAAGTGCTCAACAGGACAGCCACAACCTCAGAGGAGGAAGAAATGAAAGTTGCAGTTGAGGTGACAGCACTTCAGTCCCAGATTGATACCATCACTGAGCGACAACGGCGCCACAGAAAGAAACATAGTAAGCTGAGATATCAACTGGAGTTGGATTCAGTGACAAAGACATCAGTGAAATTACTGAAAGAGAAGATAACAAGGGGCCCAATACCTAGAGTGAGGATCCCTAACTCCAATCTGCTATGTTATGCTACAAAATCTATTGACATCGCTGAAACCCAAATGCGACACTATCGCGATATCCAGACTGATGACTCACATCTCTCTCCAGATCAGAAACTTGCAGCGACAGCAAAGATCCTTGACCAGGTGGATGTTGCAGCCAACAGGAATGAGACCATGGTGCTGTGACAAAAGCTAAGAAAGGAGATTATTGAGGCTGCCCTAAAAAAGGCCAAGAATAATAAGGCACCAGGTATGGATGGAATACCAGTTGAGCTATACAAGAAACTCCTCAAATGATATAATAGTGGTAAAAATCAAATTCAATATCCTCTGGCTCTTGACTGTCCTGTTCAATGACATAGAGGTAAAGGGGATACTACAGACAGACTTTGTGGACGGCTGGATGTGCCCAGTTTATAAAAAAGGAGACCCTGAAGAAGTTGTAAACTATAGACCAATAACTGTTCTAAATACAGACTACAAGCTTTTTATGACTGCTCTGACTGCTTTACTCACTGAAGTAGTGCCTAGCCTAATACACATGGACCAAGCTGGATTCATGCGGGGAAGAAACATTATGAACCAGGTACATCTTGCTAAGCTTGCTACAGAATACTCTGAGGAAGAACAATGGGACCATGGTCGCCTTAGAGCAAGAGAAGGCATATGACTGAATCACCCACCAATACCTCTGGGAGATACTAGCCAGGTACGGCCTCCCCCCTCACTTCATCAATACAATTTGTTCACTGTATAAATATGCTAGAACCACTGTCATGGTGAATGGTGAACTTAGTTCTTTCTTTAATGTCACCTGAGGTGTACGTCAGGGAGACCCACTCTCCTGTCTGCTCTTTAACCTTGCAATTGAACCACTGGGTAACATGATTCACAAGTCGAATATAGAGGGTGTAAAAATTGTAGGATCTGATGTACACATAGTTGTAGCGATGTATGCAGATGACACCATGATATTCCTTTGGGAGTCTGAAACTGTTCGAGAACTAAAATCTATTCTCGACCAATGGTGGAATGCAGCTGGAGCAAAATTTAACATAGGAAAGACCGAATGGATCCCCCTTGGATCCCCCAAGTTCCGAGAAAGTTTCAGGCAGACTCGTCAACTGAATGAGGGAGATATAGTTATTCCAGTCAAACAGAGAATCCTGCGAGAAGGAGAATCTGCAAGGTACCTAGGTGCAAGAATAGGAAACAAGGCTCCACAGTGTGAAGTGTGGAACCCAATTATTGAGACAGCAGGCCATGACCTAGAATGCTGTAAGCTATCCTTCCCGACCCTTAAAGCAACTTGCTTCATGTCAGAACTGTTCATTGGTAGTAAGACCCAATACAAGACCCAGATTGCAGGGATGCCTGAGAGAGTGGAGAAGGAGCTCCAGAAGAAGATAAATGACCTTACATGGGGTGGAGAATCCACTTAAGTCAATTTTGGGCAGCTAAGAGCAAATATAGCCCAGGGAGGTATGCAGAACTTTGACCTGAAAAGTCGAAATCAGAGTATTGCTTTGATGAATCTCAAGCCTTACCTAGATCTAGGAGAGGATAGACTGAAATGGGTTCTAATGGCAGACTCTCTAATAAGCTGCAAGTGCCTGAAAAACCCAGAAACCGACAAAGAAGCCCGAGTTAATACCTTCCTTCAAAAATGGAATACTAAGACAGACAAATTACCTAGTCTGTTGAAGGACATGGTCTATACAACAGAAAGTTTGGCTTCCTCTTCAACGATGTGAAACCCAATGTTGAAGTCAGGGCTGCGATGCCATTGTGGTACCACATTGGGGAAGACCCAAATAAATGACAACCCAACAGTGGAGCCATGGCGCGATGCCTCCGAAGTTGCCACTCAGTCATTCTTGCAGGGGATGCAACAGAAATGATTATTAGGTTGACTGACAAAGCTCACACCTACCAACTGCTCTGCCCCTGCAGCTACTGTCACAAAGACAGAGTCCAGAAGCTGTGCCCCCACCCTCACAAGTGTACAGCTCTAGCATTAGAAAACTCGATGGCCTCAAGAAGAAATGGGATCCAAGAATTCCCGACAATGAAGATGACAGCTGACTGACTGAACTGGATCTATCACAGACTGATGAGAGTGAATCATACCCCCTTCATCTGCCCAAATCAATAAACAGCTTAACCGACAGCTTTCGAGTACTCACTCTCTTTTCGGCGCTCGCTGCCAACCAAGATCCACCCATTCCTACCCCGAGAGGAATTGATACCGATGAAGATATGGCGGTTTGGGTAAGCGGCATATCTCTGCATGAAAACCATGAAAATACCTGTACTTGTGGAGGTATTGGCTTTGATGGTTTTCCTCATAAGGACCGAGCTATCCGAGTCCCTAGAGACCTACCTCAAACAAGAAGCAGTGGGGTTCTGACCTCCATACTATGTGCAATGCAATCTACACCACCCATAGTTAATTTGGACATGCATGTTGAATCCAAGAGCCTAGCAAAAGGACTTTCAAATAATCTGGAAAAGTGGGAGGCTATGGCCTTTATCAGTAAAGACAACAGGCTTACCCTACAGGCTATCGCAGCCAGGCTTCGCGTCCAGACAGGAAAGACCACGCTGAGAGTTATGAAGGAGCACAGTGAGCCCTTGGAATGGCAAAAGGCCAAAGACCTAGCCAGAGAAGGCATTTGCTCCATCCCAACAAACAGGCCAAGAATTCAGACTTCTAATTGTAATGTTATATGTCCCGAAGCAATCAAATGGATCATCTGGATCCACCTCGTAGATAGTGATGAGAGCCAGGTAAGTAACTCGATTACATCGTACATGGCTCAAATTGGAAAGCACACCCGAGAATGATCATCCTGCAGCACAAACAGCAATTCAATGATCTATGTTTTGCATGGTTTCAGACCCATGCTTATCTATGGTCTATGGTCATTACACACAAAGAGTCATAAGTAATCAATCACTAAAATTTCATTACAGTAATTGAGGAAAATAATGCGTCTTTGAAGAGTTGAATCAGCAGAACCCACTGCACACACAGTGTACTTGTGGTTTCATAGCCCATACATGATTAAGAGTCCCACACCGTGGGAATTATTTGTGGGATCTGAGCGAAAAAGAAACATGTGCCATCAAAGTCCCCAAAGGGGAGTCGCGTGACATTTTTCACAAGTCTCGGCTTCACACGAATGTAGTAACTTCTCTTAATCGTCGCTATCATACGGTCACAGTGCTGATCCATGCATACTTGGCCTCTTGGCCTCTTGAATGCTCAGAGCCATCTTTTATCTCTTTGATTTCAGTTTTCCTCCACCATGGTCTTGAGAATTCGTATTGATGCCCAAGTCTTCCATCTGGATGAACTATCTGCACCATTAATTGACAGAGTATTATATTGGTATTATAACACAGCGCTGATATCAGACAAAAAGGGTATTTGCCATGGCAACCGTTGGCCTGTACCCCACTGGTTAGATACTATCTCATAGTATGAGAGTAAACAAATAGGGCAAGAGACACAGCCTTCGATATCTCTGATGAACCTAGAAACAGGATCAATATATAGACAGCTGGTGATGACTGGGCAAGCAACCATCACACCTGCCTCGGATAACCGGATGCTCTCTTTGGACATATTCAGGGCAATCACTTAGCAAACATCACCAGTCATCACGGTAAGACAACACGTGTCATTCAAGATCCACCACATCCTCAGATCACGCAGACAATCCCAGACTAAGTGCGTCCAAAAACACCCTGGACTCTCGGTCTATGACGAGCGAAGGCTCAAGATAGCTCAAAATTGTCTACAGGAGTGATCTAAAAGGCCAGTGATTAGTGCCACGGAACCGATTAAGAGCTCTACATGATCTCACTCATGGGTATCGGTTACTGATTCAGTCTTGATTACTGTTTGATCTGCATCTGTACCAGTTCCGCATGGTTGTTCATGTTGGCGTTTGGGGTAATCGGGTAGTACCAGGCATTTTCGAGATGAATTCAACAAAGAGTCATGATGGTCGACTGTTTGGATCTGGAGCGCAGGTCCCCGATCACAAATATCAACACTGTTTGGCGAACACAGAGATTCCATGATTAATACCAAATAAATCGCAAAATTACATTTCCTTCTTGGACTTGCTGTCAATCAGGTATACCACAATCGCCCTCCATCGAACAGATCGAAGGTGGCGCTCACATTCCGCTCAACTACATATTTTGGTATATAGATCCGGCATTCAATGCTCCGAGGACATGATCTTGATGATCACTTGGATGCCCAACTGTCATGTCCATCCATGCTGTGCTATGGTCCACCATATCATAACAGAACGGGAGTATCGCCCTCCGTGCCTTCTGCACACGGACCTCCGGACTTCCTTGATTGTAGGCCGGAGATGAGCTTTGGAGTCACTATTTGAACCATATATTCTCTTCTCAGCTATCAGTCATTGAGTCATAGTATTACAGTGGAGCACTGCAGGATTCTGCCCCTAGCCAGCTGTAATAATTCACGACCGCTGCCACAAGAACAAATTACCTGCTCCGCAAATTCCGTAGAAATTCACAGGATAACCAACACAATGGGCAGGGCTCAGCAGAAACAGGCTAGAAGGGATAAACAAGTCCTGTGACACTTGAGACACGTCATACCGGAAAGATCCAGGACTCCACAGCCTTTTTGACCCGCTGCAACAGGCGGATCATTGATTCATTTGGTCCAGCGCCACCCGTGGTGATGAGTCGTGGCCCTATATGCAGTGGTATTCTGAGGCACAGTGACCAGATATTGCCATCCATAACGGTCATCTTGAAAATATCCATATGCAAACCACTGCCTCATCCTTGCCTCCGAGGAAGCTGGAATATCACCATTTATGGCACCGACGTCAGACTTTTGCAGCTGCATCTAGCTATTAGCCTATGATGAACATGTGGAACAGCAAGGCCCAACTTTTCCTGCTTCCAAGATAACCTTCTCCTTTCGAAAAGGACTTCAATGGACAATCCAAGAGCGCAGAAAATTAGAATGCGCAGAACAGGATCTGGGATGTGAATGATGATTTTGTAGCCAGATTCTTCCTTTTCGGTATATCTTCGATCATCAACACCGAATGATCAGTACAAGTATCCCCAAGGTGTGTGTTTCCGTTTTGAAGTTTCTGCACTGTCTTGGAATGCTCTTCCACGGATTGGGGACAACCAAGTGTTTCCTAGCGAGGCATGGTGCGGTCTGGCACGACTCGGTGATATGTTTCTGAACCGTCGAAAAGGGAAATCCCGGAGGTTCTGACTCTCCCTGACCATCTACAGTAGTTCTGGGGGACTACCGTTGTCTACTGCACGATCAAAGATCTCATTCAGAACTATTTCACCTGCTGATGCGTTACTTTCGGCTATGGTATGAGTCGTAAGGATAAAAAGCACTTAACAGAGCGCAGATATTCACTCCAACACCCACTTGATTCATCTACAGCTCACATGTGCCGATTCAGACAGTGGGCCCTCTCTATGCTGCATCTTTTGCGATGCTCATACTTCTTCCAGTGTTCGTGACGTCTATTTGCGCTGCAACCATGCTATAAACAGGGTAAGGATTTTCAGTTCTTCACTCTTCAACACTTTGCTCATTGTAATTCAACAGCCTGTTGAAATGGTGTGTGCGAGTCGTATCCCAAATGCATTCAGTCTCTTACAGAACCACACAGGTGACCTGCGACAGTCCCAATTGCAAGTTCAGTCCTAGTCATCCGGTCAACTGTGTTCCTCCTCGATGTCTGAGGACCTGCGCTCAATAGTAAGTCACAGCTTGATTTCCAGACATCGTCACTCACCAATGGTTTTTTTTCTTTCATTCCGACGACACTTTCTTCGACGCGTTCTGTTATATCGTCGCATTTGCTTTTTTCTTCTCAGCCGAGGATACCCTCAGCAGTACTGTACGTCACCTTTCCTTTCTCGTGCCCTTCCCAGCGCTGATGCCGTATTGTAACAGCGCCGAACATCGACAACTTCTGCCCGAGCTGCTGGAAGGTCATGGGCAGCAGGCGTCGCTACTAGCAGGATACTGATTGAATAATGGACCATACATATTATTTGCTTCCTGCATGCATCAACTTATAGTTGAGATGAATGGGTCACCTGTATTGAAAGCACGGCTGAGGGAAGCTTTTTTGGCCCCATCCGGCCTGCTATAATTGATCGGATGTATCATTCCGAATCTGGTTTGTGATGATTGCTGGGTCAATGCAATTGCCGGCGTGGTCTTTCGGGTTTTTTGTGATCATACAATTGCTCGATCAATCTGTATTATAACTCAAACCGTGACGGATGGAAACCCCCGTCGGGTGAACTGTGACCTTCCGCTCAACCACATATTTTAGTGTATAGATCCGGCATTCAACCCTCCGAGGGCACGCCATGATCTTGATGATCACTTGGATGTACAACTGTCATGGCTATCCATGCTGTGCTTCAGCCAACCATATCGTAACAGAACGGGAGTATCGCCCTCCATGACTTCTGCACACAGACCTCCGGACTTTCTTGATTGTAGGCCTTGATTGTAGGCCAGAGCTGAGCTTGAGATTCGCTATTTGAACCATATGTTTGTTTCTCAGTTATTGGAATTATAGTATTACAGTGAAGCACTGCAGAATTCTGCCCCTAGCCGGCTGCAATAATCCATGACCGCTGCCAAGAGAACAAATTACCTGCTCCGCAAATGCTGTCGAAAGTCACAGGCTAGGGATAAACAAGTCCGGTGACACTTGGGACACGTCATACCGAGCACCTTTTTACCTGCTGCGACAGCCGGATTATTGATTCATTCGGTCCAGCGCCACCCGTGGGGTGGTCCTATGTGGTGATATTCCGGGGAACAGTGGCCAGATACTGCCATCCATAACGATCTTGGTCGAGTAAAAATATCCCTATGCAAAATGCTGTCTCTGAGGAAGCTGGAATACCACCATTTATGGCACTGAAGTCAGGATTTTGCTGCTGAATCCAGCTATGATGGACATGTGGAACAGCAAGACCCAACTTTTTCTGCTTGAATGGACAATCTAAGGGCGCAGAAAGGTTAGAATGCGCAGAACAGTTTGATCGGGATCTGGGATGTGAAAGATAATTTCGCAGGCCAATTCTTCCTTTTTGGTGTATCTTCGATCATCAACAGTTCGAATGATCAGTACAAAGTATCCAAGGTGTGTGTTTCCGTTTCATCAGCAAAACCGCAACGGCGTGTGAGGCGTGTGACACGCCCTACATATCTTCCACACCTCCACAACTCGGTCATGGCAGAAAAGGACTTGCGTAATTTCGTGGAGCTGTGTGAGACATGAGACAAGCTATTCCACAAATCCTCCACAACTTCTCCATACCTTTATTTACACCAGAGAATCCGGATATTATCGTGTTCAATACAAATCAGATGACAAAAATGAGATGAGAATCAATGTCATTGGCAAGGCTATACTGTACAAGACGGAGACTAACACAAGCTACGAAAATTTCCCATACCAGCGGACTACACTCCAAGAGCATCATCCTAGTCACAAAATCCGCGCCTTTAGTGATTCCTTATAAATGGGTCAGCGTCAGACAAAAGATATGGAATACAAAACTCACCTGTGATCACACTACGTTGAACAGCTGTCCAACAATATTGAGGCAAATAGACTGGCGAAGATTGAGTAAGCATGAGAGCACAAAAGGACCGAGGCACTTACCAGAGCTGGCAATCAACCATAGCCGTCCTAGGGAGTGCTTTGAAGAACCTGGGTTATATCTCTAAGAAAAGACAGTCAGTCATAGGAATAAAAGACACGAAACGGAACAGACCACCGGGGTCATTGAAGATCGGATAAAGATGTAGAAATGCAAAAACTTACTTGTAATCATGCAATGTTGAACAGCTGTCCGACAATATTCAGACAAATAGACTAGCAAAGACTGAGGAAGGATGAAAGCACGAAAGGACCAACTAGCTGGAAACTGACATGGCTTTCCTAGAAGAGCAGTTCAAAGGCCCTGGGTCATGGCTCATATACCTAAGGAAAAGTCATCAGTCCTAGGAATAGAAGACGGAAATGGAACGGACCACCAAGGGCTCGCTGAATGCACCTGTATAAATAGTTTACATAAACATTGACAAGAGGCTTCGAAATGCTTACCAGAGCTAGAGGTTTCATTATTCTGATGCCCTGCATCGGAAAACATTGAATGCCTGGAGGATTTTGTGAGCCATAGCGATAGACGGCGAGGAAAATGACAGACCACCCAACGTCCGTTGAGCATAGAGGAAGATCAGCAAGGACAATGATGGATGAGAAACAGAACGAACAATCCAATTGACCGCCATGCTGGAAGAGAAAGGCAAAGATGGAGGGGGAATCAAACGACATGGTGGTTGATGTTGAGCTGGATTGATGGCGGAGGTTTAAAAAAAAATCAACATGACGACGGGATCACGTGTCGCCGCTTACGTCTCCGATTTTGATATTTTGATTAAGTCCATCCAAGGTGGTATTTTGGTCACTCCCTGAGCTCCGTGAATTCGTTCAGCATTTGGTTTACTTTCTCAGTTCAATCACATTCTAATTAATCCTGTAAGCATGCTATTTAACATTCAGTGACCTTATCCTGTTCAGACTGCGATTAGATTGCTTTCAAATTCTTTTTCCCTTGAGTTGGAGTGGTTTGGCATGGTTGATCGGATATGATGTTTGAGATATTGGTTGGATATATACATCCATTTTGCCATTTGGTTGACTTGATTGCTGTGGAGAGAGATCGACTTGTGGAGGTCTGGAGCGCTGTGCGGAGATATTCATCAAAATGATCGAAATTTCCACGCGCACCATCACGACATCTCTCCCACAGCTCTCCACACTGTTGCCGTTTTGCTGATGTTTGAGGCTTCTGTACCGTCTTGGATATCAATTCGCGTCTTGGTTGCTCTTCCACGGATTTGGTATAACCAAGTGTTTCCTAGCGAGGCATAATGCACTCTTGGAATTTCACAGCTCAGCTGTATGGTAATGTATGGCCCGACCACACCTGGTCATTATATACCGTGTAAATAAGCATGACCGTCTGACGTAATCCGGTCATGCTACGTTAGCATCAAGGCCATGTGTTTCTCCCTGCCAGTATTCCTGCCAATATTCTAAGATTTACTCATTGAGGGAATATCATTTTTCCTCTCACAAGGATTGCACAAAGTCTTCACGTTGGCTCGGCTAATTTAAGACCTGTTTACAAGTTGCTCCGCTAGTTGTTTCCAGACATCACACCAGGCGGCAATTACTGCATTTCACAGTGACCTGACCGGGTTTGATCGGGTCTGACTAAGTCTGCTTAGGTGTGACTAGGTTACCTAATCCGACCTAGTCACACCCGATCAAACCCAGTCAGGGCTGGATCAGGTGGCCATAAAATGTGAGTGATCATGGGGGTGGGCAAAGGTCTGGTACAGCCACATGTTTGGTGCTGTTTGTCCCAGCTGATTTTAATCAAAAAAACCTTGAGCTGATTTTCAGTGGCCTCATGGCCTTCCATCATCCATTTTAGGCATTCGACGGTCCTTGTGTGACATTGCGCTGGGATTGTTCTTAGAAAAACCAGAAAATTCGAGCCAGAATGGCAACTTCAGTAATGAATTGGCTGCAGAAAAAATGAATTGAAACATGTTCTAAGAACAATCTGTAGAGCTCCTTGTCCTATCCATTTTCCATCTAATATGTTTGGGCACCAGATGCCCGGATAAGCCTATCTTTTGGCCGCAACAATCAGCATCAAAGGTGGTGTGACATGCCTGTGACAGCTCCCTGGAATGACTTGCTCCAGTGCTCTCTTCTGCTTCAATGTTCATGATAGTCAGCATGAATCAAAAAATACTTCAAAGTATGCACTGTGACAGCCAGAAAGACCTGTTTGAGTCCGGTTCTAACATTCTTGAGATGGAAAAGTATCAATATCATCACTTGAGCATGTCTATTGAACCAGAATATTTAAATACTATGCATTGATCACTGAAACATACACAGAATACTAGATATAGAGCCCTGCAGCTCAAACAGATAACTCGAGAAATTCAAGTGGCTGTGCACTTAGTCATCCACCGTTGACCGAACCGACGTTGCCCACCCCCAGCACTGATCAGTCGATCGGTACAGGTAGATATCTCTGTATATCAATGACTCATGTATATGACTGATTTCATCATGTTATCCACGTCAGCTAGTCATTGCAACTATGTCAGCAAACAATTATCCATCTTGTCATCGGCAAGCATTTCAGTTAGAACACCGGTTTCCAAATTTCAATATTTTGTATTCTTGGCTCCGAAAATACAATGACGTCCAAAATCAAATGTCATGTAACAACCAACATGCGGACCAAGGGGGAATAATTTGACAGGACATGAGATAGGGAATGGCTATGACATCTCATTGGTGTCGCTACAGAGATGGGCTCATAGAGAAATGAGCAGTGAGAGCAGTGTCTGCAATAGTCGACTGCAAAATATGCAGAGCTGGACCAAGGCTGGTGGCCAAAGCAGCAGCGTCTAGGCCAGCAAGGCAGGTATGTTATCTAGGAATGCTTGCTGAGCATGTTCTGGCAGCAATAGCACATTTTCTATAGAAAAATAATAGCGTGATGCGACGAGGGCAAGCCTTGCCCTTGATTTGTAATCAAGGCCCCGGCTCTCATCTTCTCTGCATGAACCACCACCACAATTGTTGTGCAACAATGGTCTCAAGCCTTCCAACCTCTTCAATATTCCTACATGCAGCCTTTGGCTAAGGACCAATCCATGTGGAATAATCCATGAATACGGTCTACCTAGTAATTTTCTAGTTGTCCATATTCTTTCTTTCCGCTCAACTGGCCCCAGAAGACCTTTCCAGAGATGTTCAAATTCATATAGGTTGGTGATTTGCACTGTCTAATCCAACCTGGATGGTCCAAACCAGCGATTTCAAGAATTGTGTGGTTGGGTGAACCAAATTCCTGGCGCCGGCGGAACCAGACTCTAGCCGCCGGACCGCAACCACAAAATCAGCTTCTTGCAGTCATCTTTCATGACCTGCAAAGCTTGCTGGACCGAAGCCGCGCTCGACCTCAACACCAATTTCATCCAAAGAGCAGCACTGGATCTAAACGGGACTTATTCCGCTGTGAATCCTTCTCAACCGGTTGTTCCACCGCTACCGTCCCATGCGAGAAAAGGTGCTAGTTGTGGTTCAGTCGTATCGACTCCCAAAGAAGATCCTGAAGGCACTCAGTCAAAGACAGATGAGATTGAAGAGGAAGAGCTGGATAGAAAGGGTCAGATCAGAGTTGGAGATTTGGGTGCTATGAAATGGGTCCTGGGTGCGTCCTTCCTTCTTTATTGACTGCTTCTCTCTAACAGTTATCCAGAAAATTCCACCCCTCGTCCGAATTCCTCCAATTCCTGGCTGACATGACATTATGGACATAATTGCATCACACTGAAGCACATCTTTTTGTCGTCAACGGCAGATAAACCTTGGGGTTCATATCACCAAACGTGCAGAAGGAAGAGAAACACCGATTACACCCAAACAATCCATTGCATATGCCGAATTCTCCGGCAGTGGTCATCATTCTATCAGCGCTTCCATCGCCGATTCTTGCATCTGTATCCAAGCAGTTTACTACAGATGGAGCGCCGCGGACTGCATCTTGGCCCTGGATCAAACTAAACAATATATCGATGACACACAGATCTCCAGTTTGTCACAGGACCTCAAAGAGCTTTGCGTCACTGTGGCCTCTACAAACCGACTGCCTATGCATATCATAGCTTCATAGTACCCCTTAGCAAATGTCATAACATCAATTTATTAATTTCCACATTATCCAAGCAGTATTTTAATCTCCAGAACCTTTCTTTGCCTTCCACATCACCAAGCTGGTGTCTCGAGCTGCTTGTAATGATTCAAGAGCCCTGTTCAACCTTTGAACCTTGGTTTCTATGCTGGTGGGTGCCATTCTCCCTGTTGCAGTGTCAAAATCATGTGAAGCAGCCTGATAAGTCTGTAATGCTTTTAGCAGAATGTCATTCTGCGAGAACCCATGAAGAAGATTACCTGACAAAAAGCCATCCATTCTTGGTGTAATCCACGACAATTCTCCCTTCACAACATCCCTGCAGTTCCTTGTGCTGACTTCGCTTTGCTTTTCCGGGGCTCATTTTGACTTTGTCAAGTTACTCTTGCTCCTGTGGTGAACAGAATGTCTCATACTGAACAGGAAAAGGCAGCCTGTGTCACAAAAAGTAACATACAAGGCCAATGTCTTTTCCAAGACGTCTCGGGCTGGACTGTTTGTTGAATGGGGTTCTGCTTGGAGATACAGCTTCAAGGAATCTCTAGTCGCAGCTGAATGACGCTCTGATACCTTGCCCTGCCAAATGTTAATGACAGGACCTGTCACAAAGACAAGCAGACTCACAGGTCCTGAATCGCTGTTTGCAAAGAACCTGATTTCCTTCAGCATCTACTAGGGGTAAACCTTGACATTAGGGGAGTTCAAAGTTGATTTCACGGGCAGATTTCGTCACGGATTTCGTGAACGGTTTCGCTGATTTATGATGGAAACCAGACGAAATCCGTAAATCCGGTTTCAGCACTGGTTTCAGGGTGATTTTGTCGGAGTTGTAACCTTAGTCGGAGTTGAATTACACCGTTTACCGTATTTCATCATGGCTGCCCCACCTAAAGCTGCCCGAAAATCCCAAAAAGACCTCGACACAGACCCTGAGAATCTCAAATTCCTTGAGCTCGAGCTTCAGTACAAGGAGGCCAAGAAACAGCGGGAAAAACAGAAGAAACGTCTTAGAGACACGACGCCAGGTAGCAAGAAAAAGGCGCCAGCAAAGGAGCGCAAGAGGAAAAGGGACCCGAAAACAAAGGAGAATTCAGATAGTGAGGTGGAGCTGCTGGAGAATGATGAAGAGCAGGAAAAAACGCGTTCTGTCCTTGTCGAGTGCGTGATTTTTTCTGTTCCTCTTTGCAAATTCTTATTGTCCTACTATTTAGCTGGTCAAAAGAGAAGAATTGGCCTATGACGGAGCGTTTGCTCACTGTCATTGAGGACTCAGCAGCCTTCCGTCAGGCATTTGGCTTTGAGCGCGCTGACAACGGACCAGGAAACGCCAGCGGCGGGAGAAAAATGGTCGGCCAATATGAAAGTCTCGCAAAGGCTGTTTTCCACCATGCTCTTTCACCGTCTGCAGCTTGGGCTGATGCAGACATCAAAAGCCTTGGAGTCTCATGCAAGAATCGCATTCGAACGTAGGTTCTCTTTTTGCATGGTCTATAGAGACTGATCTTTGGGCAGCTTGAAAACTCTGTATACCCAGAAGAAAGCAACCATGAAGGAGACTGGCCATGGTCTGGTCACCACTGGCTGTGCCGACGAGCTCATTGCTGGCTCAGAGATTTCTAACGCCTAGGGTTTGCGCATTCCGTTTCTGTCAACCCAATTACTAATAGCTGTTTAGATGCAATCAAATCGACTTTTCCCTGGTATACGCGCATGTCGCTGCTCTATGGTGGTAGTCCTTTGGTGGATCGCTCTGCAGTGGCAAATAGCACTTCATTCATGGAGCTGTCTATCTTCGAAGAGTCCGGACCACAGAACCGTGCTTCTGTTGAGCCAGAGGGCTCTCAGACCTGGGATATCGAGCGTGACGGAGTCACCTTATCTCAGGTCGATGCGTCGTCGCAGATTGACGAACATTCACCCCATTCTAGTCCTTCCAAACTACCCTTTTCCTCCCAGTCTTTCACGCAAGCTCTTTCTGTCATGACACCTGTCGCTAACTCAAAGACCAGCATCAAAAAAGAGTCTCAAACTCCGACAGCCTCAGCAATTCCAGCCATACGGGGCAGGCCAAACATCCACGAACAGCTTTCGGATCATCTCCAGGGTATCCATGAGGCATCTCGATATGCCCGCGATGCCAAAGAGAGGGGAAAAATGGAGCGCGAGCAAATGCGGCTGCAGTTCCAGGAGGAGGAGTCCCATTGTGTTGCGAAACGTGAGGAAATGAATCACAATTTTGAGCTGCGCAAGTTGGAATTGCAGATTGAGCTGGCACGAATTCAGAACCGGAACAACCAGAACATTGTTGTTCCTGATTTTTCTTTCTTTGATGGTCAGAATCTTCCGGCTGCTCCCCCTTTCGATATGAATGACCCAAATTACTAAATATCCCTAGTTATTCTTCTCTATTACCATTTAGACTTTCAAATAATGCTCGCTTTAGATTCTCCCTTTTAATTTGTCCTCGAATAAACCCCAATCCATCATCTGCTGTGTCATCTGCCATCTCTCCATCATCTTCCTGTGCTGCAGTGCTGGCTGCAGCTGCTGCTCGTTGGTTTCTTTCCTCTCTCAAGATCTCAAGCCCTTGTTGGAAGAAGAGATTATGATTGAATTCACCATTCTCATCTGCCTCATCATGCATCGCAAATGAATGGAGCAGGATACATGTGATGATCCATGCGCTAGCAAGCTGCTGACTGCGAGAATCATCGATGCGAATGCGTAGCCCACGAAGTGAGCTGAACCGGCCTTTGATAAAGCCCATGCAGTGCTCCGAGCGAATTCGGAGGTTGGAAACATGAAAGTTGTACTGCGTGTTCTCTTCTGTCTCTTTCTCAGGCCTGAATAGAAATAAGTAAATTTTCCAGTTGAAAAATTTAAATATGCACGCTTTATACGGAGCTTGGCACCAGTCCCGAAGAGGATAGGCAGAATCAGCCCAAATCCATTCACCATCTTCAAAAAGAGTGCTATGCTCCTTGAAAACCCACGTGTCCTGCCATGCTGTTGCATCATGTTGGCTACCTGGCAGTCCTACAGCAAAATCAACGATCCAAAGGTCAGGATCATTGATCAACTAGCCACAAAAAATATCAGAAGACAGTTTATCAACAAGCATATTGAACATACCTGCAAATTCATGGAATAATTTGATTTACGGTCAAAACCATGAATTCCCAAAGTGGGCTGGCCGAGCATACAATGGTATCAAAGTGCCATCGACAAAAAGAAAACCCCCTCGCCATGCTGAACAAGACCGATTTTCTACCCATTGCTTTGCGCGCTCTTTAGCAGCTTCATCAGGCCAGTGTACAGCAGCAGCTCGAAATGAATTGCTGAGACATGCCTTGAGAACACGTTTAGTGAAAAGGCTGACAGTGCCATAACCAAGTCCGAAGAATAATGCTGTCTTCACGGTACTTGCAGCATTGCCATAGTGGCCAAAACGGAAGAGCGCTACCAAGATCTGCTCTGCCGGATCCATCTGCTCCATGTTGGCATTGTTATGAAAGACCGGATCATCCCCAATGGACTCAACAAGCTTATCAAAAGTTGTCGGGCTCATTCGAGCATATGATCGGAAGACATCGGGACGGTTATGCTTCCAGTCATGCAGGAGAAGATGTAGATTTTCGCGGGTTTTGTTGATTTTGTTGGATTTCCTGTCTGCATTATAGCGATTTACATAGATGCTCACAAGAGCCTCAAGTATGCGTGTGCTTGCTCGAGGTTCATCTGAGCCACTAGAAGTGTCAGAATCAGTACCATCCTCACGGTCACCATCAAACTCATCATATGAATCCTCTGAGTCAGATTTGTTGAGCTCTGCCTCAGCCTCAGCAATGACAGAGACAAGAAAAGCTTGATGCAATGCATCAGTAGCTTGCTGCCTTTCCGTTTGACGAGGCATCACGGAAGAAAGGAAACGGAACAAGGAAATTCAAGCTCCGCACGCTTATATCATCATGTGAAACCCATCCGAAATCGATTTCGGCTAGCCGGGGGTCATCAAAGTTGTGATTTCAGTCTGGTTTCATTTTTTATAACAACGAAATCTTTTGCGAAATCTGCACCGAAATCCTGTCGAAACCCGCCCGTGAAATCAACTTTGAACTCCCCTATTGCTGGTTCCACCCCTTGGATCTCCCAATGAATATGCAAAATCATGAGACAGGCAACTCCAAGAGGATTCCTGCATGGTGAAAAGATGGCTGATGGCTTGCTCCAATGAAGAACTGGTATGAGGATACTCCAGGAGAAACCTAGGAGGATAGATCCATAGTTTGGCAAGTGTTGTATCACGATTTAGTTTCACATTGTGCTTGACAGTGACACCTGGTGGAATAGCTGTTTGTTGCAGCTCTGGGGAAGATGTTGATGCAGATGTTGATGCTGTTTCTGCAGGATTCAAGAGGTCTGAGGGAAAGCATGGTGGTGATGTTGGCCAAAGCACAGTAACAAGCCATAGACGATACGGGAGGATAGGTGACACATAGCAGGCATATTGTAAAAATGCAAAAAATGCATTTTACATTCTGTGATGAAATACATTTTATAAATCCAAGCCGGTGTTCAAGTTTAAAATGAGTGGGTGATCAATTGATGGAGCGATGTAATTGCCCAGTCATTGATTTTACTCATCCATCTATATATGGATGGATTGATGATCAATTAATATACATCAATTAAGTCCATCCCTCCAACTTGTCTGCATATTCAAGGTAACAATTACTCTCTCTGCTTCAGCGTTTGGCAACAAATTTGCTGATTCTCACTGAATTTGCTTTCTCTAATTTCGTGTCCCTCACCTTTTGTGGTTTTGTGCTGACTCTTCTTTGCAGCTGGGTCCCATCACAATTTTTTGTCTCTGAAATGTCTGCATCATTGTTTGCCACACATTTTGAGGTGCAGTTACAGCCTGACCCAACAAGTCACCAGCGAGCTAGAGGCCATCCTGCGGTGGCAATACGAGTCCCCCTTTGAACATGTTATTGTGATTAGATGTCACAGGTAATTGACTCATTACAACAAGAATCAATAAGCACAGACCATCATACTGCCTACTCGTTCTACCTAACTAATATTCAAGTCTTTGTAACTCGGACACTTACCAACAAGAAACCACACTAAGTTTCACTTACAAGCAGCCTCAAAGTGAACATTAATAATAAATATTTTACTGATCACTCCCATGAGACTATACATACACAAGAGTACAACTACTTAAATACTTGAAAGGCCGCAACAGGGAGACATTAAAAACCTGACTGGTAAAACCACATGGGAAAAAACCAAGAGGCAGGGAAAAGTTGCCACTGTATAAAGCAGGGTTGAAGTTGACACCTGATGCCCATCAACCAAGACGAGAATATACTGAAAATACAACTGTACCACCAGGTACTGAAATTAGCTGATAAGGAGTAAAATCAACAAGTTTTCTTTCTAGTCTCAATGTTCCATGATTTATCATTCCATCATTGTACCAGACTTCTCCATCATTGGTGATGATTCTGGAGACAAAATGGTTTCCATGAACATGATAGACAATTCCACGCAGTGACATTCAAATATTCTGACCATTCTGGCACAGCACATCAATAACTTTGCTTGGTTCAAAGTTCTGGCATGATAGTTCAACTAACAGACAGAAAGCAACAACAAAGATGTAGAGAATGTGTTGGTATCGTGCCATTATTCGGCCGCGTCAGGATGGGAAAGTCGTCACGTGACATTTCCCCCGTTGGGTTCTTTGATGATGGTGTACTGAAAACTGCTCGTAACCCAACAAACGAGCCCACAAGTGGGACTTGTAATGGAGTAGAATTGCCACTTGACGCCTTCAATGAGGAGCCCTGTTAGAATCCCATAGCTGATGACCTACAGTTATCCCCGTTCCTTGTCGGACATAGCTTCAATTGAGATGATTACAAGTCCACATCAGTGGCTTGTTTGTTGGGTGTGAGCAATTTTGTTGAAATGCCATCAAAGTCCCCAAAGGGGATAGTTACACACGTGCGTAGCACTGCCTGACCCGGTGACGTGTCTCATCACCTCTGGTTCACAATTGCCCTTGATGTTAATCTATCTTAGTCTGGTGATTCTGTGAGCAGAACAATAGAATTATACTTCCTCAGTGTCTATCCAGGCCCTGTGAGCCAGCATCATCGTCACCGTGGTGCCCTTCCCATGGCTGTCATTATTGGAAAATCGACACAGCCGGCAGCATCAAGCTTCCAACTTGGGCAGAAAGTGATGTTCGGAGGTCAGAGAGAGTGATCCAAGTCTTGCTGAGTATCAGTTGGTCACCAGATTGTGCATTAGATTTTTTGGTAACTCCGCTTTTAGGGTATGATGACATTGGTTTTCCCACATTTGTGATAACTCCGTGTTTCACATGTTTGAGCGTGGTTTTGAAGGTCAGTCAGGTTTTTAGCTTTCCATAGGATCATCTTCTCATGTTTTTGATACCATGATTTATGGCACCTCTGTGAATCTGTTTCTTGATGATGGACCAACCAAGTGCGTTTCCCCTTCCTGTCTCTGTTGAGCAAAAGCCTTTTGGATCATCCAATGGACCATGGTACTGTGGTATGGCTGGTACAGTCAGTGTTACGACTTGCTATGGTTTCCATGACCTTTCATTGGAGAAATGGTACTCCTATGCTGAATTCAGCTGACCCATTTCTTTAGTGATGCTCCTTGTATTCCATCTTGGTTGTATTGTTTTACCCCCTGTGTGTCCAGAGCTGTAATTTAGCTGTTGAATGATATTCTTTGGCCCTGTCAAGTGAGTGAAGGTGTGTGTGTAGTTCTGGGTAAGTATGTTTCAGTGTTCCAAACTTGGGTATCAATCAGTAGACTTGTTATTACATTGTATTTCAGGTAAAATGTCATATCTGAAAGTTTTCTGCTATTCCATTGAAAGCAAAGAAAATAGGGGACTCGTATCTGCCACTGGAACAGTTGGCCTCTATCCCACTGGTTTTCTGTGTGACAATATCCACCACAACCGAGCACACCGGCATACGGGCTGGATCTGCTGTATGGTCATGGTGTAAATCTCGGAAAGATTGAAGCAGATGATCATTCACGATGCTCCCTGTGTGCCATTCATACTACCTTATTCCAGTTCGGATACTAGCCCCTGGAGTACACCCTTCCAGTGACTTCAATTCGTTTGAGCCTTACCAGAAATGCCTTACAGCTACAGTAGATCCAGAACCTGTACTGAGATCACCAAGACCATTCCTGATTGTATGAGGAAGGAAACAGAACAGGCATAGCATAATGCCGCTCCCTTGGCTTTTCTCTGAACTTTTCATGAGACTGTACAAAAGAAACGTCCTGGGAAGGACCTGTATCACCAGCTCATCAGGATCCGATCCTTTGAAGAGCTGTTAAATTAGCACGAGAGGTGCATTCGATGTTTGGTCTTACCATGACGGATAATCTTCAGTGCGTATCCGCCTTTGAGGACTGTCTGCTAAGCAACAACCTTCCGAATGGAGCTTGCGACATCTGATCAGAGTGGCCGATTTGGATCGCTGGTTTTGATGAGTTTTATCCCAAATGATTTGAGTTGTGTGTATCAGATGTTCATGGCTCTGCCGACTGAGTAATGAATGATAAATTGAGGAGAATTTAGGGCTCGGCCGCATCTGTTTCATTGTCACATATGACCAATTGGCATAAATGACCTGAATCAAACAAGAAAAAGTCTCCTATGCCCGATTTAATAGTTCATCTCTGTTACTAGAGCTGCTTGGAAGAGTGCGCGGTAAGCAATAGAAATCCTCTAGAATCCTCATTCCGCTGTTCACGAAGCCCCAGATTGTGACAAAGATCGATGTTGATGAAGGTTGAAGTACCTTCATTTGTGGTGTCATCGACGCCACGGCACGGAAGTCCAGGTGAAATATGTAATTTCCATTCTGAGTTTGAAGAGAGTTGGCTGGAAAATGGATAGTGAATGCTTGTCAATATTTACTCCCTTGAACAGCGTGATTCGTTGTCCAGGGAAATATGACTGGACCACGGTTGTTTTTTTCGCATTGTGACTTGTCTCTGGACCTTGAAAGAGGTGATAACAGCTGCAGTACCAGATGCTTGCCCCGCTTTGACGACCTGAGTAATTATGACAGTCGCCTCACTTTTCACAATTTTTGATTCTTTCAGTGGTTATCCCGATTCAGGAATTAACGCTGTCTGTAAATGTGGCCGAACAGACTCACTGCTGATTTAGATTTTAGAAGAATGGACCGACTGTGTTCAACTCTTTTTCCGTCGCTGAAACCTGATATTTCCGTACCTGTCAACTGTGACAGAAGCCAATATGCTCATTCTGGATGGACTCCAAGACTTGTTCTTTGGCGATCTGCACCGAAAATTTCTCTGTGGCGTCCGAAAATTCCGCTGAGCTGCCAGTGCCTTGGTTTCAACCTGAGAACATTGATTATTCATGCTGCTAGTATTAGGGAATGCTTGTTGACCTGTGACTCCTACGGTCTTTCAGTCCTTCTCGGTGTCACCACCATACCCAAATCCCTCGGTAAAGACCGAATATCTCCCTACTTCATTCAGATATGATAGCCCTTGGATTGACTTGACCAAGCTATGTGGATGTACCCAGAATTTTGACATGTCAGTCCAGCTGCAGATCTTATCAAAACTCACTTCGCAACCTCTTCATAACACCAGCTACAAGTGTTGTGCCACTTTGACTGGACCTAGCAATTGATTTCTGAAGATTCATAAGGGCAAGATGATAGCAACAAGATTACGAGACCCATTTATGGGGCTCGTTTGTTGGGATGGACCAGTTTCAGGATGGGATCATCCAAAGCCCAAAGGGGATACAATATCATTCTCATTATCTCCTCTCACAGTCATCCGCCGACAAGCTGTGATTCTCATTAGGTCTCACTGTACCATTGCCAGTCTTTGAGTCCAAGGAGTCATTTCTTGTAAACCAGACTCAATGACGAATTGTTCCCTGTGTAGAATCTGGATTTGATGACAGGTCCACGATGTATTGACTCGGGGTTTAAAAGTAACCAGTGCCGATAGGCGGCTTGGCACGTGCTCCGCCTATTTTAAGCGCTACTTGCCACTAACAAAATCTGTGATGGTCAGCAAGGTGCGGCATCAGTACATCATTATCGCGTGTTTGTTGTCATGTCCATTTCTTTTCATTTAGGTGGCTGGTGGCACAATGAAGTCTCTTTCTGGTATGCCTCTGACACTAAGTATAGGTATGAATAGTGTTACATATTAACCATAGGGTGCAAGATGATCTTTTGACATTGGACAAGAGCTTGTCGAGGCAAAACGTGACCCAATGTGACCGCTGCGGAGCCCTGCTGAACATCCGAGTTTCTTTAAAGTGGCCCCGAATTTTGCAGTTAGCTGTCATGACTCATACACATTACAATCCAGTCGCTTATGGATGGAACTTGCACTATTGCTGGCCAGCTGCTGGCAGTCATTTCTTTGTAAACAATACATGACAGAGACTGGTGGACTTTTCGGTCTCGTATCTGCCACCAGAGGATGGCCTTTATCCCACTGGTATACAATTTGACTCACCAAGTCTGGACATACGACTGTTTCTGGCCTGAAATCACGATGCATCCCAAAGGCTTCCATCTTCTCACCAGTAGATATTACCCACACCAGAGACTGTGAGATCAAACAGTCTTACTGAGAAGAGGGATCATCTCCAATATGCCATACCTTTGACATGATACTATGCTCATTGTAGAACAATCAGTATCACAAGTCTGATTTATTGGCTCCTTGTTGGGATGGAGCGATTTTGGCTCACTGCCATCACAGTCCTCAAAGGTGATAGTCACCTGATGACTTTCACACCTACAGCAATGGCCGTGAAGGTCTATTCATGCGTCCCAGCACCAGTATGCCTTTTGGCGAGATCCGTAGAAGTAAGACAGAAGGTCTGGGTTCTCTATTAACTCAATGAGGGTTTGTAATCTGCCACGGGGGACATAGGCAAAAAGGTGAATAATTGCAGGTCCCCGGAGTTTTAACCCAAAAAAATACCGAAGGATTCTGATCAAGATGCATGGTTCTGATAAAAGCACAGGCGGATCTAGGAGGAACATCCCAGTACTCGATATATGTGAATATTATGTGCCACCAAATCAACTTGCCTTGTTTTTTTTCAGCATCAAAAAAGCTCGAGATTATCGGCAAAGTAACAGCCATGATCAGCTCGAGGGATATTGGTTGATTGGGACCGAGGATGAGTGAATGAATGTCCGGTGGGAATACTCCCCCAGAATAACCTCAAAGCCTTCGAGTTCTGTACTAGACACGTCAATACATAAATGGCGTCCTTCCGACAGATTCCCGTCTGCTCAGTGCTACCACGAACGCCACAGAACTCACAAGTGAAGCAGATTAAAACCCCTCTAGCATAAACTTTGGTCTTTTTGTTAATTCATGCAATCAGACCGCTGAATTGACCCTTAACCAGGTACTGTCAAATATGCCCTTTTTGATGCTCCGTTGAAAGTTGAATCCAATCATTCAAATCTCACTCCAACCTCCAATTTGTTGTCGCTGAAAGATCCATATCATTGTTTAAGTTTGTATGCCAGCCATTACACCATTACTTCCAACAGCCACTCTACACATTCGAGGTGCAGTCACAGCCTTCAGTGCATACTGGATGTTACTCACATCCAGGCTCTCATAAGCAGGCTGAAAGTCATACACCTCCCAGTGATGACTTGGATGAGCAGTTGCAGACTTGCATGTCACATGAAGGGGATGGGATGGTCGACGAGTCGAGCGAGGTCCTGGTGCGATGGAGGTGGAGAAGCCTATGCGGTGGATATCTGACAGGATGAGAGGCAAGTGGAGGAATAATTCAGTGGCTGGCTTGATTTTCTGTCCTTACTTACTGGCCGTAAGACTTCAGACTATCTGGCACAGCACATCAAGATGGTATATTTATCCAGATTAAGGCAAGATACTTTTGCAGGTCAAGACAACATAGTCAGTCCAAGTCTGGTTGCTTCCAGGACAAAGACACATCAAAAAGCAATGAGTGAATATATCAGAGACAAGACAGGCTGATCACTGGTATGGAAATCTAGAGAATATGACTCCAAAATATTTACAGAGCTGATGCTTGTCAATGACATCAGAGTCGTGGATGGTGCTGTAGAACACAAATTGAGCAACCCACCATCTTTATAAGAATAGACACGAAATGGGATATGGGTCATGTGCTTTCCACTCCACTCAATACTCATCATCGCTCCCATTGGTTGTGTTTCAGTGGCCTGCTAAGATGGATGAAGGATGAACACACTTTTTGCATTGCTCAACTCATGGTTCTACAAAGCCTTTGGATGTATACTCTGCTACTGCTGGCACTGGGGGCAAATCAGCTGCAGTCGAGTGCACTGCAGTCAGCTGGCAGTCAATCTGCAGTCAACTGGCAGTCAAATCGTACCTGGTCTCACGCCAGCCCGGTTGCATCATTTCCTTGTGCATGTGGTCTGATCAGGGCTGTGCATGGGAGACTTAATGGACAAGTCTTGATCAAATTTCCGAATTATAGCCGGTAGATAGCTGTACTCTCTGTTTATCATCTGTATCATGCTGTTGGACTCAGTGGCTAGTATTTGAGCTCTTAAGGTTATATGAGAATTTTTAAGATGGCTGCAGGATGCAATCTTTGCTCTGATATTGAAGCTTGATAAAGTTGAGCTAAATCTCACTGAATTTATCATTTGCACATCTTGGTCTGTTTCTAGATCTCTTGCTAGACAGTTTTGATACCTTCCACTGCTCATATGGTCACTGTCTTATGAGAAATGGCCATTCTTTTATTATGTATTTTTTGCCCTTAACTGAACTGCAATCCAGGATATTGAAGCAAAAGCATGTTACATTGATATCTCTGCTCTCAGTGGCTGATTCTGATGTGATGCTAAAGTCCCAGTAATCCTAGTTGATCACAAAAGTCTACTGTTGAACCTCTTTGAACTATAGCATAATTCCAATCTTAGTGAAGACAAGGAACAGTGTGAAAGTGGCAGGCCAGAGCTATCTTTGCACTAGGCAATAGTGGTGGTCAGAGTAAAAGATTCTGGTCAATTCTGGTGTGAGAATTCTCTCAGAATTGAGCCAAAATCATCACCTACTCTGTACACTCAATTCTACCCTCAATTATTCAGATGATTCTGCTGGGCACCAGCCATTGATTATTGCTCAAGATGGTGAACTTGTGGGCCTTAGGTGAGCTCCATATTCAATTGTTGCTTTATTTCACATCTCATTATCATGGCTCCTAGTTGTCAGATGTCACCATCCGGTACAGAAGCTTTTTCAAGCTCCAGAGTCTACACATATGATTATATATTCAACATGACTTATTGTTGAAAGGGACACCATAATCAAACTTGAGAATCGACTTGTAGAGTTGGCAGAATCACAGCAGAATTAATGCCAGAGGCAGTTGTCTAATTCTGAGCCTTGTCAAAATTCACAGGATTCTGTCATCCAGAATTGCTTGAAATCCTCTACTTGGACTGCTACTAGTCAATGTGAGGGAAGGTAGGAAAAACACTGCCATTGTAGTTAAAGAATTGACAAGTCAACACATGGGAATAGTTCCAATAAGTGTACTGGGAAATTTTGAGAACCAAACTACTAAAGGCTGTAGCAATAATTCATGTACTGAATGTTTTATTACTATATACATTCTAAGCTTCATAGCAGATTGGATTGCTTTGGATTTTTCAAGTTAGAATTGGCCATCATTTAACCAGTGCTAGCTCTAATTGCTAAATTATTATTATGATAAAATATACCCTTGATTTGTTGCCTCACTTGTCTTGACTTATCCTTGAATATCCTGTGATAAGTCTTTGTGCTGGTGGCTAAGTAGCAACATGAATATCTTGAATATCTACAGGGTTAACCAGTAAACCATAGATGAATAACTACAATATTCCCACAGCCTGTCATCGGCATCTTGGCATTACAACTGCTGCCTTTTGGTTATCTCGGAATCAAACTGTCAAAGATGAGGTCTGGTGATTAGCCTGGTGACCAAAATTTGAGGTGCAACTTGACTGCAACCTGACTGCAGTGCACAGACTGCAGGCCATTTGCCCGCAGTGTGGATGAACTGAGAAAGCGACCGTTCTGAAATCAAGCTAGAATCAAAACCTACGTAAGAATCTTAATTTGAAAGGAGCAGGAATGCAAACGAATGATAGCCAAACGACCTGATGTTTCATGGAGTCGTTTCACAGTGACAGGTACAATAATCTGTTCTGACCGGTTTCCATCTATAATACAAGGACATCAATCTTTGTGTATCAATGCCTGAAATCAGCTTCATCACTAGTCTGGCACTGTGAATGGTATATTACATCTGCATTTTGATGCTTGCAATCATTTTTCAATGGGAGAAGTACCAAATGATGCTAGACTCAGAGTTTGATTGGTCTACCATCTGAGCATAAGACGTTAGTCTCTCTGATATGGATCTTGCCACTCCTCCTCCATCTCCGCACAGTCCTCCTCAAATTCCCACGTAGACGGCCTCAAACTCTCCACATCCGCACATTCTATAACCCCTGGCATAAGCTGGCGCCATAAATATCTTGCTCGAGAGTAGATGAGAAAACAAGATGACTATCCCTTGTTTGGCATTTCGGAGACAGCACTCAAAGATCCCAACAGTCACAACTGTGCCAGTTGGATTGTGGCTGGTACCAGATTTAGAGTATTTGAATTCACTGGAAAACCCTCTCACGACTCCAAGCCAAACCTGAAGCGGTCGAATAAAGAGATGGAAGCGGTGCAGATATCACAGCGATGTAGAGGGGGGAAGAGGGAGGTAGGGTAGGAAAGATATGTGCATTGGCTGAGATGCACTCACTGGCGCGAAGCTGTGATCACGACGAGTAGGCTTGCAATATTCTTCATTCCTGGCTCGCGTCCTCAAGATCCAACATCCTGTTAAATCAAGTCTCAAATATCCAGGTGAGACTCACACCACAAAATAGACTTTGTCTGAGATCTGGCTGTACATCTCTCCCGGCTCCCTGTCGGACATAACTTCAATTAAAATGATTTTTCCCTGAAACAATATCTATCGCTACTCAACGCACTGGTGTACGGGCTAGATCTGCTGTATGGTCACGGTATAAATCTCGGAAACATTGAAGCAGCATGATCATTCATGATGTTCTCTGTGTGCCATTCATACTACCAATTTCGGTTCAGACCTAGTTCACTGGATTACACCTTTCCAGCGACTTCAATTCGTTTCAGCCTTACTAGAAATGCCTTACAGCGCGCCCCAGA
Source organism: Mycena floridula (assembly GCA_029320655.1). Lineage (NCBI taxonomy): Eukaryota > Fungi > Basidiomycota > Agaricomycetes > Agaricales > Mycenaceae > Mycena > Mycena floridula. Next base: position 381,191 of record JARIHS010000045.1, on the reverse strand, counting down.
ATCTGTGCTAAGACTACCAAGACCATTCCTGATCATATGAGGGAGGAAACAGAATTACGAGTCCCACTTGTAGACATAGCATAACGCCGCTCCCGTGGCTTTTCTCTGAACTTTTCATGAAACTGCACAAAATAAATGTCCTGGGATTCGACTTGCCACTAGCTCATCAGGATCCGATCCTTTGAAGAGCTGTTAAACGAGCACGAGAAGTGCATTCAATGTTTGGTCTTACCGTGACGGATAATCTTCAGTGCATATCCGCCTCTGAGGGCTGTCTGCTAAGCGACAACCTTCCCAATTGCTTGCGATATCTGAGTGGAGTGCCCAATTTGGATCCCTGGTTTTGATGAGTTTGATCCCAAATGATTTGAGTTGTGTGTATCACTGGCAGATGTTCATGGCTCTGCCGATTGAGTAATGAATGATAAATTGAGGAGAATTTAGCCATTTGCCAGAAGCGAAGCTAGTGAGTGGCTCGACCACATCTGTTTCATTGTCACATATGACCAATTGGCATAAATGACCTGAAACAAACAAGAAAAAATCAGCTATCCCCGATTCAATAGTCCATCTCTGTCGCTAGAGCTGTGGCCTGCTAGAAGCACTCAGTAAGCAATAGAAATCCTCTAGAATCCTCATTTCGCCGTTCAATAAGCTCCAAATTCTGACAAAGACTGATGTTGATGAACGTTGAATTACCTTCATTTGTAGTTTCATTGATGCCATGGCTGATACCCATTCTCTGGATGGATCTCAGATATTGAGCTGATACTTACAGAAGTCTAGATGCATTATGTAATTTCTGTACTGAGTTTGAGGAGATTTGGCTGGGAAATGGATAGTGAATGCTTGTCAATATTTACTCCCTTGAACAGTGTGATTCGTTGTCTGGGGAAATATGACTGCAGCAGGGTTGTTTTTTGTTCACATCGTGCCTTGTCTCTGGATCCTGAAAGACGTGATAAAAGCTGCAGTACCAGATGCTTGGCCCGCTTTGACGACTTGAGTAATTATAACAGTCGCCTCACTTTTCATGATTTTTGACTCCTTCGGTGCTTATCCTGGTTCGGGAATTAAACACTGTCTGTAAATGTGGCTGAAGATTGTAGAAGGATGGACCAACTGTGTTCAACTCTTTTTCCGTCGCTCAACCTTGATATTTCCGTACCTGTTAACTGTCACAGAAGCTGATTTGCTCATTCTGGATGGACTCCAAGACTTGTTCTTTTGGCAATCTGCACCAAAAATTCCTCTGTGGCATCCAAAAATTCCGCTGAGTTGCCAGTGCCTTGGTTTCAACCTGAGAACACTGATTATTCATGCTGCTGGCATTAGGGAATGCCAAGCCAATGACTTTGCTGATCTGTGACTCCTACGGTCCTTCATTCCATCTCGGTGTCACCACCATAACCAAATCCCTCGGTAAAGACTGAATATCTCCCTACCACTACGTATCACGGCTATATATAGAGGGTGTGAATATGCAGGAATAGATGCGAGTACGTATGTTTAGGCGCCTATTCAAGACATTAGCCGACGACCTATTCGAACCGTCAAACATGCCGGAATAGATCCCGAATAGATGCGAGTAGGTCCATATTTGAGGTCTTGAATGTGCCTCAAATATCTCAGGACTATGTACTGCTCTTTCAATGATGTTGCATGCTGGACACCACTAAAGTTGCACACCGGATCCAGTACCCAGGCAGCTCTGACTCCGCCGCCGAGCCTCGTGGCCGGTGATTATGTGACAATCATGACATTGGGAGTAATATTTAACCTGAATTCATGCTCCATGATCGGCGTCCGCCATTGAAATTTGTGGTTCACTCGCAATGGTAGTGGATCTAAAGCCCTACAATGAGGCAATGGAGGGGATACCTTGCAGAATCCTCTTTCCTCCATCTCAATATTAATAATGCGGCTTCAAAATTTGAGAAATTGAGCCCATATCAAATTCGCTTAGCCGCGAGCTTATTTTTCCTCGTGTTCCGTCACCGTGGCGATTCAATATACAACATATCACGCTGAAATGGCTTCTTCTGCCCTTTCCCTCTTCCCTGGCCCCAGGCGGTGCTACATCACTTCTCTGTCCGGCACGGAGGGACCCGAAGTTCAACAATAGACAAACAATGAACAAATACCAGAAATTATATCCTCCCTGTGTTCCTTATGCTCGCATATTCTTGACATAATCTCACATTTTTATGGCAGTGAATACCTCCAACTAGGGACATATTCACAGCTGTACGACACCTATTCGAAGGGGTTGGAGTAACCTCGAATAGGTCATGTGTTCACACCCTCTATATATAGCCGTGATACGTAGTGTACCTCATCCAGATACGGTAGCCCTTGGATTGACTTGACCAAGCTATGTGGGTGTACCCAGAATTTCGACATGCCAGTCTAGCTGCGGATCTTATTGAAACTCACGTCGCAGCCTGTGATTCGTGGCATGCAGGTTTTTTTTCCCTGTTCAAGGTCAGTGAGAAATTGACCTGATGCCTTGCTACAATCAGTCATCAGATATCCTCACTTCCGAAGGTATCTCCAAACCTTATCTCTTTGACATGGTGCTATTCAGTATATCCTCATCTTTTCAAGCTCAAGCCCCAGGTTCAGAGTCTCTCGACGATCAATGTTGAACTCGCAGCCTCATTCTTCGTAGACTCGGTTTTTTTGGTTTGAGGCGAGAGTCATCTCAAATTTTTTATGCATCCAACTCGCTTTATGCATCCAATTTGTTATGCTGTGAGCTCATGGAAGAACTCAAGCAAAAAACACCTTTCTTCTAAAGTGTATCAAGCTGCCAAGGAAGCATGGCGGGCTTTGAGAGCGAGAGTGCTGATAGATATACAGTGTGTCTCATTGAGGAATTCCCTGTGTGGCAACCCTTCTCTGCATTCATCATTGAGGCCTGTTACCCAGGCCAGTCACGACAAAATGGGCCCAGCGGATTGAGTTGTAGTGGATGTCCGGCATTGTGTTCTACAATTCACATTGAATGTTATAAGAAGATTTCACTTGAAGCTGTTCGAGCCAACTTGATGACATCTCAGACAGAGGTTTTCTTTTTCCTTGTTCTCTATTTCACTGCACAAGCTGAGATAGCTTCATATCCATGTCAACTCCAGAGAAGACATCATATATTCGTTGTGCTGAGCTCTCTCATAGAACATGCATGGTTCACTGAAAGACGTCGGTGATCTATTCCAGTGGTCATTTGGCTCACTCGTTTTGTATTCGAGACAAATGCAGCTTATTTTCCTCAGTACTTGACGAGGTCTAGGCAGACTATGCTATATATTGACATCTTCACTCCAAGAGCATGTCTCATGTCGTGATACATGAAACCAGTGCCTTCGAGCGGGACCTGAAGATCAGAGTTGCCTATCGGATCTTATCTCTATATTCTCAGGACCACATGCCCCGGAAAACCCGTAGACCATCGGAATGCTTACGTGTGACTCACACGACCTGTCCCGCTCATCGTGAACAACGACAACCAGGTCTAAACATCGATGGGCACGATAAGTGATAACCATATTTGGAAGACTCGGGCCGCCTTCCAATGAATCCCATGCAGTTCTGACTTGAAATTTCTTCAAGTCATCCTTTCCCCAGGGGAACTCAATGCTTTGCCCGCGGGGGAACCAACTTCATTAGTGCCCGGGGGAACTTAATGCTTTTTCCATGGGGAAACCAACTTCATTAGAGTCTGGGGGAACAAAAGTTGATTAGTCTCTGGGGGAATAATATTTCCCTACTTTCAACAGCATATGAACTCATGGAGAGCCAGGTGGCACTCAGTATTGGAAGAGTATGTCTTTGAATGCAGCTTCTGCTATTCATGCGGCTATCTAGAGAGTCCCAAAAACCTGAGTCCGCCATGTTCATTACTGGTGATCTGTAAGCCAAGTTCTGTGATTTTTTTCAAGTGGGATAAAATTGATACTCACGCTGGGGTTGATCAATGGAAAAAGATGCGACTCGATTCTTCTAACTGTAGTATCCAAACTCGGATTCAGCGATGAACATGGGGAGCAAGTCAACGGTGAAGTCTACCTTCAACTCCGCTCCATTTAGGTCCACAGTATTTGCTGCCCCAGTTATGGAATGAAGAAGCTTGTGTCTTTCCATCAAGTCTCCCAAAGTACCGTTCAGGTAATTAGCTATTGAGTCTCAGATTAGTACCACAAATCAAGTATCTTAATCACACCTGTTATGAAACCGGACCAGGTTGCATGATCATTCTAGGATTTGGACTTCAAAATGTTGGATCTGTACTCTGTATGCCTCATACTGTGTTCAAAATCTATGGATCTTGAGTTCATTCTCTATTCATGTATTCATTGAGCTGGTAGACTCTTTTTTGGTTCAACCCCATTCGCTTCAGTGGAACAAACTGAATCTGAAAAGTTATCATTACTGAATGGCCACAAGGCGATTATTACTGAGGCTAGGTGGACCCCTTCCTTGTGCATTCGAGATCACCCCTCTAGCTGCAGTGATGTCTGATTTCTGTCACCCTTTTTGTTCAAATCAAGACAAACACCACAGATACCTGTGATGGTTTCCACTAAATGTGATCGCCAGCTACAGTAATTTAGATTAAGAATGGTCCCGATAACCTCCACTTAACCACAACTTGATTATCTTGATAGTATACGGACATAACTGGTAAGCCCAATATGTACAGAGGCAACTCCAGGACCTGCGTTATGCAAATGTTTGATGACCTCAACAGTAACCACGTCCAAATTTGGAAGAGCGGATGCCGTTTAAGGAATTTTCGGCATGACTAAGCGATGCCGACGCAAAAAATCTGGTTGTTATGCGTTACGGTTACCTCTGTACATATTGACGCAGTATATTGTAAAAGCATCATCAGATCCCACTGTGTTCAAATTGCTTAATATATCATTTGGGAAAATTCATGTAAAAAGTTTTTTAAGGACCCCTTGGACCGACCGACCGACCATCGATATATCCCCGGAGTCCCGGCACGGCACCCCCTTGCGAAAAATATCGCAAACACTTTGGTGACGATTGGGGCTAGAATTTTAGGGAAGATGGCGTCTAGAAATGTGGGATTGATGATGCAGACTGGTGATTCAATGACTGGTGCATCCTCTATCATAGAATCCTGGCCGGTTGTGTTCAGACGCTGCAACCATTTTTTTCTGCTCAATCATCATCGATACTCTGTCGCCTGTACAGCCAATACCTCGAGACCCTGGATGGCCTTGGTTTCCAAGGTATTCTGTCATCTTGGTCTCCTCGGCACGGTTTTCACGATCATCCAGGTTGACGTTGGCCTCCATTGGAAGGCACCGTCTCTTCATCGTCGCTTTACCATCAGCGCCATCACCTCAATCTGATTCATTCAAGGCTACCCTGCTGTCGTTTCTTCAATGGCTGCGCTGTCTGCAGCCATCTCCAACGCTGCTCCGAGCACGATCTAAAGATTGGCTGGATATTTTTGGAAAGGATAGCGAGTTGTGGGAAGCCGTTGGGTTGGGATGAAGGAATCCTACTGGTGAATGAGATCAAGGAGGTGTCACGTATGTCCCCTGAGAATATATTGTTGTATGATGAATCTATTATCTTTTTGCTTTGATAGCGGTCCCTTAGTCCCCATGAGCGCGACATTTGAGCATCTGGAACCAACGATGGTATGCTCTTTGTTCAACGTGACTTCTTCTCTGAAAGAAACCATAGACGTTTCCTCGAGTAGTCTACTAGCTAATCATCCACTACAGCTCCCCGCTCATGGATCAGGGCGCAGATATGGTGACGATGTAGAGGCAGTGAGGTAGGATGCGGATGTATGTGGGTTGGGGAGAAGATGCGGACCGGCACACTCGGTCTTGTAATATGGTTCACTCATCGGCCCTCGTCTTCGAGATACAGTATCCTCTTAGATCAAGTCTCAAATATCTGGGTGAGACTCACTCCACAAGCTGGACTTTGTCTGAGATCCGCCTACATCTCCCAGGGGCTTGTCGTCTCCACGAAATCCTCCTCGAATTCCCATCTGGATGACCTCAACTATTATCAGCTGCACATTCCATGAGTTCTAAAAAGCGAAATCAATAGGCAACACCAATCTAGATGTTGTCAGTAAATCCCAAGGCAATATTGAGTCTAGTCCAAAAAGTACCACCAAAAAGACGTATTAAACTATATCTATAATATAGTAATACCGTATCGAACGGGAAGACCCATCGTTGGGAGAGCATGTCAGTTTGCGAATGGCCTGGACAGGTGATCACCAGAAGCTAGTCCAGATTCCCAAGAAGGGCATGGAGAAGTTTCAGGTAAGGATAATCTCACCAAGTTACTCCCGAGTCGTGCAATGAAGCAGCTCGAGCAGAATTTGAGTCATGAATAATCACTGGGTCTAACCATCAAAAATACCCGAGTTCAGCAATAGGATTGGGATGTGGGGTTATCGAACCAAAAGTTGTGCACAGTGCTTGCTTCTGGTATTAACACTGATGCCCTTGATGAGATAACATCAGTGTATTTAGATGCATTGATAGGCTGTCATAGACTCAAGAATCCCATAATAAAACCAGTCTCAAGCACCAAGAACCCAGCCTCCATCTCAAGACCAGTGGGATATAGGCCAACCGGTCCGGTGGCAGATACGAGTCCCCCTCTCCCGGTTCTCACTGTATTTAGTCCTGTATTGTAAAGTTAAAAGCAGGTACCATTTCATTGTGGTTACTACAAGACACTGTAACTACAGGCTCAAGTGTTATATCCATGGCAAGTCAGATTTATTCAAGTTGGCTAAGGTGGAGTGGTTTAACAGAGCCGCTCAGTATACATGTTAACTCAGCTGCCTTTCAACTTCAACTTTGCTATTGAATCAAAAGTTTGACTCCCCAGCTTGCCTCATTTTTCTAGGCCTGCGGCATCACAATATCTTCACTTCCACTTGGATATTGGACCCAACAGAAGGATTCCCATTGAAATTAACCTCCATAACCTGACCCTGAACAGATGATACATGATGTCCAATCCTCCGTGAGCCAGAGATAGAGAAGGCTCCTGAAATTACTGGGCAATAGATACACAAGAATAACAAATACACCCAATTTTCGAGCTGCTCTGCGGAGCTATGGCCCAATATTTGTACCAAGAAATCTCAACTGTCTCAAGCCTGCAATGACAAATTGATCATCAACTCTCCGAAATTTCAGCCATTTGACTGTCATTGAGCTAACGCCTGCAGCACAAATTTCTTAATGTCATCCTATCTACAATGTCCGAGGAATAGTGGTCAGCATTACCTGCAGAATGAAAATTCATGATGGAAATGAAGAGGTCATTAAAACTCACTGAATGTGGTTTCAATGTGGTATTTAGCATCATTTCACTGTGAAATCTGAGTGCAATCCCAATCTTTTGGGCCAACAGGTGTCTCCTGTAATGAAATTGGCACTCTGAGAAGCTTTGCCCACTCTGGGGCTAAGCTCTCTATCTGTCCAGCCAGTTCCACCTATCCGGCCCATCAATCACGTCAAGTTAGACGGGACATGTGGCCCGTATGCAGCGTCTCATTAGAGGGCTTTGATGCCATCCCTCTAGGTATCATTAAATATTGTTAATTATGAGGGACTTTGCCACAGAGTTCTGCTGAGTCGGGTTTCGGCTACACAGTACCTGGTTACCCGTGATTGAGTCAGACGGGCGCCCATCTTCACTGGTTGTTCCAGGTATCGGATCAGCCCAAAATGGAAGGCGGTCGTTACACGTCCGCTCGCTGTCCCGCCTCCCGCCTCATGTCCCAAAAGGGTAGTGATTTTGAGATACGGTTAGAATATGGACACTATTGGCTTGGGAGCTCATGAAATCATATTTCATGCATTGAATACACTGTTGAGAGGTATTTCACTGCTGTATTTGTAGCACAGGACATGTTGTGGTTGGCCAGACAGTTTGGTCATTTCCATCTTGGTAGTGGGACTGGGGGAGCTCTGAATAGGCTTGAAATATTTCAATGTACTATTAGCGGAATATTCAGGTTGGCCGCTGACTTTCCAATGGCTATATTCCTCGATTCTTTCCATTATAGTGATATGTTGTAGCTCTTCAGCCTGAGCCAATGAGGCAGAAAGCCGCTTACAGGCAATTTAGACCCCCTTATACAAGTAATTCAATGTGGAAATATCATTGACGCAACTGGACCTGCGACTTGAGGCTAGCTTGCGATGAACTGTGGCGTAGAACAAATAGAGCCAAATACCATCAGATCCAGGTGCGGGATGCTTATAGCTCCTGGTTTGCAAGCCGGACCTGGTTTATTTTAGTCGGATATCATCTCGGCACACAATGGTCTGTATAAGATCACAATAATTTGACAATAGATCGCTATTTTAGCTGGGAATAACATGAAAGATACTGGTGTAAATCTGCTCATGTCATTGTACCTTGATACGTGGCTGAGAGAGCAGTATAAACCTTCGGATATTGTGCTTGTATGGTGATAAAATACTTTCCATTTGTCCTTTCATTTTATCAAAGCCTCAGTGTGACAATAAACTTACTGATTGTTGTCTGACTTCAAGGTCAGGTTAGAGAGAAACCGGAAGAGATAGAAAGGCTCTGCAAATGTGAGGGTAATACATACGGTGGAGACGGATGATATGTCATTATTCAGAGCGGTTTTATGGAGTTTGGAGAAGAATAGCACTTGCCATTCATGTTCCAAGGACATGAATAAGAGAGATATCATTATCTGTTATGATTATGACCATAGAGTACATGCAAAATCTCATATTCAAGTAGAGAAATAATCTATGTAAATACTCCGACAATAATAATGGGGCTTTGGGCCATGAATCGACCTCTGTGGAGGTTCCGGAGGCGGTTTGATGGTATTTGGTGGTGTTTGTTTTACGCCACAGTTTGACACAAACCTCGCCTCATGGTGCCACTGGCCCAGCGTTCCGTCCATTTCAGCATGAGATGGTTAATAAACATAGAAACTATGACTGGTATGGAGTATACGGGCCCATTCACTCCAGGCCAATAGGTACAGTATTGGTTCCGTTCGGAATCCAGCAGGCATGCAAGTGCTCTTCCAGTTGGCGGTCAATGTTCAATGAATAGCACATATAATAGAGAGTAATTTGCGTCTATACTTGCCCTCCAAAGTGCGGATGCTGAGAGCGAAATTAGCAAACTGTCTGGCCAACCACAACATATCCTATGCTACAAATACAGCGGTGAAATACCTCTCAATAGTGTATTCAATGCATGAAATATGATTTCATGAGCTCCCAAGCCAATAGTGTCCATATTCTAACCGTATCTCAAAGTCACTACCCTTTTGGGACATGAGGCGGGAGGCGGGACAGCGAGCGGACGTGTAACGACCGCCTTCCATTTTGGGCTGATCCGATACCTGGAACAACCAGTGAAGATGGGCGCCCGTCTGACTCAATCACGGGTAACCAGGTACTGTGTAGCCGAAACCCAACTCAGCAGAACTCTGTGGCAAAGTCCCTCATAATTAACAATATTTAATGATACCTAGAGGGATGGCATCAAAGCCCTCTAATTAGACGCTGCATACGGGCCACATGTCCCGTCTAACTTGACGTGATTGATGGGCCGGATAGGTGGCCAGTTCTATATATATTTAACATCCCAAGAATATGAAAACTTTGGCAGAGCAGTGCCAGTGATAGAATCTGGAAAATCCTATTGCATCAGATATCATGAGAATGGGGTCCTCTTGGTTTTATACAATGTCCTTGAGAATATTCATCATTGTAGGGCTTGTATCGCCGCACTAAACAAAGGTCGAGATGTGACGGAAACTCGTGGGAGTCAATGTCCAAAACAAAAATAGGTCGCATGATGTTACCGCCCAGTGAGCCCAACTTACAGATTCACAGAGGTGTCATGTAAGTGATGAGTCGAGGACCTTCAGCCAAAAGTAAGCCATGCGTGTGGCAAATTCAATGACAACAGCAGGTGAACTCAGCATCACATGTCATCGGATGTCGGCCGAGAATCATTAGCGCCGAAACCCGAAACCAACGAGGCTGTGCACACGTGTGTAACTATCCCCTTTGGGGACTTTGATTGCATTTCAACAAAATTGCTCACATCCAACAAACGAGCCACTCACGTGGACTCGTAATTTCAAGAATCAATCCAAGTCGACATTGTCACCGAGCCTTGGAAGAGGGTCTCTCAATGGCTGGAGCCAGCAAGGGGAGGTGTGTCAAGGCACCTGCTAATGCTAGTCATGAGCCATTCTCTGAAGATAATTTGTGAATCTTTGCTTACTATCCTTGCATTGTGATTGTATTTTACCTAATTAGCCAGTTATGGATAGGATACTGATAATTATACTGACAACTGATTTGCATCAGAGGGCCCCAAACTAAGTACCTATCAGTTTACCGTCTACTCAAAGTCTTCTACGGTACGTCCTAACCGTAGTCTCTTTGTGAACCAGAACACGCACACTAACGATGGGGGGCGATCTGCTTGTGGGTACGGAAAACAGAGGCAAAAAACCGCCCCTTGCTAGAACTATCCCATCGGATATGCATGCCAAATCAATTTCATGCGACCACTGAAAGCATGGGTACAGAATAAAATATTAGAAGCATCTCATAGCAGAAATTCTCAACCATGTTTACGGTCTCCCGTTCTGCCACCAGCACTCTCAGAAACAACCCTGGATCTAAAAATCGACCCCGAAAACCAGGTAACATATGATTCAGATTCCGATAGAACTCCGCTCAGCGGCTTACTAGTCTAGTTTCCGGGCACAACAGCGAGGCATGAATCACATCCTCCTGACCCACATAGCAAAAGCGACATAATCTCCATTCTCGTGGCACCATAGCCTTGCCGCGCTCATTCCATCTCATTCTCTCTATAGCCAAAGCGTGTCCTGACAGCATTACATGTACGAAGGCCGGTCTATGTTGCGGATTACTCACTCGAAGATAATGGCAGAAAGCGAGCACTTTGATCAATCTCATGCTGTAAATACACCTCCATTGAGCGAGTAACTTGATCGACCAGCCCCTCAAAGTGTCATGCGGATATATTCTCATCTCTGTTCAGATTCCACAGAACAGGAATAAGCAGTGCCACCATTACTCCTCTCAATTCTGAGGCCCAAGATACATGCCCAGCTCGCGCAAGTGAGACACTCTCCCACATTGCATTGTGTGCCAATCACTTTGGTGACAGTTCCATCACCGAAGCGCCATACTTCAAAGCCAAGATGATCCGACGATACTGAATCGGCTGAACCCCAGTCTCAGTAAACAAAACTGCCTGAACACAATGATTTCCCGTCTCCAACATTCACCTCAGATAACTCAACCAGTGGGGTAGAGGCCACCAAGTGGCAAATACAAGCCCCCAATCTGCCACCTACAAGTGTACCTATTGTCGTAGATTCAGGACTCCAAGAGAGATGAAGAAAAACAATAAATTGTGTTTGGACCCAAGAGCTCGTGGGCGGTCAAACAAATGAAGAACAAGTACACAAAGGCCTGGTATATAACACCACAGGCAAATCATGATGCACCTGTGGTACATGCACCCAGGCTGCACCCAGCTCACACCTAACTTGCACCTGCCAAAATGTGTGCTCCTTTTGGACTTGTTTCACACATGTGATGTGATTGGAGGCTGTGCAGTAAAAACTTGACGCCAAGTTCACACTAGCTACACTCATGTTCTGCCTTTTGTTTTTCTTCAGTTTACATGGTCTGCTATTGTTCATCAGTAGAGTTTTTTAACCCTAACCCTAATTCATACTGATTGATGGCAGAATGCAGAAAATGTAGAAAGAGAGTGATCCCATGGCCTGCCATCAGCATCTCAGCATCACACACACTTGAGAACTGTTGGCTCAAAATAATAACTGTCAACTCTGGGATCTATTAATTGGCCTGGTGACTCAAATCTAAGGTACAACTTAGGTACAGGTTAGGTACAGCCCAGGTGCATGTCCCAAGGTGCATCATGATTTGCCCGCAGTGTAAGAGAAATAACTGAAGGCTATATGTGATGGCAACTGATAATCAAAGATGAGTACAAATGGGGCTTGATTAGCAATCCAACTCCAATAGTACCTGTAGGCTGTATGGGCTGTCCTTCACACTAGTTGATAGGCTGATTTTAGCAGGGAAAGTTGGACACTACCAGCTCAAGCCACTAAATTGCTGGATTAAAATTGAAGAGGATAACCTGTGACAAAGACTAGATCCAAATAACTACTTATTCCTGAATGCTCATGTCATGCTGTCCTTTGTAGCTGCTCACCCTTGAGCTTTGGTTGATGGCTCATAGCTCAGGACAGATAACTCACTTTGAACATGGTAACAACAATTTGGAAATTGATCGCTGAACCACCATGTGTGAACTCACATTATGGCTAGATGGTGTCTACTGCAAGATATGAACTTCAAGGTAAAAGGTAGCAGGCAAGCCATCAGCTGAAAAACAGGCAAACAGAGGACCTTTCTATGGTCAGGCAATGGTCCAAGAAGCAAATGATGTAAACAACAGTACAAAAAAGGTTTGGCCTTGGAAAAAAGTGGGCATCCATCAGCAATTCAGGCTTGTCCATGGGTTACAGAGAACCCTCTTCTCCTTTGGAGAGTTCAGGGAAACTGTGTCTTGCTGTCACCAGGGGCCGAGGCCGAGGCATTCCAAATGGAATGCCTTATAGGAATTCCCAAGGCATTCCCGATCATCATGGCCAGCTGTCACGGCCGGAACCAGGAAAGAAGCAGGGTTCGGGTGCAGTTGGCCACGGGCGCTGTTTTGGCAACAAAGCTAGCTCACAGCACCTTATATCTTACGCCCACTATCTCAGTTCAATATGTACCCTCTCCATCTTCAAAAGAAGGAAGGAATAAGTGAGGTCTTGGTGGAAATAAGGTTGATTGGATAGTCAGGTTGCTTGGCAGATTCTGCCTGGGACAGTTTTATGTCCGTCTTGATTTTATTTTATTTGCTCATACCGTTGCTGATTTCTCTCTAGATATTTATCCTGTTTCTGATAAACCATTTATCTCTTTTTTGCTATACTGCTATTGTGCTCTCACCCTGACTGCTCTCACCATCATTCACTGTCACTTGGCCTCAGCTTTCCAGGTGCTTGCTTACTATATTGCAATGACAATTCAAAGAACGGTGTCATGTTCCAAATCTCTTTGTTCCCAAATCTTTGAGCTTTCATGTGATTGACAATAGCTGGCTCTGACAGCGGGCATCACGATCAGGAATGCCTTGAGAATTCCTGCAAGGCATTCCATTTGGAATGCCTCGGTCTCCGCCCCTGGTGTGTGAAAACAATACAACAGAGAGACAATTGAGGAATCAAGTTAGGATTTATCCTCAAGCAATGGTATGATAGTCTTCATAGAGCTCAGCCAGTGGCTTACCACTGACCAAGAATGAATGAGCGAGCTTGAATGCAACCTGAATGAGGGAACAGAAAATGAGAGCAGGAAAAGGAAAAGGCTGGGCAAGTGATTTTTTGCTATGTGACTAGCCCTATTAAGGGCGGTCTTGGTGCAGCTCTTAAAATGGCTCCCTCTCAACAAATGAGTTGACAAGTCAGGCTAGTAACCATTGAAGCTAGAGATCCCTCAAGGGTGTTCCAAACTGAAGATGGTAGATGGGAGCAAGGGATGACGCAGGCAGGCTGTGCACCCATGATATACCCCCATTGGGTTCTTTGATGGATTAGACTGAATCTCTCTGTGTCCCAACAAACAAGCCCCATGATCATCAGATAATTGCATATTGGTGCTGTAACTAACAGACAGTGACAATGAAAACATGACCAAAAAACCAAAAATGCGTTACTCACAGACTACAACTCATCAAATCAACAGAATAAGGCAATGGGAAGGGAAGTTTGTTAAGAAACAAAAAAGTGGCAGCAGTCGGGATTGAACAATAGACCGCACGATGGGCAGAAGAGTCACGTGCGGTACGCCGGCCGCTCCTTCCCCTTTAGGTTCTCCGTTGCGGCTCTCCTGAATTTCCCTCACACACCCAACAAACGAGCCACTCACGTGGTCTCGTAATTGCACCTTCTCCAGCATGGCCAGGTTAGATGCCACTGAGTCAATAATAATATCACAGGCATGATACAGATCCACTTGTGCCATATACAGAGTCCGAAACTCCCATGCCGAGAGACTCCCAACAATCTTTTCGATCCCCAGAGCTGATCTTGCCACATTTGCGGCTTTCTCTGTGTTCACAATGTAATGCTCCTTGAACATGTGACCCCCCCTCGGGCTGGAACCATGTCCCAACGTACTTGAACTTTGCCTCCTTTTTCAAAGCAGCACCATTCAATGTCACCCTTTGGTCCACAATTTTCCTATCAATCCAACTCTCTCCGAAAACGCTGTAGCCGCACTGTTGGTATAAATGGGCCATGGTTTGATTGATGAGATCACTGTCAAGATGTCCTGACCACTATGTGACAACGAAAGGCGAGGATGTTGGACGGTTGACTTCATTGTTGACTTGGTTGTTTATTTACTCTTTTCCTTTTATCTTATCTTATCTCCACTCTACTATTTAAACCTACGATCAGTGTTTCACCACCTCAGTCTTTCCCTTTATGACTGAGATGATTCTCCTTTTACATCCTATTCTATCTCTTACTGACAGTACCTATAGTCTCATTGATTTGTTTGACAGAACCTCACCATACCTTGTTATCGTTTAACAGAGGATTCTCATGGACTTTGATATGTGAAAGATACGTTAAGAACCTCGACTGTTCAATGTGCGTAAATTTATCGTGACGATGGCAATTTGTTTTTGTTCGAGTCAGAGGCATTTCAGCTGGAGATGTCACCCTACTCAGTAGTGACATGCCATCCTCCATCACCCTAGAAACAGAAACATTCCATTCATAATTTCATAACCCTCCAAGGATAGAGGTTATTGAGCTTTTGCATACCTGAACCATGCAGAAATACTAATGTTGATGCACCAGGGTCCAGGCTTCATTTCACAGATGTGTCATGTGAGTGATGAGCCGAGGACCTTACTTCAGCCGAAAGTAAGTCAAGCATGCGGCAAATTCAACACTGCCATTGCAGTGCCAACTGTTGTCAACAGCATGCAAACTGACACCGGGGGCAAGGCCCAGAGCACTCCTTTTGGAGTGCCTTACGGTCATGACCGAAGCACTCCATCAGCACTCCCGCTTCAACTTCGGATTTTCTCCCATCAGCTGTGAAAAGTGGAGTGATGATGGAGTGATAAGCGAGTGCCTCGGTCATGACCGTAAGGCACTCCAAAAGGAGTGCTCTGTGCCTTGCCCCCAGTGTGAGTGTCACATGTCATCGGATGTCAGCAGTTCCATTGGGAATTGGAACTAATAAAATGTTACACCCCGAATTTTTCATCCATGATGCAAACACATATGATCTAGGGCCTTTGTTCCCAGTTAAAAGAATCAAAGCGGCTGGAGAACTTTTCAAAGAGATCCAGGACAAAGGAGACAAGAGATACATTGATGATGAAATCATTGATTAAAGTGCTGTTTACTGGCTACTGGTAACTGAGCTGATATGTAACACTATTATGGTCTAATTCTACTGTAATATGGAAAGATTTAACCGTAACCCTGTAGAGACATCCATTTTCCACTACATCAACTTTCCCTTCTGTCTCTTTCCGACCGTCGCCTTCAGATCCGGCCTCTCAGGAGTGTATCGGGAGCTACTGCTACGACTTTGTGCAGAGGCGACCAGTCCGGAGACTGGTGTAACTCTAAATGCACGGCAACGTGGACAGTACCCAACCCTCGTCTTGGTTATATGACGATGTTGGGCGCCGAGGTTATTTTGGGAAAACCTCAAGACGCTCTTGACATACCGCCCGAACTCCTTCCAGGGGGTTCCTACTGAAGCGTAAGGTGTGAAGAAAGTGACTAGGTAGATTGTGGAGTGGTGATATGGATGGGTGTCTGGTTCGGGGGGAAAATGGTTTGTTGGTCGTTGTGGTGTTGGGCCGTATGAGCCTAAGAAATTAGAGCATATAAAATCATAGCATATAGACATAACCTGTAAAAGAAAAGAGACCAGTGCATAGAACAGTGTTATGTAAGCAAGGAAATGAGAAATGAGAAATGAAAGGAGAAAATGAAAGAAGAAAATGAAAATGAATGAAAGGAAAGAGAGAAAAGAAAAGGAAAAGCGAGATGGATAGGTGAAATGAGATTGTGAAGAGGGATATTAGAAATGTTGTAGGTGTTCAGTCATCGTCATTTGGTTTTGGCAGGGTCACAATTCGCATCTGTGGGAACCGGTTGGTGTCCTTTATGTAGATGAGCAAATGTCGAATGCCTTTTGGAGTCGCAAGGAGTTGGTAAAGCGAGTTGGCGTTGCATCCGTCCATGGCTTATCTCAATTGAGCCCATTGTTCAGTGTATCATTGGCAGAAGAAGAAGAAATGATTGATATCTTCTTTACAATGACATCTGGGGCATTGATAGGAATCGACTTCAGCTGACTTAATTTTAAAAAGCCAGTTTTTTAAGTGGTGCATTGCCTGCTCTAAGTTGGACAATGATGGTACAGTAGAGCTGGACTGAGGGAGTTCTGTGATCGTCTTGTAGATATTGTGAATGGGTGTTTTGTTGTCCAGTTTCGCATATCTGGTGCTTTGTTTGGATGTTCGCCATTCCTGATCCCATTTCCTCTGCAGTTCCTTGTTGAACGTGGCTTTTAGCACTGCTATGCTGTGGGGAACTGAGGACCGGAAAGGTTCTGGTAAGGATGCTGGGTTCGAGGAATCTTGCTCTGCTGCTCTCTTGGCTTCTCCGTCTACCTCTTCGTTACCTGGGACATCTGAATGACCAGGGATCCAAGACAGGTGGATCTTGATGTCTGGGAGCTGACGAAGTGTGATTGTATTGTGTCATGGAAGGTAAGGAGTAAATTTTGACCTGACTGCCGTTTGGGGTTGGCCATGGCTGTGATCAAGCTCTGATTGTCGATACCCACGAAGATACTCCATATCCTGTGCTGTGATGGAATGGAATGAATTGCCAATGTTGCTCCAATGACTTCTCCCTCAAAAACGGTGTGCTCGTCTCCGCTTCCCAAATATAACTGTCTTGTCAGATTCTGTCTCCCTAGAGCAATGCTCGCAGCTCGAGCCATCACTGAAAAGTTGAATGTCATCTTCTCTTCTGCGACTGAAGTTGGCTATGGCTTCCTTCTTGTTAGGAGCGATGTTGAAGGTGAAGTTTCTGACATAGCCGGGACTAGTAGCGATGGGCTGAATTGTCCCAATCTCCCCATTCTTGGGAAGCAATTGTTGGAATGCTTCAAAGAGATTGTGCCTTGGCGCTCGATGGGATTTGAGAAACAGATATCGGTAAACACGTTTCACAAATGGATGAAGAGGGTGTTTATCTGGTAGAGTAGCTATTCGTAGGGTGGCTGCAAAGCAGAGCTTCTGTAGCATGAGATGCAGAGGTAAGATTCCAGCCTGAATGTCAAGGAAATCCATCACAGTGGTACGGATAGCCCCCGTGATCGCTATCGCTGCCAGTCGTTGGACCTTGGTGAGAAGGTTGAGGAAAGCAAGGTTACCTTTCCTTGTTTTATGTCCTTCTACCGTCCTGACTGGATTGTACCAGACATCCAAGGCATATGTCATTTTGGGAAGCGTAACTGATTGATATAGCTGGCGTAGATACCGATGTGGCATCCCTACGGTTGGTCAAGCT
Organism: Mycena floridula; assembly: GCA_029320655.1. NCBI lineage: Eukaryota > Fungi > Basidiomycota > Agaricomycetes > Agaricales > Mycenaceae > Mycena > Mycena floridula. The sequence continues at coordinate 363,418 of JARIHS010000045.1, read as the reverse complement.
AGCCTTCCGCATGCTAGGACATATTTCTTCCCCTTGGCTGCTGCCGCATGAGCTTGCCATTTGAAATTGACCTGGTCGTCGATGATGACTCCGAGCAGCTTGGTATGTGTGACTGGTTCAATTGCAGTTCCATTCCAGCTGTAAGGTGTTGATGGAATCTCTCGTCGTTTCAGGGCCATCCATAGTAATGCAAATTTGGTGATCTCAAAATTTGAATTGTGAGTCGAGGACCAGGCAATGGCTCCCCTCACTAGCGGTGCCACAAGATATACGTACGGTGAATGCAGGAGCTTTGTCCCCATATAGTAGTCTGTCTGGATGAAGGAACCAGGATCCTAGATCCTCCATCAGTGGTGACTGCAACAAAGCAATCAGGACCAATCCAGGATGTCCACATATTTTGGGATTTGGGCGCCAATGGGACCAATTTAGCGGAATAGTAAGCCAGAAAGGTGGTGCTTGCAAGTTACCTTAATGAATAGGTGAAGGAGATTGTCTTCACGAGTCAGAATTGTCGGCTCGTTTGTTGGGTGGGGGCATTTTAGGATATCTGCCAAGAAGTTCTAAATGGGGATATCCACGTGCTGAAAAGTCACACGCCTAGCTTTTCTTGTGTAAGCGCCCAACACACGCCTGTCCTTGTTCGTGTTATTCTACTCCGTCTGAAGCGATTGAGTGCGGAACTGGGGAACAGATTATTATATAAGATACCTTCTATGCCACCAGAGTAGCTTCGGTATGTCTCGCTTGCATCACCTGACTGAGTCTCGGACATTACAGTCAACATCAGTGGCGCAGCTCATCATGGAGAGCTGTAAACATGTAAAGTCCTGAGGACTCATCCCTGCTGCTAAAGGTCGGCCCCTGACCACACCGGTTTAATGATGGTGAATCTTGCAAATAGACTGCAATTATGGGATGGAGAAAAACATGTTCTGAACCTTAGATAAGTGAGCCAGGACAGAATTCTGCCTGGCTGGTGCCTGGTGGAGTTTATATTATATATATGTGGAGGCCACCTACTCTGTCAAACTCACATATTCTTAGACTAGGACCGGAATCAAGTCTCATTTAAACTCTATTCCGCACTGCCATTCTGTCTTTTTTTCATTTCAAGACCAGGTTCCAACGTGGACCTGATCCATCCTCAGATTTCTTTGTGACATTTGAAGAGTCCGACTGGTGAAGAACTTCATATTGTACTGTACAATGTACATATTGATATTAAAAAGACAGGAAAGGAGAACAAGACAAGAAAGGAGAACGAGCACTTGATATGCATGTAGAAGCCACTTAGAGTATCCTGATACCTAGATGTGGCCGAGCAATGAGCAGTCGCTCGTGTGCTTCGGCTTCTGCCGTCGGATCACAACGTGCCGGAGACTTGAACTGCAGTGTCTCGATGAATGGACCCAAATGCTCCGGTTGGGAGGCCATTTGATCCAGAACTTTGAGTGGAATACTGCAATTGAGCGACAGTACCGTGAGCGCTTGTGCATTGGTGAGCAGATTGACCACAAGGTTCGCCTTGGGAGGAGCGACTTGTAGGTCAATGAAGAGCTTCTTGAGTGAAGGATAAGCCTGGACATAGGTTGCAAGGCGAGCGAATGAAAGCTTTCCATCAATGATGAGCACTGTAATACCTGGAAGACGAAGTCGATCCAGAATGACAGTCACATCATTGGCATCTCCCATTATCGTCAAGCTCTGAAGTTTCGGCAATTCAACCGTGGCCCCGAGCAGCTTATCTCCTTTGTACACTCCAATGGTGCATTTCCTGAGGTTGGTCATGGCTGGTAATACCGCAAGGCTATGCTGTTCAACACATGGAACAAGAGTTTCGGTATAAGTGGTAATCTGGGACCAAGGAAGGGCGCAGAGAGGAATGACCTCGGGATCCCCAGAGATCGACGTCAATCTGGGGGCAAATTTGAATAGAGAATATAACGGGGAGCGGGTTACAGTCGCGAAGTCGACATGACTATTGAGTGAAATGTCAACATGATCGAGAATATCCAATGAAGCTCGTATTGGCGACAAGCATGAATAGAAAGGGACTTCCGCAGAACAGAAGAACCGCCTCCACCGAAAAGAGCTCGAATGAAGAACTGAAAGTACCGGTGCCGTAGCAGATATCATGTTGGTCTTCAATGCGACGGATAAAGGGTATGCCCCTGATCGTCTGAGCTGAAGACCTAGCAGCAATGCTCGTTTCCGTCCATTTGCCCCATCAGAGAAATCCCCAGACTCTCCCAAGAGTCTTACATTAGTCCACAGGGGCTGGTGAGATGTCGCTGTGTCCCTCCATATCCTGCATACCTGTGCGAGTCTCCAGGCACTAGTGGTGGACTTGAAACTGAGCGATGAATTGACTTGATCCCTCTTCGAGGGAATTACAACTGCCTGGAAAATATTGCGGAGGACGTCCGGCGGAATCCGTCGAACGGCTCGAAGGATGTTCCTGTCACACTTGATTACATGCGTGACATGAAACTTCTCACACTCTAGCGCCTCCATTCGCTGTCGCAGCATCGCCATCTCGCCGTCAATTTCCCCCAGACGAGAGATATTCGTCCTGAGATCGCCAGTCAGCAGCTTCTCTTGACTGTCGTTGGGAATGAGGTCGGAAAGAAATAGCGCCGTACGAGTCATGTCCACGGCGGCCCGGTCATCATCCAGCGAGATACCGAGGATATGATAGTCGCAATCGGGACAGTCATATGAGGTCATTTTCTAATGTAAAGTCCAGGTCAACCCCAAGGAATATTCCTGGATCATACCTGAATTGACGACGATGGTTGCAGAGAAAGAAGAGACGTCACCATGAGGCTGGGCTTCGTTGCGCTTTTATATACTGCGCCATGAGGCTCTACTGCAATCCAGTAAGCGCTTATGCAAAGAAGCTGTTCAAATGCGGCTAGAGATGCGGCGTCTATTTCAACGAAGCTGTCAAAAACAGCTTTCGAACATCGCCTCCAGTCCGACGCTCGCAGTTCTACTCAGCTCCAAGTCCGTGAAAGCCCATACACGGTTATCAATGACATTCTGCAAGATACTAAAGAGAAATGAGAGATAATAATACCTGAAGCTAACAAGAATTTACTATCCCAGGCATAATGGCGGGATTTCCTGTTTTGAGCGAGCCAGATAGAGGTTTACATAGACAGACTGACCTGCGAAGCGAGATTGAGTGTCGTCGGAATTGACTCATTATCATTTTACTTTGCAGAATCTTGTCCAGTAGTGCTTGGAATATAGGCACTCATTGTTTGATGTATTCGCCTTGATAACTCGTCTTTTTAGCGATATTTTCATTCAATCCGGACTCAATCAAATACCTACAACAATCTGATCAGCCGCAACACCGAGCGAGCCCGAAAGAACCCATGCCAAGGCACATGAGATTCAGCGATAGCCAGTGAATAAGTAGTGTCACTGTTCTCAGCAGAACCTAGCGCGTAGAGAATTTATAAATCCTTAAAATGAGTACCGGAATACTGGCAGAAAAGATCTACCCAAACTGCACCAAAAAAGAATTGAGCGAACTCCACGGAAAGGAAGTCGCCGTCGACCGTAATTTCCAAAAAGGACTTACCGAGCGGGGCAAAAGATCCGATCAAATCTAAAAACACAAGGCCACAGTCGGCTCTAGCGGCGCTAGGTAATGTGCAGTACTTTTCAATATCTCAATCAGCACGCACAGAACTCTCTGACTCGATGTAAAGCATGCTTGAACGGCTCCAATAATTTTGGGCTCTGTGGGCTAGCAGATTTCGTTGTTCCACGCGGCTTGGCACGACAACTCCTTCTGGACATGCCGGTTGCAAGACCTCAAGTTTTATTGGTGCCCAAATCTTTCAGAGAGGGAGAGAACAGACCGCCATGAGCCTTCAAAGCTCTTTATCACATGGACAAAGATTTGTGACTCCAGCGCCACCCGAGAACAACGAGTTATCGATAGGCATATCATCTTTACGTCACACCTGTCTAAAATCTCCCAGTATATACATATTGGGTGCGTTAGCCTGGTATAAATACTCGGTGCTTGCATCATGTTCCCCCAATAAAAACACTCATCATGGATCTCAGCAAAATTCTTCTACCACAGAATGTGCCCGTGCGGTCTCCCTGGCGCCCAAATTTGGATAGGCCTCGAGGCTCCGGTGAGGCATATTCTGATGGTGAGATTTGAGCGCTCAAAAGTGCTTGCAGGGCAGGGAATGAATTCTTACTCAACTGCACCTGTGCCAACGCCACCTCATGTTCATGTGTCAGCTCTTGCTCGCCGACCAGACGGTCCGAATCCCTTCCAGAATGAAATACCGTCGATGCAACAGACTCGGCCGGTCCATGTTCCGGTCGAAGGTCCGCATCAATCGACGCATCAATCAGCACCGCCGCCAGGGCATCAGAGTCACTTGATGCTCGAAGTTCAACGGAGTGTACTTACTGGACCGCCTCGATCTAAACCTATGAAACTCAATGCAAGCATCTTAAAATTCAGACCGGTTTGGACTCCGGAGGATGCTGCTCGAGGTCGAGTTCACGCTTGTGCGTTTTGTCGGCGTAACAAGACAAAGTGCATTAGACCATCAGTAGATGACGAAGATCCACGTTGCGTGTGGGTACGGCTGATTCACCTCTGAATGATTCTGACTTTTGTTTGCAGGCGCTGTCGGAACACTCCTGGAGCGACGTGTTAGTAGCTACGGGTCCGATCTATCAGCTCGTTTGTTGGCCTAGAGAAAAATTATGGAGGCCCAAATCAGAGAACCTATTCTATAGCCAATTGAGTAACGCTTGGTGCGACCTTTCGCTCTGTCTTCAACATTAATTGCCTGTGCCTGACACCTGTCATTGTCAAATTCCCGGCCTCTTTAAACAAATAGTGACGTTGATTGTGGAATATCAGCGTGGCTGGAAGGGGCAGGATCTATTATTAATGGATATTAGTGCATATGCGCTGTAATCTTGGGCCTGATTGAGAATACAGTCCTTGATCAAGTTCATGACTCTAACTTACATTTCTTGTAGCGCTCATTTCCTTTGCTGATCTGAATCCCATCCTTCCTGGTTGCTTCCTGGCATAGAAGCTGGTGTGGAATGAAACTCTCAAACCCTCATGAAGACAATATGAATACCAATCCACACTAGTTGAGGAAGTGATCTCGAATCTTGGCGGTCATGCGCCACATATCCATTGAATCTTGCGCTGTTGACTCTCAATCAATATGCAATAGTGCTTTCGATGGCCTTCCTGAAAGTATCAAAGAAACTCCCGGAGACAGACATTGTGTTCTCTGATGCAGTAGCAAAATTAGCTCCAGAATGATCAAGCCTGGTGGGAGCCGAACCCCGATCAGGCATCGGATGGACAAGATTACTTTGTATCGCATGTCCAATGATCAGATATAGCTCAAATGGTATCAACAGGAGCTCAAATAGCCTTGCCACAGTGAACAGCGCTGCACAGAGAGCATGGAAACCCCACATGACACAATGTCCTCAGCTGAGCCAGTTTTAATGGGTCCACCGTCATACTAAAATATCTGGAAACTGGAAGCAGATGAGGTTCAAGATCTTGCTTGATTTTCTGTGCTGCATCGGATCTTTACTCTTCTCACAAGCTCGAACCCGAATGGAACTAAAAAAACCTCAACGGCCTTCGAATAATGCAATCACCGCTGTTGAGGGACTGGCGTTCGCTACAAACAGATCTAGATGACCGCGACAAGATGAAATGCATTGCCGCTGACAATACGTTAAAGGAGTACAAAGGTACCTTCAACGCAATGGAACGTTTCATTCCCAGGCTACAGGCGCTAAGAGGAGAAAAGCCCATGATCCCAGGGATCAAACTGTCATCCCGTACGAGCCAATAACATGGCGGTCAGACTTCACTTTTGCTGATTGAAAGGCAACACGTTCGGGACTATCAGCGTAGAATCATGATGCGCACCTACTCAAACATTCAAGACTTGCCAATCGACAACCAGGAAACCGGAAATCCAACGGCCACTGACTTTCTCACAGCAAACTATGAAGCAAGACATGCAGTTATCCTTATTTTTCCGAGTCTCTGCTGATAGAAGAACATAAGGGGACGATAAAGAAGCATAGGATCAAGATCTCTGCGTATTCCTGCTAGTTCGATATGGAAACAGTATCGCTTCGGGCATGCCCGACGCGTACATCGCCACACCTCCAGTTTGCTCGGCTCTGACCATCCAAGATTGGATGAGAATTTGAAGGAAACTTGGTATTGGATGGTCAAGAAGGCTTGGAAAGGACCTGGGTAGCTTGGCGGAGGTATAAAAGGGCCAAGATTATTGTAGAGGAGAGAGAGCACATTTCATTTCCTAGAGACGGAAGCCCCCAATCGCGACTATAGATATCAAGTCACATCCGTGACATTGATTCGGTTGCAGACAGACTCACCTGGAACCAAGTCGAGCTGGGAACCATCGGTGGCGCAGTTACAGCTGCTGGCGACATGAGAACACCCCAGGTAGTTCCGTAGGGTTTCCAGAGATCCACCACTTTACCAAATAGCCAAAATCAAACATAGACTCTACCGAGACCCTGAAAAATGAGATTTCACAGAAACACCTTGGTGCTGTGTGCTTTAGCCGTCGACAGACCTTGAAATATGGCAGGACAGCTCGCCGAATATTCCTCCATTCCAATATACGAAAATCTAAAAATATTGGTTATTTTCCCGAAAAACGCATCAGGAATGAAGTTTGAACAGTCGAAGCAAAGACGCGTATTGGTCACGAGCACTGATATGTGACATCACGGTGATTCAATTCAGTCACGCAGCATGTAATGGCTGTTAGCCAGAAAGTGGAGAAAGAGCAGCAACTAATAACTAACGGTCACACGGCTCTCGTGTGATTTGAGACCAACGGAACTGCATACAATGACCTGGAAGATTTTAAGGCAACGCAAAGACTCACGGTGATTCAGGCTGATTACGGACCCGAAAAATCTCCTATCTTGCAATCGGGTCATGACTATATAAGGGGTTCATTCTTTGACTTGAACCAAATCATCGACGCTCAGACCAGTCTCGACATATTGTTTGTTCCAGTTATTGGCACAACTTCCTGTACTGAGGTTTTACAGAAGCATGGCAGGTGTAACCTCATCTCCTATTGACAGACTTGCAACCGGGATCCTCGAGCTTATTGTCTTGGAGGGAGGCAAATCCTGGGACAGGGTCTCTGGCCGTGATATGAAACTCAGTGGGTCAGAAAAATCCAAAAACGAAGGAGAATTACGCTGCTCACCTGCCCTTGATATGAAATCATTTCCATGGGTCGCTGGACAAGTCTCCTCTCGGTGGCGCCAGATTGCTCTCTGCTTTCCAGAGATGTGGTCTCAGGTGTGGCTGGAACTGCCACGGTGGTCCCAGAGACCTATGCCCATGAAGTGCGGAATCAGGGGGCCGGAGATGCCGTGGTCTCCGAGTTACGCACAAATTCTAGAGGAGCGTCTCCTTCGCGCAAAGAATTTTCCTCTCCAAGTGACGATCATAGTCTATTTTGAATTGCTTCATCGGGAATCACTGAGCTACAAGGCCATCCCAAAACTGCTCTCCATCATTGGTGCTCATTCAGAGAAGTGGAAGGATGTATTCTTGTTCATCAACAATGAGACCATGACTCAAGCATTGTTCAACCAAGTCAACGGTCATGTCCCATCTTTGGAGATCTGGAAGTTATACAAATTTCATCCAATCACCAATATTGTAGCTCCCAGCCTTCGCGAATTCGCTATACGAGGAGCCTCCTGCATTCAGGCGTTTCCACAGTGGTCCCAGCTCAAACGAATTACCATTCATCGTGATAGCGCTTCCAATGAAGAAATTTTTGAGGAGCTCTCGGTCCTACAAGGGTCGGAACAGCTGCTAGAGCTGGATATCCAGCAAACTGGGTTCAATCATCCTTCAGCCGATCTCAAATTCGACCATCTTCGCCTACTCCGCTGCTTTCCATCGAGTTTGGATGTATTCACCTCACTTTGGGCGAAAACCTATCAGGATTCATAAAGCGTGCGTCCCCTCTAGCTCTCACAACTTTAATTCTCCCGCCTCTCCCGGCTTCGAGCGACGCCAGCGGCTTCAAGGAGATTCTTAACATGTTGCCTATGTTACAGGAGCTCACGATGGATCGGGTCTTGAAGTCCGATACATGGTTCGCACTCATGGTATTCATGAGAGCAGACTTGATCTCTCTGGATCGTACCCCGATACCCCATCTTCAGCACCTGTCTGTCAACTACACTAGCTACGGCGGCGACTTTTGGGAGGGAATTTTACCATGGATCAACATGGTTGAGTCACGCTTTTCCTCCCAGTACGGCTTTCCACGGCTCAGATCTATCGAGATCAGTGGCACAGCGGCGGATTCGGATTTACTGTGTAACACGCGATTCGGGCCTGCTGGTACTCTTTGCTTCTACTTCTTTCAGTCAGGACTATATTCAGATTAGATTAGATTGTTTACATACACGTGAGATATCTTCTTTTTACACCAAAACTCTACCTCGAATATTCTACGAGCGCTCTAGACGAACGCCTCACGAGCTCCTAGCGTAGCTGGTTACATTCGAGGATTGGCTTTCCAGCCAGAGATTGGTAAGAAGAGCTAACGAGCTCTTTAGGTTCTGGAATTGTCGTCCCCGTTGGATTACCAGGGAAGGACAATATATCGTAACCCTCGTTCTACGGACGAGCTGTTACATACTGGGCATGAAGATGCGCCTCGGGGAGCTGGAACGTCAAGGACTAGACATTCTACAGTTATGGATTAATTGACGTCATAGAATCCAGCATGGACAGAGTTGAGATCAACAAGGTATTTCTCGGTTCCATGAATGGATCCATTTATGATATACATGTACCTGCTTCTATTCAGTATAAATGGACCCGGACGAGAATACTATTTGCTTGTGTCACTGAGCCACAATTTTCAATCTCGGTTACGAGCACAAACTTCGCCAAGTTTTTCCGCGTGAGAGATCCAGAATTGATGCTGATGTCACATATTGTCACAGCGACATGTTGACTAAGAAAAAATCAATAGTCTCAAATATAATGAGGTACTTGACAATAATAATGTAAGATTTCATGATGTTCTATTGGGACTGAAAAAAACAGAGGACTTGTATCTGCCACTGGAATGGTTGGCCTCTATCCCAGTGGTTGGGATACATTAATGGCAGGATCCGGCCTCTTCTTTACTGCCTACGCAGCCAAACACCAATTCTGTCCCTCAAAGATCTGTGTTGTATCGCTGAAGGAGCAGCTACCAGTGGGAATGGGGACATATACCAAAATTCACTAGCAGCATACCTGATATAGTACGAGCAGATTCACTCGCTGAAAAAGGCTCTCTAACACCTAACGCCTCTGGCGCTACGAAGAATTACCTTGCGCCACAGATTAATTGATAAGTATAAAAGCGGCTTGCGGTCCAAGAAGGCTCATGACATGCTGATTTTCTACTCTAGGCACTGACTTTGTCTCTGGGAAAGATGTAATCACAGATACCGATGAAGAGAGATTTGAGAAAAATTGGATAAAATGATCCGTTGGTGCTGCAGTATATCAAATACTAGACTCAATGTGGTATCGACCTTAAAAATGAACCGTACTCGGCAGTGCAAGATGCACCAACGCCCAACAATCACCGATGGATTGATGTACTGGTATTTGACAATGAACCAAAGATGTGCCGCTCTGTCTCTCTGTCTTGTAGGCCAGTTCCAACAAGCAACTGAAACGGAAAAGACCGCCGCATAAAACTCAAAAAAAAAAGTATGATTTCATCGTTATCATATCGGTGAATAGGCCAGAGCGACTATACCGGACTATACCGGACAAAGTGAGACCGCGATAGCCGAGAAGATAAGAGATCAATAACTTGCATAAGAGAGCGCACGAGGTAAAGCCGAAAACATGCGGTTCAGCATGTCCACTCTCGCTGCCTGAGATCTCTGTTATGAAATTGTCAGGCGGCGTTAACGAGTAATGGCCAAAATGATATCCGGCGGGGATCTGGTACCTCACATTCAACACCCCTGTAGGCAAGAAATCGGCAGCGCCGCCATCGAGTCGTACGCAAAGATGAACGAGAAAAACTTGCAATAATGGGGCTCATGAAACTGTCCAGCGCAGTATCGAAACTACCAAAAATCCCATCAGTTGGTCCAAGGTGAGAGCTCAATGAGATTGAGAGACACACTCTGGGCAACATGCACAGAAATTGCAATGCCACAATTACGACTCTCAATGGGCTTCATCCCGGCGAGTCTGAGACTGATCTAGGAGACAAAGTATAGCATCCGAACAAGGTTCATATCGTGTCACCGAGCAGGAAAATTCCAAAGTACTTTGTCAGCTGGCCCATTGCTCGGAAACTTGGTCCCCCGGAATGTTCATTCTAACCTTCCTTGTGATATATATTGAGAAGACCGAAAAATGGTGACAACACCCAGTGAAATCAGAGAGATCTTGAGATGTCCCGCTCTCAAAGCAATGTACACAAGTATAAGGTATCCATTGCAGATCCATGGCATCCAGGGACAAATTAGTCATTCTTGTATTGTCCCTCTCTCGCATGATTGGATATATGCTAAAATTTCAGCATCCAGCCAAAAAGCAATGACTGGATTAGATTGGATTTTCTCACTTGCTCATGTGAATGTCATTTCAGTACTTCTTCTCAGTATAGTCCAATTTTCCTGAGGAGATTATTTTGCAATTACTATAGTCACGGACAATCCAACGATGTGAGATACATCAGAATAACTACGCATCTGTCACCTCCGCGTCCCAACCTCCATCTATGCGTGTCCTCCACCTCGGCATCACCGGCATTACATCTCCGCACACGCCTGCCACTTGGCCGACTACACGGAGATACGCATCGACAGCATCCATCGACATCCACACACAACCATCATCCTACCCATCTATGGGTCAGTTTCAGCCGTTTAAGAAACGATAGACCGCATCAAAAACTCGTCCTCTTTGGCTGAGTTTGAATATTATGTAGCATTGTTTATACAAAACAATTTTACCATGTCGTCTCAGTTGACAGGAACTTTCCTCAATCATACCGGTCATACCTACAATCCAACGCTTAGTGCAAGCCGAATTCATTCTATCACTGGTGTCAGCGAGCGCACTCGACGGCATCTGCGACAGACATACAGAGAAATCAGCATTCTTCCAACTAATCATTGCTCTGTGATCCATGCATACATTGTAGTAAGTTAGACCAGTCTCATTTACATTCGGAAACCTTGTCCGAGCTTGTCCGGCACTGATTTCTGATGAAATCAGAATAAAATGAAAATAGTATCCCCGCACAAAGTTATCTCCGTAATTCATGTTATGCTTGCGTTACGCGCTGACGATGGTCTTTTGCAAGATCAGCAAGGACCTCAAAGTGATTTTCCATCAGACAAAAGGCTGCCGGACAAGGTTTCCGAAAAGAGCCGTAAATAGTATTTCTTTTCCCATACAGAAATGTACCGGGAAATCAGACAGGATAATGATTCACACACTCATGAGGCATTAGCGCCATCTCATTGCCTCGGTACCCCATAGAATGATTTTAATAGATGCTGAACTTTGTTTTTACAAAAGTAATGGTGTGAAATAATGAAGACCAGTGAAATAGAGGCCGACAAGCGGCAGGTACGAGCCCCCCATTTCTTTGGCTCTCTTCACCAAGTTGTGTGATCAGTGAGAATAAGGAGAGATGAGAAATTGCATGCTGCTCATTGTATACCTGCGGTACACTCCTCACAGCACCCAGGCTGTATCCCGGGACCTGAACCTCCACTGAAGCCAAAATAGCTAATAAATTGATAAATATTCCGTCAAAGAACCACAACTGGTTCTCTGGTACAATGCAAGTCAAAGGAAAGAGGTGCCCAGAGTAGTCCTGTTGTTAGTGCGGTCAAAGCGGCGTCATTCTGATGTTCTGTAATTTCGGAGTTTGAATTGGCCTGTCCTCATCTCCTGGGCTGTCGAGTGCCTTCTCAATGCGAAATGTCGCAATTTTGGAGCATAAGGCAATGTATTGTGTGCTAAAGCATATTTTGGTCAAACAATATCCGAGGTTATATAGGATGCGGGGCCAGAATGACAGAAATGGGCAATCATATGGTATTTGATTTTTACAGCATTTCAGAGACGCCTAGCAAGGCTGAAGAGTGACATGGTTCAAGGAAATGAGGTTAGATATCGAAATGTGGGGAAATATTAGCAGTAGGTTCGACTTTTTGCTTTGAATTGAGGATCGGGGTGCAAGGTGTCTGAGCTGACGGTCGCTGACATCCGCTGGGGCAACAGAAGTCGGCGGTTATGGTCGTAGCATTGTTTTGAATATTGCAGGGCATGGAATATCGATATTTTGACTGGCCCTGAGCCCTGTCCCACCTGGAGAATGCTGTTGCAGTCAGACCAGTAAAAAGGCTGACAATGATGCACCAAGGGTATGGCTTCAATTCTGTCCATGTACACGGCGTCCAGATCCCTATCCAACTCCATTCCTTCCCCGAAAAAGCGACATATTCCAGCGGAAAGGATTGAGAAGAATTTAGGCTGAAACTGCCACCAAACTGCCACCCGAATTCTATCTCGGCCAATATTGGAGCTAGAAGGATGGTGAAGAGAGGAAACACAATCTAGAGAACACACACTTGATATATGGATAGAAACCAGAAGCAAATGAGGCAAGGACAGAGCGCTATATCGTCGAGAAAAGAAATCTTGAGATGCATGTGACCTTTCAAACTCCGAAATTACAGAACATCAGAATGACGCCGTTTTTGAGCGTGGTAAAAAACAGACTACATGGTAGTACATCTTTGATCGTAACACATGTAGTCTGTCTAGGAGAGACTATGCCCAGAGTCACTAGTCAGATTCAGAAGCTGCCGAAGTGAGTTCACTCAAGAGCCACGTCATCGGTGCACGTGCCCGACCGGATATCCCCACTAGGTTCTCCGATGCGGCTCTCCTGAATTTTGCTCACGCCCAACAAACGAGCCACTCACGTGGTCTCGTAAAATGAGCCTGCTGTGAGCGAAGAACACCGGCGAAAATCCCAATTGGACACAGATACAGGACACCCTTAAAGGTCAATTTTTGCTGATTCAATCTGGTTTCTTTCCATCCAAATTCAGTCATTAGCCTCTTGCCTATGCTTAGTGAACGGTTGCGTAGACCAAATGCAAAAACTCCGAAACCATTGTCACTGACCTTGTCTGCCAACTTGGCCTGAGGCTGAGGAAAAACCTGTGGGAGCTTTCGGACTCAATCCTATACAGCCAATGTCACCAGAGCATCTATCAGGTATTTATCAACCCATCCATTCTATATAATATCTCACTGAGCATAAATAGGGTCTTATTTCATGGTGTCCGGTATCTATGGTCTGTCTCGCTTCCGGGTATGTGCTTGTAGGTCTTTTATATTTATATTTATATTTTATTTATTATTAATTAAGCCCACAAGTTGCTATTGAGCCTAATACTTGAGTCGTCCTGAGTCTCACTTGTTTCCCACCTTGAATTGGTTCTGTATGTAGTATAGCATGTCAGTGGCCTTGGGCTAATGTTATCCAACTTTCCCTGCTAAAATCAGTCTAGCAGAGAAGTGAAAAGGACAGGGTACAGGTACAATTGTATCTAGCAGACTGGGGTCTCATATTTGCCACTTGGTGGCCTCTACCCCACTGGTACTTATATTTGTCGCACAATGTATCGAGACCTTCTCTTGCCATGAAACAAAGTTCATTCCGTGAGAGACTAGTGGGCACTTCAAATTCCGTTTTACATCAGTGCTGGAGAATTCGGGAGATGTCCAGTGTTGGATTTCAGGACATTTGGCACGGACCAGCTTACCTTGGTGATGTGCACATCTATGAGTAGCTGTTGAAGCGAAGAAGACGTAGAGGGATGACGTCTGTCACATTCTCCGAAAGCAAGCTCTTAAGGAAAGTCGAACCAAAGGAGATACAGCCACAGAATGAGCATCGGATGGAATCGATCCAATTCTTGCTCATTTGTTGTTATGGTCGCAATTTCAGTATACATATATCCAATTGTGCGGGAGGGGAAGAATGGGAGAGGGCTACTACTTGTCCATGAGCATCATGGATCTAGAATGTATATTCTTGTGTATGTGTATTGCATTGAGAGCAGGACTTCCCAAGGTCTGTGCAATTCATTGGGTTTTTTCATCATTTCGCTCTCGTCTCAATATATCTCCGCACACGCCTGCCGCTTGGCCCACTGCGCGGAGGTGGCCTTGAAATAGATTCAAATGTAATGTCCACAAAATATAGTCTCAATTGTTAATACCTACCTTTGGTGCTCTGAGGAAATTTCCTAGAAGAGTACAACTCCCTAGATATCGATATTATCTACTGAAAACAGGCCCCTTGAATCAAAAATTCACAATTAAAAGGTATTATGTTTATGTCAAAATCGCCAATTTGACCCTATGCTCGCCGCTTGGCCGATTGCGACGGGCTTTTGAGATCAGACCGCACGGAGATAAACGGACACGGAGATCAGACCACACAGAGTTACGGACATACACGGAGATACGCATCAACATCCACACACAACCATCATCCTACTCATCTCCCACCCGTTCCCTCCTCCTCCCTGCCAAAATGTCTATGGGTCAGTTTATTTTCCCAATAAGATGCTCCAGACAAGGGAAACTCAGACTGGGCTGCATCATGTAAACTGCATCAAAATTTGAATCATGCGATGACATTCAAAGGACATTGACTTCGTGGTCTATTCCTATTGCTGGGCTGAATTGATGGTGATTGATATTTTTTTTCTTCAATTGTTCAATGTCCCGTGTACTACCTATGGGAATAACTTCTTGGCGTTGCTTCACAATGGTGGGTCAACTTTGGTTCTTTCTTCACCATGACGAATGACTCACGAGATGTCGTTGACTCACATGGTCCGTGAAGACAAGCTCCAGTTCATCAGGGGATGATAGGAATGGAGGAAGAGGAGGTCAGGAATGGACCCGATGGACCAAGGATTGTAGACAGACAAGAAACCAGTCCTCCTGCAGACCGTAGACAGATATGGTACTTCCTCAATTCAATTAGAGTATTTGAAGTGAGTAGATGTATGTGACAGCGGTTGCATACCTTGCTCTTTCGCAACTCAAATTGTGAGACTAGCCTCGACATCAGGCTCTCTGCAAGAACGAGATATTGCATTGAGAAGGAACATCTGAAAGAACACTGGATTCAAACCAGTGTCGGTAAAAACACTTTGGAAACACTGCACGCGAGGATGTCCCGAGTATCGAAACGTCAGATGGATGTGGATTATCATTATCATTCGAGGCATCAAATAGTCATTCATTGGTCACAAGAGCTGACGTTGATTGTGGAATATCAGCGTGGCTGAAAGGGGCAGGATCCATTATTAATGAATATTAGTGCATATGCGCAAACCCTCGTGAAGACAATATGAACTTTACCAATCCACACTAGTTGAGGAAGTGATCTCGAGTCGTGGCGGTCATGCGTCACATATCCATTGAATCTTGCTCTGTTAACTCTCAATCAATATCCAATAGTGCTTTCGATGGCCTTCCTGAAAGCATCAGAGCAACTCCCGGGGACAAACATTGTATTCTCTGATGCAGTGGCAAAATTAGCTCCAGAATGATCAAGCCTGGTGGGAGGAGAACCCCAATCAGGCATCGGATGGACAAGAATACTTCGCATTGCATGTCTAATGAGCAGATATAGCTCAAGCTCCACAAATGGCATCAACAGGAACTCAAATACTTAATCTTCCCACACTGAACAGCGCTGAACAGAGTTGGAACAGAGAGCATGGAAATTCCACATAGCACAATGTTCTCGGCTGAGCCAGTTTTAATGGGTCCACCGTCATATTGAAATATCTGGAAACTGGAAGCAGATGAGGTTCAAGATCTTGCTTGATTTTCCGGGCTGCATCGGATCTATGCTCCTCTCACAAGCTCGAACCTGAATGGAACTAAAAAATTCTTGAATTCCTCCATTAATGCAATCACCGCTGTTGAGGGAACTGGCGCTCGCTACGAACAGATCTAGATGACCGCAACAAGATGAAATGCATCCCTCGCTCTGACGCTGACAATACGTTAAAGGAGTACAAAGGTACCTTCAACGCAATGGAACTGTTCACTACCAGGTTACAGCTGCTGAATTTGAGGAAGGAAGGAAGTAAAAATATATAGACAAGACAAGAAAAGCTCATGATCCCAGGGAGATCAAACTGTCATCCTGTCCCAACCAATAACATCGCGGTCGGACTTCACTTATGCTGATCGAAAGACAATCAGCTCGGGACTAGCAGCATAGAATCAACATGTGCACCTATTCAAACATTCAAGACTTGCCAATGGATAACCAGGACACACTGCGTTTCCGTCAGATCTGTTCCAACATGGATCATGTGACATGTTCAGACCCTGCGATCAGATGTCGTACAGCTCGGCATACGCGGCTGTTCACAACTATTCACACGACAAATATCTGGCAGCACAGAATCAGCCATTTATATATTAATTATTCATCTATTATTCTTCATTGTGCAAAGCATGTGTGACAACAGTGACCTTGGCACGACGGCAACTATTTCCGGACGGGGACTCCTAAACTTTGTTAAATAAGCAGAACAATATTGGGGATCCGGCCAAGGGTAAATGGTGGCAAATGTTGAGCGCTGTGAAGACTCATTAAGCACCGTAAATTTTGGGTGGGAGCGCTCAGGTCTGGACCCTGGCCAAGACTGACACTGAGGGCAAATGGGCTGCAGTCTGTGCACTGCAGTCAGGTTGCAGTCAACTGGCAGTCAAGTTGCAGTCAAGTTGCACGTCAAATTTGGGTCACCAGGCTAATCACCAGACCTCATCTTTGACAGTTTGATTCCGAAATAACCAAGAGACAGCAGGTGTGATGCCAAGATGCCGATGACAGATTATGAGAATATTGTGGTTGGTTATCTATGGTTTACAAGTTAACTCTGCGTATATTCAACATATTCAAGTTGCGACAAGGCCACAAAGCTAAGGACTCATCGCAGGATACTCAGGGATAAGCCAAGCTGACTAAAGCAATAGATCAAGGTTGCATTTACCAATCAGGCCTGGCACTGGTTAAATGGTGCCAAGGTCTCATTTGAAAATCCCAAGCAGTCCAAGCTGCTATAGAGCTTGAGAAGTACATTATAACAAAGGATTCATTATATGCATTATTGTTTCTATGTGCTGACTTGCCGATCCTTTGATTATAATTGTAGTGCTGTTCCTACTTCTTCCCTTATATTGAATGTTAGCAGTTAGAGTAGAAGATTATGAGTAATTCTGGATGAAATTCTCATCATAATTCTGTAATGATTCTACATGATGGAATAGTGTGAATTTCAAAAATCCTCAGAATTGCAGAATTGCTTCTGGAACTGATTCTGCTATGATTCTGCTGATTCTGCAGGTCAATTCTGGAGCATGATTGTGGTGTCCCTGCCAGTGATAAGTCATGTTGATTGTGTAATCATATGTGATACAGATTGTTGATATCCAGAATCAGAAATCTGAGAGAGCCAAAAAAGAGAAAATGGAAGAGAGTGAGCTATGTATACCAGTCAAGTCCAGCATGGAAGCTGTCCATAATTTACATAGCAGTCACTATTTCCTGGCCTCAGAGGATGTCCTGTGCCGGTAGTAGACTCCCAAGCTTGAATAAGCTTCTGGACCAGATCCTGACATCTGACTACTGGGTGCCATGGCCATGAGACATGAACTGAAGGAATAATCAGAGATGGAGCTTCCTCAAGGCCACAAAAAGCGGAATTGTTTGAATAGTTGAGGGCACAATTGAGCTTTAGAGTAGGCAAAAATTCTAGCTTGATTCTGAGACAATTCTCACATCAGTATCATGATGAGTATCTTATCCAGAATTGGCCAGAATCTGTTACTATGACTGCTACTATTACTCAGTGCAAGGACCATCATGAATTGTCACTTTCATGGTGATCATGGTGTTTCTTTCATTTGCTATGATTGGAATTATGCTATAGTTCAAAGAAGTTCAGCAGTGAAATTTTGAAATTAACCAGAGCCACTAGAATTTCCCTCATCACATCAGAATCAGACACTAAAGGCAGAGATATTAAATGCAATATGCTTTTACTTTGACATCTTGGATAGCAGTTTAGTCAAAGGCAAGAAAATATATAATAAAAAATGACTAGTTCTCACAAGACAGTGATCATACAAGCAGCTGAATATATGAAGACAGTCTGGCAAGAGATCTAGATACCAGACCAAGATGGGCAAATGGTAAGTTTAGCAAGATTTAGTGCAATCTTATCAATCTTTAACATGAGAGCAAAGATTGCATCCTGCAGGGACCTTGACAATTCTTGCATAGCCTTAAAGGTTCAAATACTAGGGCCGAGTCCAACAACATGACATACATGATAAGCAGTAAGTAGGGAGTACCTACAGGCTACAGTGCAGAAATTCGACGATTTATCCATAAAGTTTCCCATGCACAGCCCCAATCAGACCACATGTACAAGGTCATGTGGCAACCGGGCCGGTGTGAGATCAGGTACGAGTTGACTGCAAGTTGACTGCAGATTGACTGCCAGCTGACTGCAGTGCACTCAACTGCAGCTGATTTGCCCCCGGTGTGAGACCCTGATGAGTCAATTGATACCACCCAAGATGCCGCAGCAGAACAAGTCGATAATAATTGGCCTTGATGTTTATTGCAGCCTAGGCTTGCATATTCAACAGCAGAACAGAGACCTGTGCAGGGATGTACACAATCTAGCCCAATCTATACGAGGTTTGAACATGTCACAGGCACGAACCGTGAACAGCCACCTGTTCACACGTGTTCATACATATTCACATGTGTTCCGACTATAAATAGGTCGGCCGGAAACGCAGTGACACTGGAAATTCACTCATAAGCATGGTCTGTCAGCTCCTGAAACAAATCGGCTCGACTGTGTTGAAATCAAAAGCCAATGGTATCTGGTTTCAGCATGCCTCATGGTGAAAAGTGGTTGACGGCTCTAACGGCCGCTGGCTTTCTCACAGCAAACTATGAAGCAAGACATGTAGTTATTCTTAAAGAACACAGGGGGACGATAAGGAAGCATAGGATCAGGATCTCTGGGTATTCCTGCCAGTTCGATATGGAAAAAGTATCGCTTCGGGCATGCCCGACGCGTGCATCGCCACATCTCCACTTTGCTTGGCTCTGACCATCCAGAATGCTGCAATCGATCCCGAGGAGTCGAGACGAAAGCAAATCGCGCAATCCAGTAATGCGCAATAACGTGACACAAAGAAGAGGCGGGCTGCCGACGGCGAGGACCGAGGGAAAGAGGAACCAGCTCACTTCATCGATTCAGAAAGCCCCAACTAATAGACTATATAGATTTCTGTTTCGTGACAATCTTTGTTGAGATGACGAATGGGCTAATCTAGATGTCATTCAGAAAGAATTATAACGGGTAGCGCAGGACGCACCTTGAGACGTCTCGAAATCCCTTCGGATGTCTTGTTTATTGGGCTATCGTCTGGCGCTAACGAGGGAGAGCGAGACAATATGCCAGAATCCCAACAAGGCGAGTCCTTCTGGATACCCAGACATTTGGGAAGGCCAATCAACGGCCAATGGCGGGAGATTTACCGGGTTCCTCGTCCCCAGGGAATACAATCGTAGTTTTCGGTTTCCGGAATCGATTTCTCTTTTAGCAAGGCCATGCTTCGTCATAGGAGCTGTCAACGAAGGCGCGACCTGGTGGCAGAAACAACCTTTTTTGTCGATTATGAGTCCCATTTATGGGATCCCATCATCATTTCCCCGTTAGGGGAAATGACACGTGACGGGTTTTCCCATCTCTCATCTGCTGACATGGCCTCCATGTGACCACCCAGTGTTGACTTTTCGCCAATAGAATACTGTTAGCTATAGTATAAGGTACGCCTACGAAAGCATCCAATTCAACCGACCATAGGCAACATCTCAAAAGACATGAGACTCTCTGAGGGTGCGATCACTACTTCAATGGGCATGGCGACTACTTCCGTGTGCACGGCAACTAATTTCGTGGGCGCTCGGAGACCGAAGAAGACCGGGACTTTGGTTCTCAATTCAGTCTGACCATAAGGAACATCTGAAAATCCGAGGAGGTTAGCGCAATCGAGTCGCATTGCATGACTTTTGAGTCTTATTGTAAGCGAGGGTCCCCACATTATGTCACATTTCGGGTACCAGCCCGCATCATCCCGCTTAGTCTCGCTCTCGACCATTGTTAGATTATCTAACATGAGGATTAAGTGATACAGTTGACTCTCTAATAACCCATACCCCTCTGTCGGGGGTCGGGCCTGTGGGTTGTGAGGGGGTATGGGTTGTGGCAGTTCTATAGGGTCACACCCGTGTTGAATACTGAAGAGAATGAGGTGGTGAACAATTTCGTTCACTTTTCAGCATCGAATCGGCTTGACCAAGATTTCGAGGAATTCAACAAGATTTGCATCGGTTTTGGCAACACTTGACAACGGAATCAAGGTAAATTCGGCCTAATATCACAGTTCTGATGCCGAAACCACCCTGATCAAGCAAAAATGATGTAGTTGTAGGCCAAAAAATACCCAAATTCACAAAAGTCACTCCAAATTACCTCTCTGGTAACCCATACCCCGCCAAAATCTATGGGTTATGGGGCATGGGAGAGTTATGGGCTGTAGGCTCAAATTCTCTGCAAACCAACTCTGGTTCAACAAAAATGCATGGACTATTTGAGAGTACCAGTGGGATAGAGGCCAACCATTCTGGTGGCAGATACAAGCCCCCAATTTTTATTCCAGTCTCAATAGAGTAGCATAAAACTTTCAAATATCACATTTCACTTGGAAATCAATGAGACAAGTTGACAGTACAACAAGTATGAAACATTGGACACGACAATATGGAAGCAAATGGGCAGCAACAAAGAAAAGACTGAAAACACAATAGGTGGATTATCTGGAGAGCTTACGAGGTTGTGAATGAGCTTGAAGAAACTTCAGTACTAGGTCTAACACATTGAATGCAAGATCTATAGAAATTTTATGTTGAAGAGCTGGCGGAAAATAGACTGTTTCACCAGCGAGGTAGAGGCCAACAAGTGGCAAGTATGAGACCCCGGTTGATTGACTAGAGCTACTGTACTTTTGTGGTCTAGGGATTCAGAATCTCAGTAGTCTCCACATCTGCAAAGAGAGAACCAGGAGACAATAAATGTAACACAAACTGAGAAGCATTTCAAGCAATGGTTGTTGTCAAGACAAGCAGGGCAAATCCACCTTCCTCTTTGGGTGACACGTTCCCAGCCTACCTGAATTTTCCCTCTCTCCCAACAACCAGTGAATTAAAGGCCACCAAGTGGCAGGTATGAGTCTCCCACTTTTTTTATTGCACCAAGGGCTTTGACAAGCTCCGCAGGAGCGGGTCAAAGCATCACTGGGTGCTAAGACAGGTGAAAACACGTTTACGGACATCGCCGTGCCAGTGGGAAAGCCATCATATGACATTCCCCATTGGGCGCACTGTTCCCAGCCTATGTACCTGAATCTTGCTCCCATCCAACAAACGAGCCACTCACGTGGTCTCGTAACCTCTCAATGATCAGTTGGAGTTGACTGGTGGCGATTCACAAGTGTGTATTAACAAATGGGATGATCTAGAAATGAGAGCATATCCCGTTGGGTACCTCATCACATGTCCTTCGGCCGAGATTGCGGACAATAATTACATTGTGAGTGACGAACGGTATATATATAAATGAAAACAACCAATGACTTGGCCCTGGTCCCTGTCCTGGACATCATCTCTAAAGTTCCCGCTGTCGCTATGGTATGCCGTTAATCATGATCAACATCAGAGCTATGAAGGCTCTAGGGTTTTTCAAAACAAAATGCGCAAATGATGCAGCAGATTTGGAAAAAAGAAATCATTCACCAAGCGTTCAATTCAGTGTATTTCTTCCTGTAATTTGACATGCTGCATCAGATAGCATTGGAACTCATAACATGAAGTTTTTAGCCCTTGGAACGGTGTACAGAGCGCAATAGAAATTAGGTGGCAGGACAACCCGTCACGTGTCATAACAATAGAGCTCACGTACTGTCGAGCTCACAGAATGCAAAATATGTCCTGACGCAGGTCATATTGTTGTGGGTCTATTGGCAAATGAATAATGAGAATTTTAGGAAAATGACACGACATACCAGGTCAGAAAGGATTTGGCTAAGGTCATCGGAATGTCCCTGTGGAAAGAATCAGAATCCACAGTAACGATGGAATGATTTGGAGACATACCTGGTGAGATAAAATTGCTGCGACATGGAAGGAGTAGAGGAAAGGTGACACAACAAAAGACCTCTGTAGGGACATCAGAGTCAACCGAGTAGGACAAAATGAGGGAATTTACCTCATCCAAACAGAGAACAAGGAGCAGAATACCTTGAAGGGTGTCATTAAGAAGATATATAAACAATATGTCGCTTACCTGAGGCAACGAACCAGATTTGCATCTGCCAAAATCTTGAGGGAGAGACAACAGTGAGCTGACAGAGATGAGGTGGAATGATCTGAGAGCCAGCAGCATAACAAGATTTATCAGAGGAATATTGAGATGTACCTTCATAGATTAGCAGGCTCCAGGGCAGCAGGAAGAGTCGTCGTGGCAGCGGTGGTGGCGGTCAGAGGGAAAGGTGGGTGTGGGAACTTTGGGTGATGCTGGCCATGGACTTATAAGAAATTTCTTGAAAGCTCTCAGCAGGGCTTTCAGAATGGAAATCAAGTGTTTTTGGTTCAAATCTCAAAGATATTGAACAAGAGCTCAAAAAGTAGAATATGGTGACCAGTGAAATAGAGGCCGACAAGCGGCATGTACGAGTCCCCATTTTTGCCTCTTGTCCAGCATCTTGTATGAGCAGGACAAGGATGACAGATAAGAAATGAATTGAACCTGGAATGATGGTATAAATTGTTGGGAAATTGCTCGCTGCTCATCATGTACCACTCGGGATGCCACATGATCACTGGTGAGTGACCAGTCTCTTGTCAAGGTGAGAGGACTCAGAAGATAGGACCCAGAAGACCAGCCACCGGGAACTTCAAGCTTCAAGTGTCACTATTGCACATGATATTAAGCAATAACTCCAAGGTGTAAAGTGCCCCAAGCAGACCATACTATTTTTGGTGCTGTCTTCTAATTAGAACAATAAATAATCATTTTAAGATGCCCGTATTACCCGTAATGGACGGGATTACGGCCGTCCCGTATACGGCAAAACCCGTACCGGCACCCGTACTGTCAGAGTCTGTCTGAAACAGCTGCCGGTTACGGTTCTGTAACCGTACCGCCCGTCCTTATAACCGTACAGATACGGTGATGGTTGCGAGCCCTATTGTGGTCGTCGTTTTCAAGGTCGATGCCATGCATAACAGGTGACATTGTCATGATGTGCACAGCCACTAAATGATGTGGTCATTTTTGACACATGTTCAAATTTTGGTTTTGTGGTGCAACATCCCCATTGACCAGAAATATTGTCTATTTTGTCCTCCTGACATATTGCATGCTGCCTAATTGAGAGAAAAGCTTGCCTGAACTGCGGCTCCGTGAAGCATAAGAATGCACGTGACTATCCCCTTTGGGCGCTGTGATGCCAGCTTTCTGAATCTCGCTGATACCCAATGAACGAGCCCATAAATGGGACTCGTAATGCGCTATGACGTCAGTCCAAGCCTTTTCTCAAATTTCACCGGTGAGACCCGAGGACCTCCGGAATTCTCAGGATTCTCACCAGCTCAGAGCGAGTAATAGGCTGATCAGTACAACAGAGTTAGTGAACGGATCGGTAAATCATCGGTTCGGTTTGATCGAGGTAGATGAGTCAATTGATTTATGTCAGTCTACATGTGACTGTCTGAAAATTTAGTTCCGAGGCCGGTGCAGCTCCGTAAACATAAGCGATTGATATTTTTTACAATTTTGCATTGCTTGCTTGGCTGTACAGTAGCTGTTGAGAGGCTATGTAAGCGTCTGCGACGGAACAGAACACTGTATAACACAATCTTTCAAGTCTGTCTCTGTCTGTATTGGTAATTCTCTGGGGGTATTTCTTATCACTTAGGCTAAATACAGCGTCCTATTTATACTGTCCTGGTATTATGATGTCATTTCTCTGTATCGTACCATTGTGGTCGCACTTTCTTTCTTTTACCACCAAAAGGCCTTGAACCTCATACGATCTTGATTTATGGCATCACCAACGTGTCATTTCTGTGTCATTGAGCTCCATATCGTTTGATTTCTTGCTTGGACCGACTTCTGCAGCTTGCACTGCTTTCTTGTCAATCTGAGATCTATTCCAGATCTGATCAGATTGGCTTCTTTTCTGTTTGCCGGCTTTCATGTTTTGTGTTGAGTGTATGAGCGTCTCCGGAATATCTAGACCCATCCTAAACAGCCTTCTGTGCGACCAGACAAAGTCAGGTCGCCACATATCCCCTCAACTCAGACCTCGACTGTCTCAGTCGATCTGGATCTGACTACCGCCACACGACATAGTCTTCAAACTCTTTTTATGTGTCCCGCGAACACTTCTTCAACATAATTGCAGGCAGGCGAGTCAAATAGTCATGGGTTTCAAGTGTAAATTGAGGTACCCGTGCAGAGTCTTCTAGCTGAAAGTGAAGTCGAAACTTTTTAAGATGCAATCCAGACCTCATCCTTTTCCCATCCGTGAAGAAAAGCCTTTAAAAAGGACCTGCTGAATCGCTTCAAATCCATCCGCCTTCCCCTGCCAGAAAAAATTTCTCTCCTGCATACCTTCCTGCTTTTGCTCCTCTTCTCACTGTTCACCTTCTGCTATGTCTACTATCTTCCACTACAGCGACGATTCCTCTCTATCCTCCCCTCCTTCATCTATTTCATTTTTGGATCCCGACGTCTTGCGCAGACTGAGCCCCGAGGCCCGTGCCGCGCGTAATCGGGTCAAAGCAGCTCTTCACTCCAAGTTGTTGCTTGTACGAGAATATCGACCTGACTTTGACACTAGCAATCACTTGATTGCTCATAATCTGCAGCAAATCGTCAAATGCCAGGTACTTTCTTTCCTTTCCTTTCTTTCCCTCTGTTTACCGTTATATTTTCGCAATTTTCAGGCCCTTTATGGTCATCTGGACAAAGTTGCTCCTTTACAGGACTGCCCCGACCTTGGTGCAATTTCCTTGCTGTTAGCTGAGGCCCAACAATGGGTTTGCGCCATGGCTGCTCATCCCATCCTTACTCATGCTACCGGAGAAGCTCGAGTTCTCATCGACGAACTTCTTGCCAATGAAGCTGCCGAACATGCTAGACTTGTCGCGGCTACTGAGGCCAAATCCAAACTAACTTATCCGGTATGTTCCCCCGATGATTTCCTTTTAAACTCAACTTTTTCTGATGCCCGTATTTTTAGAATGCTGAAGTTGTGCCTGCAGAACCCGATTCTGTTCCTCCACCGTTGCCTGTTACTCCTCCTTCTTCTCCTCTCCCTAAATCCGAGTCTATGGTCAATCCACCTCTGACTGATGCTGCAACTCATTTGGTTGTTGATACAGCTCGCTTAGCTGTTCCTGTTCCTTTTACTCTGGTCACTGGCCACATGTCCGACTTTCTTGTGGATGCTTTTCGGTCCATTAGTCCGCCGGCTGTCATTGGTCAAAATCATCGTCTGATCGGTCCTGACGTGACGATGTCTTCTCCAATTGGATCGCCTGTTCCTCATAATCGCCGGCTGAATCATATTCCTTCTCCTTTCGGCGATGCCCTTCCGCCTCTCTGCCTCAATCCCGAGGCGGCTCCATTTGTTCCTACTTCTCTCCTGCCTCTTCGTGAGGTTTTCCCAGCTCAACCCATTGAGATTTCGCCTGACTGTCCCAACTGTCACTTGCCGGGTGGTCACAGACATGCTTTTCGAGGCTGCCTGGTTATCCCGAACCTTCGCCCGCGTCAGTTCGCTGCACGGGGACGTCCTGTACGCGAGCAGCATAATGACTTCCAACGATTTGTTCCTCGACAGGGGCCTCCGCGTAACCATGCCTCCCACCAGCCAGCTACTATCTCCGTCTTTGATTTTGAAAGTGGGTATTGCGTCACCGGGCCGGTTCCTACTCGTCCGCCTACTCCGTTCTATTTTGGTCCTGACACTCCTGTAGGTTGCACTCAAGGTCGTGCTGCTCCAGCTTCTTTTACCTTTCAACAGGCTCATGCTGCTCAACATTCCGCGCGTCTTCATGGAGAATCGTCGGTCACGTCTACCATTGCCTGGTTCGTCGATTCTAACTGGCGCCTGGGAGGTAACCGCGGTCGCCAGGGCGGCTATCATCATATCCATGAAGCCGGCCCTTCTCACTTCCCGGGCTCCCATCCTCGCTAGTTTTTCTGTCGCGGATTGTTTTATTTGCCGAATCGGACTTTGTCTCGTAGCCGGACTTCTTATCTCCTCTATCTCATGCTTTTCATGGACTCGTCTTTTCTTTCCCCTCTTATTGTTCTTCTTGTCGCTGTCCTTGAGGGACCCTCCTTCTTCATCTATCTTTCTTCTCATTTTTATCCTCTTTTCTCCTCCCCTTCTCTTCTTGCGTCTTTTCTCTTCTAGCCTTCTTTTTGTGACATACAAACTTTTCAGGGCGTGTAATCTTAGTCGGGTAGCTTACTAACTCTAGTTAGCCTCCAATTAAAAGCCCTTTTCGCTGTAACAAGTTGATTATGCCATAAGTCGGGCGTAGTCTGGTTTTTTCAGCGTGAAGCGCCCGGGCGTCATACTAATGGCATGTGCTATCGTGGTTGCTTTGAGTTGCCGCCGGTATCCATCATTATGTCGTCTATGTCTTAGTCAGCTTTCCAAATTGATTGCCGCCGGCTCGTCATATGTCTCGCTGTTCCGTGTGGCCCGACCTGTCTTCTTCCGATGTTTGTTTTCCAAACCTCGGTGAACATACGCAAAGCTGAGGCTGACAAATCAAACCCTTTGTTCTCCACTTCATCGGTCAAGTCCACCGTTCGTCAACTTCTGCTCATCCTCATGGCCGCCCCTTCATACAACACCATTTTCTCGACCAGTATAGCGACTGGCTCTGTCGATTCTTACGACGAGCGCTATCGAGAGGTTCGCGCTACTCTGGCCGACGATGTGTCCCATTTTGGTCAGGTGAAGCTCAACCCTTTCTGGTTATTGAAGGAAGTGAATTATTGGTTGGTGACATGGAACGGGTTCATGGTACGCCATTTTTTACCTCCTTCATCGCCGTTCAAACCTAATTTGACACTTTATGTCAGGCTACCTATTTGCTGTTTCCTCCACTTCCTTCCGAAGCATATAACAAGGACAAAGTCCAAGAGCAGCAGGATGATCGTCGCATCTGCGCTACATTTGATTCGATGTCTTGCTCTTTTGATGCTTGGCGAAACTGCTGTTGTCGTTCCCCTGACTCTCTCCCAGCTTCATGGACCCGAATGGATGGCTGATGCGATGACATACTTCAACGAGCTCCTCCGATTGTCATCACGTCCCATGAAGATGTTCGCCTTCGTTACCTTCACAGTTACGCTAGCATGGAAATGCTTCACGCGCCCTATACTCGTCGTTTCATCTTGCTCTTTGATCAATTTCGCCAGAGAATCCACACTCCTCGCCTTCCCTTCTTTTTGGACGCCCCCGAGTTCGATCCTCTGGGGAGTTGTCCCACGAATCGCTTTCATTTCGTCCTGCGTCCTGTACGCTTTAGTCGATTGCCGCTTGATGTGGACTCAGAATTCAGCTATCTCCCCGATGTTGCTCACGATCCCTCCTATGTCCTTCCCCGAGTCATTTTCTCAGGTCCCTTGTATGATGCTCCTTCTTCAAACAGTCTGTCGGGTTTGACCAGAATTCCCCACTATCCTCCTCTTCGGAATCGTAATCGCCTCCTCGATTCCCTAGAACTTCAAGTTCACTTGCTGCATTTGGATTGCAACAGCTCTGGAAAGACCGTCCTAGGCTGTCTTCTTCCATCCAACGAGTATTTGTTTGGTGCAAAACTTTGCAGCGTTTGCTGGTGAGTATTTCTTACCTTGCCATCTTCTTCTCATCTTCTGTTCTTTTTAGGGCCAACGGCACATCCTTGCTCAGCCCGAAGTCATTGTCTGGGGTGGACAGGACGTGAAAACCCGCTGTCAGGTAATCCTAGATGCAGCCATCGCTCATCTGGATTCCTGGTATTTCGCCTGTCAGCCACCTTCAGACTGGGATGACTTCTTTCTACGCTCTTTCCCTTCACTGCGTTTTTGTGGAGATATCTTGAACGCTGGAGTGCCTTCGAATTACGATTTATGGGTGAAACAATGGCCAAAAGCCATCTTTCTCGCCCAACTCAAAGAGTTTTATTCGGCCATGTCAGACGCATCCTTGTCCTGTCCCTTGCACCTTCTTCTCGCCGGTTTTGACTCGCCGCTTCCCTTCGAAGCCTTGATTCCTACGAGTTTTTGGCCCTGGCGCCTTCCCAACAAGACCATCTCTGTTTTTGAAGTTGGGGAAGCTCTGATGATTCTGCGTCATAACAATTTCCAGGTTTCACCCGATGCTGCAAATTGGTCCGCCGTCGAATTGTCCATACTCCCAACTTCCATGCTTCCTCAGTCCATCCCGCCGGTACCGACTTTTCCCCCTTTTCGCCCGTTGGATCGCATTCTTGCTCCTTCCCGAAAAGAACATCCCTTATACGGCAAACCAGTACTCGACGAAGCTGGCTCCGTTCCAGTCGTTGTAGGACCCTTCGTTGATACCGCGTTGTCGGATGCCTCATCACCAGGACGCCGAGTGCAACAACCAGCGAATTCATTGAGTTCAGGGCTGGCTGATTCAACGATTGAGGTTGTTGCTGATGGTTCCATACCTCAATCCGAGCTCCTCTTCCTTCCAGGCACTCGGGAGTCAGATCAGCCCGACTTTATCGACTTGTCCACTGCGGCTTCGCCCGGCCCGTCTCTTGCGGAATCTGTGGTGTTACCTAATTTAGCTCTAGCGGCCCTGACTCCTTCGATCTCTGAGGTTCCTGGTCCATCAGTCCTTAGCGTCGACGATGCTTCTGCTTCCGCGCCTCTTCAAAGGAGTACACGAGGAAAGGGTGCGGCGATTCCATCCTCCTTAGTCCCCGAATCCCTTTCGGCACAAACTGCGGTCGTCGCTGGTGGTTCTGCTATCATGGATGTGGCAACCGTTGTTCCTCCTGGCCAGGCTTCGGGAGTTGTACTTCTGAAGTCAAGTAAAACCACCAAATCTGTAAAGAAGCCTATTTCAACCCTTTTTCCACTTCCGAGGTATGCCGCCGGCCCCATTTTTGGCGCTACCATCTCCATGCCTTTTACCTGTGGTCGTTATGTCTCGATTTCATGTTCCACGGGCCAACCAATTCCTCCCAAGGTCAAAAACCCGGTTCGAGTATATCCAACGAAATTTTTAAAACAGCCTATTATGCAGAATATGCTGCATAAAGTCCCTCATCGTTTTCAGGGAAGTCCGACCCTTCCTCTAGAGGTATTTTGTGCTTGTTTCAATTTTTCCGTGGCATTACCTAAAACCTGGTGCCTTTTGCCTGAGGACTTGGAGTCGACGGAATCGCTGGATATCTCTTGGGAGAAGCAGGTACGTTTATTTTGTCTTCTTGCATTCTCTCATTCTTCTTTCTAATCTTCTCTTTCTTTCTCTTTCCTCCTTATTCCAGAATTGGACCACCCTGAATCGCTCTTGTCACTACTGCTCCCACTCGGGTCAGTTATGTACTGGCCTGGCTTATCTATCTTGCGACAACTGCGCGAAGAAGCATCAATCTTGTTGCCTCTCCCGCGCGCAGGCCGCCATTAAAGCGAATAAGGTCTTTGTTCAGGAAAATCGTCCGAAATTGAAGTCACCTTACGACAGGCCTTCATACAATTTTTCCTCCACTACCATTTCTTCTCAACTTCCCACCACCGCTTCCTCCTCATCAAATGCTGTTCCCAGCTTGCCGCAAGCTTCTTCCAACCTCGACGAGGTCTCCGTCATTTCCGAGGCTCTCAATATGGGTCTAGACACAGGCGTTCATCCACCTCTGAACCCTGCGTTTGTCAATGCCCCCTCTGTTGTTCCTTCCTCTTCGCAGGGCTGGTTTATTCCAACCGGACTCCTGTCTGATGGCGATGACATCATTAGCCCGACTTCCGCTCCTGCCGCCGATGTGGTTATGTTGGATGTCGGGTCTCGGGATGACTCAATGGGGGCAAATGTCGGGTTATCAAATGATGTCAGGATGTCCGATTTTGAGATGCCAGCAATTGATGGGGATAACGAGCATCTCGTCGATGGCAAGGAGACTTTTGCCTTTGTGGAGGGGGTCAGGGAAGTCGAGATGCTGCCGCTCGATGACTTGCTCGACTTGTCTGGTTACGATGATGACATGGAGGTCGACGAGTTGTTACCCAGCGAAACGGGCACATCTATGGTTCGAGAACTGTCACTCCCGCCAGTGGCGACTCTGGATGTCTCGATTTTCCTTCCTCTTGCCATTCCTATGCCTCAACTTGCTACCCCCGTCCTTCCTTCTTTGCCCTGCCCAATTTACTCCTTTCTCCGATGACAAGGTCCCGATAACTTTCGCCCGTCCTCCTTTGTCTTCATCCAACTCTTCTGTGCCGGAGCAATGGCATTTGATGTTCGCCTTGCCTGCTGCTTCAGTTGGGGATTTATCAGATCAATCTCTTCTTGATGCGACGGCGATTGATCGGTGGCTAGCTTTGGCAGGGATGAATTCGGGGGCCGAGGAAGATCAAATTGCGGCAGATTTGATGGATGTAGACTCTTTGAGTGACAAAGGGGATTCGAGAGATCTCGGTACGTCAGATAGCGATTTGGACTCGTCCGATTTCTGAGCGACCCTCGTGGCGCTCCTTTTGCTTATCGTGTTTCCTTTCTCTTGTTGAGTATTGTATGTCATCTGGTTCGGCGGGAGGCGGACAGCAGGCACGCAGAGTGCCCAATTTGGACTTCCAACTGATACAATCAATATCAATGTCAGGGAACAGTGAGCAAAGGTTTTACACCTGACATTGATGATGGTAACCATGTGCTGAATAGCCGAGCCAGCCTCACATCGTGCTTGAGTACCTTGTGATGGAAAATTTGACTTTCACCTTATAAGAGATATTTGAGATATTGGCAGAAATACTGGCAGATAGTTAAGCTAGCATGACCGGGTCACCCTGGTCAGTCATGCTTGTTAGCTCCGAATGTGGCGATGACCAGGTGCCAGAGACTTGATCGCTTGGACCTTTGACCTAAATAGGGAAAAATCGGCTTTGGGCGGGCAGTGAGCCGGCATTGGAAAGCTCGGGCCAATGAAGAGCTCCCGCCCGATAGCGTGGAATGACCTGTAGGTGTGAGACTCTGAACCCTGACACGTGCACGGCACCTCGGCTTTTTGTGATTTGCGATTCCAATCGTGATTATAATTGAACAGCCCTTTTGGATCTCTAAATTTATGAAATAGCAACCACAGAATTATGATGAATTTATCCTAAAGAACTGTTAAACAATGTGGAAAAAGCAGCACCGAAATGATAATGACAGAAAAAGAAAAGAAAACCAAAATCATAAACTCAAATATCCTCGTCCTCGTCTTCTTCATCCTCATCTTCATAGCTATCCAAACGTTCCAACTCCTCCTCAGTTGGAAGATTATACAGTTCTAAAACTGCATTGCCGTACTGTTGCATAAACTGGTCCGTCGATAGTCTTTTCCAGGTCTGAATATCCCGTATATCTGT
The DNA here is from genome assembly GCA_029320655.1 of Mycena floridula. Classification (NCBI taxonomy): domain Eukaryota; kingdom Fungi; phylum Basidiomycota; class Agaricomycetes; order Agaricales; family Mycenaceae; genus Mycena; species Mycena floridula. The sequence continues at coordinate 331,465 of JARIHS010000045.1, read as the reverse complement.
ACAGAACTGTGCTAGAGGGAGTGCGACACCATTGTCCATGTACTGTGCGTGCTCATGCAGTGTGAGCACATTGTTGTAATAGTCTGGAGAGAAATAGTCAATTGGTACATTGAGAGGATGAGGAGAAGCAGATTGCTCTGCAAGCGGAGTCTCAGGCACAACCCGTATACGGTCAGCACTTTATAATATCAGTCACACTGCTAATAAAACAAAAAAGACATACCGCTGTCCTGCTCGTCTTTTCCGGAGAATCCTATCCCGATAATTGTTGTCCTCGAAGCGGAACAGGCCTGTTACAAGGTCGGACCGCCCAGATTTGGCCTTGATACGATAACGGACAACACCCGGCCCAGCCGTCGGATCAAGTTCATCATCTGAGTGAGCGTCCAGTGTCTCTGCCAAACGGATGACTTCACGTCGATAGCCCTGGGCTTTGAGCTGTTCTGCTCGGGTCTCAGATAGCTGTAAAGAGGTATCAGTATAATATTTCTGTGAAGAATGACAGGACCTACATGTTTACGCCTTCGGAAAGCATTGTTGCGCTCAACATCTGCTATTGAAGCTCCTGGAATCTTTTCCTCCCTACGAAGCTTCTTTGCTAGGTAAGAGAAAACAAAGCTTTTGTAAAGCTTGACAAGAAGACTGTGGTTGTGAGCATAGGATGTGTCGGCCTTCATGAAGACATAAGCCCATGAAGAAAGGAGATGTTTGAATGTGGAAATGGCAATGTGTTTGTGTAGGACATTGTACAGAGAGTCTGGACTGCCAAGAAAGTCAGGACACCATTGCTGAAGACCAGCTCGAGCGACCGCTGTGAACATGTCATGAAGAAAGGATTCATTGACACGTTGTACATTCTTCGCGATCATTGCCGTTCCATGATGGGCTTCTCGTTTAACACGCTCGAGATGCCTCATAACTTCAATTGAAGCAGGCTCAGCAGTGTTAATGATGGAATCGACCTGAGCTTGAACACCATCGGCTCCGGTGTCTTTGAAACACTCATTGAAGGCGGTGAAAAAGGGCCAGCGGCATTTGGTGGAACTCCATCCTGAGAAAACTGGCACAAGAGAATACGAATATGAAGGTGGAAAGCATCCTGTTGAAATTCTGTCAAAGAAATGGCATGAAAGAAAATCTATCCTAGCGCACCTGAACCTCCTTTGCTTTCTTTGGCACCTCAGCCCTTGTCATATGAAAGCTCTTCCTTGGAGGTTTTGACCCAGGCTTTGGTGATGGCGGAGAAGATCGTGGTTTCTTTGGAGAACAAGACTGAGCACCGTCGGTCTGACTGTTAGCACGACCGCGCTTGTTCTGGTTCCCAGGTGCATGAGACATTGGTGTTAAATGAGCTGAAGGAGGAATGGGTAGAATGAAGATGGAAGATGAAAGAGATGACTGAAATAGATTCACAAACAAAGAATTGCGACGCAGGGTTTCTTTGATCCCATTGTCACTGCAATTTAGTCATCAAACAAGCAACTGACGGTAGCAATGGTGCTGAAGCAATGCAGATGAATAGAAAAGAGATGTATTGGTCTCAGAAACAAGAGAAATATCTGAAGATAATTGTCAACCGTGATGCCAGCAGAAAAGAGAAACCAAGACGTACATGAAATTGTGGAGCCTTTTGACCAAGCTCAGTCCTCTGAGCAACCCACAGCCAAGAAACAAGCAAGACCAGCTTTCCACCTCCAATACTACTCTCCAATTCTGCAGATTCCAGCAGCACGAAGCGAAGACATGAGGGAACAAGTCAAGAGGGAAATTTGATTGATGGCGGACCCGGGAAAACAGCGCCCAGAGCCGACTTGACCCGAAGTCAAGCCAGCTGATTTTGTCTGCTGAACGGCAGTGGTCACAGCCGGGATCACGAGTGCATCGATAATTCGTTTAAGGCACTCCTTTTGGAGTGTGTTGGCTTCTGCCCCCGGTGTGACATACCACTTGACATTATCCTTCATTTGTGGCCACCAGAATCTGTTTCTGATGTGCTCGTTCGTGACATGGATGCCTTTGTGACCCATTTCGTCATGTAGCTGCCTGATTATTGAAAGACGATCATCCGGCATAAGAACAATCTGATGATGCCCTGCTAACTCCCTTCGCCAAAGCTTGCCTTCCTTAAGAAAGAAGTCAGATGTGTATCGTATAAACGATCGAATCTGGGCTTTGCTCATTCTGTCCGGTTTCTTCATATCGGACAGGAAAAGTCGGACCAGATCCAATTGCTGATCCGATTTCTTGGCTTTGTTGGATTGAGGCAAGATTGCCTTTCTCTTTTCCTCCTTCGAAAAGGGGTCATTTACTCGATCAAATGTCGTAGCCATGAAGATATCAATGGGTTCTCAATGCGCTTTGGGGAACTCATCGTTAACCATGTGTAGAAACCCATATTGATTATCCAGCCATTCATCATAGTCATCTTCCGGTTCTTCTTCGTCATCAGGCTGTCGGACTCTGCGAGAAAGACCGTCTGGCCCATGAAGTATGCCCAATATATGTACCAGTTCGAAGGTGAACAGCAGAATCCCAGCGACCCATCGATTTATACTGGCCGTAGGTTGTATATCTGGATTGTTCAACATTCCTTTGATGTATTTCGCATCTACTTTGACTGTGAATGTAGGCAGCCCCGCCGTGTAAAGTCGGGTGGCTCGTAGCACCCTGAAAAGCCCGTATAATTCCAGCTTTGGTTGCAAATATCTTGATTCCCGTTCATTGAATGGAATGGACCCAAAGCGATTATAGAATCTCTTCCCATATTCGTCTTCCTGACTCAAAGTATATCCCACAGCATGAGGCGAAAAGTCAACACTCAAAATGACCCGGTTACCTGATTGATAATCAATGGGTTTTACTGCCGGAGAATGTATGATGGTGAGTTTCAAAGCGTCTTGCGCTTTCTGTTCTAGTGCTTCCCATTTGAACTCTGTGTCTTTCCTAGTTAAATCGACCAAGGCGTGGGCAACTAATGCAAAGTTCTTGATAAAGATCCTCATTAGTCCCGCGGTGCCAAGGAATGCCCTGACATCCGACACATTTTTACATGGTCCCCAATCTCTGATTTTAGTGACCCGACTTTCATCTGGAAGTCTCCCTGCGTAGGTGCACCTATGCCCTACTATAATGACTTCCGGAACACATAGAAAGATGCGAGTATCCTGTTTCCGTAAAATAGACCGTGATTATTAAGGCAAGCTCTCGTTGGCTGTTAACCAATTCATCAATACCTAAAAATCTGATTCTTCCTCTTCTTCGACTTCTTCTGTCAAAGAGAATCTTGGTTCTGATTTTGGAATGGTGGGAAGTTTCCGCACTATACCGGGCCGATTCGGATCATGGATAGTGATATGAGATTCCTCCGTTTTGAAGTTTTGTATAACACTTTCGCTTAGCACATCAAATGGGCGTCCCATGAGGATATCATAAGGGGCGCCTTTTACGACATGCGTCTGCATATACAAGGTTATGCCTCCAAAGTCGAAAGGCAGATCTCTGACCACTCCTAGTGTGTTGTTTATTGTTCCATTTGCTGCTCTCATCGACATAATCATTGTAGTGTCCAATGAGCTTCCTAGATGACTCCAGACTCCATCTGACATTGACACTATCTGGCTTCCCAGATCCATAATGGCTTCTATCGGTACTCCTCTTTCCCCGACTTTTGGAACCAGCGATCGAAGCGCATGTGTATAGCTTGCCGAGATCAACTGATCCGGCAACTTCTGATTGGGATTCTTTCGTAGCCAGGCTTCTGGTTCATCATAACCCATGAACACACAAGACATCGGTTTGTTAGCTACTGTTAAAAGTTGTACTGCATGTGGCGACACTCTGCATCCTTTAATTTCTTCTATAGCTCGCTTGCTCATGGGCACACTGACTGCGAATATTTCTTCAAGTGTCAAGGTTACGGGGACCTTCATAATTTTCTCGAATACATCCGCTTCCTGAATGCGTTCTCTGGCATTTGACGTCATCCTATAAGTCGGGCTGGGCCTAAAAGGGTTCGGACTACTGTCTTCTTCGGTTTCTGGTTCCTCATATCGCCTCTGGCTCGCTTCATAGTGCTGCTGTCTTTGTTCAGCAGGTGGAGGAGATACGGACTCTTCTCCTTGGGTCCCCATAGTCGACCCAAGTGGCTGTGTTGCTTCTAAAGGCGTGGCCCTTCTCTTCCCTTTCTGTTTCAGGGTTGATACTTCTGGGGTGGGACTCTCCCCTCCAGATTCTGCCTGCTTCGATGCTGCTCTCATCTGTGCAAAGACTTTGGCTTCCTGTACTCGCCGGGTCTGAGCCTGCATTTGATCTAAAGATTCCTTCATCTTTGAAACCTCCAATTTATACGCCGCAAAAGCTTCCTCGTCTCTAGCTTTGGGTACCTGTGCTTCTTGTTCTACGGCTTCCAAATTTAGATCTGGATCGCCACATTCAAAGAACAGCATTTCTCCTGGCGCTTTCTGTGCTTGAGAGTCGGGCGAGCTATTTTGGTTTTGGGGCTGCCCTGGGTTCCCTGGACTCATATACCAGTCAATGCGATCTAATATAAATCTTCCTCCGCCCATATTGGCCGGATCAGAGCGGTCCATAGCTCTAATTTTGAAGGTATTTGGGTCTCTGAGGCAGTGTCCTTCCACCAGATATTTGGACAGCTTGTCACAGCTGCGTCGATCCCGTTTGCAATTTCCACCGCATAAAGCACAATCCTTATCTTGCCAATTCGGCGGCCCTCCTGATCCTTGGTTTTGATTGACCAAGTTTCCAGGACTTGGGCTTGTATTGGGAGAAGGTGGGGACTGGTACCCGTTACTGGTGTTCTGTGATTGCATAAATTGATGGAATTGTTGTTGCTGCGGCATGAACAGAACACGACCTGACGGGTTCCCTTGTCGGGGTGAACTTGCCAGTTGACTCATTTGACTCAACTGCTGGTTTGAGCGCTGATTATGGCTTACTTGTTCCATCATTAGCGTCATAAAATTTGCCATCAATGAGCTCATGTCCTCTCGCTTAGTTTCCTCTTTTGAGCTAGTATCTTTGGCCACTGAACGAATGATCCCATCCGCCGCAGTGCCAATTAAAACGAATTCTCCCGCTTCCAAGTACTGAGACAACTCGTAAGGCTGATCTGGGTAATGATTTGGATGTAGGATTGAAAGTCGGGTCCGGATCTTTGCCCTGAGTTCCTCATCAATTCCTCTGAAAAATGCCCTTGACTTTTCGTGTTTAGACAAAGTGTTATGTCCTTCCAAATAATTTGCTATTAGAGTGAAGTCCCTGACATAATCGCCCCATTCCTGTCGGTTCTTTATTCCAGTCCTGGAATAGGTTCTGGTTACCTGATCTAGATCTTCCTGCACATAACAACGTGTCTGTTCTGCTCCCGGATAAAGTCTTATTACAGCAGCTTTGAACTCATCCCATGTTCCTCCTGTTGGGGGGACCACGGTCGCATTGCATACCTTATATTCGGGTAAGCTTTCCCAGAGCTCGCATTTGTTGATGTCAACATAACAGCATGCTTTCTTCTTTAGCAGATCCTCGCTAGGTTTGGTGGTGCAATCCTTCGCGAGAGAATCTATATCTGTGAAGAATCTTTTTAACGATCTCGGGTGACCATCAAAGTGCGGAGCGGTATGATGACCGATGCTGGGCATGAATATGTCTTTAGTAGTCATTTTCTTCTTTATATAACTTCAGGTAATGAAAATGGGAGGGTTCTTCAGTGCAGGGGGTACTACTGGAGGATAGGTGTATTGGAAGGTAGTGGTGCGTTTCATCGGTTCTTGTTGAGGACTTTCACTCAGTCTATCAAAAAGTTGGTGCTGACTAAAATCTGATACTGGTCTAAAGGAAGGGCGGGAAGGACTTATGTTGTCGTCTGAATCATCTGATCGATCAATGTTGGCGTTTCCGAGGTCAAATGGTTCTATATTTCTGAGAGGGTCGTTGAGAGTTCTACTGATCTCTTGTTGCAGGGTTAAACTAGCTCTGGGATGGGAACTAGAAGGGATGGTCTCGGTCATAGGAAGGGTATGTGATTAAACAAAGTGGATTTAAACCCCTCGCGGTGGGCTCCAGAATGAGAGGCTATGTAAGCGTCTGCGACGGAACAGAACACTGTATAACACAATGTACGATCCAAGTTCTGTAATAGGTGTCCACTTAGATTAATGTATGAAGAGCGGATGAGGTAATTGAGGTTATCGAGCAGCGGAATCTACTAGATATGATCCACAAGGACGGTGTATGGTCTGACATCAAGATCTGTTACTCAATGAGGAAGGTCGGGTTGCTGACTAATCAAGCCGGTTCTGTGCTTTCAAGTCTGTCTCTGTCTGTATTGGTAATTCTCTGGGGGTATTTCTTATTATTTAGGCTAAATACAGCGTCCTATTTATACTGTCCTGGTATTATGATGTCATTTCTCTGTATCGTACCATTGTGGTCGCACTTTCTTTCTTTTACCGCCAAAAGGCCTTGAACCTCATACGATCCTTTCCAACATCATACAATCTTGATTTATGGCATCACTAATGCATCATTTCTGCGTCATTGAGCTCCATATCATTCGATTTCTGGCTTGGACCGACTTCTGCAGCTTGCACCGCTTTCTTGTCGATCCGAGATCTATTCCAGATCTGATCAGATTGGCTTCTTTTCTGTTTGCCGGCTTTCATGTTTTGTGTTGAGTGTATGAGCGTCTCCGGAATATCTAGACCCGTCCTACACAGCCTTCTGTGTGACCAGACAAAGTCGGGTCGCCACACTGTCATCAGAATACAACAAATCATTTGATGGTTACCATCGACATAAAATTTGGCCACAGCCAGTCTTTCACCCTTTCCCGCCCTTTGATTCACCCACTTTCCTTACTCCCAATCCACTGGCTTTCCTCCCAGTTCACTCATTTCTTTGCAAGATGTGACTTATAGCTTCCAATGACCCACCACTTACTGCCGTGGCCACTCGACATAGGCCACGTCTAATCGAGCGCAAGGCTTGCCCTTGATTACCTAATCTACAGCAACCACGCTAATTCCACCATGACCTCTCACTAATTCTGCTCATTCTCTATCAGGCTGGCTCATTGCCGCCTAAAACTCTGGATTCTGTAAGCCAATGGCTATATCTTGCTGCTGTTTCCACCAATTGACCCATTTCTTCCAGATTGATTTGATTTTTGCAAAATGCAGGCAAATCTTTTTCGGTAATTTGTGGGAGCAGTGTGTGCAGAGGCAGCTTACCATGGTACCATGTATACCAGAGGTATGTCTCCTTGCTATTACCATTGCTTTTTCTCCGCTAGGGTGACTGATTTCCAGGTTTTATCCTTGTCAATATGCCCCACACCAAACAGCTTGTTCCTGGCCAATATTTCCCTCAATCTCTCCTTCCCCTGGCAAACTATTATATATTTGTGCTCTGGCCTTTTCCATATTATTTTTTCCAGAGCTGCAGCAACCGATCACATATCAACCTTGTCTTCGCCCGTGCCTGTGGTTAGGTTTTCTTGATTAATACATCTCACATGGATACATACCCATATTTGTGTCCAGGCCCTTGAAGAGCTTTGCTTGCAGTGATTCAGACAAAAATCATTTTGAATAAGTACATGAGCTATGGGTGAACACCGTGATAAAAGTCTGAACTGGCCAGCCTGACCCGACTCACCTCCTGCATCTTCTGATGAGGATCCAATCTGATACAAATTAATTTTTGTATTGTGGTGTCAGTCTCCAGACATCGCCGCCGTGTTTGACGTCTCGCAAGCAGTGAGGAGGCAGGGATGCATTCCATATGACATGAGAGGCGGTTGGCTGCAGATAGTGCTCACCACATATGACGGTGACATGTCAGGAAACAAGAGTATTTGAGGGTTTTCAGGCTGAGTTCAATGTGTTCGCTGGTTTGGAGTTGGAGCAGCAATATGAGCTGGAGTGATCTCAGACATTGACTGCACTGAACAAGGTTGGTAAAGGTATTTGAGGGGTACAACTGGACCCAGCTGAATGCAAAGTGCAGGTACTCCTTGCACTTCTACACATCTGACTCAAGGTGCCCCAGTATAAATGATAACATCAGTATCTGTCCTTAGAACATCAGATACAGCAGATACAGTGGCAGTGAACTTTCATGGAATCGCAAATTTGTGGATCATGAAGCTGAAAGCACTGACTTGGAAATTCCATGGTCTTGGTGGTTTCACCACACCAAGATCTAGATAAAGCTTATACAAGCGTGTAATGCTTTGTAGAAGTGGTCAAGTCCAACATGAGCTTGAGGCATTTCATGTCACAAAGACAGTTGCACTAGTGACCCTGGCAGCTAAAACCAAAGGAGTCAGAAACCTACCATGACGCTAATGCAAGGTCATACCTTCTCAGAGGAGGATATTCTGTATCATCTGTGGATATTGGTTGGTATAGATTTTCCAGAGAGCAGCTGCTCCTCATGTCAAATGTCTATTAACCACTGCAATGAGATTCCTGGGGACATTGGACATATACAGCTATGCATACATCAAGGTATGTCCTCCAGCAACAATATTTGACATCGTTGCACAAGCACACAGTTTTTTCTGGAGAGATTTGATGCAACCAAGCTGATCAAGCAGGATATCAAAGGACCGGTCCTGAACTAGTGGCTGATTTCATCCTGTCACGACCATCAGACTTGAAATGATTGCCTCAGGCAGAATAGCTCACCTAGATATGTCTGGGTGATTTGAGACAGAAATCAAACCAGGAAATGAGCAGTGCAAAGGATGAGGCTAGTAAAGCTGGGCAGGGAAATGTGACCGGCATTTTTGGAACACGTTTAACCCATTGATATAAATGCTAACCTGTAACAATTGTCTGGCAAAGCTCAAAACCGGATGGAATAGATCCGCGGAGGCAATACAGAAGCAAAGATACTGGCGTGTGGTAGGTGGGAAGGTGCATATGACACTGGACTTGACGGAGAAGTGACCACATTCCCATCTGGGTGGATACAGGCAAATCAGCCCATCTGGATTTGTTAAGTCAGGCAGCCTCGATTGTACTCCAGCTTGGCTCTTTCCTACCAAATCTGTTACCCAATTGCATTCTCCTCCATCCTGAGCCAGCACCATTAATATAAATGCCGACCTGTGACAAGTCTCTGGCAATGCTCAATACCAGATCTGTAGCATTCATAAAGAATATAATTCCAGGAATGATTCTACTGAGTTGTAGAACTTGAAACAGTCCTCGGGCCCTTTGGATAGATCCAGAGCTCTGTGAGAAGTGTATCACAGTTTGGTTGAACATTATGCTAAATCATCACACCATCAGGAATGTGTGCTGGAGAGGTGGCATTGGAAGAGGTTGTCGCAGTCCTTGTGTCATCTGGGTTGAGCAGAACCATCAGTGTCAAGGCATTCTGGTGGCTCAATGTCAACTGCAATATGTTCAGACCATGAAGGAACAAGATTGTTTGGCATAAGGTAGCGAGGATACATTTTAGAAAAATGCATAAATGCATTCTGTTGTAAAATGTAAAAGTATAAAATCTGATCCGGCGCTCGCTTGGAAGGCACCGGTCAAGCTGCATCACCAATTGAGCCTGTGTCATCCAATATGTCATTGACATCAGTCATCGACCCAAATGGGTATTAACCGATGATTTACCGATATGTCCGCAATCTCCGTTGTACTGATCGACTGATCACACCACGGGCAAAAGCCGACGCACTCGGGAATCAGTGCCTTAAACCCACATGTGACGCACTCATCGTGCACTCATCATGCACTGAGTCACAATGGTGGGCCGCATTTTTTCAAAGTCCGGTCCAGGGTTGTGAAAGTGAGCTGAAGCCATCCGGCCCGCCATTGTGACTCAGTGCATGATGAGTGCACAATGAGTGCATCACATGTGGGTTTAAGGCACTGATTTCCGAGTGCCTCACCTTTTGCCCGTGGTGTCACTCGCCTATTTTCACTGGGGGTCATGACCCATCAAAATGACTTGACCTTCGGTGATACCGAGGTTATAGGCGATGCGTGACTGCACTGAGCCTTTCCCGCCTCTTATGGTTTTCCGATGGTTGCGCTGGGTGTCGGAAATTAAAAATTTCGCCCAAAAGGAGAAAAAGAAAGAAGAAAGAAAGGAATATATTAATTAAGCACAAAAAAGTATCCATCAATATTTTGTTACACAATATACTCCTGCTGCAGCTTCAAGTCGGCTTTCCATCCACACCATAGAAATTTGTATCTGCTGGCATACCTTGCATGGTGAAGTACATGGTATAGGACACTCCCGGATATCCTGGGTACCAGGACATTCTGTACTCGAGCATGCGGGACGCTGACATTTGCGCATAGCTCGCTGCCAGAGTTCTGGAGCCACTTGTCGGCTCAGTCTTCAATCTTGCTTCTTTGTTGAATGTGACTGCAAGCCTTCTTGAGTCATTTGAGCTCTGCGATATCTTAGTTCCAAGTTCAATGCGACGAATATACGTACTGAATTTCAGGTCGACGAGTGGTTTCGCCGTTATCCCTGCGATTCCGCTTGTGTGAGCGATTCTGTGAGTCGTCTTGTACTTCTATTTGGGGCCTGGATGATTCATTGTCAGCATCGAGTCTTGAAAAGTCAATGCAGGTCAAATTACCAGGCTACTGCTAGCACTCCCGGCTAGTGACGTGTTGTGGAGCTTTTCACGGAAAATTGTATTGATTAACAGCTAGGTAAGTCTGTTACTCTCTGTGAAATCACGTCTTGAAGCAAAATACGCGCTATTGCAGCACTGTTGATGCTGTGCGTTGGATGCGGTCGTCCGGGACAAGTTGTGTAACCATAACCGGTCACGCTCGCCCTGACAAATAATCCTTACGTGTTCTGTTACCTGGCCAGTTACCTGGCCAGAAGCTGGTTCTGGGCTTTCTTGCCAAGATGAGTTTATGGTCAAGTTTGCGTCCGGTCCTGAGCCCTCATGCTGCCAGCAGAAGTCAAAAACTACGTTAGCTGGCCGTGGGAACCCAGCTGCTCGATCGGTAAACCCTTCTTATCTTCATTCATCGTCATGGACCGACTCCTGACCTCTGCCAATTATTGGACAGAAATGTTTGAAGGATCAATGGCGAGTTTTGAGAGGAATATAAACAGCGTCGCGTCGACGAGCTGCCAGAACCATTTGATTTACAGGCACCACCAGAAGCTCTTCGAGGGTCTCAGTGCCTGGGTAGCACCTTGGGTTCAGAGGGAGAGGAAATGGGCAGCTTTCTTTTGAAATCTCATATGTACAAGTGAATATAGAATGCTTTCTACGTCAGGAACTTGTTGGCGGTGAGTTCGTGGGAGGAAACACATGACGTGCCGTGGCGGTTGCCGATCTTTGCCGATACGGTTACGGTCAAGTCATCAATTGGCTCGGTCATAACCTTATGACGGCTGGTCAGTAACCACGTTAATAACCGGCACAGCACTGCCTGACTGACACAGCATATCCGGTGACTGGGTGCCGGATAACCGAAATCAAAAATCAAAAATCAAAAATCAAGCTCGACCAATCCGCCAACAACTGCACCTTTGGATCTTGATGGAAGAAGTCCTATATTTCTCTCCATCGGTCTGGTTCGGCCTGATGACAGGTCGACCAACCGAGATCAGTCAAGATCAGGTGACACCACGGGCAAAAGCCGACGCACTCGGGAATCAGTGCCTTAAACCCACATGTGATGCACTCATCGTGCACTCATCATGCACTGAGTCACAATGGCGGGCCGGATGGCGTCAGCTCACTTTCACAACCTTTGAAAAAATGCGGCCCACCATTGTGACTCAGTGCATGATGAGTGCACGATGAGTGCGTCACATGTAGGTTTAAGGCACTGATTCCCGAGTGCGTCGGCTTTTGCCCGTGGTGTGATTGCATCTACGAATGACTTATAATCTTGAAAATGTATGTAGCGGTCTCTCGGGTCTGCCAAATAGAATACCGATAGCGGACTGCTGCCAGAATAAGCTGTTGATTCTGATAGAAAAGGGAGGGTAGCTCAAGATCAAGCAGTTGCAGAACCATGGGTCGGTGTGGGAACTGTGTTACAGCAGTTTCGGAAAACCTTGTCAAACGCCATCTTTTTTTGATGGAATAAAATAACAATAAAATCATGTCTCCAAGCGGAAACAGTTCCGAAAGTGAAGCCGGCTTTCAGCAAGGACCTCAAAAAGTGAACACTCTGGCTCCAAATTGTGAGTCCATGAACACATCTGTATGTCAGAAAATGTCGTAGAGCTGCTTGGGATACTCAGAGTGGCACTTACTGCTGGCAATCCAACATAGAACACAACCACATGTAGTCCTTACGGAACCCAATTCGAGCATTCTGAGCAGCACTGATCACTGTAGGTCGAATCAGAAATGGCGGGCTCCCAATAGGGCGAGTCCGAAGGTCAATTCGTGCGATGCTGGCTCGGGAAAAGAGATTTTTTCAGTGCTCGGGCGAACCTTCCTTTTTGGGGACATGATTTTTATTTATATTACTACATCAAAAAAAGATGGTGTTTGACAAGGTTTTCCGAAACTGCTGTAAGGCTGTGCTATGATGGAACGTGCCTGATGCCGAACGGGATGTACATATAGCTGTTGGATGATGTTCTTCCCTTGATTTCAATCGGCGAGACGTTCAGCCTTCACATAAAACTCAGTCACCACCTGCGCTCAACTAGACCAAATCATGTGTCTTGATTCCCTCCCTATCGAAATTTCTCGGGAGATATTCATGTTTCTACCACTCAAATCACTGATACGAGGAATGGGCGTCAGCAGAGCCTGGCGCAGAGAACTCCAGGAGCCTGCGTTCAATATCCTTCCCATACGCCGAGGACTGCTGAGCTTGTACCTCTCCGTGATAGAGGACCCGACAATCCGGCTGTCGCGAGACTGGAGCGAACAGACTCTACCACCCTTGGATCGAGAGAACTTTCTCTCCCAACTCATCTCTCGGTACAACAATCATGGGGGCGGAGACGACAGTCTTATCAGCAATGACGTCTATCAATCTCTGCCATCGGCACAACAGTACCAACCACTGGTAATCGATGACATGCCAACAGATTTTGTCCTTTACATACGTGAATGGCCAGAAAAAGCAGTATTCGCTGACATCTGGCCAACATTCAAGCCAGATGTTCACTGGAAAATTGTCTTGACCAAGGTGATGGTCAACGAGTTTAGAAGTGTGGGTGAACAACCAATGGTCCCAGCGCTGATTCTCTGGTATTACCACAGCAGACATCCAGATAGTACACATCTCATGTTCCTGGGGGATGTCGAGACGGGATCAATCAGGATAAATAAGGGAGAAGTGGCTGATAGGGTGATGCCCCGAGAGCGGATGAAGTACCCAGAGATCATCTGGGAGAAGCTGGAACCAATTGACATTACACTTGCCACCAGTTTTCTGCAGTACCTCCTGCTTCAGTTGGCCCGGTTACAGCAGCCAAAGGAGACATCCATTTGGCAGATTGATCAGATGGCCGAGATCATGGAGCAGACGCCTCCAGGAGAAGAAGAGGGGCCAACATTTTATCAAAAGTGGACAAAGCAGCATCTTGGAAAGGGGACATCAGGGGTTTATAGCCACAACTATTGAGAAAAACATACAGTCTGCTTGCAAGTATTGAGCGTTGATGGCTCGACACTTGAGCCAAGCTTGAACCCACAATTCCCTGGAGATTCGAGATACTCAGTGGTCCCTGTAGCTAGACCCCGAGATCAGCGTATTACGAGCCGCGTAGTCCCTTGTTACCGTTTCCAATACGGTGTCCTCCTTGGCCCTGTCGACGGCGACTACTTCCATGTGCACGGCAACGAATTTCGTGGGCGCTCGGAGACCGAAGAAGACCGGGACTTGAGAATAATTCTCAATTCAGTCTGACCATAAGGAACATCTGAAAATCCGAGGAGGTTAGCGCAATCGAGTCGCATTGCTCCATTCCTTTCACCTTTCAAAAAATACATTGTTGTGATAGTCGGATTGCATGAATTTTGAGTCTTACTGTAAGCGAGGGTCCCCATTGTCACATTTTGGGTACTAGCCCGCCTGATCCCGCTCAGTCCCGCTCTCGATCATTGTCAGATCATCTGACATGAGGATCAGGTGATACAGTTGACTCTCTGATAACCCATACCTCTCCGTCAAGGGTCACTTTGACAACTCATCTCCAGCCGTGTCAAGTCATCTCCTGATTTTCGGGATGCTTTCGGTCATTTTGGACTGTTTCGGATTTCCTCCATGGGCTAATCTATGGCATCCCTATCCTTCCTCGAGATTTGACTATTTTCCGGCCGATGCTTGGACGACCATTTTCAGGCGCTCGCTGAATTTTGCATCCCGGTGGTACCCCTTACCCCTTGCTTCCTTCTTCCGATTGCCCTACGTATCATTAGGAATCTGTGCAAAATCTGCCAATGTCAGACTTGCAGAAGTGGGGGTACTTATCCTTCACGTGGCCGAAATGGGCACCTTTCTATATCTCAAAGCCCGCCTCTACTTAATTGCACTGGACCTCCTCTATCTATCCACAGAGCTTCCTTTCTGTATCAATCTGAACTGTGGTGTCGGCACCTAACCCAATTCAGTTCAACTTTCACTATCTGCGCAAAGTGCAACCGGACCGGAACGCGGTGACGCGGCGCCGGTTGTTGCTCTTGGCAATCGTGCAGACGCGACGTGTGCCCATTTTCCCTTTGTGCTTTGCCCCGCATCCCTTCCACCTGGCCCCCCGCGAATGCGAGCATGACCAGGGCTCAGTCAAGTCTGGGCCTAGACCAATATAAGTTGACATTTCCTGACCAGACAGAGCGGCCAAAACTAGATTGAAATGCAGTATTTGATGTACCCGAACGACGATAACGATATAGTGATGTGTTTCACCGGAGCTTGGGCCCAATCCCAATGAAACTAGAAATTCAAACACTCACCACATTTCAGGCTGAAATATTCACAGGGTGGAGCAGATTGGGGTGAATCTGAATATATTTAGAGAGGTAGCTATTCCGGGGCCGGAGACGTCAACTATTCCCAGGGTTGGAGTAGATGAGTCTAGATTTGCTAGAAATGGGGCACATGTCAAGAGGTCACCTGCTCCGACCCTGGAATAAACGTAAAATTACTAAATCAGGCCTTGGATCTATTCCAACCCTTGGAGCACATGATCTTTTCCCACCGCCTCCCAGTCTGCTCCCACATCTGATTAGACTTCGCGAAGAAACCCCTGCGAGGATATTGCAGTGAAACGTGGTGACTCTATCTGTATCTTGGCTGTCCCCCCGGACTCCCTGAGGACAGTGATTCTGGGACAGCGGAGAGGTAACCCAGGATTAGGAGAGCATTTGCACCACCATCTATCTTTCCCTTACATCTGCATCCTCATCCTAACCCTGATCCAATGCTAGAGATTGAGACACTGAGTTTCTAAGGACTCCAACACGGACTCCAATGGTTATAATAGGTGATTGTATTTTGTGGATATGTAGTGCGCTGGCAATTTGCTATTGCCAGGGAATACGAACGTTCATACCTCTGACTCATTACATTGTGTACCTCTCTTCACCGCAGGACCCGCTGCAGTCTCGCTGATGGCTCGTGACTACTTTGGAGACCTTCATTTCCTTGACTGCTTTTGTTCAAAACCCTGAAAAGGTGAGAACTTGGAAGTAGTCATGTCTCTGAATAGGTTTTGCTTCCCATTTGCACTCGGGAGCTGGGAATTAGGAACCAAAACCATATTACCCAGTGAAGTTCATGCAGTACACTGAATACTAGAATGAACCGTGATTACTTGATTCAAATTAAATTCAAGGTATCGGAAATATAGGATCACGCGACGGCCAAGATGGGGGTTACTGCAGATCCCGCCCGCCGCCATTCGTACTCCCAACTTCTTCCTTCCGCCCCGCACAAACCACGCCATCCTACGCCAACCATCACCCAAGCAAACCCACGCCACCATGACTCATTACGTCACCCGCCATGGCAGTAGAGCCGAGGACTTGACTTCACATTGAGCCATGTATTCCTACCTCAAATATAGATACAGACACGAAAGGCAATGGACCTGTGAAATGAGGTGATACACCGTCATCATATTGCCTGACATCCTCAGGTCATCAATAAAATTAAGTCAAAGGATGGTTTACCTATCGCTCATTGTTTTGTGACAGCAAAGCTTGACTCGTGCACTGTTGTTTCACACGCTGCACACCGCCACGTTCGCCTGCCTGGTCTGTTGCTAGACATTGCATGTCATTTCATATTCAAGGCACTTTGACTCATCAATGATTCAATTGAATTTCCTTGGAGTGCCCAGTATCAAGTACCATTTGAGCATTTGAGTTTACAGTACCTTGTGATTCCCACACCTTCTTGGCGGTCTGAGACTGGCATTGGGTGGAATTACTGGTATTCTAAGTCATCCAATGGTCCCACCCTGTTTTCTATCGTCTACTAACAATGTTGTACTTATTAAGCCAGTTGTCAAGAATTATCACTATTTGCCAACCGGATTGATGACTGCCCAAATTTGAGGACTAGTACCTGCCGCCGCAGGACGGCCTCTATCCCCACTGGTGCTTATTGCCTCCCGTTGCAATAGCACTATGGGATGTTGTCTGTATATGGTTTTAGCGTGACCATGTGGCAATGAGGAGGAGAGCTTGACGCACATATGAACCAGTCAAGATGAAAAAAGCTGGTCCTTGGACTTGTTGATTGAGAGGCTGGATGGTCCTGCCGTAGGAGATCGTTCACTGGCACAGCACAAGAATATCGAGCAATGTACGAGGTGATATATAAACTCATTTTTCATCAGAAAATACAACATTCTACTCAAAATTGTACTCTATACTAGCAAGAATGGACTATTTTTTCTACTTTCTACTGTGAACTTCCCAGTTTCCAGCTCAAAATCAGAATGCTTCATTGTACATGTAACATCACAACTGTCACATGATGACATCAACAATTACCAAGTTGCTACCTTCTACTTTCAAGGTTGGCATTCAGACGGTCCGGAGCAATTTTAAAGGGTATGAAACTGACACAGCCACTCACCGCTCAATAATATAACACTTAACTGAGACATTGGTGGTGCTGAGCACCACAATTCAGCAATTGATGCTTCTCCCTGATGTCAGATGTTATTTAATAGGTCTAATAGGGTCCGAGACAATTTGAGAACAGCTGTTTTCAGAAATCATTTCAGAATTTTTGCAGTAGCCTGTGACTCATGAGTGATGTCAATGAGCTGCACCGCAATAATTGACACTAAATGAGAGATCTGAAAGATTCCCAAACTGGCAGCATAGAGATGGCCCTGAACCCTTCTAGACCTCTGACCAGTTTCTCTTCATTATAGATGATCAATGCAGTCAAGGTTTTGAGTGAAAGTCACTATATTATTCTGAGCTGGTGAGTCACAGACAGACTCAAGGGAATATGCATCAGGATGAGCTCCTGTCACGGTGAAGCATCGGCCCTGAACCTTTCCGGTCAGGCCCGCAACCTGTCGGGTTTACCGGACCAACCTTTCGCCCTCAGAGTAGGAACTTCAAAGTCACAAGTTCTTGATGACACATGTCATATGTCCGAGGTAGGTTGTTGGAATTTCCGATGAAAAATACTGTCATAGGTGATAGCTACAGAATTTGTGGAGATTAGGGACAGCATATTCGGTTTGCTTGCCATGTAAGCTCAAGATCAGTTTGATGGGATGACAAATGACGATGTTGAGAGTGCGGCATTTGATGCCGAGTCCCACGCTTCCGGAGTTGTACAAATATACCCCAGATCAGGCTCGCTCGGAAGCGTTGCACTGCTGCCCTATACGGCCGCAATGATCATATGAAGGATTTTGAAGAGGCTTGCCAGACACAACAAGGACTTTGCTAAAGAATAAAAAGGACTCTGGGTATATAATGTTAGCAGCCGACACGAACGACTTGCGATGAGGTCGAAGTGAACAGGGATTGTACAAGCGACCTAGGAATCTACCTTCCGAGGCTATAAGTATATAGATTCAAATCAAATCGCCTGCTGAGACACACCAGTTCCAGAGATTCAGAATTGCCCTGGATTACGGACAAGAGCAGAGCAACACACTTATTCAATCACATTATCAGAGCTTCATCCTGCGGATGTACCATATTGAATCTCAGAGGCCACTAATTCCATACAATAGTCACAGAAAACTCGGCATCTCAATCAGTCCAAAACAAAATCAAGATGGGAAGTCAGATCATGCGCCGTCAAAAAGATTGGGATGCAATAATGGCAGGATCGGACCTCTTCTTTACTGCCTATGCAGCAAAACACCAATTCTGTCCCTCAAAGATCTCTGTTGTATCGCTGAAGGAGCAGCTACCAGTGGGAATGGGGACATGTACCAAAATTCACTAGCAGCACACCTGATATAGTATGAGCAGCTTCACTCACTGAAAATGCTCTCTAACACCTAACATCTCTGGCGCTATGAAGAATCGCCTTGCGCCACAGATTAATTGTTGAGTATAAAAGCGGCTTGGCTCATGACATGCTGATTTTCTACTCTAGGCACTGAGTTTGTCTCCGGGAAAGATGTAATCACAGATACCGATGAAGAGATATTTGAGAAAAATTGGATAAAATGATCCGTTGGTGCTGCAGTATATCAAATACTAGACTCAATGCGGTATCGACCTTAAAAATGTGCCATGTTTCGAAAGCGGAAATACACCAATGCCCAACAATCACCGATGGATTGATATACTGGTATTTGACAATGAACCAAAGATGTGCCGCTCTGTCTCTCTGTCTTGTATGCCAGTTCCACTAAGCAATTGAAACGGAAAAGACCGCGGCATAGAACTGAAAAAAAATTATGATTTCATTGTAATCATATCGGTGAATAGGCCGGAGCGACGATACCGAACAAAGTGAGACTGCGATAGCCGAGAAGATAAGAGATTGGTAACTTGCATAAGAGAGCGCAGGAGCCGAGAACATGCGGTTCAGCATGTCCACTCTCGCTGGCTGAGATCTCCGTTATGAAATTGTCAGGCGGTGCTAACGAGTAATAGCCAAAAATGTTATCCGGCGGGGATCTGGTACCCCACATTCAACACCCCTGTAGGCAAGAAATCGGCAGCGCCGCTATCGAGTCGTACGCAAACATGAACGAGAAAAAATTATAATAATGGGCACTCATGAAATTGTCCAGCGCAGTATCGAAACTACAAAAAATCAACGTTAACCGTTACCGAGTTAAAGGTGAGAGCTCAATGAGATTGAGAGACACCCTCTGGGATTCAGGAGACAAAGTATAGCATCCGACCAAGGTTCATATCATGTCACCGAGACAGGAAAATTCTGAAGTACTTTGTCAGATGACCCAGTGAAATCAGTGAGATCTTGAGATGTCCTGATCTCAAAGCAATGTACACAAGTATAAGGTATCTATTGTAGATCCATGGCATCCAGAGACAAATTAGTCAATCTTGCATTGTCCCTCTCTCGCATGATTGGATATATGCTAAAATTCCAGCATCACCAGCCCAAATGTCATTTCAGTACTTCTTCTCAGTATAGTCCGATTTTCCTGAGAAGATTATTTTGCAATGTACTATAGTCGCGGACAATCCAACCATGTGACATACATCAGAATGACTACGCATCTGTCACCTCCATCTATGCGTGTCCTCCACCTCGGCATCACCGGCATTACATCTCCGCACACGCCTGCCGCTTGGCCGACTACACGGAGTTACGGACATACACGGAGATACGCATCGACAACATCCATCAACATCCACACACAACCATCATCTTACTCATCTCCCACCCGTGGGAGCCTCCTCGCTGCCAAAATATCTATGGGTCAGTTTACTTTCTGCCTCAACAGCCACTGATAATTGTGTACATTACCAAGGGATAGGAAGACAGATCACCTGTGATAAGCTGTGAGTGTGTTCGTGACACGCTGTACAGCATGTGAGATGATGATCCTTGATAACTACTTGGAACTCACCCAGCAAGCACAATGAAAGGGCCAGAAATCCCCTTCCATGGGCTTATAATTGTGATCGGAGTGACGGATTGATTCGATTTGATTAAACAGACTGTGTTCTTCCTGAACTGATGGTTAGGTCACTTGAGTGAATAAACTCATTTAGTGCTATCAAGAACTGCATTGTTCATTCATTAGTCTGCATAGCAGGGCCTGCTGTTTTTGCTTTGATTGGTACAGATTCCATGCAAACTTGAAGGGCTTGCAAAAGCCAGTAAGATGTTCCAAACAAGGGAAACCCAGACTGAGCTGCATGTAAACTGCATCCAAATTTGAATCATGCGATGATATTCAAAGGACATCAACTTTGTGGTCTATTCCTATTGCTGTACTTACCGCGATTTGATATTTTTCTCGGTGTTCAATGTCCCGCGTACTACCTATAAGAATAATTTCTCGTCGTTGCTTCACAATAGCGGGTCAACTTTTGTTCTTTCTTCACCATGACGAGTGAGTCACGGGATGTCGTTGACCCTTACGGTCGTGAAGACAAGCTCCAGTTCATCAGGGGATGATGGGAAGAGAGGATGAGGAGGTCATGTTGTGAAGGAATGGACCCGATGGACCAAGGATTGTAGACAGACAAGAAAACATTCCTCCTGCAGACCGCAGACAGATATGGTACTTCTTCAATTCAATTAGAGTATTTGAGGTGAGTAGATGTATGTGACGGCGGTTGTTTGGCCGTAATAAACTGCAAAAAATCAAATTCGTGCGAAGTTGACATTTTGCGAGGGTTTTTCTTGTGAAGTTGAAATTCGGTCAGGCTTTTTGATGCGAAGTTGAGATTTCGGCATTTTTATGTGAAGTTGAAAAATTTAGTGAAATTGGTGAGAAGTTCTGAATGCTGCGAAGTTAGCATGCTCTGGCTTACACTTAATTTTCTGAGTCAAGTTGACTTCGGCGGGATTTGCACCGGTGCCCCGGTGACCGTTAGATAGTTCATGTGATGCTGTAAGGCAGAGTCACGCATGGCTTTCTGGTTTGTTTAAATCTCCATGAGCATCAGACATCAGGCCAGCAGGTTTGGCTCTCTTCATTTCCATTCTGTCTCCACTGTTGCTGGTGTTGTGCCATTGCATCTGCCGGAGTAATAATGCAGAGAGACCAGCTGTCCCCTAGGCCACATCATTTTCTGGGAGCAGCATCTTCTTTGACGTATTTTTCAGACTTTCCCACTCAGGTGTGTCACATTAATTCTCTGACTGGTCAAAAGCAACCTTGTTGATTTCGAACGCCTTGCTCATGTGACTAGACACGTCATCTTTGCTGACTTATTGTGGCGTCATTCTGTAAACACAGTCCAGAACCTCAACCAGCTGAACTGCTTAGAGGCGGACGGAGGGTTTGGGTTCTTGGCAGTATTTACAGGATTACACGACAATATCAATACAAAATACAAATGTCTTGGTCGTGTCATCCTTCTTTTGCAAATTCCATGGTCGACACACATTCTTTGAGTCAGCATATTGGATGTGATGTCACAATACTGTACAGTTTCATATTTGCCTCCGTACACAGTCACAGAGCAACATTATCCAAATCTCAAAACTGCATCCATCGAATCCCGTATTCTGACCATCCTCAATGGCGGATCCAGTTGATTCTATGATCCAACTGGGCCGTTGTACCTCAAAATCCTGCCCTATGCAAGGCTCCTGTGGACGTTACATGTCACTGACACCCAAATCAGACGCCCCACCAACCCGAATTCCCAAATATGGTTATGTCTACGGAAGCGGGTATCTTAATATTGATTGCCATAAATATCCGTCATGCTGCATTCCATAGCATTTGCAGAGGCATTTTTCAGTGACTCGCCAACACTAGGTCAACCCATAATATTCGTATGGAACGTACCTGGCGAGATGTTCGCAAGGACACCCTTGAATTCTTCCGTCAAATCTTCCATTACCTCGACTCACTCGAGCTCTTTGATCTACAGAATGATGTTCATCACATCTGTCTCTACATCGTTTTCCATCCCTGTATTCAAGCCTCTTTGGACCAAACTCTCATGTCTTGGAACCTGCATAAGATGAGCACAGAGCATTCGAAAACTCCCGAGTCAATCTACGCACTGAGTAGAGCCAAAGCCATTAACCGTGGATATTGGAGTGGTGATCCAGGTGATGACATTGAGACCGCCTCAGGTCTGAACTACGGGAGGGATTCAGAGAACGAACCTGGTCCACCAATGGACGAGCTTCGCGATGATCCAATTACCCCGATACGAGCAGACTATACTTCAGTTGAGGAAGAGCGGCAGGATGGTGTCTTTGTCAATGATGACAATGAGATTGCGACCGGGCGGGAGCTTCTAGAGGGACTTGATGTGACACAAAATGACGATAATTGGGGTATTGATATATATTGCCAGGCAGTTCTGCTAATGGAGAGCCGTTTGGGCGTTGATGAATAAATAAATAAATAATCGTTCTTCTATGGCTGCCCTGAGCTTATTCTTGAATTTCCAGGCATTAAGACGACTCATTGAGGAGCTGAAGAAACCATACCTTCAATGGGCCATTCGGCGGTAGCTAGATATTCAAGTAACAAACAGCCGAGATCCAAGAACGCCTGTATTCAATGTGAATGCTGTGGGAAAGCCATCTAACAGATAGCCAGTAATGCATAACATTTGTTTCAGCCCTGGGCTAGTGCTGACGGCAGGGGATGGACGCCTGAACTTGTTAGCAGTGGCGGTCGAATGCAATGTCACAGGTCATATGACTCTCCTGATTGGGCAATGCCGAAGTGCCGGCCCGACAGATGCTTTCCGACAAAGTCAACCTCGCAGCATTATCAAAGACAAATACAAACTTCACACAATTTGACCTAACTTATTATTTGAACTTTGCAGAACTCGGAAATGAACCTCGCACATTATTTCAGGAATCCCTTCAACTTCACATCAAAAAACGTGTTTCAAGATTCAACTTTGCATCAAAAAACTTGTTTCAAGACTCAACTTCACATCAAAAACACCTTCCGACACTGCCGAATTATTGCAGCGTATTACGGCCATACGGTTGCACACCTTGTTCTTTCGCTTTCGCAACTCAAATTGTGAGACTAGCCTCGACATCAGGCTCTCTGAAAGAATGGGATATTGCATTGGGAAGGAACGTCTGAAAGAACACTAAATCCAAACCGGTGTCAGTAAAAACACTTTAGAGAAAGAATAATGCAAGGACATCCCGAGTATCGAAACGTCTGATGGATGTGGATTATCATTATCATTTGAGGCATCAAGCAGAATTGTTCATTGATCACAAGAGTTACCGTCACACCAGAATAAGGACCAGCTTCCAGACTCTTAGGACTTCACGGAATATGCAAGATGCTCTGTAATTCTAGATCTTGACCGGCGCTCTTCTGTGAAGACTATCCCAGTCGGTACAAGATCTGAATAATCTCCAATGGTCTACTTGAAACTCAAACTAAATCTGGACTGCAGTATCTGAGGACCCGCCTGTTTCTGGGATACAACATCAGCAAAATTGCAAATAACTTGTCATCTTTTTGCGCATTTCAGCTTGTAAAAAAGCGCAAGATAATCAACGCAGCCCATGAAGGGCGGGAAGCTTAATTCAAGGCCATGTATCGTCTCAGCAAGTGACGTGAGAGCTCTATGACGCTGATCGGCATCTGTGGGATGCCGGAAAGGGTCCTGATCGTCGTCGCCGTAGTCACACTCTCACGGCTGTCATCTCCTCGACCCGTGGCAACGAGCAGACCTGTTGCACAGAATTCACATGGAACTAAGCTACAGGCTACTTGACAAGCTGTGGGCGATATTCTTGCCACAGCCCAACTTTCTGCATTGTCTGCGGTAGTCCGCTTGTAGGATTTTGGACATAAAAAGTGGCGTGTTTCGGCTTTTTACGTATTTTACGTATTTCAGCGTGTTTTTTTGCGTGTTTTGGGGCTTTTTTGCGTGTTTATAAGCCCAAAAAAGCGCAAAAAGTTATTTGTCATCTTGCTGATGAACCATGCGAAAGTGACCAGTTTTCACATCCTTGCACGATCAAATGCGATGATTGTTATTGTGGCTATATTCCAATTGAGGAATGCTGGTTTCTGATTTGATAACATTGGGCTCAGTTAAAGCATGATTTCTGGATGGACCCAATGAAATTGTTTCTGGATCTATGCTCGGGCCTGACAATCACCTTTTTCACATTCAATCTTGAACTTGCATGATGGACAACTATGCAGTAGGGCTGCGTGCGAGACAAGGTAGGGCTCAGAGTCAAGTGTCTCCCCAATGAAGTGCAAGCTACTTTTGTATGCCTTTCAAAGAAATGTGCTTCACCCTTGCTTCACCCTTACATAAACTCTTGCGTAAGTCATGCTTCAGCATTTGCGTCACTTTGCATCAGCTTTTTTACGCAATGCTGTAAAAAAACCACGCCCTTTTAAATTGCACTAGGAGTACGACAGGCAGTAAATCTTACGGACGCTAGTGCGGGCAGGCAAGTTCTCATATCATATCATTTATGAGCCTTGCATTGATTCATTTATAGTCTGAATTTGCCTCCAGCACCAAGACCATTTGAATCTGAAGCACATGAGATTCAATTCCTCCATCAGAGGATCTAGCTAATTTAATCTCTATAGCCAATTGAGTGACACTTTGTGCAACCTTTCGCTCTGTCTTCAACATCAATTGCCTGTGCCTGACACCTGACATTGTCAAATTCCCGGCCTCTTTAAACAAATAGTGACGTTGATTGTGGAATATCAGCGTGACTGGAAGGGGCAGGATCCATTATTAATGGATATTAGTGCATATGCGCTGTAATCTTGGGCCTGATTGAGAACCATTACTCTAACTTACATTTCTTGTAGCGCTCATTTCCTTTGCTGATCTGAATCCCATCCTTCCTGGTTGCTTCCTGGCATAGAAGCTGGTGTGGAATGAAACTGAAGCCCTCAAACCCTCGTGAAGACAATATGAATACCAATCCACACTAGTTGAGGAGGTGATCTCGAGTCTTGGCGCTTATGCGTCACATATCCATTGAATATTGCGCTCTTGACTCTCAATCAATATTTAATAGTGCTTTCGACGGCCTTCTTCCGGAAGGCATCGAAAAACTCCCGGGGACAGATATTGTATTCTCTGATGCAGTAGCAAAAGTGGGTTCACAATACTTGTAAGCCTGGTGGGAGGCGAACCAATCAGGCATCAAATGGACAAGATTACTTCGCATTGCATCTCCAATGATCAGATATAGCTCAAGCTCCACAAATGGTATCAACAGGAGCTCAAATAATCTTCCCACAGCGCTACACAGGGGGGCATGAAAATTCCACATGGCACAATGTCCTCAGCTGAGCCAGTTTTAATGGGTCCACCACCATACTGGAATATGTGAAAACTGGAATCATATGAGGTTCAAAATCTTGCTTGATTTTCTGTGCTGCATCGGATCTATGCTCCTCTCACAAGCTTGAACCCGAATGGAACTAAAAAAATCTCGAGATTCTTCGGTAATGCAATCACCACTGTTGAGAGAACTGGCGCTCGCTACAAACAGATCTAGATGACCGCGGCAAGATGAAATGCATTCCTCGCTGTGCCGCTGACAATACGTTAGAGGAGTACAAAGGTACCTTCAACGCAATGTAACTGTTCACTCTCAGGTTACAGCTGCTGAATTTGAGGAATATATAGACAAGACAAGAAAAGCTCATGATCCCAGCACAGCCATTCGCGGAACATCTTACCCGGAGATAAGATTCGGCCGCTATAACGATTTTTTTTGGACATTCTCAAAGCTTCATCCTGCGGATGTACCCTCTTGAATCTCAGAGGTCTTCAATTCCATGCAATGATCACAGAAAACTCGGCATCTCAATCAGTCCAAAACAAAATCAAGTCAGATCATGCGGGACTTGTGAACCGTCGAAAAGATTGGGATACAATAATGCCAGGATCCGGCCTCTTTCTTACTGCCTAAGCAGCCAATTGAACACCAATTCTGTCCCTCAAAGATATCTATTGTATCGCTGAAGGAGCAGCTACCAGTGGGAATGGGGACATGTACCAAAATTCACTAGCAGCACATCTGATATAGTATGAGCAGCGTCACTCGCTGAAAAAGACTCTCTAACACGTATCACCTCTGGCGCTAAGAAGAATCACCTTGCGCCACAGATTGATTGTTGAGTATAAAAGCGGCTTGGCTCATGACATGCTGATTTTCTACTCCAGGCACTGAGTTTGTCTCCGGGAAAGATGTAATCACAGATACCGAGGAAGAGAGGTTTGAGAAAAATTGGATAAAATGATCCGTTCGTGCTGCAGTATATCAAATACTAGACTCAATGTGGTATCGACCTTAAAAATGTACCATATTCGACAGTCCAATATACACCAACGCCCAACAATCACCAATGGATTGATGTACTGGTATTTGACAATGAAGCAAACGATGTGCCGCTCTGTCTCTCTGTCTTGTATACCAGTTCCACCAAGCAATTGAAACGGAAAAGACCGCCGCATAGAACTGAAAAAAAGTATGATTTCATTGTAATCATATCGGTGAATAGGCCAGAGCGACGATACCGGACAAAGTGAGACTGCGATAGCCGAGAAGATAAGAGATCGATAACTTGGATAAGAGAGTGCAGGAGGTAAAGCCGGGAACATGCGGTTCAGCATGCCTGAGATCTCCGTTATGAAATTGTCAGGTGGCGCTAACGAGTAATAGCCAAAATTATATCCGGCGGGGATCTGGTACCTCACATTCAACACCCCTGTAGGCAAGAAATCGGCAGCGCCGCTATCAAGTCGTACGCAAAGATGAACGAGAAAAAATTGGAATAATGGGCGCTCATGAAATTGTCCAGCGCAGTATCGAAACTACAAAAAATGAACGTGATCCGTTGACTGGTCAAAGGTGAGAGCTCAACGAGATTGAGAGACACACTCTGGGCAACATGCACAGAAATTACAATGCCACAATTACAACTCTCAATGGGCTTCATCCCCGCGAGTCTGAGACTGATCTAGGAGACACGCAACTCAAATTGTAAGACTAGCCTCGACATCAGGCTCTCTGAAAGAACACTAGATCCAAACCGGTGTCAGTAAAAACAGTTCAGACACTGAAGAACGCCAAGGCATCCCGAGTATCGAAACGTCTGATGGATGTGGATTATCATTATCATTCGAGGCATCAAGTAGTCATTCATTGATCACAAGAGTTACCGTCACACCAGAATAAGGACCAGCTTCCAGACTGCTCCGCAATTCTGGATCTTGACTGGCGCTCTTCTGTGAACTCTATCCCAGTCGGTACAAGATCTGAATAATCTCCAATGGTCTACTTGAAACTCAAACTAAGTCGAAAGTGACCAGTTTTCACATCCTTGCACGATCAGATGAGATGATTGTTGTTGTGGCTATATTCCAATTGAGGAATGCTTGCTTACGATTTGATAACATTGGGCTCAGTTCGAGCACCATTTTTGGATGGACCCAATGAAATTGTTTCTAGATCTATGCTCGGGCCTGACAGTCACCGTTTTTCACATTCAATCCTGAACTTCCACGATGGACAACTATGCAGTAGGGTTGCATGCGAGACAAGCTAGGGCTCATATTCAAGCGTCTCCCCAATGAAGCGCAAGCTACTTTTGTATGCCTTTCAAAGAAGGGTGGCATGTCAGGCGCTGGTGCCTTGCCTTTATTAGTCAAGTATGGCGTCCAGTTTCCCATGGATGTAATAGTTTTCGCGATACCTTATTCAACTTTTAACTTGAGTTATGATCAGTAGCTCAATTTTTGCCGTTCAATGCATTTGGAATCCGATGATCTTTGGTCCGTGTTGCTGGCGGCACTGCTGCAGAACTCGCTTGATAATTTCCCAGAGACAGAGGAGTGTAGTTCGCTGATCATGCTGATCATCATGAGATGTATGTGGAATGTGACTCACCGTCGATCTCTCGATGTTCATCGTCATTGATATGCGACCAAGCATGACCGATTGAATAGAGTGGTCGTATCTGAAGTGGAGTCAGCGTTCAGGTGATGATGAGCCAATGAAATGATAGACAAACGCGAGCGCCTTACAGTCCTTCTGAGCTGTGCGTGGATGAACACCGGCATTAGAAGCTGTTCTCAAGCTGTCTTTGGCAGCTTCCTTCCAAATTTAACTGACCTTGACACTGGATTTCTAAGGATCTTTCAACAGCTTCTTTCATCAAGTGCTTGCTCAATTGCTGTGAAAGCCTCATTGCACATTACGAGTCCCACTTGTGGGCTCGTTTGTTGGGAGTGAGCAATTTTATTGAAACGCTCATCAAAGAACCCAATGGGGAAGCACCACATGACCTGTTTTCACACAGGCTCGGGAACAACCGAAAAACATCCTCCGCTCTTCTTTGGCGTCTTTCAGAGCCTAGTTGTACTGTTATTTTCTAAATGCCTTCTACATTGTGTAGGAAGCTACAGACAGCAGAGTATTCACAATGGCATGTTATGAGTCGGCCATCAAATTAAAGGGGATAGAGCATGTGGTCTCCCACGCAGCCTGAGCCTCGCCATCTTGACTCTTCAGTCCTCTCCGCTCATCTCTGCCCCACCGATGGCCCAGAAATTTGTCACATGATCCAGTCCAACACCCAATCTCATTCACTTAATAGTCAGCCCAGCTTACTTGCCATCATCAGCTCTGCACACATTGAGTAGGAAGATAATGCAATCCTGAATTAAACCGAGGGTGAGCATCCCAAAACAGACACAGTCAATTGTTCTTGTTTACCTTGTCAATCATTTTATACTGAAACAATTACATCCCACAGTCTCTGGCACTATATCCGAATGTGCCATATTGCTCTGTAGAGAGACACCAAGAACACCCTGAAGAAATCAATGAGAAAATACAGGACATTGCAAGTGCATATACTCAAGGTATCAATGACCAGATTGCAGTTCTTTTGCTTCCGTTTGGTCTGCGGACCGAGCATATGCAAGGAGCGCCACATATTGAACAAAGGCCCAAGGCACGCACTTCACCTTAATTAATGTTCATAAAACATGTGTAGCGTTTCTTGATATGAATGCAAAAATTTAAGTGGCATTTTAGAAGGTCCATACTGTCAGGTGAACTGGCAACAGGCCAAAACATGAAAAAGCGCCACAGATTGAACTCTCTGAATAGCATGACATATATCACCAATGGCAACTTGGATAACTGACATGTATTGATGCCAGAGATAATATCGAGCCTTTGTGATGGTCTGGAGCACACCTCCAACCAGGATCAGCTTGCAGGGCCAATGATCCCAAAATTTAGCAGAGATCAAGTTTGTTCTATAGAGAGGCATACACAAGGAGCCAGTATATCTGTTTCAGACTGGAATATATTGTGAAAAATATAGATGTGACATATTTGAGAGCATCTGGATCAGATTTGGCAGCCCAAAATTGATCTGCATAGCCAGATAACATGATTGCGCCACAGTTTCCAAAGCCCCAGCTCCCAGTTCTGCACATATTGATGCCTCCTGTTCTATCCATGTTGATCAGTAGTAGTGGATGAGTGTCTGGAACCAACTGCGACTCTCAGAACAATTGGGAGACATAGAGGTTCTGGCAGAGCAGGAACATCCTGTCTAGTCATCATTGGGAAGGATGCATAAAACTTATGGAATCTCATGATCAATGCTGATGTCGAAGGAGTCTTCTTCTGGCCTTGTATGTCTGGCTACGGCTACATACAAGCTCTTTTCTTTTCTCTCAAGGA
This sequence comes from Mycena floridula, assembly GCA_029320655.1. Lineage (NCBI taxonomy): Eukaryota > Fungi > Basidiomycota > Agaricomycetes > Agaricales > Mycenaceae > Mycena > Mycena floridula. The sequence goes on along the minus strand of JARIHS010000045.1, from coordinate 301,634 downwards.
ACGGTTTGCTGGATGGTTGGTCATTCATGTTATTGTTGGTAGTTTATTTCAAGGACAATACATTGGGGCCTCATTGCAGTGTCTTCATCACATATCCATCACAAGTCCCCTTCACGTTGATCAGGCGGCTGTCAGCTGCTCCAAAGTATCAGGCTCCTTGTTCAAATTTGCACCTCAGTTAAAATCATTGTCCGGTGACCCCGAGGTCCTTCCACTCTGCGGCTTTCCTTGGGAATAAATCATTAGCTATGTCGAAGTGTCAGTTCCCTATGTCAAACAACACAGTCTTGCCGCATTGTCACGCATGGTCAACCCCAAGACATGTGTAATTGAGGTCTACAAGGCAGATATTCATGTAACCGCTACGGCAGAGCTCCCGAGACTTATAAGCCTGAAGCTCATGTGAGCTGCCAATGATACAACTGCAGTCCTGGATCAGCTTCAGTTTCCAGTTCTCGCAGAACTTACCATCTGCGGAGAGGTTGGTTCGGACACCTCGCATCTTCTGTTCAGCGCTTTCATGTCAGGAATCATCCTTATCCCTCGCGACAAGCATCCCGGTGAAGAGAGAACGGTTAAGATAATATTGCCATAGGGCAAAAGGGTAAGGTACGACACGCGTAACTACAGCTTTATGTACGAGAAACCGTGTGAATAAGTACCGCGGATCCTGTGATAAGATGCCCGAAGAAACACGAGGCTTGAGCTCGCTCTGAAACAAGGCAGGAATAAATATTCCTCCTGACATTTCATTCGGTCAAGACACTGATCATTGACTCACAGAATGCTCCAGATCTGGAGTGTTGTCAGTCTGATCACTGCGCAAGCGCTGACTCTGCTTTGTCTTGATGGAAGAATTCCTCTCAGTGTCCTAGATCAAATGGCCAGTCACCATAGTCACATATATGCGGGGTCAAGGCTGAGTCTTGGCAGAGACTCGATGATTTCAACACAGTAGTGCGAGCTGCAATGCATGACAGATCAAATTTGATTGCATTGTAGAAGCATAATTTCAGATACCAGTGAAAGTGTGCTCTGAACGTTGGTAGTACATTATTATGATTGACAATGTTAACGCATTCCGTATATAAGCAGTACTGAGGCCACTACAAAGGCCTCTCCAAAACCATGGATCCACGGCTGGGCGGTCGCACCACAACTATAAACGGTTGTCAGTCATAAGCCTGAGCTTCAAGAAACCACTGACTTGAAATCCAAATCTGTTTCCTCCTACCGGGCGCCATAGAAGTTTCCGACCATCAAACTCCATAGTTTGGCTGCAGATGAGAAATTAGGCTGATGTTCATGATGTGTAATTACAATACAGACCTCCCGTCAGCCGCTGTTGCCAACCAATCCTGTGCCCGTCGTGGTCCCTGCCAGTGAAAATGTTCCACCACCGTGTTTGGGTTGGCCCATTGAATACATGCTAATGGACAACGTGGAGACTTGGGTGAAGTGAAATTTGTGTTCCCTGCTGTGTCAGGGTGAACAGTGAGAACATGCTGGCCAGTTGCACGATGAGTAATGCGGTATTGCGGGACACTCCTGTCCTGCGAATCACTGAGGAAATCGAAAAACACCATGTTTTGGACTGCAAGGGGCAGAACTCCGGTCACAGTCGGTAGTGAGGCAGATGGAGGGTTGTAGATGGGTGAATATTGATTTGACCCAGATTCATGATGAGGATTCATGATACTTAGAGAAGCGGAGGATGTTAAACGACAATTATCCAGATATTCCGTCCCTTTTATACCGAAAGATATGACATGCTGTACAATGAACAAGAGAACAAGGTGAACACGCACAGCAGCCTGGTTCCTCTCTTGTATCTTTCTTCCTTGTTTAACCGCAGCAACAACAAAAAAACAAGGAGCGCGCCATAAATGGCTGTGCCGTGGCACGGCGCTTGGAGAATCTCAACACGTGAATATTCCCAGGAGATTGATGGGCTCTGGGACACAGGCGCCGAGTCGCTTTATGCTTATGTTGTCCATTTCTTCTTATCCGAATCATAAACGTGAATATGGACATGGACTTTTAAGTCAGTGAAGGGCACTGCACAGTGAATTGATCCGTGACACGGCGGCTGGTGACAGAGATTTGATTGTGTCAAGTGTAAGCGGCCCAGCTCGCACACAAAAAATGCAGGTGATAACGCATAGATAAGTAATCTATCGTTACAGATCATATAATTATTACCTCAGTCGCAACTATTTCTTAGCCTTCAATGACCCCCATGTACCAAGCAATAATTACCGATGTGAGCCTGACCTCTACATCCATGTACTTCGCAACGTCCTCGTGGTTTCTTCAGCATATGATGCTCGCTGCAATATCTGCCCGAGGCTAGCCTGATCCGACATTTCCGGCACCAAAAGCGTGAGTCTTGGATACGCTGCTGTCCAAACCCTGAAATATGGCTGGAACTAGCGCCTGGAGTGAAGACCGCATTGTTTTGGCAGGGTTCTGGCACAGTCCGATGGTGATATTGTGTGAAATCTGGATGGTTCAAGTCGGTGCTTTCTGGGTACTGTGGCGAGTAGAAATCAGCGCTCTGCATCTGGTGAAAATTCTGTCTCTGAAAGTTCGATTGATCAGCTGCTGAAAGTATTCCGGTGAAGAATAACCTGAATAGGAATCTGTATCGAGTCGTTTATCAGTCATGGAAAGAGCAAATCCACTGAAAGAGCTTGCATAGAGGTACCATGGAGGGCTGCTGTTGGGTTTGACAACTAGGTTGCCGCTGGGGATCTTGATGCAACGGCGGAGTGAAGGAATATCACCGACACTTGACTTCAGCAACTTCTTTCAAGCAAATTGATGTAGACTTGAGCTTGGAACACTCAAAATAGTGACCTGCAATAATTTTGGCCACCACTGTAGTGACAGTGTCATTCCCAGGGAGATTGTGGTGATATTCACGAAGATTATAGTAATTTTCATGAACATTGCCGTTATAGCCAGGAGCGTTAAGCTGCTGTGGCAGGAGGAACTGGAAGGAATCTGGTACACCAGCTCTCCAGTCTGTGCCTTTTCATTAGGACCAGCCTTATAAATTAGGATTATAGAGGTACATTCAGCAGGGTATTGCGGTACTTGTGCCTCGGACAATGGGACGGAGTGTTGAGCCAGTGGCCGTTGAACGTGTCCGAAGGAGGTTAGCGAGCCTTGATTGGCGTGTTTATTGTCTGGATTCATGTCATCAATGAGCTGAAGTCGACGATTGTTTTCATGTCCTTCTTATATGTCAGGATTTCATTCGTTTCAGTGGAAATGGGGGCCGGAAGAGAAGACGGGATGCCACGGCGGATCCATGCTGTCCTCTCGCATCCGTGCTGTCCAACAAGCAATTCCGGGTGGTTTCTAGCAAGCCTGTAAAGAGCCCGCCAGCCCGAATTTCCAAAGCGAGAAAAATGGCTACCTGTTCGGGAAAATATGTTGTTGAGTTCTGACAAATTCACATCGGAGTCTAGCATTCATGCATCAGCAAAATGGCATTTAACTTGTGCGTATTTTGCGTATTCCCGCTTGGCACAAGCGGAAAAGCGACAAGCGCACAAGTTCACTTGGACCTTTATTGCTTTACACCTGGAAAAGGGTATTCTTCGGACTTCCTTCCATACTTGATAACTGGAATGATCTGCGTGTGATATTTTTCCAGAATGCCGGGTCCCGCGTTGGGCGCTGCAGGCACGTGCATGATGGTGTGATGTTGGTTTTATTTCAAACCCCGCTGTTTTTCGCATCTTGCTTGCCTTCCCCCACCATCGCAGTTCCTTTCGGAGTCTCTGTTCTCTTCCGGGTGCTAAGAGCTGAACGTAGGTTGGTTATTTCTCTGTTCCTTCCCTTGCTGGCAGCTCTCCTAGGTCACTCTTGTCGTTGAGTCATCTGGTGGTTCCCTGTTTTATTGCAGGCTGTCTATTTCTTGTCGGTGTCAACTCCTATTGCACTTGGGCGCAATCTGGTTGCAGGTGAATCTTTCTTGGTTGACTATTCCCCCTTGACCTGCTCATTTTAGAGTGTTCATTAGGCAAACACGGAACAACTACGATTGAACAAGGGTCTGTTTGTTCAAATTGTAATGCTCTGCCTGTATAAATGTAGATATTCATTCCTGTATTGATTTATTCTGCTGTTGCTTTTCACACTTTTTCTCGCTTTTTGCGCTTTTTACGCTTGCCGAGACAGATCCAAATCTGCGCTTTTTTGTAAAATGGACATGTCCATTGGCGCTTGTGCGCTTTTTGCGCTTTCCGCGTATTTAAGCGTATTTAAGCGTGTCGTGCTACTTGTACAAGTTAAAAAAGTTATTTGTCATCTTGCTGATGTGTCTGAGACAACATGGAGCGAAATTTTTGCACTCACAGACTGAACAGTACTCAGAAATGCTGGACCCCTCTTGTGGGGCCGCGGCATGCCATGGCGCGCCGCCGTGAGTGCACCATGTGACGTTTCGGTGACCTCTTCCCAAGCCCAATAAAATTTTGAATAATCTACGAATTCTTGTCGTTTCCTCTTCTACCGCGAGTTCCAGCCCTGCATGGTGCACCACCTCGGCCTCGACCTCCTCTACCTCGTGATGATCCAGATCCTGCCTCAAGGTCTCCCTCAGCCACTCGCTTATCACCGGTAACTGGCTCTGCATGACCATAAAAAATTGGCAGCCTTTTCTCGAGCGGTACCCCCAATTTCTCTTCCTCTTTCTCTCCCAGTTTCATCTCCATCCACAGTTGCAAGGGAATCTTCAGGTCTGATTCCTGACCTGGGTCACCAGGGCAATGGTACTCGGACTGATTGGAGCGAAGGTGGGTCGTCATGTTATAGCGCCAAACAGCAGGTTTTGGGGCCTTTTTGTCAGTTGGTGCTGGGCATAATGAGCAGATAATGGGAACATTGTGACAAGGGGTTGCTCTAGAGCCTCTATTGGCCGAGGCATATGCAATTGGGGCAAACGATGGGCATTTACTCTCGACATGGATAACCTTCTTCTTGATTATAATGAATGGGGCGCATTGGTCTCGTCCTGAATGCCCACAAAAGCCACAGGGAGATGGAGATTCAATCTGAGAAGGTAGATTTAGCTCAAAGAAACACGAAGAGGAAATAATCATACTACAGATTGCAGACCAGGCTCGGTGACACCCCGTAATGAGAGAAGAACATGCTGTCCCATATGGGCACGCCATTCGTTAGCGCCTTTGACTTGCTGCTTGCAAAAGTCACAATTCCGTACAACATCAGTCCCAGTGACCTTAGCTTCGACAAGCTTTTGGGACCCTGCTTCGCATACCAAAGGCGCTATGGGACTTGTCAGACTTGGAAATGCGATATGCAGCACCAAACTTGCCTTCGTCTGACACCTGATATGGGAAAAGTGGCGAAGACTTGACGTGCGGGAAAATGGTAAGAGGTAGGTCGGATGTGAGGTATGTGCTCCAGATTTCGTCACCTAGTACAGAAAAAGCAAAGCTTCCTAGGACCCAGGTCATATGTCATGAATTCATCTCCACCATCTCAGCATCATCAAGACCCAAGAGATCAGCGGAGACGACGAAAGGGTTGATTGTACGAGTCAGATACGATGGAATGGAAACAATGGTGACCTTTTCGCGGGTATCCTCTGCTCCTCATACAGCGCTTTCAGAACTAATGTATCCACCATTCCAGAACCAGGACCAAGTATCAACATTGGTGCGAGCAGATATCTCTTCTGGTTATGGATCAGCGAAAAAAGGTTCAACGGTGGACGTGAGAATTGGCTTGAGAACAAGAATCTCACCACTGACTGTGATGTTCTGTTTTGGATTTGACAATGTTGCAATGTCGACATCAGTCTTCAACGAGCCAGCCTCTGAGATCTATGTCGTGCGAATGATTCCGACACAAAGGGACTTGTCGGTGCGGATAAGAATCAGAAGGGGATCACCGAGTACAAAGCGATTACTGATGATTTCCTCCAAGTTGGCTTTGGCTGTCGCCATTGCCAGTAGAGCTTTTGGATTGGTGAAGGTTCGGACACTAAATAGATGCTCTTTTAGTTTTCCTTCATAATCTTGATTAATGAGAACCAGTGGGGTAGAGGCCACCAAGTGGCAAATACGAGACCCCAGTCTGCCAGATACAATTGTACCTGTACCCTGTCCTTTTCACTTCTCTGCTAGACTGATTTTGGCAGGGAAAGTTGGATAACATTAGCCCAAGGCCACTGACATGCTATACTACATACAGAACCAATTCAAGGTGGGAAACAAGTGAGACTCAGGACAGCTCAAGTATCAGGCTCAATAGCAACTTGTGAGCTTAATTAATAATAAATAAAATAAAAATAAAAATATAAAAGACCTACAAGCACATACCCGGAGACCGGACAGACCATAGATACCGGACACCATGAAATAAGACCCTATTTACCCTCAGTGAGATATCATATAGAATGGATGGGTTGATAAATACCTGATAGACGCTCTGGTGACATTTGGCTGTATAGGATTGAGTCAGAAAGCTCACACAGGCCTTTCCTCAGCCTCGGGCCAAGTTGGCAGACAAGGTCAGTGACAATGGTTTCGGAGTTTTTGCATTTGGTATGTGTCCTCGAGTGTCTAACCGTTCACTAAGCATAGGCAAGAGGCTAATGACTGAATTTTGATGGAAAGAAACCAGATTGAATCAGCAAAAATCGACCTTTGAGGGTGTCTGGTATCTGTGTCAAATTGGGATTTTTCACCTGAGTTCTTTGCTCACAGCAGGCTCATTTCTTCATTATTTCACACCATTATTTTTGTAGAAACAAAGTTCAGCATCTGTTAAAATCATTCCATGGGGTACCGAGGCTATGAGATAGCGCTAATGCCTCGTGAGTGTGTGAATCATTATCCTGCCAGTGTCTGGTTTCCCGGTACATTTCTGTATGGGAAAAGAAATCCTATTTACAGCTCTTTTTGGAAACCTTGTCCAGCAGCCTTTTGTCTGATGGAAAATCACTTTGAGGTCCTTGCTGATCTTGTGAAAGACCATCATCAGCGCATAACGCAAGCGTAATGTGAATTACGGAGATAACTTTGTGCGGGGATACTATTTTCATTTTATTCTGATTTCATCAGAAAATCAGCGCCGGACAAGCTCAGACAAGGTTTCCGAATGTAAATGAGACTGGTCTACCTTACTACAATGTATCCATGGATCACAGGGCAATGATTAGTTGGAAGAATGGTGATCCTATTGAGGCCGCGTCAGCAAATCATAATGAGAGATGGGAAATCAATCATGTGATGTATCCCCGTTGGGTACTTTGATGATGGACTCCCAAATTTTGCTCCTTCCCAACAAATGAGCCACTCACGTGGTCTCATAATGCGACAGAGAGTTTGTTTGTGAATGTGCTTTCCCTCGTGGAAAATGAAGTCGTCCAAGTCAACCCCAGGTCCAGCTGGAAGCAAGAGCTGTTCTGGTTCTTCGAGACCGTCCTCGAAGAGCATGAAATCGTCATCAAGAAGTGTTGTATCAGCTGCTGGAGATGGTGATATCTCACTGTCAATTGCTGATGAAGGGACAGATTGGTCCATGGATCGATTGGGAACAGAGTTATCGACACCAGGATACTTGTCGCCACCATGGGGCTGCAAGACATCGATGGTAAGTAATGCAAATAATGAAGGGAAATCATAGTCGGTGGCAGGAACAGAGGTCATCTTGTAATAAGTCTTGGCTGCAATTCATCCTGAAATCCAACCCATAGCAAGATCACAATGGTCTGCAATTACATCCCCTTTCCAAGCTTTCGCATTCAGGTGATCAGGATGAGCTGTTCGTGTCATCTTAAGACGTTGAAAGCCTGGATCCCAATCTGGCTCACGTTCAAACACAGCATCAATATCTGTCGCTTGTCCAAGTCTCTCAATAGCCTGACAATAGTTCATGCCTGAACAGTGGCCACCAAGCATATGGATGCGACCAAACAGCTTCTCAAGCTTGTCGTCACCGAGATCAAAGAGATAAAATGATGATTTCCCATCCAGAAGCTGTTGTGTAGCGATGCAGAAGTAGGCATTCTTCACCATGGTCTGTGAATCACTGTACAACTGATTCGGCATAAACTGGTCTGATATTTCCGGAAGAGGACGAACGTGAGGTGTGAGTATTTGGTGAGGGATGTGACTTGTTCCTGAAGTGAATGCTCTGGGTTGAAGAATGGATCCAGAAGTGATTCAAGGATTTCTGCCAGAAGCTTGAGCGCATCCATGGTATCAATCTCTGAAGGATCGTCAGAAATGCAAGGAAGATTGCGAAGGTCAATGATTGACATGAAGAGGTCGATTGCACATGGTACATTCTGGGCGTCAGAAGGATATAGCAATTGCTGAACTGATTCTGGCGTGTGATATGGCAGTCTAAGAAGGTATTGTGAAAGCACCATTCGATTGATGACACAGCCATTACTGAGTAGAATACCTGCTGTTGAATGTAAAAGTGTCGACCAACCTGTAAACAGATATTAGAAGCAATTAACCAAGAAGAATCCAAGCACATATGTTTCAGCAAATGCTTGAAATCAAAGTCGAGGGTAATATCAAAGTCACCAGTGAAGAGGTTGAAACCAAGTTTTCCGAGCACCCCAAGGATGTTCCATAGAGGAGAATCTTCTGAAAGCGCTGTTTTGACGAACATGGTATAACTTGCGGCACGCCTAATTGCATCTCCATTGGTTGCAAAAGACCAAATTGCACCCACTGTTCCACGGGCAATACGGTTGAAAGCATCAATAATAAGTTGCATTTGGCTCATAGCATCGTCGGCGGTCTCTTTCTTGCAAGTTGGTGCTGCAAGGATGGGATACGAGCGACTCTCGCTGAAAAGCGACACAGCAGTGACGGTAACCTCTTTGGCAAGATGAAAGGTACCAAGGCCGATACCTTGAGCGAGAAACAAAGCTAATTGGTATGAGCGAAGTACAAGCTGGAATGATGTAGTATGAAGCCAGCATAAGCCACCGACACTGTTGGAATGTTTGAAGTGCGAAGCTTGCTCTTCAAGAACCATCTCATCAATGAGAATGCTGACACTATGAAGAGGGGGCAGAGGTGATGCTGAAGCTCTGTCTTTCATAAGGACCTCTCGAAGATTGTGTTCAATTTTGTTTGAGGTAATATGACCAATGGTGTAGCGTACTTTGGTTGTTAGCCAAAAGATACAACACTTCCCACAGCTGGTCTCACGATGGACTAGCCTGTGGTTTGTTCGTTGAGCAGGGTATACTTGTAGTGACCTTTTTACAGATGACGTAGAACAATATTGAGCAGTTGGATAATCACCTTGGGATATGTCAGATATGTCGGACTATGTTGAGGTTGTCTCTTAGAGATAAGAGGGTCCCAATGATTCCACCAAGACTCAATCTGCCTTTGTTTGATTCACTATAGAGCGACCAGGACCCAGTGAACGACGTCTGCTGTTACACAGAGTTTAAAAGACAAAACAAGAAATGAGAGATTCGTAGGTCTCATCACTCTAGTTGACAATGCTGATGCTGAAGTAGTCTACTACAGGTGTTAACCTATAGTATACTATGCTGCACTTTGAAAGAAACTGAACTTGCTGGCTGCCGGACTTGCTGACTAATCAACACTGCTCACTGTAAGCAGCGATGACCAGACAGAAAACAGAAAACAGACTTACCTTAAGCCTGCTACTGTCTGCTGAACAATAAGATAAGAGACTAGGCAACCACTGTGGTCCCTACTGCACTTACTTTACTGTGGGTGAACCTTGCCACTTTCCTCTCTCTTGGGGGAAACCTGGGGATTGATTATTTTACTATGCTACAGGGCTCCTTTTATACTATTTTGATGTCACAGTCACATGTGACCTCCCACGCCTATACTTAGCTACTCAGATCCAATCTGTACTGTGCCTGACTGTGGGAAAGCATTAGTAATCAGGTGAGGGTCTAGCAGTGCTTTTCCTTGCCTCCCTTGCTGCCTTTTTCTCCCCTCTGCCAAACTCCCATCTCAAATTATGTTACCCATCAGCAATCTTGGCCTGTCTGATGGACTTTAATGATCTTGTATTGACATTATCTGTCATTTCCCTTGATCAGATAACGTTATAAGGTGTGTTAGCATGCTCTAGGATTTGGCAGAGGAACTGTGGTGGGCGGGCCTGGTAGTGACATGTAGTAACAACCAGTGTGACATGTTTGGTCCTGTTGCAGATTTTATAATGAGCCAAACCAGTTCATCCCCTCTTGTGAACTTTTTATAACAAGTCAAACTAGCTATAAAAGGGGTGAGTTGGTTACAAGACCACCTGTGGGATCGTTTGTTGGGTATGGACGGATTTTGTGGATGCGATCATCAGAGAGCCCAATGGGGCTACCCCACGTCATCTTTGTCATTCTCCGATCGTGAAGTGGCGACATGGATGGGTTTCTGCAGGTTTCTGCCCTTCTATTGCAGATGAGTAAATGCTATCATAGGTATCTATAATAACATTAACAGAGGTAACAGATATGCTACAAGCAAGAGAGAAGTGATCTGTGCAGCGTTGCCATGACACTCATCTCGGACCGGTGACAGCGCGGGTTTCGGGTCAGCATGGGAAAAAGATCACATGCTGTTGACTTCTACATGAACCGGCAGCCATCAATGTGATTTGGCTTTCACCGCCATAATGCTGGCTGCTGCTACCTTCCGTCGCCTCGTTCTCGTCTCTCTTGCTCTTTTTGCCTTTGATTATTCTGCTTCTCTTCTCGTCTCCTTGGATTCCGACTCTGGCTGCATTGCTCTAGCTGAAGGAAGACTTGGCTCAGCCTGCTTTTTGCATGCTAATCTTTCAAGCCTGAGAAGCTCAGGCGCTCGTTTACTTCGAGATAGCCCCTTGTTTATCAGGTGTGTTTTCGGTTTCATTGCTTCCCTTTTTGGTCTTCTTTGCTACGTGTTTTTCTGTACCTTTGTATATCCTGGGGTGGCGGTACGCTGAGGCAGGCCTGTCTCCATGGCCAAATCCCCAGGATTATTTCTTTCCAATCATTACATGCACCACATTGGTTGCACCTGTTTATCTTCCCATATTGTTGCTCTCCCTTTTAGCTCGCTGCTTCTACCCCAGTTCTTCAGTCTATTTCTCTTTATTGTCTGGTCCTTTGGGCGTTTTTGGTTTTTGAGTCCACAAGCGGTGACTGGAGATTCCGGAATGTTCCCCGCAGTCATCGACCAAGGACGTGCATTGCAGGTCACCTCTTTGATCGCCTCAGCTTTGTGCTTGTTTTCTTTGAGCGTCTTTGCTCTCTGCTGTGTCCTGCGACCTTTTTTGTTATTTCGCTCCTCTTTTCTTCCACTTTCAAACTGTTTTTGTCCTTTGGTGGTGCTTTGGCATTGCTTGTTTTAACAACCGTGGATTCATCACATCAAGCTTTGTTTGTCTGTTGCGCTTTCGTGGCATTGTTTCTTTGTGTCCTTCTGAATTTCCACTTCAGTGCTGATGTGATATCTCTGGTGCACATTCAAGTCTTCAAGACTTCTGCTGTCTGCGACATCATGGTCTGTCGCCTCATTCGAGCCTGACCAGCTCCTATTTCATTCCTAATCCACGTGACTTTAAAAATCATGCAAGTTCATGCGACTTTGAACAACAGCACCGTCGATTAGCTTTCGATGTGAAACAAGAAGCTAGTCTTTGCGACTTTAAACTTGGGTACAGGGGGTGCAGTCCTTTGGACTATAAAGATACTAAGAGTCCGTGCAACTCTCAAGATCAGCATCGTCATTTGGCCTACGATGTTAAACAAAAGTTGTCCAATTTCAGAGGACTAGCGGACACTGACCATGTCGTGCTTCATGTCCTGGCCCTTTCACACACGAGCCTGGCCAGCTTTAGTTTGGTCCGTCATTGGGACGTTAAACCTATTGAAGGTCTAGGGGACCGAAAGCCTCGCCACGTAGCTGATGGCCATCGTAAGGATGTAAAAACTGTAGAAGGTCTAGGGGACTGTAAACCTCGCCACGTAGCTGATGGCCATCGTAAGGATGTAAAAACTGTAGAAGGTCTAGGGGACCGAAAACCTCGCCATGTAGCTGATGGCCATCGTAAGGATGTAAAAACTGTAGAAGGTCTAGGGGACTGTAAACCTCGCCACGTAGATGATGGCCATCGTAAGAATGTAAAAACTGTAGAAGGTCTAGGGGACCATAAACCTTGCCACGTAGCTGATGGCCGTCGTTGGGACGTTAAGCAAATTATAAACGTTACACATTACAAATTACAAGGAATGCGAAATGCACAAAGTTCACATAGCATGTTAACAAGTCCAAGCGATGTTGAACAAAATCATAGTTCTTATCTTTACATAGTACATAATGGCTGCAATTTAACGACTGTGGTCCAAGCCAACATGATGTTGTACTACCATGTTGGCTCTGGTCTCACTGCGACTGTGTTGAATTATGAACTCAGCATTGAAGTTATCATGTTCTCCAATGTTGCGCACAGTGACGCTGATGCAAATTATCAACTACACCCACTCAAAATAGAATACAAGAGAAATAAATCACAATACACAACTATTTGGATGTTTATACTTGAGAAGAATACAGTAACTGAGGCAGAGAAGTCACGACTATTGTGTCAGCGAACTTTTTATCGCCGCCATGACTTTAAAATCCTCCTAAGAACATTGCATATCCACAAAGAACATTCAGCTTTGCATTATGTCTTATTTGCCTGTGGGAACTCGATACACAACTCAAAATCTCATTTTCCATTGGATTTGAGACAAGATCAGACACATGCTACATCTGGACAAGCTGATTACACTATTCCAACATCTCTAGCCTATGGGGGTGGAGGTCTACGATTCAGGAGCATGGAACTCCAACCATTTCTTGTTCCAGGCAACACTTTGGTCCTACATGATGTCAACACCACATATAGCTTTATCTCTGTTGAACGCGCAATGAATATTGAAACTACCAGTCTAAAAGATGAAAGTATAATCTGTCAGATTCCACTGTCAAGCATGGTTATTGAGAAATTACCAGTACATGCTATTAGAAATATCCTTGCATTTCACAATATTGAAGGTCATAGTAAATCGACAAAGAGCACTGTAATAAATGCTTCAAAAGATCATGAAATGTGCGATAATACTTGCTCAGATGTCTGGATTATATTTCAGCCCAATACAATCCAGAGTGCGGCAGACCGGAATAAAACCCAGCGGACCAAACCATTAGCATGGCAAAAGCGGGCACATGAAAGAAAGACTTATTATCAGAACCAGACAGGCGCAACAAAGAAAGATGAAAAGAGTCATGTCACTATTATTGAGGAAGTACCTGATGAGAAATCAGTCACTGCTCAATTCCCACCCAATCTGCCATCAGCAGACCTAATTCAAAACATCATCAGTGGATTTTGCAAAGATACTGATCCATCTCAGTTTGTTGAGGCTGGTTGTGCTTGATTATGGCCCATTAAAGACTTGATGAAAATAACCCAGTCAGGATTAGATCTGAGCTGGTTACATAGAGAAGGAGTCACTCGTAAAGAAAGATCAAGTGAATCTGATGATATAACTGACTTGGAAGGCCCAATCCTTGCACCAGGATGTGATTGTATATGCCCTACTTGTTTGAAATCACTCCGTAAGGACAAGGTTCCAGCTATATCACTAATCAATGGACTTTGGCTTGGAGAAGTACCTGATGCTCTTAAGAATCTAACTGTAATAGAAAAATTACTGATTGCTCGAGTTCAACATAGCTACTGTGTTATCAAAGTTTCCTCCAGTTGGAGATACAAGATGAGAGCAAATGTTATTTGTTTTGCAAATCCAATTCAGAAAGTCTATAACATATTACCACCTGCTCGAGAGGAACTTGATGAAATGATTGCTTTCATGTATACTGGGCCATGTCAGCCAACCAAAGAGGACTTGCAACGTACACCTCTGCTAGTTCGACTTAGTAAAGTTAAACATGCTCTTGACTGGCTGAAATTAAACCATGTTGATTATCATGACATTACTATATCTAGTGTTAATCTTGCAACATATCAGAGTGAAGGGGTTCCAGTAGGCTGGGATTATGAAGAACTATTTACAAACAAAGATCCCATTTCAACTGCAACTCATGACAATGAGGAAGATGAAGGCACTGAGAGTGGACCCTGTCCATTTATGGTTCATGGTTTGACTGGTGAAGACTTTTCTGGACTGACTGGTTCACAAAGAAAAGCTGCAGCCTTAGAGCATTTGAAGAAGGGCAAGAAGAATATTTTATTTATTGGCCAAGACCCCAAACCGCAGGATACCTTTCACAACCCGCAGTTATTTCCACAAATGTTTCCCCATTTATTTCCCTATGGATTTGGGGGCATCTGCAATCCTCTACATGAAGGACGAATGTCAAGTATGACTCACAATGGTTATCTCTTGATGTATTATGATAAACGATTTCAGCTTGATAGTATCTTTCCTCTCATTGCACTTAACATTGAACAAATGAAAGAATCAAATGAAGGTGGCTATGTCCTTACTCAGAAGAAAGAAATCAACCGTATTGCTCAGCAAATTCATAACTTGGATCTAAATGTAATTGAAGATATCAGTCAGCGTTTACATGATGGTCAACAAGTTAAACCCAGCACTCAAGCTGAGAAAGATTGCTTCTCTTTGCTCAATGAACTTGACACTGTTGCTGGAAAGGTCAAAGGATCAATAACTTCAAAGAAGTATATGCGTAATGAGGTCTGGGCACTGATTTCAAAGTTAGGATCTCCATCTTGGTTTATCACCATCTCCCCTGCTGATCTAAATCATCCAATGTGCATTTACTTTGCTGGACAGGAGTTCAAGTTTTCAAGTAAGATATTATCTGAAAGTGCTCGAAAGAAGCTTGTTTCAATGAATCCTACTGCAGCTGCACGGTTCTTCAACTTTATGGTTAAAGCATTCATTGAACATGTTTTAGGATATGGAACTGATCATGATGGACTATTTGGTCCCACTGCAGGATATTATGGCAGTGTTGAGCATGATTGTTTACTTGGAAAGTGTTCAAGTTGGTGACTTTGGTGACATGACTGCTGCTCAAGTTCAACAAGAAGTTGTTCATCGAGAACTCTCTGATCCTAATTATGTCAATCCAACACTTCAAATGCCAATTCCACCTCCAGTTGAGAAATGTGACTGTCAGAAGAAAAACCGTGAAACATGCACTGCAAACACAGTCTGGTGGAAGCATTATAATCAGGAAACTCGTGAGCTTGGACTCCGTTTGAACAAACATAGTTGCTCTGCTGGACCAAAGAAACCTCAAAATGCAAGCGATAAGGATAGAAAAGAGAAATCAAATTCAAATTGTCTTGATGATAAAGGTGTATGCAAAGCTCGATTCCCTCGTGACATTGTAATGCAAACCATGGTTGATCCTGACACTGGTGCATTAAAGTTGAAAAAGGGTGAAGCTTGGTGGAACACTTGGACCAATTTGATTGAATATCTTGTTTGAGCCAATACAGACTCCACTAGTTTACTTTCTGGCACTGCTGTGAAAGGTGTTGTCGCATATGTCACTGATTATCTTGTTAAAACTGGAATCAAAACGTATATTATCTTTGATGCTATTCTTAATGTCTTAAAAAAGGTCAATGATAGTCCGCTCGATCCTTCTGATCCCAAGAAATTTTCACGTGCTGTCATTGTAAAGATTGCCAATAGTCTTACAGCCCGCATGGAAATTGGAAGTCCCATGGCTTGCATGTACTTGTTGAAACATCCAGACCACTATACAAACTTCACCTTTATTCCTATGCACTGGTGATCTTATGCAAATGTCATTCAAGCATATTGGAAAGACTTAGAACCCAAAGCTGCAGATGCCCACTTATATGATTCTGACACAATTGCAGAAGAAAATGTTGTGATTGGCAAAAACAAATCTGGATACTTTGGAATCTCTAAAGTTGATGATTACAAGTATCGTGGTGATGTGTTAGCTAATTTGAGTCTCTATGAGTGGACTTTGAGAGTAACCAAACAGTTTTCAGGACAAGCAGAACAAAAGAATGAGTCAGAGGATGAAATGGATCTCTCAAATTATCCCATGGGAGCTGGTATTTACAACAGTGATTCAGACACAATCATGGACTCAACTGAGGATGATTATACAGACCCAGATGACTCAGTGACTGATACTGATCTAAATACCTTGATTGACACAGATGATTCATCATATATTGAAACAGATTCAGTTGCCTCAGAGGATATAATATTTGATGACTATACTAAGAAATCTCAGACCAAACAGACAGTCAAAGAATCTACCCAGAAATCTACCAAGTCCAATCCAGACCAGAGATCAGTGCTCATAGATAATATCAAGTTCCTATCTGGACACAAGCAGGATGAAACTCATATCTCAAGACTCCATAAACCTATGATCAATTATGCTGTCAATTTCATTGGTGGAATGTTACCTTGATGTGATCGTGGTGATCGAGAATACTACTGCTCAGTCATGTTAACATTATTCAGGCCATGGCGAGATCCTTCTGACTTGAAGGATGTTGATCAGACTTGGGATGAAGCCTTCCATTCTCATGAATTCACATCTGAAGAACTTCAGCTGATGAAAAACTTCAATTTACGATATGAATGCAATGATTCATGTGATGATTTTGCTGCTCAACGTAAAAAAGCAGGCCGGGAGAATATGAAGTTCATGAGCTCTTGGGAAGATGCACATGCAGATGGGGAACTTCTTGATGAACTCAATGAACAGGATAAATCTCCAGAAACTTATGAATTTCACCAAGATGAAGAGAGACTAGCTGAAGAGGGTAATCTATTCAAGAATGATGAAATTGTAATGTCTCAGATGGAACGAATTGTTCGAGCCTCTGGCATGTATGACAAGAATCCTCAAATTTATCAGCTTGATCCAAGTCTACTAAACTTTGAAACATCAGAACAGAAATCATCAACTGAATGGCGAACAGCTATTCAGAATGCTCGAAAAAATGAGATGAAGTCCATGCAAGCAAATTGCAACACCAAAAGTACAGCTTCAAATCCTGCAAGTGAATATACTAAATGGAATGAAGTTGTTGTTGAAGATATGAGCTATATTGACAAGGACTTCAAAGCTCAGCACCAGGAAGAACAAGACCTTCTTGAGAATATCATTCTTGATTTCCAACTCCAATACAATGAAGAGCAAGAAAGAGCTTTTCGAATTGTTGCAAATCATCTCACTCTGTCACAGCGAACTCAACTCAAGATGTATCTAGGTGGAATGGCAGGTACTGGCAAGTCTCAAGTGCTTAAAGCTTTGAAAGAGTTCTTCAAACATCGAGGTGAAGCACATAAACTGATTGTACTTGGACCTACTGGATCTGCATCAGTGAATATTGATGGATCAACATACCATTCATATCTCTCACTTGGCTTTGATTCTGAACGCACTGGAATCTTGAAAACTCGGGAACATCTTATCGGAGTTGACTATATCTTCATTGATGAAATTTCAATGGTCTCTGCCTATGACTACTATTGAATTTGTGAAAGACTTGTTAAGGCAATAAGCCATGACAATATTACACTGCCATGGGGCGGTATGAATATGATTTTTGCTGGAGACTTTGCTCAGCTGCCACCAGTAGGATATCATTCACTTTATAGCCGATCCATTGGAAGATCAATTTATGCTCAAATGAGTCTGAGTGAGCAAAAGGAGACTATAGGCAAAGCTCTATGGCACCAAGTTACTACTGTGGTTATTCTCTGCAAGAATATGAGACAACGTAATCAGGGCAATGAAGATCAGAAGCTTCGAGTTGCTTTAGCAAATATGAGATATGGTGCTTGCACTCCCGATGACTCGGAATATCTACACTCAAGGATTGCTGGTCGCTGTCAAAATCAACCAAATTTATCAAATGCAAACTTAAGATATGTCTCTGTCATTACTGGTTGAAATGCTCAGCGAGATAAGCTCAATGATATGGCATATCGATGATTCGCAGATGAAGTTGGTCAGCCTATTCATTTCTTCCATTCTTTAGATAAGTGGGGAAGTGAAGACAGTTCAGATGAAACCTCCAGACCAAAACGAAAACATAGAGGCAAAGCTTCAAGTCAACCAGTAATGTCTGAAAAAGTTAGAGAAATTTTATGGACAGTTCAACCAAGACATACTAAGCATTTACCTGGAGTTCTTCCATTATGTATTGGGATGCCAGTAATGCTCAAACACAATGAAGCCACTGAATTGAGTTTGACCAATGGCCAAGAAGCTCAAGTTGTTGGATGGCAAAGTGTACAGGATTCTCAGAACTGTGAATATCTTGAGACATTATTTGTGAAGTTGATCAATCCACCCAAAACAGTCCAACTTGAGAATCTCCCAGTGAATGTTGTTCCCATTCCAAGAACCAGTGTCAGAATCCCTGCCCAATTCCCAAATGGTGAAATCCGGAATATCATTCGCAGCCAAGTTCAAGTTATCCTAAACTTTGCAAAGACAGACTATAACAGCCAAGGATCCACCAGAGATATGAATCCAGTGAATCTCAGTGCTTCAAGAGATCATCAGAACTTCTATACTGCACTGTCTAGAAGCTCTTCAAGTGCTGGAACTGGTATAATGCAATCTTTTGATGATAAAAAGATTACTTCTGGCATTGCTGGTGATTTGAGGCAAGAATTTCGTGAATTAGAACTATTGGATTCAATTACCAAAATGAGATATGAAGGTACTCTTCCTGATACTATCACTGGTATTACTCGAAATGAACTTATTCATAAATTTCGTCAAGTCAAAGGTGTTCACTTTATACCATCAAATGTTCCAGAGCAATTACGATGGAGTCCAAATATGCCATTGAATTTAGAACCACATGAAGCTGAATGGAAAATAATTGATAAAACAACTTCAATGACCAAAGCTACTGTAAATTCTGGATATATTCCTGTGGCTGGTTCAACTGCCTTGAAACGCTCAGCTAATGCGCAACATTTACAGCCTGGTAAACGTACACGACTGCTTCAGTTCACTCCTAATCAGAATGGCCCAGCTGGATTTATTTGGGATAGTATTCATCATAGTTGTCCATATGATGCAATTATGTCAATACTGGCAGACATATGGCTCGATAATCCAGTTAGATGGAGCAGAAACTTTGGAGAAATCAGTCCATACCTTGATAAACTAGGATCAGGCTTCAATGAAGTTACTCTTTCAACAAAAACTATGGAACAAGCTCAGGATGATGTACGTGCAATGCTTTTTGAGACCGATCCAGTATTATTTCACCAAGAGCCTCGAGGAACACTCATTAATCATGTAGCCAAAGAACTTGTACGCACTGAGCAACCAGTAGATTCTAAAATAGCTCATTGCACCACTTGTGGAGACATCACTACAAATAGTAGACTAGGCTTTCAAGTTGGTTTTGGTGCAACAGCTGCAGGGATGAATACAAGACTGGCAATGATTAAGGCACAAAAGCAATCTCATACTGATTGCCCCAGGTGCCATAGAAGTTGCCCAATGACAAGATACTATCATACTGCTCCCAAACTACTACTTTGTGAACTTATAGGCCAAGGATTTGAAACTAGCAAAGTGATTGACATACTGTGCCAAAACAATGTTAATGTTCGGATGTCCCTTAGTGGAATTGTATATCATGTTCATGGAAGTCATTTTGTATCAAGAATTATCACAGCTGAAAAGGAAATTTGGTATAATGACGGAATGCAAAATCATGGTCAATCAACATTGGAAGGTAAACTTGCTGATTTTACACCACAACAACTTAGTTCAGTACAAGGTGGCCTAGTGGTGTTTGCAGTGTACACCCGACTTGGTTAGTCTACAGGCATGGGGTTCTGTTAGGTAGTCTACTCATTCAATAAAACATGACTTTTGCAGCCATATCCAAGTGATTCTGTGTCTGGTTAGGTTTTTGGTGGTGTGAGTTTACTAACATTAGATAGAGCAAATAGATGGTAGAGTACAATAGTTTGTGTGTTGAACCAATAGTGAAAGAAATAAAATATCTAAGAACTGACAAAAAAAACCAGGCATAAATCCTACATGTTGGCATACTGCACAATCTGTGGAATAATATGACTAAGCATAGCTAGAGTTAGTGTATAATAGAATATAATTCAAAGATTTTACAATTTATTTTTTCAGAAAAGGCAAGGGGGGCTCGTATCTGCCACCAGAACGGTTGGCCTCTAACTCACTGGTTTGTTAATGGCAGTGAACCATGTGGTCACCTGATGTTAAACTGAGCCTCTTCATTGTTGCACTCAGACCTTGTTTCCAGGGTGCCGTTGGGTTGCAAAGGTCTTGATCAATAATCATAGTCCAATCATTGATCTTTATGGTGCACCAAATGATGCTCTGCCATGTCATTATGGTTCTGCAAATGTCATTTGGTGGTTGCGGATTGACTCAGCAGGTACCGCAGTAGTTCCGGCTGACTCGGAAGGTACTAAATTGACTCGGCAGGTACCGCAGTGGTTCCGGCTTGACTTGGGAGGTAATGCAGTGCTTTGTTACTGGTGCCTGGTTGTTTTGACCTTTCCAGGGACCAGTTCCTAACCTATACCCATGCCTAGAACACATTACCAGCCAGCATGAGAGCCTGTAACAGCTTGCAGGGGTGATCTGCTGGATCTCAGTCTGATCTCGGATCCTCTTGATGCGCTGTTGCATCATTATGACTTCCTTTGATGTGCCAGGATGTCATCTCGGGTCCTCTGTTGTCATGGTAGTAGCGCACAGCTAAATGTTCCTGGAGGCACTGCCTGTCATGATTATTAATTCCTGTGCTGTGCTGGTTTATTATAGACGCTGGTTGCCTTAGCGCTATAAGTTCCCATGGTTTGACAGTTATTCTAGGCGCGCGCTCTGCTTGTCTCTAGCGCTAAGTCCCATTTTCACTACACGATTAAGCTCCAGCCAACAACACTATTTCTGCTAAAACAATGTTTTAGCAGGACAATGGTTGGCATGATGCGAGTAAACTTCATATGTCGATAAAGGGTGCATACCAAAGGAAGGTTGAGAGCATGGTTCAGCGCATGAAGAAGAGATCTTCCTCCAAGTCGAAGCACAAGCAGAGAAAGCTCCATGTCTTTTGGCGTGAAGACCTTCGGCGAGTAATTGCCAGCAAAAGCCTGAGCAATCTTTGCTGTCATTGTTTTAACCCCAGCACCAGAGCGAACGCATGTCGAAACAAGAGCATTCAGTCGAGGAACATCATTCTCTGCCACTGCCATGATGAAGGCGCGACAATTGACAAGCTTGCGAGCAGTTGATGCTAAAGAGCGTCCCATGTTAAGCATCTAGGCAACGATGACTCAGTACAGAACAACAGTACCACGTTAGAACCTGCTGACCTTGAACTTCAATCCTGTGATCTCATCTCGCTTTTTGTCCAAACGGGTGTGAAGTTGATCCCAGTTGAGATACTGGTATCCAACATTATGGTCTGCACCATTGGCCAGCTCGCGAAGACGGTCAATCTTCGGCTTCAATCCCTCACAAAGATCACAAGGTCGAAGTCTGAATGGATCAGAACGTGCAAAATGGGTGCATTTCTTGGAGATTGCAAAATGCAGCTCCATTTGCGACCCACGGCCCTGGTACCAGAATGGCAAAAAGTCAGGTTCAGAACCAATTCTTTGGACTGGGAAGGTCTGGAAAAAGGGCTTGTCATCAATGTTCCAGTCGAAGGCGAGACCTGGACATGGATCACCCAGTTCATTCTGTTTGCTGCCTGGTGTGCTGAATCTGAAGTGGGCACCGGATGCTGGGGTAATGGGGGTGCTGGGGATAGAAAAGGAAGGAGCAGGAGATGCTGTATTAATGGACAATGATGGCCGACGTGCCAGGTATGGCGACAGAGATACCGAAGATGACCTGCGCGAGAGCGCTGGAGAAATGGGTGGCAATGACTGGTCTCGGATAGATATGGGTGATTCTGAATGGGAAGAGTCCATATCGTCATCTCTCGTCAACTTTTCACGTTGTCTTTTCTCGCATTTGCCACCTTTCATGTGCTGCCCCAAAGCTGCAAAGAATCTCATTGCCAACAGCTGCCCGTCTGGATCTGTTTGACCAGAATTGATCCAAGTTCCACATTTAGGACATACCAGGGAGACAATGTCGCTGGAATTGTCCTTGCTCGTGGTCAACCGACCTGCGAGATACTCTGCTCTGGCCCAAGCAGCATCATATTTGAGTGGCAATTCTTGGGTTGGAGCATTATTGGAATCAGGAAACAAAGAATCTGATTGCTGAGAAGGATTTACTGGCAAGAAGAGAAGAGAGGAAGGACCAGGGACATCGAGATCCATGGGGGAATGCCTGGAATCATTGGTCGGTCCAGCCGGCAGCAGACCCAGGTTGTCGGGAATCATCGGACTGTAAGGGATATCAGGAGCTGAATTCCAATTGCTCCATTGGTTTGATGAAGCCATAACGATTCTGTGAAGCTTGCTGTTGACAAGGCTTGACGGAGCTGTACGTGTTTATCGGTCAGACCGGTTTCTTTAATCACTGGTTTTCAATGGTTTTGGTGAGCAAAAAGCCTCTTGCTACACGGCAAGAGAATCTGAGTAGACAATACTGTAGGCATTTATAGAATTATGGGAGGTTGGGGGGTTGCTCAAAGATTTTACACGCTATACGTAGACATATGGATCATTGAAAAAAACGGTCGTCATTTTCTTTTGGGCGGAGCTTAAACCTGGACGTTGTGTCGATCGGCAACACGGCGCACGTTTGCATCAGAGTGAATGATTCCCTGGGAAGTGAACGATTGTTTTTCTGAATTTATCCATTGGTGCCTGGCCCCCGGAAACGACCGGATATTGTACGGGTCTCATCTACCCTTGGTCATGTAGAACGGCTAAGGGATCCGGGCAGGGGAGCATATTGCGCTGGATTAGCCGGTGATCACAATGGGTGATATTTTTGTTCACTTGTAGTTTACAGAATAATGTGTGACACCGGGGTCATAGGAATAATTGAGGACATTATTCAAGACATGGAAAGACATATTGCTGTGTATTTTCAGTGAAAGCACCGGTCATTGCTTGAGTGCAAGCTTGTCTTGTGTTTTGTGACATACTGTCACAGAGCCGTGTCCTGTCACACAGAGTCCTTTTCGATGCACATTGGGAAGGAGGCAACTCCCCTCGTCTGATATACACATGGAACTGTCTTTATATGACTGAATTATTCTATCTCAATTTTCTTGATGTGACAGGATGAGAAAGAAAGGCAGAATTTAGGAATGAACAAAAATATGACCGAATTTGATGCCCGGCTATCTTGAATTCACCTGTTCCCATCGTCCTATCCTTTATATCTCTGGGGTATATACGGATGACTCCTCAGAAAGTAATATCCGGTGGTTTCCAGGAACAAAAGAGGAGATATTGATTTTAGAAAAATGATCGTTCACTTCCCAGGGAATCGTTCACTCTGATGGGAACAATAGTATATGTTTGCCTAGGTCCGTATAGGTCCCCTGCACCGAGGTCTGTCTAGGTCTGAAATAATATTTATATTTCACTTTTCCGATGTATCTCCTGCCCCTCCAGTGTCCTGTTTTTTGGTTCGTGGGACTGCGGTCTTTCTGCGGGCGGCGGGTGTCATGCCCATGTCACGGTCACCCTTTGATCAAAACCTGATCGGCCCCCGTGTGAATGCATTTGTGGCCGTAGCTGACCATTTCTGACAGCCTATTCACGGCGGACAATCAGCTGTCATTGGTGATTGTCATGCTACAGTCATTGGTACTGTCATTGGACCAGTCATTGTACTGTCATTTGGGATCTCTTTGTTCTCTCTCTTTGTCTGAGGCCGCAGTTTCCTTTTGCGGTTATCCTTTTGTTCCTTTGTCTTTTGGCTCTGGGTTTCAGGTGGACTTGGCTGAACAGTGATATGATAGACTGGTCTGGCAGACTTGACTCATCTTTGGGTGTTTAGAATGTCCCAGAGAATCATGTCAAAGCTCTTTTTGATGTATTCATTAGGAGTGCAATATAAGTTGATATTGAAGGTGATGCTATGTTAGAATGTGAGAAATGTAGACAGAGAAAAATAAAGAAGAACCAGAAACTCATTCCATAGACTCATCCTCCAAACCAGAGATCTCCTCCTTCAAATCCTGCCTCTGCACATCCAAGCCTTCCATTGAGACCTTGTACATGGCCATGTGATTATCATCCCCAACATCATAGATTCATAATCACTATCTCACTGTCATTTCCTGCTGCACTCTGCTCATCATCTGAGTCTTGTAATATAAGTTACAAAACAGGCTAAAACAATAGGTGCATACTGGTTTCCCCTTTAACAGTATTCACAGTGTTGTTAATGGGGGTTTCCTGGGATGCTGTTTCTGTCCTGGGCTCAGAAACTGGCTCCTGTGCCTACAGTGAAAGGATAAATAAACAATGGCAAGCATTTCAGTGAGATCTTACTGGTGGCAACACTTTTTCTTCCTCCAGTTTTTGCCCTCCCTTATACTGTCTCTGCTATGCTGTGATGCACCCAGTTTCCCTTCTTCATTTGTCCATCCTTTGACTGCCATGTTTTTCCTTTGAAGTCATGAGACCAGCAAAGACGGACATCATAATCCCTCTTGCCCACTGAACTTTCCTTCATAGCTGATATTGAGTAAGAGCATGCAATTGGCCAAGAGATGGTGAGTGCGCAGTCAGAGAGAGACAGCAACCAGACAAATCCGGATTCCAGCACGGGTGCTTTGTACCAATTTGGGAAGTTCCTTTGTTTAATAAAAAAAGGACTATTCTCTAATAACACAAAGAGATTGTAAAATGACAGAACAATGACTAGTCCAATGACAGTACCAATGACTGTAGCACAACAATCAGCGATGACAGCTGATTGTCTGCTGTGTATTGTACTCTTTAATGATGAAATTCAAGATCAGTTGGCTGGGGATGCTTCACAGTTGTAAATACCACTGAAATATTGCTTTAAATCGTGCTTTTTGAATGATTTACACATGTTTTCGGCATTTTCGGCTGTGTCCCATGATAACTCCAGAGTATCACTTGATTGCCACGTTGCTGGGCGCCATCGAGCCAGCGGTGAGACACCATTTCTGGTACAACATATGACTAATATTACTGGTATACGTGGGAGCCTACACAGACCTAGACCATGCTGTGTACAGCCACCTAGCCGCATGTAGTCAGACCTAGATGAAGCTGTTTGTCCAGGTTCATGTAGGTCACGGGTTCGTGTAGGTCCCTGCGAAACGCAGTGAAAATTAAATCCTGGTTTGCCGCCATATCGCTGTTTCGAGATCAGAGACAAGGAGTAGCTCAGGATAGTGTCTAAAGATGGTTTAATGAAAACTGACAGTGGCGATCACAGAATGATCTCCCGCCATCCGGCTGAACCGCCTTTGATCGGTACGTCGGTTTGCTCGGTTGCGGCTCAGTACGCATTCTGATTGGTCTCTTCGAGGTTATTGCTCTCAGCTGTTTCCAGAATTCCCGCTACCTTGGCAGAGGGTCTTGTCACGCACTAAATTTGTACCCGCCAAAAAAAGTATTTTGTGATGTGTGGCTGTGTTCATGGGGCGTGTCTTATTTGTTCCTCGACTCTTTCTGTTCTCTCGTGCCGGTGCTCTTCTCCTTTCCGGTACTGTATTCCTCATGGGTCTTCTCTACATATTTTGCTGAATCCATGGTCTATCTTTGCTCTTTTCGGTGTCTTTTCTTTGAATACATCCCCATTTCCCTCATTTGCCATTTGGATCATTGTCTCCTGGGTTTCACCGCTATGATAGTCAGCAAGACGAATACCCAGGTAACCAATGAAGGAAGCCATTTTTGTGCTCCATTATTGAATCAGAGATCAGAATACTGCACTGGAGGATAGTAGGCCCAGCCAAATGAAATCACTAGTGAAAGGCTGCTGAGATTGGGCATCCTAAAACTCATGCCCGATGCCAATCGATGCCATGGCTGGGACTTGGCACACATGGAGTCAGAAACACATGCAGTGCTTCGTGATCGGAGGCTGGTCCAGGAGTGTTTCATGGACCACTTCTGGAAACAGCTGTTGTTGGAAAGGATGCTCGCAAGTTGTGCTAATCATAATTTAATTATTATAGAATACTGCCCGTTCATTCAGAATCAGAAGGTACAGCTATTCTTGTGAGGGCTCCATAGCACCACACAGAAAAGGTTTTTGAGTGAGCCCAGGCCAGCGGGATGCCAACGCTCCGAAAATGTAGGAAGTTGGTGTCAAATCGGTGGCGATGCCTCAAACACTGAGGATCGTTTGTAAGAGCTCGATGTTCAAAAGCCGAGACATACCTTGTGATACCTGCCGTATCTCGGCGCCCTGGGCCAAACTTCTTGAGGAACTTGACTGATGGCGCAAAAGGAGAAAGAGCGGATCGGGTGTCGGTGCCGTGACATTATCATGTGTTTGATCATCACGGTGCTCTCCTGTTTCATCTTGGCGCAAGGCTCTCGCCCATGTCGTCCTCTGAGTTTCACCTGGTCAGCAAGATGAATACCCAGGTAACCAATGCCCTCGCCCGATTGTTTTACGAATGTATCTTCAATACACAATCAGGAACCGCGACTGTCGTGTGATGGCTGTCACACAGAGTTCTTCGTGATCTCCACAAGTGAATCCCTAGATATTGGTTAGCAATACTAATACCTTTCGGTTGAATGGGTCTTCGGGGCACTTCTGGCAAACCTCTCAAGGTTTGTCTACTGAGTCAGGAGCCCCTGGCAATCCTAGTACTCCAGAAGGGCTGGCTTCGTTCACACTGGAAGCAAGGGATGGAGATGATATTCAGGTTGAAGGGTAAGATAGATTGATCCAGTATCTACTACATGCTCTCTAGTATTTATACTGCTGACCAAGGCTGTTCCAGACTCAGGTATGACTATGGATGACTCCGTTAAAGCTGGGCATGAGGCAAAGGCCAGGTGAAAAACTCGAATATGTTGTGTCAGGACTCAAGGTGAGTCATTGATCCATCTCTGGATATGGACTATCCCCGACAGCGATGTCTTTCATCTGCAGACTTTGGCTCTTACAAGTTGAATGAATAGCCACTCCAAGGATGGCAGGTACGAGTCCTCCAGGGTCCAGGTCACTTGCATAGTGAGTCTATCAAGTCATATATTCCAGGCAAATCTAAACGCCATATTATTGACATATGTACAACAAGTACATACCTGTCTAAACCTTGATTAGAGGTTATCAGACTAGAGATGTGAGTATACTGCTATGGATGCATGTCCCCCCTCACAGTGTTGAGTTTAAGGTATAATGTCATAATGATAAAAGCTGGATAGACTGGGATTTGAACCACAGATCTTTCAAGTCTTTGACCTCAAACATGAGTGTGCTAACCATTGCACCATCAACCCATACCAAGTGTGGCTCTAAGTCCAACACACAGGTGGACAGCTCTTCTACACTGAAATCCATGAGTTTACCTTCTAGTGTAGATCAACCATTGTTCACCATACTGTCATTATACCAAACCTCATTGTTCTTTGTAATCACTCAGGCCGAAAAATGATTTCCATGGACAAAGTAGGCAATTCCGTGCAAAGCCATCACTGCAGTGTTGTTATTGCCATGTAGGACTTTGATAGTCTTAACTGGGTAATAATGATTTGCATCTGCTGATGCTAGTTCCATAGTCATTAGTTTAGGTGGGAGATCATATGTCTCTGTGACCGTTGAGTTATGTCGACATATAGGACATGTTTTACAAAGTCGAGTTTGGTAATGATTTGTAGCATGTGCTGTACCCCCCCACATTGTTGAATTACTGGATGATGATACGTCAGAGAACCTTGTCGTTCCTGATCCCCGCATCCTGTACAATGTACAACTTCAGTTGTCAAAGGATGTGTCATATGCAGCAGCTCTGTTGCTAAACGATCTAAATAGGTACCTGCTGCATTCATATGGAATATAATTGGATCCTTATTGAACAACAAACAACGTACTGCATCTCAAATGGACTCCATTGTTCTCGATTGAAGGCTGACTTCCCCCAGACCAAGTGACAGTACCTGCAAGTAATCGTTCATATCAGCGAACGTTGTGGCCCATCATGGAGGATTCTGAGACCACAAGTCACTCAGCATTGTTAGCAGTGCATCATAAGAACAGCTGTAATGCTCGTTGTCCCATACAAATCCCAAAGGGCCCCGTTGATTAGGTTCCAAATTGAGCAAGCGGGCACATTTGACATGAGGTGCTTCAGATTGTCCAGAATCCTCATTCACAGTACATATACGTTTGGACCCAGTGGCCAGCATGTAAGTGGCTGACAACTGAGCCGTCTTCAGTGGTTTAATTGTATTTTCATTATCCATCGGCTGAATCCTAGTCCACATCATAGGATCATATTTGGGCTCTATGGCCAGCGGTGATCTATTGTCCCATTTGATCAAAAGAGTTTCAATTCAAAGAGGTTGGAGTTGCGGACAACCAGACTCCTGAAAACGCAAAAGGCGGTAGAAATGATGTCAAGAGGTCCAAATTTTCGAATCACCTTGGACCTGTTGACGTCATGTAGGCGCTTGAAACTGATCAATGGTTTGATTCGTCCCACGCCTGGAAAGGTAGCGGGACCGAATATCCAATTGCTGCGCTTTCTGATCAGCCCTCAAAACTGTTAAATAAATATTCAATTAAGTTGGAAATACCTCTCGAAACCTCATCCAAAGACAACACCGTCCAGAATGTCGAATGACAACCAAATACAAGGTACATCATCCAATCTTTCAGCAGTCTTGACCTTATTAACAGAAAGCTATAACAGGTACACAAGGACTCACAGGATTGGGCACATGCCTGGACAGGATGGAGATTGGTGGATCGGTTTCTAGATTCATTATGTGCACAATCAGGAGTTCTAGCAATAAAGACAAGCCATGCGTTCAATTTCATCATTTTCTGTATGTTGTAATAAAATGAATGTTATACACTCTCACAGTGACTGTAGACCGAGGACGGATTCACCATCAAATTGGATCCATTGATCCAGTAAACACCCGCACAGAAAGACAGACCGAGGACCGTGAGATGATAGCATTCATGGACAATGTAGATTAATGATTCGGCACATAGGAGATCTGATTGTTACTATGCCAATGATGAATTCCAGAAGCCGGAGTGCTATTAGTTTCACTTGCTGTCGCCACGGCAGGCCACAGCCCATTAACAACTAAAAAAGTTATCAAGCAGCCAAGGTTGAGGATGAATCAGATGTATCTGTATGCGGTGAGACTCATTGCTCATCAGATTTTGATTCATGCTAATTGGAACAGTCATTATTTCTCTACAAGGCAACATATATATTGTTTTCTCCAGTTAAACAAATAATAAGGATGCAAGGAGAGCGATGAGAACTTTCAAGCCGCGGCTAAATTTTATGACTAAATTTTACGACATGAGGATGACATAGATGACGCAATGTAAAGAACTGAAGGGTAGAAAGGGCCAAAGATAAGATCACATGATAAAAAGATAAGGGTCGGCGAAATGTCGGATAGATCATAGCATATTGAAATTTCCTTATATATTCGCTTCGAACTGTGGATCTGGTGGTAACAAATAACAAGCTACAAGTAGGACTCGTAACCTTCATCGCTGCTCTCCATTCCCATCCTCCACATGCAATCATTCAGATTAGATGCTAAACTTGTCTCGGTCACCATCAATCCTGGAATTCTCTTTTCCTTACACAGCGGCCGCCTTGGTGCTCTATGAGGTGTCACTTTCAGAGCCTTGCGTATTCCCCTGCCTTCATGACATACAGACTTGTCAAAAGCAGACAGGGAGAGGTTGGATGAAATCAAGGAAATATTGCCACACATCCTTAGAATATTGTATTGATGGATCAATGAGGTACATATCAGCTCATGTGACTCACAAAGAAATCACGATAAACTGCAGTCTCATCACGCAGAGTCGCATACACAAGCACACACAGAACGTGATGCAAATACTTATGATATTATATATTTTAATATTAATAATATTATTTCTGAATAAGGTGCCACGATGGTCACGTGAAAGTACCTGGATTTAGGTGGGAGGCTCAAGGGAGGCTGGAGAAATCTAGCGACCGTTATATATTGTAGTGTATAGGCACGAGAGAATGAGATTAGCAGAAACTGCCTTAAACAGAGAATTGGGGTCTAGGTAGCGGGACCTGCTGCTCGCCGGCCTAATACGTTATTGCTGCATCTGGGAATGAAGAATATGAAGGCGGCGAGATATGTCTTTAAACAAAAGGATTAGACCAGGCTAATCTCGGAACACATCTCGGCACTTGCCGATGTCATGGCATACTCCAAAAAATTGCAAATATTCCTCAAGAATTACCCATACTACATTGAGAGAACAAGACACTATGAAACTCATCTTCTGGGTTGAATTTGATTCTAGACATTCGAGAACCAAAAAGGAAAGACAAAACTCAGGTTTGATTATCCAGATTAGACCTGACATCTCGGCGTTTACTTATCTGCGGACCCACAGTGTCATACTTGGTGACTCATGCCTGGGACAGTGAAAGCATGATTTTTGCCAGTAACCGAGTCTTGATAACGGAGACATCTCAGGGAAGAGAGAACAGAGTGTCTGATTGATAAAAAGGTGGCTGAGATTCTCCAGTAGCTAGTTTTGCTATCAACAGATGGCACAAGTTACTTGCACGAGGGGCAAAACCCGGTGCGCCTGGTCTATACCTAGGTCACACCTTGCAGTTTACCTGCCAGTTTTTGACAGGTTCCTGATCAGCTGAACTGATGTGGGCCTATGTGAGAAAACTTTGAGAAAAACTTTGTCTAACTCCCATTCAAGTTTTAATTTTCATTTTCCCTTAGTTTAAATGTCCTGGCCTCCTTTGTCAGTAATTTTTTTTTGCATTTAACCCCAACCCTAATCAATAGGGAGGATTGAAGAAGGGTAGAGAATGAAAAACATGATTGATCATGCAGAGGTCAGGTCAAGCAACAAATCTCAGATTTGACAGTTGCCATTTTGAGAAAAAAATAGAACACATGTTTGATGCTGAGATGCCAATGAAAGGGCATGAGGCCAATGCAACATGCAATTTGGGTACATACTAGGTGCAACCACAGGTGCAGTGAAGATGGTGCAGATGACTTTGCCCATGGTGTTGACACCATTGAGGCAATGTGGATCTGGTACTTAACATTCAACTCCCATGTACACAAGAAATCATCAGCGCTGCTATTATGTCATACGCAAAAGATGAAGTTAAAAAAATCACAATGGGGCTCATGAAACTGTCCAGCGCAGTATTGAAACTACGAAAAATCAACGATAATGAGCGTATGGCGCTCCAAATCACTGAGGGTGGAAGCTCTATGAGACTGACACCCTCTGGACAATATGCACAGAAATTACAACGCCACAATCACGACTCTCGGGCTTTATGCCGGTGGGGCTGATCTAGGTAGGAGACAAAGTATATCATCCAAACGAGGTCTATCTCATGCCACTACCGAGACGAGAAAACTCCAGAACACTTTATCAGTGGCGCCATTGCTTGGAAACCTGGTCTCTCGGAACCTTCATTCCGGCCTTTCTCGTGATACATATTGAGAAGAGATCGAGATGGTAATGAAACCAAATGAATTGCACAGACTGTGGGATGTCCGCAAGTACAAAATATCTATTATAAATCCATGACATCTAGGGACCAAGTAGTCATTCTCGCATTGTCCCACTCCCGCATGATTGGATATATACTGAAATTGCGACCTCAACAACAAATGAGCAAGGCTTAGACCGATTCCTTCCTTTACTCCTTCCAACGGCATTGCTTCATTTTTTATTGGTTCGATTCGACCTTCCTGAAGAGATTTCTTTCCAGGGATGTGACAAACGTCATCCCTGTACGTTTCCTCCGCTTCAACAGCTACTCAATGTGCACATCATCAAGGCAAACCGGTCGGTGCCAAATGCTCTGAGATCTATGGCAAGAGAAGAGTCGATACATTCTGCGACCAATATAATCGTATCCTGACACGGCTCAAATTGAAATCTCAAACTCACAGTACAATTCTCCACATCTGAAACGAAATAGATCCAGTACTTGATTCACAGTCATAGCCTCAGCCTTGTGTGCGCGTTCCTAGCAAAGACTCGAGTTGAAAGCAATCCCAAGCGAGTTCAGCCAAATTGGACTTGGACGGACTCGGCCGAACGAAGCCTCACACGCGGTAATCGCAAGCAAAGCTGACCAGACCAAGCATGATCAAAATTTTCGCCTTGCTCGGGAACCGTCGTGTCTCCATGCGGCTTTTTGCTATCATTATATCGTAATATCGAGCGTAGTAAAGCAACACCTAATTCCTCTTGCTACTGCACGCGGCTCGCTTGTCTCCATGAACCTGTTCGTCAACCGATGACCTTGTCGGAGACAGCTAGCCTCGCTTTCGATCGCAACACCGTTGTTCGCTTGGATTCCATGCCATCAGATGGAAGAGGATAAGACGAGCCCGTTGCTCGTGATGCGTTTATCTTATCCGCGAGATCGTCGTCTCGCATCCCGTTTTCTCGTTTTCCATGGCAGGTATGTCGAAAATACACCTCGCATAGGCTCTATTGACACATCTGGTATTGTAGCGCTGCCGAATCCGGTTGTATCTATCGCCCAAACGGCGGTATTATAAACACTATCAATGACTCGACCGACGGTAGGTCCTCAAATCTTGTTCTGCCGCTTTTTATTCACACCTCTGCCATTCCAGACCTGCTGAATCACATTCTAACCGTATCATGTATACGAGTGTGGGAGATTGCGGTTGAGATCAAGCAGAAAAGTTGGACTTGGTCATCAATGCTTTTACCACTGAACGACATAAAGTCGCTATTGCAATCTCAACCGTGTTAGCTTCGCTGTTATCAACACCGGGCGGTCAATGCTGTGAATCACCTCTCAAGTACATCGCTCTATGGCCTCACCGTGCTGGACAGATTGTCCCACCTTGCTCGAATTGTTCACTCGAGGTCCGTAGAGGAAGGTGCAGTAGACCCACCATCAGCAACGCGACGTATGTCGTTTGCCTCTTCCAGATGGCAGGAGGTGCCAGGTCATGATTTGACATAAAACTTATGATCTTTTTGTGATTTTCAGCTTCTCAAAAGCGCAGGATATTTGAGGCCAAGAAATGTCTTGTAAGTGGTCGAAATAGACTATCTGTACGCTGCTCTCAAGGTCTGGTGGAAGTGATTTCTCGACTTTCCCTAGCTTTTTCCGCTTTCCCCGCTTTTTGTTGCCTGACTTTTGAGAAAGCTGGGCAACAATTTTTCAGCTTTCTTCTTTTCAGGGCTTTTCTCCGCTTTTCCACTTGGGCGAGCGTCGAGAGTTTTTCGTCATGTTACTGATGTATACAATGAACAAGAGAACAAGACCCAAAAAGATAGTCCAAGTGCACTGCTTCTGTGATGTAATATGCTGTACTGAGCCTTTTCTCTCTAGTTTATGGTATTGTTGTTTGCTGCAGAAAAACAAGAAACAAGGAGCGCGCCACCTGTGCCAGGGCGCTCAACACGTGAAGATTCCCAGTATATCAATTGGCGCTGGGAAACAGACGCTGGGCTGATTGCCCTGGTCCTTTCTTTTTTGCCACCATATCGGTCTCTGAAAGTCGCAAGGCAAGGTCATAAGCACTGTAGGCGTTGCGGAGGATACTTATAACTCGGCGGCATGTTACCGAGCAGAAGACATAATTCTATCGTGATACCTTGATATTAGATGGACATTGCCTAACTCATTTCGCGACTAGCAGCCCTGAGTGGCACTGGTGAGTATTTGAATGATCTACACCATTGACTCAATGCATTTTGAAACTACTGAAGACTGGCAGAGATGGAGGCATTATCACTGAATCGGAAATTTTGGATTTACGAAATCTTGTAATGTCCTCATATTTCTCGCGAAAGAGAGTCTATAACGGGTAATCCTTGTATCAGCTGTTTTGACATCCGAATGAAATGGACGAACCCATTTGCTGAACAATGCAAAATCCTCTCGAAATATCTCCCACGCAGCCTGGTGCCTCAATGTGACTGTTAATGGCGCAACAACATCGGCGAGTTCCGGATAATCATGATTGACTGCATACAGGAGCACATGCAATGGGTGTCCTTTATGTAAGGGCCCTTGGCTCAAGGAACCTCAGAATTAGCCATATCAAATTAGGAAACTGACCTCATCCACGTATTGCAAGTCCCCATTGCAAAATACACCAAATACTTCTCCGCTGCTCTCGCGAGACTCAAGACCGTCTCAATGTCGAGCTTATCGCAGCTAGGAAGGCGATGGGGATGCATGAACTCTAACAGCAGCTCCAATATTTGTGCTGGTTCTGCAAGAGGGACGATCTCATTCTTGTCGTTAATGACAGCGGTGGCATGAGGGAATCCGTCGCTGAATCGTCCCATATTCTCGCGGTGGGCGCCTATCAGCTTGCCATCGCTCGATTTAAGGGTGAGATCAACGACTTGGCTGCAGTCTTGCATTGAAATGATCAGTGTCAGCCTTTATATAGGTGAATACCTACCTTTGACTGGACAGAGGATTTCAACAGGGGAGTCCATGGTGGTGTGAAGCAAGCTAGCCTCGTGGTACCAAAGCTCGTAAAGATGTGTTATTTTAAGACACACGTGTCGGTCACCAGTTCCGGATCCAGCCGGCAGTGGGTTAGTTAGTGCGTGGGATTAGAGTCTCGATACATTCTGCGACGAATATAATGGTGTCCTGGCATGGCCTGGAATTGCAGATTTCAAGCTCACAGACCAAGTTATGAGTCCCATTTATGGGATTCGTTTGTTGGGATAGATCAAAATTGTTGAGTCCGCCATCAAAGTCCCCAAAGGGGATATCCACGTGCGTCAGGTCTGCTGGCAGCGCCGACCTTTCTTCCTGACCAGTTACGAGTCCCACGGCCACGTGGGCTCGTTTGTTGGAAGGCAGCGAAATTCAGTACAGCATCATCAAAGAACCTATCGGGGATAGGTCACACGACGCCTTTCCTAGCTGCTAAGTGTTGACGTGGCCTCTCGACCGCTTGCTTCTTCCTCGCCGCCCATCCATTCATCATTGCTCTCGTTCCATGGCTATTGACAATGAACACTGTTTTGTCTGCAGATCTGACCTAGTAACCTCTGCGCAAATCTTTCATTGGAGTAAGGTCTGTCCGTGCTGTAGCTTCCTCCAACGATAATTATGGGTTGAATTTCTGCAGGCTTATTGCCACCTCACCAGCCAATGGCATTGCCCCAATAGCTAGCACAGCGTGATCTGTTCCAGCTTCGTTTTGATCTTTTGACATTTCGTGAATCGTTGGGAACCAGCTGAGCTTTTGGCGTTTCTGCCTTGAAGCCATGGGTGTTGGAGATGAGCTATTCTCTCGGTAAACATCTGGCTAACGGTCGAGTCAGAGCTGATTATTTAGCTACAGGCTCGTCATATATGCATTCCTTTTGGTGTCCTCCACCGCCAAATTGTTGATATGATTGCGTAGATACCAGCGGTCAGGTATAGAGATAACCTCGCGCTACCGTTCGCAGTGCTGACTTCTCACGCAGCTGTAATACCAACTCTTGGTGGCCAATACACTTGCCGCGTGATGATCTTGAGCTGGGGTCGTTGGGAGAGATTGCAAAGTTATGGGGCTTCATGAGGGGTGAGTTTCTCCGTTTTTGTCGTGGCCCTT
This sequence comes from Mycena floridula, assembly GCA_029320655.1. NCBI lineage: Eukaryota > Fungi > Basidiomycota > Agaricomycetes > Agaricales > Mycenaceae > Mycena > Mycena floridula. The sequence goes on along the minus strand of JARIHS010000045.1, from coordinate 265,828 downwards.
TTGTTGAGAGTAGTCTTCAGGTTCTTTTGTTGTTACCTACAATTATTCATTCATTACCTTGCTTCCAATTCCACCTTGCTGTGATGATTCCGAATGTTGTGCACGATGAGAGATGTTCGGTGAGAGATGTTCGGTTCCCGAGCTCGTTCCTCGGGCACTTCTCAATGTGGTTCTTGTTATGGATATATGCGAAGATTCACCGTATCCCCATTCAAATTGATTCTTCCGCTTCTTTTTCCATTTTTGATCATTTACTTCTCGAAGATTCTCTTGGCGACTCGAACCTTCTAGTTTCGAGTCGAAGGTTCTCGTCTACTTGTGCTAAAGATATATAAACTGGTACCTAGTTTGCAATATACATCTCTTTTACCCAATAACAACCATTGTGAGCTATCCTGACAAGGAGTTGCCCGCTATCTAGCCTTTTTGACGAAGTCTCGCGCTCGTTGATCTCGCTTGATCCCTCATCGCTCGATAACGTCACGCGCTTGTCCAGCCCTTGAGTTCTGAATTAAGTTCTGTCTGAATCATTTTCTCTTGTGTGAACGCTCAGGAAATATAAATATTATCACTGAACCTTAACACTGGTGGACACATTGGGAATATAGATCCTGTGCACCCCACAGATTCATACAAACTCATCAGGACTCTCAATCCAACCATCTCCTCACACTTTATACTTCTACCATCTTCCTGTGTAGCCTCGGTACTTCTTCATTCATCTCCACTAACATCACATTCATCTTGAAATTACAACCGGCTCTATGTCCCAAGAATATCAGGAGCCAGTGCGCTCCCAGCGCCGCCCAGGAGACCCTTGGCACACCTTTGAGCAGAATCCGACATCGGCCCCTGGATATCGTCCCGACCCTTTGGTGAGTCATCAGGATGACATTCCTTCGGCACCGCCAGGATTACAACATCCTCGAACTTTTCGTTCTCCTGTTGATGATCAGACTCCATTGATGCGGCCTCCCATCTCGTCTCTTCCGCCTAGTAGTCGGGAGACTCCATTAACTCATAGGGAAGATCTTTCGCCACATTCTCTGTTTGCTACTGAGGATTACACTAATGTTGAATCCGTACCAGCTAATACATCTTTGGACAATCTGCCTCCTCTTGTAGCCTTGGGAGAACCAATTCCTGAATCAGAATTGAAACCTGACTCGATAGCTATTGGTGAACTGGGTAATCTACCTCATCTCCTTGGACCCAGAATTGACCAGTCTGGCGATGCTTCAGTAAGTCGTGTTAACGAAGCTTTGCAGCGCGTGGCAGTAGAATTTGGAAAAGCAGAAACTTTGATTAACAGGCCACTGTACTCGGCTAGCCGTCGTATGTATCGGTCGACGTTCAAATCAGAACTCGAGGCTTTACAAAGAGTTTTGGCTAATGTCCGATTTGCTGAGTTGTGGGATAAAACTGAGGTCATGGCAATCCAACGAGAACCATACACAGACTTAGGTGCAATGCTGTTCAGAAGACAACGGGAAGCTTCCATTGCATTCCGCATTTCTGGGAAAGCGGTACCAGAGATACCAGCCTGGCACTCTGGGTTGCTAGATATTGAAAGTCATTGGTTCACTAATAATGACTGGGAAATTCTAGCCATAGTTTATCGGGCAGAAGTTGAAGATTTCTTATGGAGACTCGACAATCTATTCGACTTCAAGACTAAGCAACCTCGCATTCTCGCAGACGATGGACTAGACCCGCTGAAAAGCGATCAAGTCATGGATCAAACTTTGAAGGATGTACCAACCTATACATCTTCAGTTCCACCACCTGTGCCACCTGTGGCTCCGACTCCTGCTGATAACCAGAACAAGGATCGTCGTCAGTCAAGACACAGCCTTGCTGGAATAGCTCGCAACTTTGCTACTCAACAATACAATGCACAGAGTCGACCGAGCTTCCCTCCAGGAATGACGCCAGTGAAAGGAACTCAAGTCCTTAGAGATTTGTTCAAGACAACTCATACGACGCCAGCAGCCCCTTCGGTTCATACTTCTGGACAATCTCATACTCCTTTCGTGCGTCAAGCACCGCCTCATTTGTCGCCAAGAGCAGGAAATGCTCGACATCGAACAGTTGCGCCTGCTCCTCAGCCGGACCCTGATGATGGGGATTCCAGTAGCGATGATGGCAACGGACCACGACCACCGAATATACCACCTCGTCCCAATTATCCACGTCATCCAAACATGCCAGTAGTCAATAATCAGTACAATCAACAAGGCCCCTTTCGTCCTCCACAACCAGAGGAACTGCACTTTGATTTGAGGCTGAAATTTGATGCGGTTCCCAAATGGGATGGGGACACGGATACAATTGTTCGATGGATATCAAAAGTCTCAGATCTGGCTAGCGAGTCAGATAGAATATTTGATCAATTGGGCCGCGTGGTACCCAAGAGACTGGAAGGAAAGGCAGAAACTTGGTATTGGTGACTTCCTCTTGCTTATAGAACTGACATTGAGCGTGATTGGGGAACAATGCGTGAAGCAATAGCAAGTTATTACATGAATCGGAAGTGGCTCGATGCAACGAAAAGCAAGGCAATTCGTTCGTATTACCGGGAACCTGGTTTTGCTCGGGAAACACCAAGTGAATATTATATTCGTAAGAATGAGCTGTTGAGCACTGTCTACGAAATGGATGATTCTCAGCTGATCATGGAGATAATGACCGGTGCCCCAGCCAATTGGAATACCATTCTTACAACTCAGCTTTATTCTACTGCTATTGAATTCCAGTCAGCAATCAAATTCCATGAGGACTCTCTTATACGTCTCGAGTCACCTTGGAGATCTGATCGGATGGATGGAGCGAGATTCCGTGATAGCCGATTTGATAGGAACACTAACGATCGATCTCGTAATTTCCCGCGTGCTAATCTAGCCAATGCAAACGACAAGGTGTACCCTTTTCCCAAGGACGATGCTACCGTATCTAAGAAAACAACACCTGGGGATAAAGGAGCTCGTCCCTGCAGACACTGTGGTAGTCTGAACCACTGGGATCCAGAATGTAAGTATTCTCGTCGACCTAGTGCACGAACAAGACTTGCATCTTGCACCTTGGAGGAACTTGAGGAACAAGACGAATATGATGATATCTATTATAATCTGGATACTGAAAATGAATTGGAATCAGATCTCCCGGATTTTCAGTAAACCCTCAGGTTACCGAGGTTGATATCCGCCCTGCTGACACGGGCAGAGTCTATGCGGTACAATCAACGGACCTGGAGGGCCTTTCATCAATTCCACCGTGTAATTCCAAATCATCTGTCTCCACTTCGATCACTTCCACTCCTCTGGGTAGTTATAGTCATTCTTCGACACTTCTTTCATCAACAAACATCCCCACGACTTCCAGCTTCAACTCAAGCGTTACCAACTCTGCTGTGCTATCTAGAGAAATTCCGGGAGTACATACATCAGCGGTCAGGGCTGAAACTTCTTCACACACTGTAATCAAAGAGTACAGTCACAAGCCAGCGCTGAATCGCCGATCCCGTCGTCGACTTGCACAGGAAATCAGACAAGTACGTTCATACTTTGTGAAGAATCCTGATGCCATTAAACCAACAGTTGAGCTCCGAAAACATATGTCGCGCCCACCTGGTTCTGCATTTTTAGGATCCAAAGCTACCGAAACTACGGCATCAATCAATGGCTTAGATGACTTTATTCAAGTCATCATTGATAGTGGTTCTGACATTACTTTGATCTCCGAAGAAGTTCTGAATAAATTAGCTACGAGAATCAAAGTTCAAAGTGGACAGCGCGTGAATTTGATTCAAGTCACTGGCTCATCCGTGATTTCGGGATTTGTGAATCTAGATTTATACTTCCACACTCTGGATGGTCCAGTGAAAGTCCGGGTAGAGGCATATGTTGTTCGAGGAATGAGTACACCGTTCATTTTGGGGAATGACTTTACAGATCAATATTCAATATCCATTCTACGTGATGAAGGACGAACATTTTTGCAATTTGGGAACTCTGAAAGAACACTTGAGGTCACAAACACGAATGTAACTCCGATTTTAGATGAGAATGGACATGCCTTCAAGATTTCTATCAATAGCGACAATTCAACTATTCCGAGACATCAGAAGCACAGGAAAGCTCAGAAGTTGAAACGGCAGCGTCGTCTGGCACTGAACAAAAATGAGGTAACGGCAATAGGTCGATATGTCATCGCACCTCATACAGTGCAACGTATCAAAGTTCAAGCACCATTCACTAGCTTCAGGACTTCTCTGTTTGTGGAACGGAAATTCTTCAAAGGTTCCACTGACCTGGATGTCTATGGGTCTCCAGACACACTCATTTCCCCAGACCATCCTTACCTCTTCATGGCTAATTTCTCAAGTACTCCAGTAACAATTTTCGATGGCAAGATTCTGGGTACCTGTCACAATGCCCCTAACTGGCTGGATCGAGCAAGTTCCCTGTCACCGACACAATTGGCGCATAGCTCAATGATTCAACAGATTGTCAAAGTGAATGACTCAACTGTTTCACAAACAGTACGATCAGAGACTGTGATTTCATCAAAAGCACAATGGAATGCTTTTGAAGAGGATGACCCTCTTGCAGAGATACCCTTAGAAGGTGGACCAAAGACATCTGAGGTCGCTTTAGATGATGTTTCATCAGATAAGCTGCTTGAGACTGTTCATATCTCACCAGACTTGTCAACCGATCAACGCATCCAAGTTGAACAACTACTCTTACGTCATGAAAAAGCATTTGGCCTCGATGGAAGACTCGGTAACTACCATGAACGAATCGAGATTTCTATGAAACCAAATGCGCAACCCGTGTCTCTACCCCTTTTCCCGCATCTCCAGCCAGCAGAGAAGTGATGGACAAACAAATTGACTCTTGGCTATCCCTAGGAGTGATTGAACCATCAAAAAGTCCATGGGCTGCACCGGTTTTCATTGTGTACCGCAAAGGGAAGCCTAGAATGGTCATTGACCTTCGAAAAATGAATGCTCAAGCTATTGCGGATGAATTCCCATTACCCAAACAGGATGATATCTTACAAGCCTTGACCGGTGCTCAATGGTTAACAACATTGGACGCACTTGCTGGGTTTACGCAGCTAACAATGTCAGATGATGCAGCTGAAAAACTAGCTTTTCGGACTCATCGGGGTCTTTTCCAATTCCGCAGAATGCCATTCGGGTATCGGAACGGACCGAGTATCTTTCAAAGGATCATGCAGAAAGTGCTGGCGCCGTTTCTTTGGATCTTTGCCCTTGTGTATATTGATGATATTGTGGTTTACTCAGAGACTTTTGACCAACATTTGGGTCATCTGGAACAAGTACTGAAGGCAATTTCTGAGGTCAATATCACTCTAGCGCCTGGCAAATGCCACTTTGCTTATCAGTCTCTGGCGCTACTCGGACAAACGGTATCCCGGCTCGGACTTTCAACAGACAAAGAGAAAGTGGCGGCAATATTAGCACTGGCAGAACCTTCTGGAATCAACGAGCTTCAGATCTTTCTAGGTATGATGGTCTATTTCTCCGGATATATCCCGTTCTATGCGTGGATCGCGCGACCATCATTCCAACTACTGCGAAAGGACACCAAATGGGAATGGAACGCTGTCCATCAAGAAGCTTTTAATTTGTGTAAACAAGTACTGACAAATGCTCCAGTACGGGGTTATGCTAAAGCCGGGCTACCTTACCGAGTTTACACCGATGCCTGTGACTATGCTGTAGCAGGCATACTCCAACAAGTTCAGCCAATTCTCGCAGGTGATCTACGAGGTACAAAGTTATATGAGAAGCTTGAGAAGGCATATTCTGAAAACTTGCCTGTTCCGTCCCTGGTCGCAGTGGTCTCTAAAGAGTTTAATGATGTACCTGCTGCCAATGTTTGGGGAAAGACTCTGGATGATACAATTGTTCATGTGGAACGAGTAATTTGTTACTGGTCACGAGTTCTGAAATCACCAGAAAGGAATTACTCTGCTACAGAACGAGAAGCCTTGGCATTGAAAGAAGCTCTGATCAAATTTCAACCCTTTTTGGAAGGAGAGCGCGTACTTGCAATCACCGATCATGCCGCTCTCACGTGGAGCACAACTTTTCAGAATGTTAATCGACGTTTATTGACCTGGGGAACAACTTTCAGTGCATACCCTGACTTACACATCATACATCGTGCTGGGAGAGTTCATTCAAATGTAGATCCTATTTCTCGACTCCGACGGCGTGTTCCACCACAGATAAGCCCTGATACCGTGGAAATTACACCAATTCCTAGCTCTTATGAAGGTGATCCGCTTCGGGACATGTATGAAGAGCTAGGGAGCAAATTTGAGGAAAAGTTACTCACAGTTGCCACGCACTTTGTGAATACTGAATGGGATAATCATGAGAGCCATGCGGGTGTGTCATTTCCAATCGAACATCCATGTGAAGGAGATGATCAATCAGACACATTCTATTCATCACAATCTTACAATGTGCTAATCAGTATTACCTCAGAGGAACTGGGTAAATGGCGACAAGCATATACAGAGGACCCCCATTTTTCCAAGATAATTGAAGGCCTTCGGAGCACAGAGAATCTGAGGAACACCTCATATCCTCATTATCACTACTCAGATGATGGGTTACTGTACTTTGAAGATTGGAATGGAAATAACCGGTTATGTGTACCGGAACAACTGCGACTATCAGTGATGAACGAAGTCCACAACGTGGTTACAGAAAGTGCCCATGCGGGATATCACCGAGGATATAATCGGCTAGCCACCGCATACTACTGGCCAAGAATGTCCAGGGATTTCAAAGCATACACCAGCACATGCGACATTTGTCAAAAATCAAAGCCGAGAAGACATGGACCACGGGGACTCTTGCAACCGATCCCTATTCCTGGGGAACCATTTGAGGTAGTGACCATGGATTTTATCCCGGACTTACCAGTCTCAAATGGCTTCAACAATGTGTTAGTAATTGTTGACAAATTGACCAAGTTTGCAATCTTCGTACCTTGCACAACAAAGATCACCGAGCTGGAGACGGCAAAATTGTTCTTTGAACATATTATCTCACGTTTCGGGGTACCTAGACAGGTCATCACCGATAGGGATACTCGGTGGCGGCAGGACTTCTGGGATGAAATTTGCCGGCTGATGGGAATGCAAAGGTCTTTGACAACTTCGTACCACCCTCAAGCAGATGGGCAAACTGAGATCATGAATCAGACCTTGGAAATTGCGCTGAGAGCTTACATAGGACCATTGCGTGATGACTGGAGTGAATATCTGCCGGCACTGGCATTTTCATATAATTCAACACCACATTCGAGCTCAAATTTTGCACCAGCATATTTGTTATATGGATATTTACCTCGGAGTGGGAGTAGTCTCATGGCCGATCCATATTCCATTCCACGGCCCTCAACTGGGGGGGATGATACACCGGAAATTCGGAATGAAAAGGCACAAGAAATGGTGGATATTTTTAACGCTGAACGAACACGGGCAAAGGAGGCACTGTATTTGGCGCGAGATCACATGTCGACTCAGTACAACAAGAATCATGCTCCGCTAGAATTTGAAGAGGATGACTTGGTCGTCCTAAATCCACATACATTGCGTCTCCTGAAGAATGAGAAAGGCACAGACAAGAAGGATGAGGAGGGAGATAAAGGAAAAGGAAAGAACAAAGGGAAAAAGCTACTCATGTCCTATGATGGACCATTTACAATAATTCGGAAATTAAGTCCGGTCTCCTATCAACTCCGTCTCCCTGCATCATATGGAATCCATCCAATTATCAACATAGCCCATTTAGAACCATATCAGCAATCACCACCGGAATTCGGATCGCGTCCCACCCGTAAAATTAATCGCAAGGATTTTGAAAGTTTACCAGAAGTTGAAATAGACAAAATTGTTGCAGAGCGATGGGTGAAAAGAGGTAAGCGACGAGTTCAACAGTTCAAAGTACAGTGGATAGGCTATGGACCGGATCATGATCAATGGATGACCAAAAGACAGCTGGGAAACGCCCCAGAGAAATTACTGCAATGGGCTCAAGAAGCAGCAACATACTCTAACAACTATCAAGCAAGACAAGGGAAGGACTCAATCAGTCTTGAGGAATGAACAGAACTCCTCGAAAAATGCTATAGGACAAGCGACTGACTGAATAAAGTAATCCACAACCAAGATAATGTCTTCCTTTCCCGAATTTCTATTTAAATCACGATATATTGCAGCCCATTTCTCATCTTCCCTTGTATCAGCTTTCCAGTGCTTCATCTCTTCACCATGTCTATTCAATCTCACATGTTCTCTGCTCTTGCCAACATCGCCCATGGTTCTTCCCAACTTCCTTCAGGCTGGGATTGCAAGGAGTCCAACTCCGATTCAGACTGCGACTCAATGAACGTCGAGCATGCTGGCTCTGAAAGCAGTTCATATGTCTCCTCAAGCTCAAGCAGCCCAGGTATTACCTTTCTCGAGTCGAGTCTAGTGAATCTGCTAAATATCACTCACTCAGACATTGATATGAATGATGCTCGGGCTCTTCAAGTTATTCCTTTTGTCAATGCAACTCCGCTTGATATCATTGCCAACTCTCTCGACAGCCCATTTGTACGAGCTATTATAGCTTCCATGAATCATCATCTCGTCTTCAGCAAGGTCGCTGTGGCTCACGAAATCCTTGGATCCTACATCAATTCCGATGGAGTCGCAGTCTACTACTTTCTTGCCTCTGCTCTGGGGCCACTTGAGAAGGGGTTGGCTCAACTCGCTCAAATTAGTCTTTGCGCTGTGCATGACTTCAACCCTCGCTTCCAGCCTCTCTCTAGTCTGCCTCGTCATATTCCTCGAGAAGTATTTGAGGAATGGGGCACAAACCCAGTCCTTCCTCATATCAGTCTTGCTCTCAATAGCGAGAATCTTCTGGCCGGCATCATTCACTCAGATCCGGCTTATCTTGTCAATCTATACAATTCTTTACAATCAGTTGGCTTTGGCTATGCTAAATGGTTGACTGAACGACTCGAGGTCAGCATCCGCAAAGGAATGCGCTCTGAAGTCAATTTCGGGGCATTTTTCGGTCTCAGCAAAACCGAATTCTTTCGCATCGTGGCACCTTATGTCTCTGACAGAGCTGATCCGCGGGATGAACGAGCTCTCGTTCTTCACCCGGTGCATTCTTCCTACCGCCAAGCAGGAGCTGCTGTATCTGTGAAAGAAGAAGAAGAAGAACAGGACTCATTGTGGGAATTCAGAAATGCCTTGTAATATCAGTACTATTTCTCCTTCATTCACTTTTGGGAACAATGATTTATTATTCTTTGATTTAGAATAGGTACACGATGACTGGGGGGGATATGTTATGGATATATGCGAAGATTCACCGTATCCCCATTCAAATTGATTCTTCCGCTTCTTTTTCCATTTTTGATCATTTACTTCTCGAAGATTCTCTTGGCGACTCGAACCTTCTAGTTTCGAGTCGAAGGTTCTCGTCTACTTGTGCTAAAGATATATAAACTGGTACCTAGTTTGCAATATACATCTCTTTTACCCAATAACAACCATTGTGAGCTATCCTGACAAGGAGTTGCCCGCTATCTAGCCTTTTTGACGAAGTCTCGCGCTCGTTGATCTCGCTTGATCCCTCATCGCTCGATAACGTCACGCGCTTGTCCAGCCCTTGAGTTCTGAATTAAGTTCTGTCTGAATCATTTTCTCTTGTGTGAACGCTCAGGAAATATAAATATTATCACTGAACCTTAACAGTTCTCACTTCGATAACCTGATCATTCGATAGAGTAGAATTTTACAGTTTCGCTCAGTGCGTCGGCTATGACTCTGGCTGGAACTAAGCCTCTAGAAGTCCAAGAGAAGTTCACCGCAACCAGAAACCTCCATAGCAAGTCTCCCTTCCACATTCAAGTAGATATTGTGATGTGAACAACATTATTAGTCGTCACCGGGCAATCGGCAGCGGTGGCTAGACCGGGTTACGAAACCTTGGGAAAAAGATTGAATACGTGGCCAAGCACGAGCACATCTTGCTTTCGACACCAACAATGGCCTTTGCGCGTCCTTTTCGCTGCTTCCTTCTATGTTTCATTTCTGCTATTGCCTCTATCTGCCATTTTGCTCATCTGCTTTCGGGTGATTTGTCGGCTGGCAGCCCTGCAAGTTGCCCCGCGTATCCTTCAACGGTCTCCTTTCCGGCCACTAATGTGTCGAGCCTGGCCAGCTCTGGTTTATGTGCCAACTACTGGTATCAGAGGTATGTAATGTCATTAATATTTTTTCTTTTGCTGTCTCTCGGTCTTGCATCAACCCTTTCTGGTCGGATTCGTTTCATGCATATACTCCTGTGGTGTTTCCCGCGCTACCAGTGCCATACCTGGACAAGCTCTGTTTGTTTCTTATTCATTGGAGGTACCAGCTAAAGTTGTCGAGTTCAACTGAGCCTTTTGCGCTCGCAATTCCTTCAGTTACTTTCAATTCTTTTCTGATCAGCACCGAGCGCCTTTGTGGCATAAATTCCTTGTGCTCCGTTTGTTTCTAGGTCCTGTCCTCATCGGTGTCACATATCTTTTATTCCTTTCCATTTTTTCGCAATTTCTCTGTCGCGTTCGACACCGCTTCCACTTGAGTTGTTGGTGTCATGACGTAGATTCCTTGTGCTCTCTTTGGTTCCTTCAGTTGGTTCCTTTTTGTCCGTTAGCTTTATTCTCGCTGTTGTGCTTCTTTGTGGCGTTGCATTTCTTTTGTTCTTTGCTGTTTCTTTTCATCTTGTGAACTTTTTGTCGGGCAACTTGGCCTTTGGCTCCGTCATGTCTTTCGTCGAGTTGTTTGACTGATTCTGTTAACTCACATTCTATCAACCTCAAAGCATCCTATTCCTATGTATTTGAAACATTGCCTGGTTAAGGCTATAGATCTACAAACCCATTCTGCTATTGGGGGTGGCAGTACAAGATTTATTAACACTGAGCTCAAGCCATTCCTTGTTCCAGAAAACACTGTGACATTGACCGAATATAATAATACCACGTATGCCTTTGTTACAGTTCAAGAGTCCATGAATACCGAAGAAAGCAATTTGACAGATGAACATGTCATTTGTGACATTCCCCTTACACATTCACTGATTGAAAACTGCCAGTAACGGCACTGAAAGATTTGATTGCATTTCATAACATTGTAATGTATAGCAAATCTACAAAACAGTCAATTTTGAGCCATCTCAAGGATCATACAATGTGTGATGATACTTGCTCTGAGGTCTGGATTGTATTTGAGCCAGTCACTACCACGGCTGGCCAGGATTGGAATAAAACACGACAAAGCAAACCCATGGCCAAAGAAAAACGAATGAATTCCAATAAAATGCACTATCAGGCCCAGAAAGAAAATAAAAGCAGATATGCAACTACAGTTGAGGAAGTGCCAGATGAGGAGCCAGTTCCTGCTCAATTTCCACCAAAGCCACCAACTCCAGAGTTGATGCAAGAAATTATCACTGGATTCTGTAATGATACTCACCCATCTCAGTTTGTAGAAGCTGGTTGTGCTGTATGTGCTTGCTTATGGCCATTGAAAGACTTGATTAAGATATCTAAAATTGGACTGGATCTAAGTTAGCTACATCGAGATGGTGTTACTCAAAAAGAGCGCTATAGTGAGAATGATGATATTCAAGATCTTGAAGGCCCGACATTGGCTCCTGAATGTGATAGTATTTGCCCAACCTGTCTGAAATCAGTTTGTAAAAACAAGATTCCTGCTATGTCACTTGTCGATGGACTTTGGTTTGGTGAAATGCCTGATGTTCTAAAGGACCTAACAGTGATAGAAAAGTTGATGATAGCTCGAGTTCGCCACAGCTACTGTGTGATCAAAGTTTCTTCAAGTTGGAGATTCAAGATGAGAGCAAATGTGATATGCTTTGTAAATCCAATTCAGAAGGTCTATAATATTCTGCCACCTGCTCATGAGGAACTTGATGAGATGATTGCATTCATGTACACTGGACCATGTCAACCAACCAAAGAAGACTTGAAGCGTACACCATTGCTGGTTTGACTTAGTAAAGTTAAAAATGCTCTTGATTGGCTCCGATTGAATCACTCTGACTATCAGGATATCACAATCTCCAATGTTAACCTGAAAAGTTATCAGAATGATGGTGTTCCTGTTGGCTATGAGTATGAAGAATTATACACCAATCAAGATCCACTTTCAACTGCCACGCATGATAATGAAGAAGATGAAGGCACTGAGAGTAGACCCTGCCCATTCATGGTTCATAGATTGACTGGCGAAGACTTTTCTGGAATGACAAGTTCACAGAGGAAAATCTTATTTATTGGCCAAGATCCAAAACCACAGGATACCTTTCATAATCGACAGCTATTTCCACAAATGTTTCCTCATTTGTTCCCATATGATTTGGAGGTATTTGCAACCCATCACATGAAGGAAAAATGTCAAGTATGACCCACAAGGGTGATCTCTTGATGTATTATGACAAACACTTTCAGCTTGATAGCATCTTCCTCTTATTGCACTTAATATGGAACAAATGAAAGAATCAAATCAAGGGGGATATGTTTTGACTCAGAAGAAAGAAATCAATCAAATTGCTGGCCGAATTTCCAACTTGAATCCAAATGTACTTGCTGATATCAGTCATCGTTTACAAGATGGTCAACAAGTTAAGCCTAAGACACAGGCAGAAAAGGACTGTTTTTCCTTGCTCAATGAGCTAGACACTGTGGCTGGAAAGGTCAAAGGATCAATAACTTCAAAAAAGTACATGCGTAATGAGTTGGTAATGAGGTTTGGGCTTTGATTTCAAAGCAGGGATCTCCAACATGGTTCATTACAATTTCACCTGCTGATCAGAACCATCCAATGTGCATTTATTTTGCTGAACAAGAATTCAAGTTCTCAGCAGATATCTTACCAGAGAGAGCTCGAAAGAAGCTAATTTCAATGAATCCTGCAGCTGCACAATTCTTCAATTTCATGGTCAAGGCTTGATTAAGCATGTCCTAGGAGTTGGAAGTGATCATGATGGTCTTTTTGGATGTATTGTGTATATAGGATACTTATTCTACTTATTCTTGTTTTGGTAGTCAGATTATAAACTACTATTTCCATCTGTTTGTGTCTGTGGGTGAAACAGTAAGGATGTGGTCCTGACGATGTTTGTGGGTTTGCTAACTTAGGGAGTAACCAATGGGGGACTCGTATCTGGCACCGGAACGGTTGGCCTCTACCCCACTGGTCGTTGACCTTCGTTGACGCCTTTCCTGCTGCAACGGCATCTTTGTTGATTGCCAGTAGGTTATTTCCTCCCATGCCATCAGTATTCCGCTTCGTTTGCGCAGCTTGTTGCAGCTATTCTTCGTCTGACTTTCTGGCTTCTCTAAGCTCTGTCATCCTCCGGCGCTGACTTATTTCTTTCGTTAGTAGCCTTCGTTTTTGACATCTAACCTCGTTGACTCCCTGCCTGCCCCATCCCATCCATAGCCTCGCCGTCGTGACCTGACGCCTTTGATTGCATCATCATTGTTCCATGAACGTCATCCGCGGCATGCATTTTCGCTCACGATGACAAGGACGACAAGGACATTTTCGTGCTTTTTGTTACCCGTCGTGTCAGCCTCTCCGGGATCCAGTGTAGCCGCCATCCTCGTTAAACCTGATGCTGGTTGGTGATTTGGATCGACAGTGCGTCCCAGAGCTCGATTTCGCCCAGAGCCTGCCTTTTTGGCGTCCGAAACAGATCTGCACCATTCCGTCTCTGTACATTTGGAGACGGGTGAATCGGAGGTGAGGTCGTTCTGGTGTGGGTCCTCAGACAAGTAACACCCTATTCCCGATCGCCGCTTTGCTCATAAGGTCACAGAACAGATTTTCTAGCGAAATCTCCCTCGAACCGTCAGCACGTGACCTTGTTGTCCGAGAAACCTTTTCACGACGAGCGCATCTTGGGGTTCCGCTGCTTCAAACTGCTCTTGCTTGGAGAAAATCTTGCTATCAGTGGGTGGCTGTCTCTGCTCACCTGCACGCCTGATTGTTGCGTATTCTCCAGCTTTGGCATCGAGCGCCCTAGGAGCAACAAAGGTACTTATGATATCTCATCGTATTGGAGCTTCTATCAATGATAAAAAGCTGCAAGATCCTTATTGGACCCTACTCCGACCATGAGAATTGCCTTGCGACTCCTCCCCGACGTAGCGGTATCGGCTTTTCGCCACAAGCGGCTTTTAGACCCAATTTAGACCTTTCCGCCGCCAAATCGGAACCAGACAAAGTCGCACCGCTTTCAGAATCATCTCACGACATCTATTTGATGACTGTATAAATGGCATCTGATTCGGAGACGATCATATTTTCCTCGTTCTGGACGCCGGGGTGATCTAGTCTAGTGTTTACCGCGGGGTACCTACCGCCGTAGAAAATTATTTGTAATTTTATGTAATCATAAAATTTCTCACCTGCGTCATCCTTCCTTCCCACCGGGGGCAAATCATGATGCACCTCGGTTAATGCACCTTGGCTGCACCTAACCTGCACCCAACTGGCACCTTAAATTTGTGTCACTAGGTCAATTAATAGATCCGAAATTTGACACTTGCCATTTCAAGCGAAAAATGGACAGGTCTGTGTGATGCCGAGATGCTGATGACATGTCGTGAGATAGCTCTCTTTCTTTATCCTCTATACTTTTCCAATCCTCACCAGCAATTAGGGTTAGGGTTAACTGCTAAAAACACTAGCAACAAACAACAGATACTGTAAGTTGAGGAAGAATGAATGCTGGAATATGAGTAAAGGCAAAGTGGACTTGGTTTCAAATCTTTTCGACACAGCCCCTGATCATATCACATGTGGGAAAATGTGTCCGGAAGAGGCACACATTTCAACAGGTGCCACTTAGGTGCAAGTTAGGTGCAGCTGAGGTGCATTAACCTCAGGTGCATCATGATTTGCCCCTGGTGTCCTCTGCTGTCTAAGTCGCGCTGCATTATTTATGTCAGCCTCGGTCCGCTGGCAGGACCCTGAGGGGCTTTCTAAACTGAATGAGCTTGTCAAGAAGCTGGTTCCGCAGTGGAAAGATGGTCTGCGGCTTCAGCAGGACCAGGCTATTGCCTACGGACTGGACGGTGAAGACACTGTCTTTGCGGTGACAACGGGTGCCGGAAAATCAGCACTCTTCACAATTCCCATTCTCATTCACAAGGAGATGAGTCAAAATCCATCTCTCTATTCTGATTTTCTGCCATTCAAAGCCCGAGAAAGTCCGGTCGGCATTATTGTGACCCCAACCATTGGACTAGCCGCGAACATAGTAAGCCAAAATGGAATTACTTATTGTTTTGACATAGCTTCACGGCTTTTTTTGGCCTGGATCTGGAGCCGACATCGATGGGCAATGGAATCAGCAAGAAATGGGAGCATAGAATGCATCCAGTCGCATTAAAAAGGCGCGAAGATGGCTGCAATTATCAAGATCAAAGTATCACGTGCATCATGCTTGGTAATAACATTCTACGGCGGTAACGACCCCGCGGTAACCAACAGACTCTATACATCAACTTGTTGATCATAACGAGTCTGTCTAGGAGAGACTAGGGGTGATCAAGGAGACGATTACTGGTATGCGAGGCGCTGACCTCAGGAAGCTCCATCTATTCCTCAAACTGGCTCTAGGATGTCTCCACATGCTCGCAGTTCTCGTCGAGTGACGGAGAAAGAGGAAGAAAGCTGAAAATGGGACTGGCAACACGGTTGGCTGGAATAGTTATGAAGCGCCAATCCAGCTTTACTTATGTTGGCCAAATTTTATTCCAAGGTCAGTGGAATTATCTGTAGCATCGTTTCCTTGCTCATCGACATACAGACAAAAAGTTCTGCTTCGTTTGTTTTGGAACCTCATGCACGTGACAGAGGCGTCCTGGAGATTCTTTCGCCTTTCAGGCTGCTCGTCGTTTCTGGCCCGGAAACTTGATATAGCGTCTGGATATCAGGTTCCCCTTCGACCTTCACGCTTCTTTGCCCTGCCGTTGTCGACATTTGACCTGAAGCGCCCTGGAGCGAGATTGGTATGATTTTGTTCCTTTACAATCATTTAATCATCTACTCACAACAAGAAGTAGGGTAATGTCCCGCTAAAACGTTGTTTCAGCAAAAATAGTGTTGTTGGCTGGAGCTTAATCATACAGTGAAAATGGGACTTAGCGCTAGAGACAAGCAGAGCGCGCACCTATAAAAACTGTCAGACCGTGGTAAAAGTGTTGACAAGGCACTGCATTGCCTTCTGAGTCAATCCGGAACCGCCATAGTCATTCCGAGTCAATCCGGAACCGCCGTAGTACCTGCTGAGTCAGAATAGCACCTTCCAAGTCACGCCGGAGCCACTGCGGCACCTGCCGAGTCAGTCCGCAACCGCCAAATGACATTTGCGGAATCATAATGACATTGCAGTGACATAATGGCGCATCATTTGACGTATCATAAAGATCAGTGATTGAACCACGATCAAAGATCAGACCTTTGCAACCAACGGCACTCTGGAAATAAGGTCTGAGTGCAAAACAATGAACAGGCTCAGTTTAACATCAGGTGACCACATGGTTCACTGCAAGAAACAAACCAACTCACCCCTTTTATAGCAAGTTTGGCTTGTTATAAAAAGTTCACAAGAGGGGACGAACTGGTTTGGCTCATTATAAAATCTGCAACAGGACCAAACATGTCACACCGGTTGTTACTACATGTCACTACTAGGCCGCCCACCACAGATTCCTCTGCCAAATCCTAGAGCATGCTAACACACCTTATAACGTTATCTGATCAAGGGAAATGACAGATAATGTCAATACAAGATCATTAAAGTCCATCAGACAGGCCAAGATCGCTGATGAACAACGTAATTTGAAGTGGGAGTATGGGAAAGGGGGGAAAAAGGAAGCAAGAAAGCACTGCTAGACCCTCACCTGATTACTAATGCTTTCTCACAGTCAGGCACAGTACGATTGGATCTGAGAGCCAGATTCAGATGGACGATTAGATCTGAGTAGCTAAGTATAGGCGTGGGAGGTCACAAGTGACCGTGACATAGATTTAGTATAAAAGGAGCCCAGTAGTACAGTGAAATAATCAATCCCCAGGTTTCCCCCAAGAGAGAGGAAAGTGGCAAGGTTCACCCACAGTAAAGTAAGTGCAGTAGGGACCACAGTGGTTGCCTATTCTCTTATCTTATTGTTCAGCAGACAGTAGCAGGCTTAAGGTAAGTCTGTTTTCTGTTTTCTGTCTGGTCATTGTTGCTCACAGTGAGCAGCATTGATTAGTCAGCAAGTCCGGCAGCCAGCGAGTTCAGTTTCTTTCAAGGTCCAGCATAGTATACTATAGGTTAACACCTGTAGTAGACTATTTCAGCATCAGCATTGTCAATTGGAGTGACGAGACCTAAGAATCTCTCATTTCTTGTTTTGTCTTTAAGACTCTGTGTAACAGCAGACGTCGTTCACTGGGTCCTGGTCGCCCTATAGTGAATCAAACGAAGGCAGATCAAGTCTTGGTGGAATCATTGGGACCATCTTATCTCTAAGAGACAACCTCGACATAGTCTGACATATCCGACATACCTCAAGGTGATTATCCAACTGCTCGATATCGTTCTACGTCATCTGTAAAAAGGTCACTACAAGTATACCCTGCTCAACGAACAAACCACAGGCTAGTCCATCGTGAGACCAGCTGTGGGAAGTGTTGTATCTTTTGGGTAACACCAAAGTACGCTACAGTAACACACCTTGAACCTCGTTCAATGGCTCCCGGTGTCTCTTTTATCCATTGTCGTCACTGCGGTCCCTCTTTTGCTCTCAGAACACGATTCCATCTCCGAATCTTGCCCAACCAACTTCTCCAATCTTTCAAAATCCTCCTAACAACTGTCTCCACCAATAGGACGCACTAACAATTCGAAGGAGGTCGAAAATATGGCTTCACGAACCGAACTGTAATTGGAAAGAAAGGTATGTAATTTCTTCAGGGCTTTATCGATACCTGTTTAAGTACAAGAGAACAGACACGACGGGAGGGACATTATAGATGAATTGGTCTGTAATTGCATTGACCACTTCGTCTGTGATAACATACGATACCGTAATAATAGAGCCAGTTTTTCACGGACGCCTGTGACAAATCAGTAAAGCGGTAGCCATGGTAATGCTGGAACCACGAACCTGGCCAGAGTCACTAGATATTACGAGTCCCCATTCATGGGGCTCGTTTGTTGGGCAAGAGCAAAATTCGGCCAACGATCATCAAAGAGCCCAAAGGGGATAGCTTCGTGGTCGCACAGCCACCGTTTTGCTGGTAACGACAGCTTGTGTTCGTCGACCATCATCTATCAAACATTCAATCCACGTCTCATTGTCTCATTGGCCGCTGTATCTCTGTCTGGTGTGCTCACTGGTAAGGTCTCTCATCACGTCTGTCCCTTTTCTGATAAATTTTTCTTGCCACCATTAAAACTGCAGGAATACTTCGCTGGCGTAGCCAAGGTGCCTGAAGACCTGAACGAGGCGAGGGCACTGGCGTCCAACCGAGCGGCAAGCAGTTCAGAAAATAATATTATCGCATGAGAACTTGTACAGTAACAATCTTTGACTCATTTCGGGCTTCGGGGCCTCGGCCGAGCTGCATGTGATCGGAATTCACATGTGTTGGATTCGCTGGCAATGCCTCTGCCATGCTCACACTCTGTTGGCTGTTTCTTTGCAGCCTTTTCTCTGCAATTGCAACTCTTTACTCCGGTCCCACTGGTACCTGTCAGTCCCTCAGTTGGCGCAAAGTTGCCTATGTTGGTGCTTTTTTTGTGGCAGATTGCTCGAGCCTTGTCAGCTTCAATGGCTCTGCATTGCGTAGCTGTTCTATATTCCCTGGGTATGTCTCATTCTGGTCTTTCTCCCCTCTGCTCCTCTGCCCATTCTATTGCACCGTCTCGGCGCAGTTTCAAAATTTCTTCTGATATTTCCAGTTGCAATTTACTTGTGGCTTGCTTGCTTCAAGGCAGGTTCTTTGACACCAGATGGATATGAAGAGCCTACATTGTTCACTGCAATGTTTTCTGGGATATCTTGTGAGCTATCAATCCATGGTCTGTACTATTTCCCTGATCTTTTCACAGGCATTGGTCATCAGTCACCGCTCCCTCGATTCAGTTGTAATTGATGTGCCGCCTTGGCTTCATATTACTTCACTGTATGTATGCTGTCTGACATTGTTGCTTCGTGAATCTCACCCAGCACCGTCAATTTGTTTGTCACAGTCCGCGGCTTGGTAAAAATCTACATCTCCTTTGATTTCCGTGATTTGTGTTAACAAGCTTTAGGATGATCAGATTGTCTTGGTCAAATAACTTACTGAAGGGAGGTCTATTTGTTTGTCATGCTCCACAATCGGTATGTCTTCCCTCATTCCCCCTTGATTTTTCGTTAATGTGGTTCTCCAGACAAGCCCCGATTCCAGTATCACCAGTTTTCCACTGAACTTTCTGTTGGTAGCTCTTTTGTTGGGATTATTTAGTACTGACTATACTTTTTTCAGTATGATGTTGGTCGCGAGTTTTAGCAGGTCCTTCATATAAATACGCTGTCTGTATTCCTTAACACGACTGAATATATCTTTTTTTACCTCTATCTTCATTCACTGCGAGTGGTGTAGAAAGCTCGCCCAGGTTTGGTTCCATGCAATCCACAGTTCCAGAAGTTGAGAGCCATACTTGAATGTCCTTGTGCATCCACAACCCTCTGTGGATCTGTGGAAGCCATGCAAGATCAGCTTGACTCCACGCCTTCCACACATCTGTTTTGCTGATGTGGCACCATTTCACCTTGGTTCACCATTGTCACCAGCTAATCATTGCCCTGTATACTGATGGATCTTGCCTTGTACAGTAGTCTGTCCTCTGCCAGTCTTTTAAGTAACATGGGATTTCTTTCCCTGTAGGTCTCGCTTTCAATGTGTTGGACCTGCTGACAGGTCCCAGTATTTCAAACTCATCCACAAAACCTCAATTATACAAAGTCAGTTAGGTTCTCAGCTTCCCACAGGATCACCTTCTCATGTTTTCACAGTCTTGCTTGCATATTTCAGCCCAGTCTATCCTTTTGCCTTTGTTTGCTGCTCAATCTTGATACCATGAGTCTAGGCGCCTCTGTGAGTCCATCTTAATGGCCCAACCAAGTGCATCAAATGTTTCCTCTCCCTGTCTCTGTTGAGAAAAAGCCTTTCAGATGATCTGATGGATCATGTTACTAGGGTATGGCTACGATAGCCAGTGTCACAACTTGCTATGGTTTGCATGACCTTTCATTGGAGGAATGATACTGCTTTGCTGAATTCAGCTAACCCATTTATTTGGCTATTCTCCTTGTATTAGATAAAATATTTGTATTCCATCTTGGTTGGCTTGTATTATACTACCAGTTGGTCCAGAGCTGTAAATCTAGCAGTTGAATGATATTTTTTGGCTCTTGTCAGGTTGGTGTGTCCGATGAGTGAAGGAGTAATGGTGTGTGTGGTCCTAGTATGTGTCAGTTTGCCAACCTCGGGGAACAATCAGTAGAATAGTTATTCCATTGTGTTTCAGGTAAAATGTCATATTTGAAAGTTTTCTGCTATTGCATTGAAACTGAAAAAAAAAATGGGGGACTCGTATTTGCCACCGGAACGGTTGGCCTCTATCCCACTGGTTGAGGCTTGTATTCGAGTTTGATGAACCACTGAACGAGAACCTGAACAAAGGGGTGGCATGTGGTCTACTGAAACAAAGAATGCCTACCATTCATTTGCAACCGCTGATCCAGGGACACTTGCTCTTCATCCCACCATGGATCCGCTGCGGTGAATGCTTGATGGAAAAACATATATGTTGAGGTTTGATTCATTTCCATTGAATATTCAGGTTTCCTCGGCAAATTTTAGATGCTCGCAAGCCACCTGGAAAAAAGTGGCTCCTTTGACAATCACAGTTGCACCGATTAGCGAGTTTTCTCCAGCAAGTCCCAACTTCCTCATTATGCACAAACGACTCAGGAGACGGGAAGGGTTGCCGGTAGAGAGGTGTCTCATATTGCTCAATTGCTCTGGTGTTGGTTGGTTATTGAAGGTCAGTCATTGACTTGTCATTTCTCGGAATATTCTGACAGCTCTTTCAGCTCTTCGATAACATTGCATTTCACAGTTTCATTAGCTGAATATCTTCCTTGCCATAGCATGACAAGCTTCTAGGAGTGCTGAGGCATGTCATCCCCTTTTCATTATTACGGTGGTACCGCCATTGTACCTGCTCTGTTGGATTTAGAGAGATAAATATCATTTACTAAGGCATGCCGCGGGGGCGGGGCAATCTCGGGTACCCACAGGTACATCCGTGGGAATACCTGTGGGTGGCGGATGGCGGATCATCCGCAGACCGTGGGAAGCGGTCTCCGCGGATGGCGGGCGGCCTCAAAAATTGGAAAACTGTTATACCTATGGGTATTACCAATTATATATGATTGTATATCTTGATTTAACATGTTTCTTTCAGATAACATGCTTTACAATCCTCAATCCTCAATAATTCCACCAAATAGACTTTGAAATACTTCAAATTCAATCAAACATCAGGACATGAAACAATTATGTAATTATCCGCCGCAGGACAGGTACCTGCTGGCAGGTTTCCCACGGTCCGCGTTCTCGGATCAAGAATGATGGATACCTGTGATGCGGATGGCGGATGACCTGGCGGTCCATCCGCGGCATGCCTTATCATTTACTGAACAAGGTTTCCACCTCTCCTTGCTGTGCTCCGTCATTGATTGTCGCAAGCGATGCAATTATGAACCTCTAGCAAATGATGCACAAAGCAATGGTGACACTGGGGATCGAACACATGTCATGTGAACGTGTCACATGGTGTTGGATATGTGGCATGACCCGTCTACTATCCTGAGCCTCACTGAATCCTCTTGCATTACGGTCACCATGCTGGCCACCCTTGCGTTCTGTTGGCTCTTTCTCTGTGGAATCCTTTCTGGCCGCTTGCAGGGATATCCCGAAAATGCTGCCTCCACCAATTTGGGCTTCATCAACAGCTCTTATTGCGGTCTCGTGGAACCTCCAATGGCTGTTGGTCGCCCTGGCCAACCTAGCGTTGCTTTCTATGCAAGCTCTCGCTGCTATGACGTCTACAAAAGGTATGTAGCTATTTTATTCATTTCCTGCTCTCCAGGCTGCAGTCGGCCTGGCGCTTCTTTTTTTTCCGTACGTTCTGTTGATTTCCGCCGAGCATTCGCTACTCCTATTTCACGGTGTCATTGAATTTTTTCTCTCCATTTCTTTGTACTCCTTTTTTGCCATGAGCTTTGCCGACTCTTTGTTCTCCATCTGATTCTCGGAATGAACCTGACCGAGTTTTGCTCGGTGCTGCAATTACTACAGTCCTTGGGTCGGGCTATTCTCCCATGACTTCGAGCCGGCCATTTTGGTCTTCTTGATTTGTTTCTCATTTCACATTTTGTCCTCGCAATGTCCGAGATAAAGGTGACGACGGCACTTGTTGTCAGATTCTGGGTTTTTGGGCGAGCTTCAGCGCTCAGATGTTTCCGAGAGGTCATGTGATTGTAGATCGCCAGGTATATAAGTCGGGTACACAGCCTTGTACTCCTTGCCGATTAGACTTACATCTCTCTTGCCGTTCTGCCTCCAGTGTCCCTTCCTAACCCGACCCAAGTCCTGCGCAGCCACGGGAGGTGGCCCTTAACCGGGTTTTGACATAATCGGCCTGCTAGCCAGGTAGCATAATCCCTAGGTGGAACCTTCAGTTGGGTGGGTACAGCTGACGTCCGGGCCATACGACGTTAACGAGGTTTACATTTTTTTCCTCTCCTTAAATGGATGAGAAGCCGGCCATATGAGCTGTGAGGCCTGTACGGGTATCGTCCCTAGGCCATTTCCTATCCCTTCTCTGCTCTTCTGGGGCATTTCCGACCTCATCACTTTTTCTGCTGGCACTCCCCCAAATGCACGGCATCTTCACTCTGTCCCCATTCAGTTGCTATTCTAGCTGTTGCGCTCTCACCAGCACAGCTTCATTTACTCCGTCCCGTCTTACATCATTTCCGTCGCCGTCCGCTTTTTACGGCGCCATGTTCCTTCATCGACGTCTCGCTGCAACCGACTTCAGCCAGATTTCACCAGTCAGTTTCTGACTCGGTCTAATCTCTCACTCTTGCGAGATGTCCTTCATTCCGCGCCAATCTCAATATTCGAGTTTTATCTTACTCGGGTTCAGGGAGGGCACCCTGCGGATTCTTTATGACGCATTCCATCAGTCAGCGGCTCGTTTTCTCGCATCGCCGCTACACGTTGTCGCATTCATTTGCCTGCCATTCTCTCAAGGAAAATTTCAGCATTGGTTCTTTGATTCAGGGAGGGTCCTCGAGACATTGGTTTCAGGGAGGGAGATTTCCTCCCGTTTGTTCAGGTTCTTATCAGCGTCATCGACTGCAGCGACCTTGCGCTGCCATCATCACATCTTTGCGCCACACTTTTGTGCCATGTGATCTTTGTCAACCTTGTTTCTTTTTGGACACCGAGTTCTTCGCTTCTTTGCTCGAGGGAGGGTGTCAGATTCTGGGTTTTTGGGCAAGCTTCAGCGCTCAGATGTTTCCGAGAGGTCATGTAATTGTAGATCGCCAGGTATATAAGTCGGGTACACAGCCTTGTACTCCTTGCCGATTAGACTTACATCTCTCTTGCCGTTCTGCCTCCAGTGTCCCTTCCTAACCCGACCCAAGTCCTGTGCAGCCACGGGAGGTGGCCCTTAACCGGGTTTTGACACTTGTCGAGCCCTTGCACGTGTATTCCCGCTTTTCATTATATATCATTGTGGCGACGGACCCGAGCACAGCCTACTGGTTTTTTCAGCTCGACTTATTCCTTCCCTCTTCTATCTTACGCACTGTTCAAATCTCTTCTTTTGTAATTGTGTGTGCCTGTTTTCGGATCAATTCTAACAAAGTCTTGCAGTTACCATTGTCCTGTTACCTGTACATCGAGTCCTAGAGACTCCGAGTTACGTCCTAGTGACAGAAATAGACTGCGTCTTTGTGGCGCCGATTTCCTCTGTCTATATGAGGCGAATTCAGCACGTCCTTGTGGCGCGATTCGAGTACTCCGTCCTTGTGACGGCGAAATATTAATGCGTAGTCGCGAAGACAACCACCTAGTAGTGCGTGAGTGCGCCAAACCGCCAAGCCAGGCCCAATTAGTTGCAAATATTATGATGAAGTAGTAATGCGCAAAGACACCGAATCCTTAGTGCGTGAATACGCCAAACCTGTAGTGCGCCAAGACGCCAAACCAGTTCGCAGGGAGCATGTATCTGTAGAATATGGTCTTGCGCCGAAAGAGGCCAGATCAGTAGTGCACGAAGATACCAAATCAGTTCATTATAGCCGCAAAACCTACGAACCAGTAGAACACAATAAAAAGGCTGTCAAACTAGTGCAGCTGCAAACACCGCCAAGTCTAAACTTGCTAGTATCGCAAACTCCGGCAATAGAGGCTGCTCCAGCTCTGATCCATAATGTATGCTGTCCAACTGCTACTATGCCAGGACTAAGTTCAGATTATCTGGTTCATTGGATATTCATTATGCCTCTGAGGCAGATCAATCAGGCAGAAAGATCAAGTCTAATATGCAGGCGCTGTTTTTATAGACGTCATGACTTCAGAGCCCTGTACGGACGGGCGATTGGAATGAAACAAAGTTCACCATTGCAATTGATATTATTCACATGTAGACTCGTTATGGGATCTGTTATTGAACGCCTACATGTGCACGACTCAAAGCAATGTATTCCGCGAGGTCTTCAGGTACAGAAAGTAGATCAATTGTTGGAAGTAGCTCATTCTCCCATTGGAGGCGGGAATATCAGATTTACATGCAGTGAACTGCATCCATTTATTGTTGATGGAAATATGTTGTCACTGAGCAGTGCAGATGTAAAATATACTTTCATTGCAGTGCAGAAGGCTTCAGACATTGAAACTAGCAATGTGAAAGATGAACATCTGATCTGTAATATTCCTATTCCGAGTCCTATTATTGAAAAACTTCCAATATCAGCTATCCGAAGCCTTCATTCATATCACGGACTTGTCATGCCTGCCAGATCGACTAAAGAATCATTATTGAGTCATCTCAGAGACCATGCCATGTGTGATAATACATGTGTTGATAGCTGGTTTCTCTTCCAACCGACAGATACTTTGAGCAAACAGGACAAAAATAAGAAATACAGGACTGATCCAACAAAAACACAAACCCGAGTGAATCAACGAAGAACTTACTACAATGCACAGAAGCAGAAGCACACCAATGACAAGGCAACTATGGAAGAGTTAGCAGATCATGACCCAGCCTCAGTGGGATTTCCGCCAAAGCCACCAAGCCCTGAATTAGTACAAAACATCATTACAGGATTTATCAAAGACACAGAACCATCACAATTCATTGAAGCAGGCTGTGCAGTTTGCGCTCAATTGTATCCAATCAAAGACTTGATAAAAATAACAAACAGTAAACTAGACCTAAGCTGGTTACATCGTGATGGTATCACTCGCAAGGAGCGATTCAGTAATGAAGATGATATTTGTGACCTGGAAGGGCCTACACTAGCTCCTACATGTGATAGTGTATGTCCAAGCTGCCTCAAGTCACTTCAAAAGAATAAAATACCTGCTATGGCATTAGTCAATGGACTTTGGCTGGGTGAAATCCCTGATGTTCTGAAGAACTTGACAGTGATAGAGAAATTAATGATTGCCCGAGTTTGACATAGCTATTGTGTTGTAAAAGTTTCATCAAGTTGGAGATTCAAAATGAGAGCCAATGTCATTTGCTTTTCAAATCCAATTCAGAAAGTATACAATATTCTACCTCCTTCCCGTGAGGAACTTGATGAAATGATTGCTTTCATGTACACTGGGCCATGTCAACCAACTCAGGAAGAGTTGAAACATACACCTCTACTAGTTCGACTTGATAAGGTCCAAAATGCTTTGGAATGGCTTCGATTAAACCATGCTGATTATCAAGATATTATAATCTCTGAAGTCAATCTCAATACTTATCAGAATGAAGGTGTTCTAGTTGGCTGGGATTATGAGGAACTTTACACAAATAAGGATCCACTTTCAACTGCAACTCATGATAATGAAGAAGATGAAGGAACATCCAGTGGACCTTGTCCATTCTTGGTTCATGGATTGACTGGTGAAGATTTTTCTAATATGACCAAGTCTCAAAGAAAAGCAACAGCCTTGGAACATCTGAAGAAAGGCAAGAAAAATATCTTATTCATTGGCCAAGATCCAAAACCACAGGATACTTTTCACAATCCACAACTATTTCCACAAATGTTTCCTCATTTATTTCCCTATGGATTTGGAGGTATTTGCAATCCTTTACATGAAGGCAAAATGTCAAGCATGACACACAAAGGATATCTCCTGATGTATTATGATAAATGATTTCAGCTTGATGGAATCTTTCCTCTCATTGCACTGAATATAGAACAAATGAAGGAAGCAAATGAAGGTGGATATGTCCTAACCCAAAAAAAGGAGATCAATAGAATTGCACAGCGTATTTATAACTTGGATCCAAATGTTCTGCAAGATATCAGTCGTCGCTTACATGCAGGTGAACAAGTTAAGCCCAAGACACCAGCAGAAAAAGATTGCTATTCTCTGCTTAATGATTTGGACACTGTAGCTGGAAAGGTGAAAGGATCAATAACTTCAAAAAAATATATGCGCAATGAAGTTTGGGCTTTGATTTCAAAGCTAGGGTCCCCATCCTGGTTCATCACAATATCCCCTGCTGATCAGAACCATCCAATCTGCATTTATTTTGCTGGACAAAAGTTTGAGTTCTCAACTGATATATTGCCTGAGAATGCTCGAAAGAAACTTATCTCCATGAATCCAACTGCAGCTGCACAATTCTTTAACTTTATGGTCAAAGCTTTTATCAAACATGTCCTAGGAGTTGGAAGTGATCATGATGGCATATTTGGTCCCACTGCTGGATACTATGGAAGTGTAGAGCAATAAGGTCGATTGACACTTCATTTACATATTTTAATCTGGATCAAAGGATGTCTTTCACCTCAAGAGATTTGAGATTGTATTATGAGCAATGATTCAGAGTTTCTCAAAGCAATGATTGATTATCTAGAGAGTGTCCAGATTGGTGATTTTGGTGATATGACAGCTGCTGAAGTTCAACAAGAAGTTGTCCATCAAGAACTTGCAGATCCTCATTATATCAATCCAACTCTTCAAATGCCCACTCCACCTCCAGCTCAAAAATGTGATTGCCAGAGCTCAGATTGTAAAATATGCATTGCAAACTCTGAATGGTGGAAGCATTATGAACAAGAAACTCGTGAACTTGGATTTCGTTTGAACAAACATAGTTGCTCAGCTAGACCAACAAGAGCTGGAAATGCAAACAACAAAGACAGAAAAGAGAAATCCAACTCAAACTGTCTTGATGACAAAGGTGTATGTAAAGCTCGATTCCCTCGTGAAGTTATTCTGCAAACAATGGTTGATCCTGAAACTGGTGCATTGAAGTTACGAAAGGGAGAAGAATGGTGGAATACATGGACTCCACTTGTTGAATATCTCATACGAGCTAATACAGATTCCACTAGCTTGCTTTCTGGAACTGCTGTCAAAGGTGTAGTTGCATATGTGACTGATTATCTTGTGAAAACTGGGATCAAGACTCATGTTATATTTGATGCTATTCTTAACATTTTGAAAAGAGTCAATGATAGTCCAATTGATGCTTCTGATCCCAAGAAATTTGCTCGTGCTGTCATTGTAAAAATTGCCAATAGTCTCACAGCTCGTATGGAAATTGGAAGTCCTATGGCTTGTATGTACCTGTGAAAGCATCCAGATCATTACACAAACTTTACATTCATTCCTATGCATTGGCAATCATATGCTAATATTGTTCAACAATACTGGAAAGACTTCAAACCTCAAGCAGTAGATGCACATTTGTATGATCCTGAAATGATTCCAGAAGAAAATGTTGTCATTAGCAGGAACAAGTCGGGCTACTTTGGTATCTCCAAAGTTGATGATTATAAATATCATGGTGATGTCTTAACCAATATGAGTCTTTATGAATGGACTTTGAGAGTGACAAAACAATTTTCTGGTCATGTAGATTCAAAGGCACCCAAAACTGACTCTGATGATGAAGTAGAATTATCTGATTATTGTATGGGTGGTGGTCTTAATTACTCTGATTCAGAGACTATTATTGACTCACCTGCTGATTCTATTGAGGGGTCAGACCCAGATGATGTGATTACAGATACAGATGTGGACACTTTGATTGACTCAGATGACTCTTCCTACATTGATACTGAGTCAGTTGCTTCAGAAGAGATAGTATTTGAGAACCATTCCACAAAGAAATTTCAGAGCCAAAAGACTCCAAGACAATCTATGATGCCAAATCAAGACCAGAGAATCATTCTCATAGATAATATCAAGTTCTTGAATGGACACAAACAAGATGAGACTCACATTTCACGGCTTCACAAGTCCATGAATAATCATGCTGTTAATTTCATTGGTGGGATCTTACCTCGAAGTGATTGTGGAGATCGCGAATACTACTGTACAGTAATGTTAACATTATTCAAGCCATGGAGAGATCCATCTGATTTGAAGGATGTTGATCAGACTTGGGATGAGGCATTTTGTTCCTATGACTTTTCACCTGAAGAACTTCAGCTCATAAAAAACTTCAATCTGCGATATGAATGTAATGATGCCCGAGATGACTTTGCTGCACAGCGCAAAAAGGCCGGTCATCAAAATATGCAAATTCAGAACTCATGGGAAGAAGCAAAAGCAGATGGTGAACTTCTTGATGAATTGAATGAACAGGATACAACCTTCCTTGATCAAGAAATTTATGAGTTTGACCAAGATGAGGAGAGACTGGCAAAGGAAGATAATTTATTCAAGAATGATCAGATTGTTATGTCTCAGATGGAACGAATTGTCAGAGCCTCTGGAATGTATGACATGAATCCTGAACAATATCATCTTAATCCAGATCTACTCAACTTTCAAACTTCAGAAGAGAAATCTGCAAATGAATGGAGAACAACTATTCAAAATGCTCGGAAAAATGAATTGAAGTCCATGCAAGGTAATATCAGTGAAAGCTCAAGCAATGCTACAAAGCCTATTGGTGAATACACCAAATGGAATGAAGTTGTCATTGAAGATATAAGTTATATTGATAAAAACTTTAAAGCTCAACAGCAGCATGACCAAGATCTCATTGATATGATTAGTGTTGACTTCAAACTGGTGGACAATGCAGAACAGGAACGAGCTTTTCAAATTGTTGCCAACCATGTTACCTTATCACAAAGAACTCCACTTCGAATGTATCTTGCTGGTATGGCAGGCACAGGAAAGTCCCAAGTGCTTTTAGCTCTGAAAGAATTCTTCAAACAATGGCATGAAGCACATAGACTAGTTACACTTGGGCCAACTGGAACAGCATCAGTCAACATCAATGGATCAACATATCATTCATATCTCTCAATTGGCTTTGATTCTGAGCGCACTGGAATCTTGAAAGCCAGAGAAGCTCTAATTGGAGTTGACTATATTTTTATTGATGAGATTTCTATGGTTTCTGCATATGATTACTATCGTATTTGTGAATGACTTGTAAAAGCAATAGGCCATAGTGATGTCACTCAACCATGGGGTGGAATTAATATGATATTTGCTGGAGATTTTGCTCAACTTCCACCAGTAGGCTATCTTCCACTTTATAGCAGGCTAATTGGACGTTCAATTCATGCTCGAATGTCTTTGAGTGACCAAAAGCAGACAATAGGCAAAGCTTTATGGCATCAAGTCACTACTGTAGTTATTCTGCGCAAGAATATGCGACAACAGAACAAGAGCAAACAGGACCAGAAACTTCGAGTTGCATTGGAGAATATGAGATATGGAGCTTGTACTCCTGATGACTTGGAATATTTACAATCCAGAATTGCAGGACGTCGTAGAAACCAGCCACACTTATCAGATGCAAACTTGAGATATGTGTCTGTTATTACTAGCTGCAATGCCCAGCAAGATAAATTGAATGATATGGCATACCATCGATTTCCAAATGAAATTGGTCAACCACTTCATTTCTTTCACTCTATGGACAAATGGGGGAATGAAGAGAATCCAGATGAAACATCTAGAACAAAAAGAAGACGCCAAGGTAAAGCATCAAGTCAACCTGTGATGTCTGAAAAAGTTAGAGAAATTCTCTGGACTGTTCCACCAAGACATACCAAGCATCTTCCTGGAGTATTGCCACTGTGTATTGGAATGCCAGTAATGCTCAAACACAATGAAGCCACTGAATTGAGTATGACTAATGGCCAAGAAGCTCAAGTTGTTGGTTGGCAAAGTGTACAAGACTCACAGAAACGTGAATATCTTGAGACATTGTTTGTGAAGTTAATCAATCCACCCAAGTCAGTACAGCTTGAAAATCTTCCACTGAATGTTGTTCCCATTCCAAGAACCAGTGTTACATTCCCTGCTCGATTCTCAAATGGTGAAATCAGAAGTATCATTTGCAGTCAAGTTCAAGTTATTCTTAACTTTGCAAAGACAGACTATAACAGTCAAGGATCCACAAGAGACGAAAATCCAGTGAACCTTAGTGCATCAAAAAACCATCAGAACTTTTATACTGCTCTATCTAGAAGCTCATCAAGTGCTGGCACTGTTATAATGCAGTCTTTTGATGATAAAAAGATTACTTCTGGGATTGCTGGAGATTTACGTCAAGAGCTTCGTGAATTGGAACTGTTAGATTCAATCACTAAGATGAGATATGAAGGTACTCTTCCTATCACTGTCAATGGCATTACACGAAACAAACTCATTCACAAGTTTCGTCAAGCTAAAGGTGAACACTTCATGCCTTCAAATGTTCCAGAGCAGTTACAGTGGAGTCCAAATATGCCATTGATCTTGGAGCCTCATGAGGCTGAATGGCACATGATTGATAAAACAACTTCACCAGCTAAAACTAGTGCTAAATCTACTCTGAATTCTGGATATATCCTGGCTGCTGGTTCAACTGCATTAAAACGTTCAGCTGATGGACAACAGTTAAAGCCTGGAAAACGTACAAGATTGCTACAGTTTCATGCAAATCAGAGTAGTCCAGCTGGATTTATCTGGGATAGTATGCATCACAGTTGCCCATATGATGCATTTATGTCAATTTTAGCAGACATATGGCTCTATAATCCAGTTGCTTGGAGCAGAAACTTTGGAGATATTAGTGCATATCTTGATAAACTTGCCTCAGGACTCAATGAAGTTACTCTAGGTAGACAGACTATGGAACAAGCTAGGGATGCTGTTCATGCTATGCTGTTTGAGACTGATCCTGTCTTGTTCCATCAAGATCCTCGAGGAACAATGATCAATTATGTTGTGAGAGAACTGGTACACACTGAGCAGCCAGTAGCTTCTAAAGTCATTCATTGCACTCATTGTGGAGATATTACTACAAATGGTGGACTTAATTTTCAAGTTAGTCTAGCCTCAACAAGTGCAAGTATGAATACAAGATCTGCAATGATCAAAGCTCAAAGAGAATCTTGTACTCAGTGCCCACAGTGTCAACAAAACTGTTCTATAACAAGATATTATCATGCTGCACCAAAACTACTAATCTGTGAGCTTGCAGGCCAGAATTTTGAACCAAGCAAAGTTGTTGATATTTTGTGCCAAAACAATGTCAATGTCCGAATGTCTCTTCGTGGAATTGTCTACCATGTCCATGGAAATCACTTTGTGTCAAGAATTATCACAAATGAAAGTGAAGTCTGGTATAATGATGGAATGATCAACCATGGTCAATCAAGCTTGGAAGGTAAACTTGCTGAGTTTACTCCAAGACAACTTGTATCAGTGCCAGGTGGAACTGCTGTATTTGCAGTCTACACCCGACTTGGTTAGCTTTGGGGTTGAGTAGGTGGTTTTCACAAATTCTCTCTGGTTTTTCTCTTGAAACTTTCAAACCTGCTCTACAGTGGCAACTTTTCCCTGCATCTAGGTTTTTTCTCAAGTGGTTTTACCAGTCAGGTTTTAATGTCTCCCTGTGCGGCCCTTCAATCTATTTTCTAGTTTAGACTCTCATGTATTATATAGAATATCTCCACTCTATCTTCCTTTCAGTAGTCTATTTGTGGAATAGTATTTTCTTATATCTCTGTCTTTGGGGTGAGAAGTAAGAGTGTGTTCCTAGTGATGTTTGTTGGTTTACTAACTCAGGTAACAAAAAATCAGTAGAATAGTTGTTTTACTGTATTCCAGGCATAATGAGGTACTCAATAATGCAAGATTCATGTAATTACTAGTGAAACAAAAGGGGACTCGTATCTGCCACCGGAACGGTTGGCCTTTATTCCACTGGTCACAATACATCGACATCCTGAATGAAGTAGATCCAGTGCTTGATTCACAGTCAATGAGTCATAACCTTGTTCAGCCAAATGGGCCCCTGGACAAACTCGGCCGAATGAACTGTCACACGCCCGGCTATCACAACCAAAGCTGACCAAACACGATCAAAATTTCGCCTTGCCCGAACCAGTGTTTGACTTTTTGCCCCCATCACGTGCGCCCAAAAAGGAAATTGTTTGGCTAGTTATTTGCTCCGACCTAAATCGGAAGGCGCTTGGTTCGGGCGGTTCATCTCCGGATAGCCGAGGGCCGCTATGGTGTAACGTTTGATACAATTCTCAGCAGCTCAATGGCTCAGTCGGTATAGTGTATATTGATTGTGGTGTTGTTATTGATTGTTGGGTTTCAAGACCCTCTGATGCCTTTCTTTTTGGAAGGCCGAGTTATTGAAAAGACCTACGATGGCTACCCTCCATATATGTTGAAAGCGGGAGCGAGTCTTTAGCGTGCCCGCCCGAGACGAGCGCGGCTCGGGGGACCCCCGAGCTTACGAGCGAGGGGCGCGCGAGCGAGTGGCAGGTACTCTTCCCGCGACTTCGGAAAGCCGAGTTTTAAAGCTAATATTTATCCTAACACCAAAAAACATAGCACCAATAATGAGAAAATCTTGCATGTTGACCTAAATTGAACCGGTTCGCAGCCGAACAAATAATCAACCAAACAATTTCCTTTTTGGGAGCACGTGATGGGGGCGAAAAGTCGCCAAGTCCCCCAACCTTGCCCAGAACCGTCGTGTCTTCATGCGGCTGTTTGCTTTCATCCCTCTCCTTATTTCGCTCCACCGAGCCTAGGAACACCTGATTCCTCTTGCTACTGCATGCGGTTCGCTCATCTCCATGAATCTTTTCCCGTCAACCGATGACCTTGTCGACATGCAGGTCTGGCATGATGAAGACAGCCAGCCTTGCTTTCGGTCACAGCACCTTCGTTCTCTTGGATTTCACACCATTTCATGAACCAGCCCCTTCCTTGTAATGCATTCATCTTATCCGCGAGATTGTCGTCTTGTATCCCGTTTTCCCCGTTTTCCATCGCAGGTACGTCGAAAATACGGCTCTCACTGGCTATATTGACACAGTTAGTATTCTAGCGCTGCTGTATTTCGCTGTATAAACCGCTCAAACGATAGTGTTCCCAACGCTAATATCGATGAGCCTCCCAGAGCCCGCTGACTGTAGGTCCTCAAATCTTCTTCTGCCACTTTTTTATTCACACCTCTGCCATCACAGACCCGCTGAATCAGATTCTAACCGTACCATGTATGCAACATTTCGCCAGTCGCCGCTGAATCCTGGCTGACGTCTTCAAGACCGAACCTGTCGAAAGGCAAGATGGTTCAGGCATAATGGAAAGACGCGACAAAGAGGGTGAGTTACATACGTACATCTTTGATCAGGCTACTGTAGTTTTCCGACCAACAGTTCGTCACGGGTCACGCTGACCTCTGAACTGGCCCCGAGTAGCGTGACCAGGTACACCCTTCCCACGCGATTTTCGACCTCATTTTACCGCCAAATTCAAGACAGATCAATTCTGAGTTCTTTTCACTACAAATCAATGCTTGAAATCGCCTGATACGCGCGATATTGAGGTCAAAAGCACGTGGGTATTTTCCTTTACCCTGGATCTGATGAACAGTTGGTCGGAAAACTACAGTAATCAACGGCCAACAATACAATCGTAGTTTTCGGTTTCTGGAATCCATTTCTCTTTTAGCAAGGCCATGCTTCGTCATAGGAACTGTGCTATCAAGGTCAACGAAGGCGCGATCTGGTGGCAGAAACAAGGACATACTATATCCTTTTTTGTCGATGCTCATTGCCTTCCGTTGCAATAGCACTATGAGATGTCGTCTGTATATGGTTTTAGCGTGACCATGTGACAATGAGGAGGAGAACTAGATGCACATCTGAACCAGTGAAGACGAAAAAAGCTGGTCCTTGGACTTTTTGATTGAGAGGCTGGACGGTCCTGCCGTAAGAGATCGTTCACTGCCACAGCAAAAGAATATCGAGCAATTTATGAGGTGATAGCTAGAGAATTTGTGGAGATTAAGGACAGTATAATCGGTTTGCCTGTCGTGTAAAGCTGGCGAGCAGTTTGATGGGATGACAAATGGCGGTGATGAGAGCGCGGCATTTGATGCCGAGTCCCACGCTTCCGGAGTTGTCCAAATATACCCCAGATCGGGCTCGCTCGGAAGCGTTGCACTGCTGCCCTATACGGCCGCAATGATCACATGAAGGATTTTGAAGAGGCTTACCAGATACAACAAAGACTTTGCTAAAGAATAAAAAGAACGCTGGTCGATGGTGGTCATGGTAGCAGCCGACACGAACGACTCGCGATGAGGCCGAAGTGAACAGGGATTGTACAAGCGGCCTAGGAATCTACCTTCCGAGGCTATAGGTATATAGATTCAAATCAAATCACCTGCCGAGACACACCAGTTCCAGAGAGTTCAGAATCGCCCTGGATTACGGACAAGACCAGAGCACCACACTTATTCAATCACATTATCAGAGCTTCATCCTGCGGATGTACCATATTGAATCTCAGAGGCCTTTAATTCCATACAATGATCACAGAAAACTCGGCATCTCAATCAGTCCAAAACAAAATCAAGACGGCAAGTCAGATCATGCGGGACTTGTGAACCGTCAAAAAGATTGGGATGCAATAATGGCAGGATCCGGCCTCTTCTTTACTGCCTACGCAGCCAAACACCAATTCTGTCCCTCAAAGATCTCTGTTGTATCGCTGAAGGAGCCAAAGGTGAGAGCTCAATGAGATTGAGAGGCACCCTCTGGGCAACATGCACGGAAATTACAATGCCACAATTACGACTCTCAATGGGCTTGATCCCGGCGAGTCTGAGACTGATCTAGGAGAGAAAGTATAGCATCTGACCAACGTTCATATCATGTCACCGAGACAGAAGAATTCCGAAGTACTTTGTCAGATGACCCATTGCTCG
This sequence comes from Mycena floridula, assembly GCA_029320655.1. NCBI lineage: Eukaryota > Fungi > Basidiomycota > Agaricomycetes > Agaricales > Mycenaceae > Mycena > Mycena floridula. The sequence continues at coordinate 230,145 of JARIHS010000045.1, read as the reverse complement.
GAAACTTGGTCCCCCGGAACGTTCATTCTAACCTTCCTTGCGATATATATTGAGAAGATCGAAAAATGGTGACAACACCCAGGGAAATCAGAGAGACCTTGAGATGTTCCGATCTCAAAGCAATGTACACAAGTATAAGGTATCTATTGCAGATCCATGGCAGCCAGGGACAAATTAGTCTTGTCCCTCTCTCGCATGAATGGATGTATGCTAAAATTCCAGCATCACCAGCCCAAAAGCAATGACTGAATTAGATTCCCTCACTTGCTCATGTGAATGTCATTTCAGTACTTCTTCTCAGTATAGTCCGATTTTCCTGAGGAGATTATTTTGCAATGTACTATAGTCGCGGACAATCCAACCATGTGACATACATCAGAATAACTACGCATCTGTCACCTCCGCGTTCCATGCGCGTCCTCCACCTCGGCATCACCGGCATTACATCTCCGCACACGCCTGCCGCTTTGCCGACTACACGGAGTTACGGACATACACGGAGATACGCATCGCGTATCATCAACATCCACACACAACCATCATCCTACTCATCTCCCACTGACTGGGCTGCATCATGTAAACTGAATCCAAATTTGAATCATGCGATGACATTCAAAGGACATCGACTTCGTGGTCTGTTCCTATTGCTCACTGACGGTGATTGTCATTTTTTCTCGGTGTTCAATGTCCGGTGTACTACCTGTAAGAATAATTTCTTGTCGTTGCTTCACAATGGCGGGTCAACTTTCGTTCTTTCTTCACCAGGACGAGTGACTCACGAGATGTCGTTGACTCTTATGGTCCGTGAAGACAAGCTCCAGTTCATCAGGGGATGATGGGAAGGGAGGAAGAGGAGGTCATGCTGCGAAGGAATGGACCCGATGGACCAAGGATTGTAGACAGATGAGGAAACATTCCTCTTGCAGACCGCGGACAGATATGGTACTTCTTCAATTCAATTAGAGTATTTGAGATGAGTCTAGTGCGGGCAAGCAAGTTCTCATATCATATCATTTATGAGCCTTGCGTTGATTCATTTCCAGTCTGAATTTGCCTCCAGCACCAAGACCATTTGAATCTGAAGCACATGAGATTCAATTCCTCCATCAGAGGATCCAGCTAATTTAATCTCTATAGCCAATTGAGTGACACTTTGTGCAACCTTTCGCTCTGTCTTCAACATTAATTGCCTGTGCCTGACACCTGTCATTGTCACATTCCCGGCCTCTTTAACAAATAGTGACGTTGATTGTGGAATATCAGCGTGACTGGAACAAGGCATGAAAATTCCACATGGCACAATGTCCTCAGCTGAGCCAGTTTTAATGGGACGACCACCATACTGGAATATGTGAAAACTGGAATCATATGAGGTTCAAAATCTTGCTTGATTTTCTGTGCTGCATCGGATCTTTTCTCCTCTCACAAGCTCGAACCCGAATAGAACTAAAAAATTCTCGAATTTTCCTACAATGGAATCACCGCTGTTGAGGGAACTGGCGCTCCCTACAAACAGATCTAGATGACCGCGACAAGATGAAATGCATTCCTCGCTCTGACGCTGACAATACGTTAAAGGAGTACAAAGGTACCTTCAATACAATGGAACTATTCATTCCCAGGCTACAGGCGCTAAGAGGAGAAAAGCCCCTGATCCCAGGGATCAAACTGTCATCCCGTACCAGCCAATAACATGGCGGTCAGACTTCACTTCTGCTAATTGAAAGGCAATCCGTTCAGGACTATCAACGTAGAATCACGATGCACACCTACTCAAACATTCAAGACTTGCCAATCGACAACCAGGACACTGGAAATCCACTCATGAGCATTGTCCGTCAGTTCCTGAAACAAATCGGCTCGACTGCGTTGAAATCAAAAGCCAATGGTATCTGGTTTCAGCATGCCTCATGGCAAAAAGTGAAAAGTCGATGACGGCTCTAACGGCCGCTGACTTTCTCACAGCAAACTATGAAGCAAGACATGCAGTTATCCTTATTTTTCTGAGTCTCCCCTGATAAAAGAACACAAGGGGATGATAAAGAAGAATAGGATCTGGATCAAGATTTCTGCGTATTCCTGCCAGTTCGATATGGAAAAAGTATCGCTTCGGGCATGCCTGACGCGTGCATCGCCACATCTCCACTTTGCTCGGCTCTGACCATCCAGAATGCTGCAATCGATCCCGCGCACGGCTGCTCGTGAATCATTTTCACGGCCATGAAAATGGCCCACGATGATGCTTTATCTTGGCGGCCGGGAAAACAAAAAATGTTTGCCGGCCGCGAACATTTGGGCGAAGATTCCCACCGCAAACATTGGCCAGATCGATTTTGGCCGTGCTGTTCACGGCGGGCGAGGATATTTTTTTCCCCCGGCCACCGAGATAAAGCATTATCGCCGGTCATTTTCACAGCCGTGAAAATGATCTGCGGACCGCCGTGCCGAGGAGTCGAGACGAAAGCAAATCGCACAAACCAGTAACAATGATGTGATGCAAAGAAGAGGCGGACTGTGGACCGGCGAGGACCGAGGGAAAGAGGAACCAGCTCAGGACGCACCTTGAGAAGATTTCGCGACCCATTCTCCCCTGGCTGTCTCGAAATCCCTTCAGAGGTCTTGTTTATTGGACTATTGTCTGGCGCTAATGAGGGAGAGCGAGACAATATGCCAGCATCCCAACAAGGCGAGTGCCTCTGGATACCCATCAAGGTCAACGAAGGCGCGACCTGGTGGCAGAAACAAGGACATACCATATCCTTTTTTGTAGATGCTCATTGCCTCCCGTTGCAATAGCACTATGGAATGTCGTCTGTATATGGTTTTAGCGTGACCATGTGGCAATGAGGAGGAAAGCTGGACGCACATATGAACCAGTGAAGATGAAAAAAGGTGGTCCTTGGACTTTTTGATTGAGAAGCTGGACGGCCCTGCTGTAGGAGATTGTTCACTGGCGCAGCACAAGAATACCGAGCAATCACTGCGTTTCCGGCCGACCTATTTATAGTCGCAACACACATGGGTCTTGGCCAGGGTCCAGACCCGAGCGCTCCCACCCAAAATTTCCGGCGCTTACATGAGTCTTCACAGCGCTCAACATTTGCCGCCATTTACCCTTGGCTGGAATTGTTCTACTCATTTGATAACAAAGTTTAGGAGTCCCATCCGGAAATAGTTGCCCTCGTGCCGAGGTCACTGTTGTCACACATGCTTTCGCACAATGAAGAGTGATTTTGTGCTGCCAGATATTTGTCATGTGAATAAGTTGTGAACAGCTGCGTATGCCGATCTGTACGACATCTGATCGCAGGGTGTGAGCATGTCACATGATCCATGTTGGAACAGATCTGACGGAAACGGAGTGAATGTACGAGGCGATAGCTACAGAATTTGTGGAGAAATTGGTTTGCTTGTCGTGTAAGCTGGCAAGAGCAGTTTGATGGGATGACAAATGGCGGTGATGAGAGCGCGGCATATGATGCCAAGTCCCACACTTCCGGAGTTGTCCAAATATACCCCAGATCGGGATCACTCGGAAGCGTTGCACTGCTGCCCTATACGGCCGCAATGATCGTATGAAGGATTTGAAGAGGCTTTCCAGACACAACAAGGATTTTGCTAAAGAATAAAAAGAAAAAGAATAAAAAAACCTCGCGGGTTGGATGATAATGTTAGCAGCCGACACGAACGACTTGCGATGAGGTCGAAGTGAACAGGGATTGTACAAGCGGCCTAGGGATCTACCTTCTGAGGCTATAGGTATATAGATTCGAATCAAATCACCTGCTGAGACACACCAGGTCGAGAGAGTTCAGAATCGCCCTGGATTACGGACAAGACCAGAGCACCACACTTATTCAATCACATTATTATCAGAGCTTCATCCTGCGGATGTACCATATTGAATCTCAGAGGTCCTTAATTGCATACAACAGCCACAGAAAACTCGGCATCTCAATCAGTCCAAAACAAAATCAAGACGGGAAGTCAGATCATGCACCGTCAAAAAGATTGGGATGCAATAATGGCAGGATCCGGTCTCTTCTTTACTGCCTACGCAGCCAAACACCAATTCTGTCCCTCAAAGATCTCCGTTGTATTGTTGAAGGAGCAGCTACCAGTGGGAATGGGGGCATGTACCAAAATTCACTAGCGGCACACCTGATATAGTATGAGCAGCTTCACTCGCTGAAGAAGGCTCTCCAACACCTAACACCTCTGGCGCTCCGAAGAATAGCCTTGCGCCACAGATTAATTGTTGAGTATAAAAGCGGCTTATGCTGATTTGCTACTCTGAGCACTGAGTTTGTCTCTGGGAAAGATTTAATCACAGATACCGATGAAGAGAGATTTGAGAAAAATGGATAAAATGATCCATTGGTGCTGCAGTATATCAAATACTAGACTCAATGTGGTATCGACCTTAAAGATATACCATTTTTCGAATGTACAAAAACACCAATGCCCAACAATCACCGATGGATTGATGTACTGGTATCTGACAATGAAACAAACGATGTACCGCTCTGTCTCTCTGTCTTGTATTCCAGTTCCACCAAGCAATTGAAACGGAAAAGACCGCCGCATAGAACTGAAAAAAAGTATGATTTCATTGTAATCATATCGGTGAGTCCAGAGCGACGATACCGGACAAAGTGAGACTGGGATAGCCGAGAAGATAAGGGATCGATAACTTGCATAAGAGAGTGCAGGAGGTAAAGCCGAGAACATGCGGTTCAGCATGTCCACTCTCGTTGCCTGAGATCTCCGTTATGAAATTGTCAGGCGGCGCTAACGAGTAATACCAAAATGATATCCGGCGGGGATCTGGTACCCCACATTCAACACCCCTGTAGGCAAGAAATCGGCAGCCCCACTATCGAGTGGTACGCAAAGATGAACGAGAAAAAATCACAATAATGGGGCTCATGAAACTGTCCAGCGCAGTATCGAAACTACCAAAAATCCCATCAGTTGGTCCAAGGTGAGAGCTCAATGAGATTGAGAGGCACCCTCTGGGCAACATGCAGAGAAATTACAATGCCACAATTACGACTCTCAATGGGCTTCATCCCGGCGAGTCTGAGACTGATCTAGGAGACAAAGTATAGCATCCGAACTCATGTCACCGAGACAGGAAAATTCCGAAGTACTTTGTCAGCTGGCCCATTGCTCGGAAACTTGGTCCCCCGGAACATTCATTCCAACCTTCCTTGCGACATATATTGAGAAGACAGAAAAATGGTGACAACACCCAGTGAATCAGAGAGATCTTGAGATGTTCCGATCTCAAAGCAATGTACACAAGTATAAGGTAGCTAGTGCAGATCCATGGCATCCAGGGACAAATTAATCGTTTTTCCCTCTATCGCATGGTTGGATATATGCTAAAATTCCAGCATCCAGCCAAAAAGCAATGATTGGATTGGATTCCCTCACTTGCTCATGTGAATGTCATTTCAGTACTTCTTCTCAGTATAGTCCGATTTTCCTGAGGAGATTATTTTGCAATGTACTATAGTCGCGGACAATCCAACGATGTGACATACATCAGAATAACTACGCATCTGTCACCTCCGCGTTCCAACCTCCACCTCGGCATCACCGGCATTACATCTCCGCACACGCCTGCCGCTTGGCCGACTACACGGAGTTACGGACATACACGGAGATACGCATCGACAACATCCACACACAACCATCATCCTACTCATCTCCCACTGACTGGGCTGCATCCTGTAAACTGAATCCAAATTTGAATCATGTGATGACATTCAAAGGACATCGACTTCGTGGTCTATTCCTATTGTTGAATTAATAGCAATTTGGTATTTTTTCTCGGTGTTCAATGTCCGGTGTACTACCTATAAGAATAATCTCTTGTCGTTGCTTCACAATCGCGGGTCACCTTTCGTTCTTTCTTCACCAGGACGAGTGACTCACGAGATGTCGTTGACTCTTACGGTCCGTGAAGACAAGCTCCAGTTCATCAAGGGATGATGGTAAGGGAGGAAGAGGAGATAATGCTGCGAAGGAATGGACCCGATGGACCAAGGATTGTAGACAGACAAGAAAACAGTCCTCCTGCAGACCGCAGACAGATATGGTATCTTCAATTCAATTAGAGTACTTGAGGTGAGTAGATGTATGCGACGGCGGTTGCATACCTTGTTCTTTCGCAACTCAAATTGTGAGACTAGCCTCGGCATCAGGCTCTCTGCAAGACCGAGATATTGCATTGAGAAGGAAGATCTGAAAGAACACTAGATCCAAATCGGTGTCGGTAAAAACAATTTAGACACTGAAAAACGCCAGGACATCCCGAGTATCGAAACGTCTGATGGATGTGGATTATCATTATCATTCGAGGCATCAACTAGATCATTCATTGATCACAAAAGCTATCGTGATACCAGAATAAGGACCAGCTTCCAGACTCTTAGAACTTCACGGGACATGCAAGATGCTCTGTAATTCTAGATCTTGACTGGCGCTCCTCTGTGAAGACTATCTCAGTCAGTACAAGATCTGAATAATCTCCAATGGTCTACATGAAACTCAAACTAAGTCTGGACTGCAGTATCTGAGGACCCACCTGTTTCTGGGATACAACCAGGGGAAAGTGACCCGTTTTCACATCCTTGCACGATCAAATGCGATGATTGTTGTTGTGGCTATATTCCAATTGAGGAATGCTTGCTTCTGAATTGATAACATTGGGCTCAGTTCGAGCACCATTTTTGGATGGACCCAATGAAATTGTTTCTGGATCTATGCTCGGGCCTGACAGTCATCTTTTTTCACATTCAATCTTGAACTTCCATGATGGACAACTATGCAGTAGGGTTGCGTGCGAGACAAACTAGGGTTCAGATTCAAGCGTCTCCCCAATGAAGCGCAAGCTACTTTTTTATGCCTTTCAAAGAAGTGTGGCATGTCAGGCGCGGATGCCTTGCCTTCATTAGTCAAGTATGGTGTCCAGTCTCCCATGGATGTAATATTTTTCGCAATGCCTCATTCAACTTCTAACTTGAGTTATGATCAGGAGCTCAATTTTTGCTGTTCAATGCATTGGAAGCCGATGAACTCTGGTCCGTGTTGCTGGTGGCACTGCTGCAGAACTCGCTTGATAATTTCCCGGAGACAAGGAGTGTATCTCTTCTACAGTGCCAGTCTATTTCGACTATCACATGATAGGGAGTATGCCGAGCTAATACGGTACAAAAGTGGATCAAAGATACAGCACTCGGCAGCAAAAGACCACAGCTTATATCCACCGGTCAGTCGACTCTGAGTTTCTTAGTATCCAAGGATTCAGACACTTTGACTTGAATTGGTTACAGCTAGAGGGGCTTTCTGCCATTGCCTTGGCTGAGAGCATGGATTAAATTCAACATGCCCATTTGGACTGATTGGAGCCAATGGTTTAGAACCAAAAAACGGAGAATAGTCCTTCAAATCAGCTTATACATGAATGGAGAGTGAACTCATAGTCCATGCACTCTTGCAGCCCTTGGCAGTACATGGAACTGGAATCCTTGTGTTGCAGATCAAGTGTGTGCTGAGAATATGGAACTAACTATGGCACCTAATACCCGCCGCGAGTTCATCAACGCAACCAGATGTGTGAATGAACTGTGCTATGGACCATGAAATATAATCATGGCAATTGAAGTGCAATCAGGAAGGGGAGAATGGTCACAAACGTTTCCTCTCATGCAAGGCCAAATCAGGGCGTGGATATCCATGGTATTGGATATCAGAGAACCTATTCTATAGTCAATTGAGTGACGCTTTGTGCAACCTTTTGCTCTGTCTTCAACATTAATTGCCTGTACCTGACACCTGTCATTGTCAAATTCCCGGCCTCTTTAAACAAATAGTGACGTTGATTGTGGAATATCAGCGTGGCTGGAAGGGGCAGGATCTATTATTAATGGATATTAGTGCATATGCGCTGTAATCTAGGGCCTGATTGAGAATACAGTCCTTGATCAAGTTCATGACTCTAACTTACATTTCTTGTAGCGCTCATTTCCTTTGCTGATCTGAATCCCATCCTTCCTGGTTGCTTCCTGGCATAGAAGCTGGTGTGGAATGAAACTTAAGCCCTCAAACCCTCGTGAAGACAATATGAGTACCAATCCACACTAGTTGAGGAAAAGATCTCGAGTCTTGGCGCTTATGCGTCACATATCCATTGAATCTTGCGCTGTTGACTCTCAATCAATATGCAATAGTGCTTTCGATGGCCTTCCTGAAAGTATCAAAGAAACTCCCCGGGGACAGACACTGTGTTCTTTGATGCAGCGGCAAAATTAGCTCCAGAATGGTCAAGCCTGGTGGGAGGCGAACCCCAATCAGGCATCGGATGGACAAGATTACTTTGCATTATATGTCCAATGATCAGATATAGCTCAAGCTCCACAAATGGTATCAACAGGAGCTTCCCACACTGAACAGCGCTCCACAGGGGGCATGGAAATTCCACATGGCACAATGTCCTCAGCTGAGCCAGTTTTAATGGGTCCACCGTCATGCTGGAATATGTGGAAACTGGAATCATATGAGGTTCAAGATCTTGCTTGATTTTCTGTGCTGCATCGGATCGATGCTGCTCTCACAAGCTCGAACCCGAATGGAACTAAAAAATTCTCGAAGTTTTTCGTGTAATGCAATCACCGCTGTTGAGGGAACTGGCGCTCGCTACAAACAGATCTAGATGACCGCGACAAGATAAAATGCATTGATCGCTGTGACGCTGACAATACGTTAAAGGAGTACAAAGGTACCTTCAACGCAATGGAACTATCCATTCCCAGGCTACAGGCGCCAAGAGGAGAAAAGCCCATGATCCCAGGGACAAACTGTCATCCCGTACGAGCTAATAACATGGCGATCAGACTTCACTTCTGCTGATTGAAAGGCAATCAGCTCGGGACTATCAGCGTAGAATCATGATGCGCACCTACTCAAACGTCGAAGACTTGCCAATCAACAACCAGGACACCGGAAATCCAACGGCCGCTGACTTTCTCACAGCAAACTATGAAGCAAGACATGCAGTTATCCTTATTTTTCCGAGTCTCTGCTGATAGAAGAACACAAGGGGATGATAAAGAAGCATAGGATCAAGATCTCTGCGTATTCCTGCCAGTTCGATATGGAAAAAGTATCGCTTCGGGCATGCCCTGCGCGTGCATCGTCACACCTCCACTTTGCTCGGCTCTGACCATCCAGAATGCTGCAATCGATGCCGAGAAGTCGAGACGAAAGCAAATCGTGCAATCCAGTAACGCGCAATGACGTGACGCAAAGAAGAGCGGGCTGCGGACCGGCGAGGACCGAGGGAAAGAGGAACCAGCTCACTTCATCGATTCAGAAAGCCCCAACTAATAGGCTATACAAATTTCTGTTTCATGACAATCTTTGTTGAGATGACGAATGGGCTAACCTAGATGTCATTCACCACGTTTCACTGCAATATCCTCGCAGGGGTTCCTTTGCAAAGTCTAATCAGACGTGGGAGCAGACTGGGAAGCGGTGGGAAAAGATCATGTCCAAGGCTTGGAATAGATCCCAGGCCTGATTTAGTAATTTTACGTTTATTCTAGGGTTGGAGCAGGTGACCTCTTGACATGTGCCCCATTTCTAGCAAATCTAGACTCATCTACTGCAACCCTGGGAATAGCTGATGTGTCCGGCCCCGGAATAGCTACCTCTCTAAATATATCCAGATTCACCTAGTCTCTCCTAGACAGACTCGTTACGATCAACAAGTTGATGTATAGAGTCTGTTGGTTACCGCGGGGTCATTACCGCCGTAGAATGTTATTACCAAGCATGATGCACGTGATACTTTGATCTTGATAATTGCAGCCATCTTCGCGCCTTTTTAACGTGACTGGATGCATTCTATGCTCCCATTTCTTGCCGATTCCATTGCTCATCGATGTCGGCTCCAGATCCAGGCCAAAAAAAGCCACGAAGCTATGTCAAAACAATAATTCCACCCGTACCCGATAGACCATAGTCTCTCCTAGACAGACTCGTTACGATCACAAGTGATGTATAGAGTCTGTTGGTTACCGCGGGTGCCTAGGCGAGGTAGAATTTTATGACAAATCTTGATGCACGTGATGTGCCAAAATTGTATATCGAGACGCGTTTCTGAATGCTCTGTACATTTTTTGGTTCCAAACAAATTGAAGATACAATGCTGATTTCACTGAAATTAATGGTCCAAATTCTAGACTTATCAGGTCAGTTTCAAACAGAAATGGTGTGTGACAGTACCCTAATGCATGATCTGCTATTGAGAGTGGGAATTTGGATCCTCTGTTGAAACTTGAATCCCACAAGGAATTACAATCATGATACCTTTGATTCAGCAGAGTTTTAGCAATATGGGACAAACTCGAGAGCGAGTGGGCCAAAACTGCCTGATGACTGGATGGTATGACGTGTTGCCATGGCAGATGGGAACTTGAAAGATTACGTAAAATTACGTAACAAGATTCCAGCTCGCCCAGTACCCCGCGTTAAACTCTAGACTAGATAGACCAGACCTTGCCCGGTTTTCTACACCATCTAGAGGCTCAAATTCAACAAGCAGTATGTTCATTTAGCCCAGTGGCACCTCATAAACATTTTCATATTGCGCTAGTGCCAAATTCTGCATCCCCGGTGACACCGTCTCCGGCCGGCTTTGATCGTACGCAACAGAGGTTACGTGCCTTGCACTCGACCCCGGCAGCAGAGGCCAAGAAGAAACGAGAAGCCATGACGATGATACTGGGCTTGATTCAGACCCATTTCAGCTCACTCGGTGCTTTTTTGCTCGAGCTCTTTGTCAATGTCCCACATAGTACCAATCCAGATCCACAGCCGTCCATTCAATCAACAATGGTTAAATGGTTAGCTTCTTGACAAGCTCATTCAGTTTAGAAAGCCCCTCAGGGTCCTGCCAGCGGACCGAGGGCGACATAAATAATGCAGCGCGACTTAGACAGCAGAGGAAGGAAAGATGACGCAGGTGAGAAATTTTATGATTACATAAAATTACAAATAATTTTCTACGGCGGTAGGTACCCCGCGGTAAACACTAGACTAAGATTCACCCCAATCTGCTCCACCCTGCAAATATTTCGGCCTGAAACTAGTCTCGTAAACCAGCCTTCACGAAAAATTAAGACAGTCGTTAATCTTTGTAGAGTCTGGAATCAATACCCCGGGCGCTGTGAGAGTCGCCTCGGAGTTTGAATTTGGTGATGGTGCTGTGTCCGGCGACTTTTGCACTGCTAAAGACGCTTTTGGGGCGCTCGTGTCTTCCAAAAATTGGCTCATAATATATTAGAAAGAATTAAAATGAAAAATCCGGCCGTTTTTGAGCGGAAAGCAGCGGAGACTTTCAAATCTGAAATAATGAGAATATGGTGTGTTTGGGCCCATTCACCCTTTGGAATTAAATGTGAATTTTACAAGCTGGAAACATCATGATTTTGGACGGCGAAGGACGTTCAGCATCAGTCGCAGTGGAAAGGCGTGAACACGTGGAGATGCCGCCAACGGCCCGATCCATGGCAATCAAATAATTCAGACTCCGAGGCGATAGTGCCAAGGCCCACCCTATTGATCCCAGACTAGCCTGAAACATGGTGATTCACAAAGAATTATAACGGGTAGCGCAAGACGCACCTTGAGAAGATTTCCCGACCCATTCTCTCCTGGCTGTCTCGAAATCCCTTCGGAGGTCTTGTTTATTGGGCTATTGTCTAGCGCTATGCCAGCATCCCAACAAGGCGAGTCCTTCTGGATACCCAGACATTTGGGAAGGCCAATCAACGGCCAACAATGCAATCGTAGTTTTCGGTTTGCGGAATCTATTTCTCTTTTAGCAAGGCCATGCTTTGTCATAGGAGGTGTGATATCAAGGTCAACGAAGGCGCGACCTGGTGGCAGAAACAAGGACATACCATATCCTTTTTTGTTGATGCTCATTGCCTCCCGTTGCAGTAGCACTATGGGATGTCGTCTGTATGTTTTTAGCGTGACCATATGACAATGAGGAGGAGAGCTGGACGCACATATGAACCAGTGAAGACGAAAAAAGCTGGTCCTTGGACTTTTTGATTGAGAGGCTGGACAGTCCTGCTGTATGAGATCGTTCACTGGCACAGCACAAGAATATCGAGCAATGTACGAGGCAATAGCTACAGAATTTGTGGAGAAATCGGTTTGCTTGTCGTGTAAGCTGGCAAGAGCAGTTTGATGGGATGACAAATGGCGGTGATGAGAGCGCGGCATTTGATGCCGAGTCCCACGCTTCCGGAGTTGTCCAAATATACCCCAGATCAGGCTCGCTCGGAAGCGTTGCACTGGTGCCCTATACGGCCGCAATGATCATATGAAAGATTTTGAAGAGGCTTGCCAGACACAACAAGGATTTTGCTAAAGAATAAAAAGAAAAAGAATAAAAAAACCTCGCGGGTTGGATGGTGATGTTAGCAGCCGACACGAACGACTTGCGATGGGGTCAAAGTGAACAGGGATTGTACAGGTGACCTAGTTATGTGGCATCGACCTTGAAAATGTACCGTATTCAATACCCCAGATACACCAACGCCCAACAATCACCGATGGATTGATGTACTGGTATTTCACAATGAACCAAAGATGTGCCGCTCTGTCTCTCTGTCTTGTATGCCAGTTCCACCAAGCAATTGAAACGGAAAAGACCGCCCCATAGAACTCAAAAAAAAGTATGATTTCATTGTTATCATATCGGTGAATAGGTCAGGGCGACGATACCGGACAAAGTGAGACTGCGATAGCCGAGAAGATAAAAGATCAATAACTTGCATAAGAGAGCGCAGGAAGTAAAGCCGAGAACATGCGGTTCAGCATGCCTGAGGTCTCCGTTATGAAATTGTCAGGTGGTGCTAACGAGTAATAGCCAAAATGATATCCGGCGGGGATCTGGTACCTCACATTCAACACCCCTGTAGGCAAGAAATCGGCAGCGCTGCATTCGAGTCGTACGCAAAGATGAACGAGGAAAAATCACAATAATGGGGATCATAAAACTATCCAGCGCAGTATCGAAACTATGAAAAACCAGCACCAAGAGTCAAAGGTGAGAGCTCAATGAGATTGAGAGGCACCCTCTGGGTAACATGCACAGAAATTACAATGCCACAATTACGACTCTCAATGGGCTTGATCCCGGCGAGTCTGAGACTGATCTAGGAGACAAAGTATAGCATCTGACCAACGTTCATATCATGTCACCGAGACAGAAGAATTCCGAAGTACTTTGTCAGATGACCCATTGCTCGGAAACTTGGTCCCCCGGAACGTTCATTCTAACCTTCCTTGCGATATATATTGAGAAGATCGAAAAACGGTGACAACACCCAGGGAAATCAGAGAGACCTTGAGATGTTCCGATCTAAGGCATGCCGCGGGGGCGGGATTTTCGCAGGTCCCGGCTGTTTGGACCGCGGGAAATTCCTGGCGGAGGTAGGAAAAAAATCCCCGCGAACGGCGGAGGCGGGGAGGGGCGGACAGCGTCCACGATCTCAAATTTTAGGTAGGATCCGGCGGGGACCTACCCCCGCGGGTACAGTATATAGTTAAAATTTCCAAGTTAAACTTTGTACTAGTACATCATCAATCTGCGGACATGCCCTCTCTTGTTGACATAGATGATGAGGTTAACAACTCTGGTTATGGCTCTGACTAAAGATTTTGTGTAGTTTGTATTATCAATGTAAATATTCTCGAGTTTTGGAATTCTACCTGATTTTCCGACTGGTTCCTGTCGGGCCCTGTCCCTGCAGTGGTCTGTCGGGGTAGGTCCCTGTCCCCCGCCGGGTTCCCCGCGAAACCTGCCGGTTTCCCTGCCGGGGCCGGGTTTTTGGCGGAGAATCCGTGGCGGTCAGCGGGATGTCATCTAAATTAGCCACTCCTGCCGGGGCGGTCCGCGGGTGTCCGGCGGTCTTCCCCGCGGCATGCCTTAGGATTCCGATCTCAAAGCAATGTACACAAGTATAAGGTATCTATTGCAGATCCATGGCATCCAGGGACAAATTAGTCTTGTCCCTCTCTCGCATGAATGGATGTATGCTAAAATTCCAGCATCACCAGCCCAAAAGCAATGACTGAATTAGATTCCCTCACTTGCTCATGTCAATGTCATTTCAGTACTTCTTCTCAGTATAGTCCGATTTTCCTAAGGAGATTATTTTGCAATGTACTATACACCGGGGGCAAACACGGTTCCCCTGAGTTCACTCCCCTGAGTTCACTTCCCTTAGTTGGCCCCTCGGTTGGCCCTAGCCTGGCCCTCTGATGGCACCTGCCTATTTTGGCCAGATGTTCAGGCATGTGGTCTGATCAGGGGCAGTGTGAGAAAATCACTGCAAAAGTTGTATGCAATTCCAATTGGAGTACTACCATTCATATTCTCCTGACTTAAATGGCCCAGTAAGCTCAATGAGTAACTTTCTTGGCTCTTAACCCTAACCCTAATCAATGGGAAGCATTGGATTAGAGCAGAGAATAAGGACAAGGAATGATCACACGGCGTCTCATCGGCATCTTGGCATCAAACATGTTTTTCTATTGTGCTCTGACAACGGTAGCTGTCAACTGACTGGTCAGTTGGGTGACCACAAGGCCAACATGAGGCCAGAATCCCAAGGCCAAACTAAGGCTAAACTAGGGGAAGTGAACAAGGGGAATGATGTTTGCCCCCGGTGATAGTCGCGGACAATCCAACCATGTGACATACATCAGAATAACTACGCATCTGTCACCTCCGCGTCCCATGCGTGTCCTCCACCTCGGCATCACCGGCATTACATCTCCACACACGCCTGCCGCTTGGCCGACTACACGGAGTTACGGACATACACGGAGATACGCATCAACAACATCCATCAACATCCACACACAACCATCACTTAGTCATCCCACTCGTTCCCTCCTCCTCCCTGCCAAAATATCTATGGGTCAGTTTATTTTCCCAGTAAGATGCTCCATACAAGGGAAACCCAGACTGGTTGCATCATGTAAACTGCATCTAAATTTGAATCGTGCGATGTCATTCAAAGGACATCGACTTCGTGGTCTATTCCTATTGCTGACTGATGATGAATGTTATTTTTTCTCGGTGTTCAATGTCCGGTGTACTACCTATAAGAATAATTTCTTGTCGTTGCTTCACAATGGTGGGTCAACTTTCATTCTTTCTTCACCATGACGAATGACTCACGAGATGTCGTTGACTCTCATGGTCCGTGAAGACAAGCTCCAGTTCATCAGGGGATGATAGGAATGGAGGAAGAGGAGGTCAGGAATGGACCCGATGGACCAAGGATTGTAGACAGACAAGAAAACATTCCTCCTACGGACCGCAGACAGATATGGTACTTCAATTCAATTAGAGTATTTGAAGTGAGTAGATGTATATGACGGCGGTTGCATACCCTATTATTTCGCAACTCAAATTATGAGAGTAGCCTCGACATCAGGCTCTCTGAAAGAACGAGATATTGCATTGAGAAGGAACATCTGAAAGAACACTAGATCCAAACCAATGTCGGTAAAAACACTTTGGAAAACTGAACGCCAAGACATCCCGAGTATCGAAACGTCTGATGGATGTGGATTATCATTATCATTCGAGGCATCAAATAGTCGAAATCGTTCATTGGTCACAAGAGCTGACGTTGATTGTGGAATATCAGCGTGGCTGGAAGGGGCAGGATCCATTATTAATGGATATTAGTGCATATGCTATAATCTTGGGCCTGATTGAGAATACAGTCCTTGATCAGGTCCATGACTCTAACTTACATTTCTTGTAGCGCTCATTTCCTTTGCTGATCTGAATCCCATCCTTCCTGGTTGCTTCCTGGCATAGAAGCTGGTGTGCAAAAACTTAAACCCTCAAACCCTCGTGAAGACAATATGAACTTTACCAATCCACACTAGTGGAGAAAGTGATCTCGAGTCTTGGCACTTATGCGTCACATATCCATTAAATATTCGCTGTTGACTCTCATTCAATAATCGATAGTGCTTTCGCCGGCCTTCTTCCTGAAGACATCGAAAAAACTCCCGGGGACAGACATTGTGTTCTCTGATGCAGTGGCAAAACTAGAATCCAGAATAGATAAGCCTGGTGGGAGGCAAACCCCAATCAGGCATCGGATGGACAAGATTACTTTGCATTGCATGTCCAATGATCAGATATAGCTCAAGCTCCACAAATGGTATCAACAGGAGCTCAAATAGCCTTGCCACAGTGAACAGCGCTGCACAGAGAGCATGGAAACCCCACATGGCACAATGTCCTCAGCTGAGCCAGTTTTAATGGTCCACTGTCATACTAAGATATCTGGAAACTGGAAGCAGAGGAGGTTCAATATCTTGCTTGATTTTCCGGGCTGCATCGGATCTATGCTCCTCTCACAAGCTCGAACCCGAATGGAACTAAAAAATTCTCGACATGTTTTGTGTAATGCAATCACCGCTGTTGAGGGAACTGGCGCTCGCTACAAACAGATTTGGATGACTGCGACAAGATGAAATGTATTCCTTGCTGTGACGCTGACAGTACGTTAAAGGAGTACAAAGGTACCTTCAACACAATGGAACTGTTCACTCCCAGGTTACAGCTGCTGAATTTGAGGACTATATAGACAAGACAAGAAAAGCTCATGATCCCAGGGAGATCAAACTGCCATCCTGTCCCAACCAATAACATCGCGGTCGGACTTCACTTCTGCTGATCGAAAGGCAATCAGCTCGGGACTAGCAGCGTAGAATCAGCATGTGCACCTATTCTAACATTCAAGACTTGCCAATCGACAACCAGGACCTTCGGAGGTCTTGTTTATTGGGCTATCGTCTAGCGCTAACGAGGGAGAGCGAGACAATATGCCAGAATCCCAACAAGGCGAGTCCTTCTGGATACCCAGACATTTGGGAAGGCCAATCAACGGCCAACGGCGGCAGATTTACCGGGTTCCTCGTCCCCAAGGAATACAATTGTAGTTTTCGGTTTCCGGAATCGAGTTCTCTTTTAGCAAGGCCATGCTTCGTCATAGGAGCTGTGCCATCAATGTTAAAGGGTACGAGCTCAGATTGACAGGGAGCAAGGAAGGCAGGACAATGTCATAGTTAAGGACAAGAATGCTTAATCACATGGTATGAAACTCCGATCTAATATACTGTCGCTATCGACCCCTATGTCACATTCTCGGGAATGACCCATGTTGTCCAACAATCAAGGTCAACGAAGGCGCGACCTGGTGGCAGAAACAAGGACATAACATATCCTTTTTTGTCGATACTCATTGCCACCCGTTGCAATAGCATTATGGGATGTCGTCTGTATTGGGTTTAGAGTGACCATGTGGCAATGAGGAGGGGAACTAGACGCACATATGAACCAGTGAAGACGAAAAAAGCTGGTCCTTGGACTTTTTGATTGAAGCTGGACGGTCCTGCCATAGGAGATCGTTCACTGGCACAGCACAAGAATATCAAGCAATGTATGAGGCGATAGCTACAGAATTTGTGGAGAAATCGGTTTGCTTGTCGTGTAAGCTGGCAAGAGCAGTTTGATGGGATGACAAATGGCGGTGATGAGAGCGCGGCATTTGATGCCGAGTCCCACGGTTCCGGAGTTGTCCACATATACCCCAGATCAGGCTTGCTCGGAAGCGTTGCACTGCTGCCCTATACGGCCGCAATGATCACAGGAAGGATTTTGAAGAGGCTTGCCAGACACAACAAGGATTTTGCTAAAGAATAAAAAGAACGCTGGTCGATGATGGTCATGTTAGCAGCCGACACGAACGACTTGCGATGAGGTCGAAGTGAACAGGGATTGTACAAGCGACCTAGAAATCTACCTTCTGAGGCTATAGGTATATAGATTCGAATCAAATCACCTGCTGAGACACACCAGTTCGAGAGAGTTCAGAATCGCCCTGGATTACGGACAAGACCAGAGCACCACACTTATTCAATCACATTATCAGAGCTTCATCCTGCGGATGTACCATATTGAATCTCAGAGGCCTTTAATTCCATACAATGGTCACAGAAAACTCGACATCTCAATCAGTCCAAAACAAAATTAAGACGGGAAGTCAGATCATGCGGGACTTGTGAACCGTCAAAAAGACTGGGATCCAATAATGGCAGGATCCGGCCTCTTCTTTAGTGCCTACGCAGCCAAACACCAATTCTGTCCCTCAAAATCGCTGAAGAAGCAGCTACCAGTGGGAATGGGGGCATGTACCAAAATTCACTAGCGGCACACCTGATATAGTATGAGCAGCTTCACTCGCTGAAAAAGGCGCTCTAACACTTATCACCTCTGGCGCTACAAAGAATTGTCTTGCGCCACAGATTAATTGTTAAGTATAAAAGCGGCTTGGCTCATGACATGCTGATTTTCTACTCTGGGCACTGAGTTTGTCTCCAGGAAAGATGTAATCACAGATACTGAGGAAGAGAGATTTGAGAAAAATTGAATAAAATGATCCGTTGGTGCTGCAGTATATTAAATACTAGACTCAATGTGGTATTGACCCTAAAAATGTGCCATATTCGACAGTCCAAGACATCCCAATGCCCAACAATCACCGATGGATTGATGTACTGGTATTTGACAATGAAGCAAACGATGTGCCGCTCTGTCTCTCTGTCTTGTATTCCAGTTCCACCAAGCAATTGAAACGAAAAAGACCGCTGCATAGAAGTGAAAAAAAAGTATGATTTCATTGCCATAGTCATATCGGTGAATAATTCAGAGCGACGATACGGGACAAAGTGAGACTGCGATAGCCGAGAAGATAAGAGATCGATAACTTGCATAGGAGAGCGCAGGAGGTAAAGCCGAGAACATGTGGTTCAGCATGTCCACTCTCGCTGCCTGAGATCTCCGTTATGAAATTGTCAGGCGGCGCTAACGAGTAATACCAAAATGATATCCGGCGAGGATCTGGTACCTCACATTCAACACCCCTGTAGGCAAGAAATCTGCAGCGCCGCTATCGAGTCATACGCAAAGATGAACGAGAAAAAATGACAATAATAGGGATCATGCAACTGTCCAGCGCAGTATCGAAACTACGAAAAGTCAACGACAAGATTTCAAAGGTGAAAGCTCAATGAGATTGAGAGGCACCCTCTGGGTAACATGCACAGAAATTACAATGCCACAATTACGACTCTCAATGGGCTTCATCCCGGCGAGTCTGAGACTGATCTAGGAGACAAAGTATAGCATCCGACCAAGGTACATATCATGTCACCGAGACAGGAAAATTCTGAAGTACTTTGTCAGAGGACCCAGTGAAATCAGAGAGATCTTGAGATGTTCCGTTCTCAAAGCATTGTACAAGCATAAGGTATCTATTGCAGATCCATGGCACCCAGGGACAAATTAGGCATTCATGCATTGTCCCTCTCCCGCATGAATGGATGTATGCTAAAATTCCAGCATCACCAGCCCAAAAGCAATGACTGGATTGGATTCCCTCACTTGCTCATGTGAATGTCATTTCAGTACTTCTTCTCAGTATAGTCCGATTTTCCTGAGGAGATTATTTTGCAATGTACTATAGTCGCGGACAATGCAACGATGTGACATACATCAGAATAACTACGCATCTGTCACCTCCGCGTCCCATGCGCGTCCTCCATCTCGGCATCACCGGCATTACATCTCCGCACACGTCTGCCGCTTGCCCGACTACACGGAGTTACGGACATACACGGAGATACGCTTCAACAACATCCATCAACATTCGTACACAATCATCATACTACTTAAAATATCTACGGGTGAATTTATTTTCCCAGTAAGATGCTTCAGACAAGGGAAACCCAGACTGGGCTGCATGTAAACCGCATCTAAATTTGAATCATGCGATGACATTCAAAGGACATCGACTTCGTGGTCTATTCCTATTGCTGAATTGACGGTGATTGTCATTTTTTCTCGGTGTTCAATGTCCGGTGTACTACCTGGTAACCTATACGAATAATTTCTTGTCATTGCTTCACAGTGGTGGGTCAACTTTCGTTCTTTCTTGACCATGACGAGTGACTCACGAGATGTCGTTGACTCTTACGGTCCGTGAAGACAAGCTCCAGTTCATCAGGGGATGATGGGAAGGGAGGAAGAGGAGGTCATGCTGCGAAGGAATGGACCCGATGGATCAAGGATTGTAGATAGACAAGAAAACATTCCTCTTGCAGACCGCAGACAGATATGATACTTCTTCAATTCAATTACAGTATGTGAGGTTGGTAGATGTATGTGACGGCGGTTGCATACCTTGTTCTTTCGCTTTCGCAACTCAAATTGTGAGACTAGCCTCGACATCAGGCTCTCTGAAAGAACGAGATATTGCATTTTTCACTGCAATATCCTCGCAGGGGTTTCTTCACAAAGTCTAATCAGATGTGGGAGCAGACTGGGAAGCTGTGGGAAAATATCATGTGCTCCAAGAGTTGGAATAGATCCCAGGCCTGATTTAGTAATTTTACGTTTATTCCAGGGGTGGAGCAGGTGACCTCTTGACATGTGCCCCATTTCTAGCAAATCTAGACTCATCTACTCCAACCCTGGGAATGAATGATATGTGTCTGGCCCCGGAATAGCTAGTCTTGTGTTTACCGCGGGGTGCTGGGCGCCCGACAACCTTATTACCAAGCATTATATAAGCTTGAAGTTTCCATGCGCCAGGAGCATGAACTGACCGAGGAATTTCCAGCGTTTGGCTGTCAGCATGGCCAAACAGCTTCAAAATGGTACATATGATGTGTTCATGGCCAGGAGTCGACATTCAAAGAAGTTCAGGTGAGAAATCTTGCAGGCTTGTGATATTATGAGATGACAGCATTTACTTGTCGACTTCCACCGTTTTGGCCTCAAAACACTAATTTAACCACATACACTAGTATATGCTTCCTTATGCATCTTGTTCTATTGCCATCGATCTTCAACGCGCAGACAGATTTGGAAGGAATAGAGGACATCTAAAACTGTCACGCGCCTAATGCTTGGTAATAAGGTTGTCGGGCGCCCAGCACCCCGTGGTAAGTAACAGACTCTATACATCAACTTGTTGATCGTAATGAGTCTGTCTAGGAGAGACTACGGAATAGCTACCTCTCTAAATATATTTAGATTCACCCCAATCTGCTCCACCCTGCAAATATTTCAGCCTGAAACGTGGTGAATTGGATAAAATGATCTGTTGGTACTGCAGTATATCAAATACTGTACTAGACTCAATGTGGTATCGACCTTAAAAATGTACACCAACGCCCAACAATCACCGATGGATTGATGTACTGGTATTTGACAATGAAGCAAACAATGTGCCGCTCTGTCTCTCTGTCTTGTATGCCAGTTCCACCAAGCAATTGAAACGGAAAAGACCGCCGCATAGAACTGAAAAAAAAGTATGATTTCATTGTTATTATATTGATGAATAGGCCAGAGCGACTATACCGGACAAAGTGAGACTGCGATAGCCGAGAAGATAAGAGATCGATAACTTGCATAAGAGAGCGCAAGAGTAAAGCCGAGAAGATGCGGTTCAGCATGCCCACACTCGCTGCCTGAGATCTTCGTTATGAAATTGTCAGCCGGCACTAACGAGTAATAGCTAAAATGATATCCGGCGCCATGATATGACACACCATCTGAGTTCTGTAAAAAGGTACCAGCGGGATAGAGGCCAACCGTTCCGGTGGCAGATATGAGTCCCTCTCCCTGTTCTCACTGTATTTAGTGCTGTATTGTAAAGCAGGTAACATTATACAAGACACTGTGATTCTATATAACTGTTTCTATTCAAAGCTACTAGACTCCAAAATATAAGGACCCTTAATACCAACAGTTGGGCAAGCTAATCCGTTTCTTGGAAGAAGGCGAGGTAGACTTTGATGAGGAAGAGGAGTCAGAGGACGAAGAATATGCTGATTCAGACAAAGGTAGTGATTGTAGTCTTCGTCCACAGTTTTTGTTTCTTTATTGAGTGGACATTGATATTTTCAACAACTGATGTTTGCTTGCAACATTACAATCAACATGTAGCTGGCTGGAGACTAGAACGATCGCGAATGAAAGAAGCCACGACACAGGACGCTGTGCTGGGCACGTGCGAAAAGAAATGGAATGGTGAGACAACCTGATAAGTAATCTAGCTACACGAGGTCGCGTAAATGGTCTATAATATAATCTAATCTACCAAGTCACGACGACAGTGAGGTATCCAGACGACACCGAGAGCGATTCACAGTCTGGGAAATATCATAAGTAACATGATCACCAAAGGACTCGAGAGAAAGCTCACCTTTGTCGCTCCCCATATTTTGGTATCGATGAAAGAGATGTCTCAATGTCAGGAAAAAGACCTGGTATCGCTCAACAAGGTTTGAGGTTAAACAAGATAACTTACAGAGCGAAGAATAGCACCTCAGATTGACAGTTGACGAAATTGGCATGAGGATAATTGGAAGGTGACATTGATCTGGGTATAGCTTTCTGAGATGGAACAAGCAAAAGAGAAGGTGACGTACAAGTTGGTTAAAATCTCGAGTTGGGTCTTCAACTGGCTTGTCCTTGTCCATTTGACCATGGTTCTCTTACTCGTTCATCTCTGCTTCATTTGTCTGTCTTCCCTGTGGATCCAAGCTAAAGTCTATCCCAAAAATCGCTCTCATCCAACAAATGACTCCCATAAATGGGACTCATAACCTGGTGGCTGAAATGCTACTTTGATCCCTCAATGTTGCTGTGGTATCTATCCCACAATTTAAAGTATGAAAAAACAAACATTCCAAGCCTATTTGAGCCCCTGAATTGAGCCCATTGTGATTTATTCTTTGCTCACATCAAAATGTGTGTGAAAAGATCAGCCCACGCCTTAGGTACTGCAATTAGCTGTAAGTACTTATGGAGAAATTATGGAGAATTGGGGCATCATTGGTGCATTCAAAGTTGCTCTGTTACCTACATATTACCCTCTCTCCTCCTTCGGGGAGTTCGGAGATTTAATACATGAATAATATCTTTAATACAGAAAAAAATTGCCTGCGGCGCCTGGCCCGGCTCTTGTTCAATACATATCATACATGTCGATACCAATGATTTGGCTGTAATAGTGTGTCATAATTAAAATTTACCAAACTTCATATAAAACCTTGATTTTCCATCTAACTTCAGAAATTCTCCATGTTCAGTATTGACATCCCATATTTGATATGGGTCAGTAAACTTCAAAAAGTCTGATGTGAAATCTTGGACTGATTCTGTGAACTTCAGAAATCTTTCATGTTCAGAAATCCTCCATGTTCAGTAATGACATCTATGTTTGACATAAATTAGCGAACTTGAAAAACTTTTGGACTGATTCCATGAACTTCATATCAGGGCAAGGAACTTGACAGTATCCTGCATCACACTATTGAACTTGAATAACTTGGATCTATGTCAGTAGTGATGTTCATTGATGTGAGATGGGCGAGCAGAAGACTAGCGAGTGAAATCTTGCTGTCACAGTCACACTCAGTGATGACCAGCTTGAGGGCTAGTCTCAGCCTAAGTGTTTGATCACCATAGACTACTATAGACACCTGAGTGCTTTCATTTCCTTGCAATGAAGAGGACCTCTACTTATGGGAGTCAATGGTGGTTTAATTCATTTGCTGTTCCAATAGGTTGTGATTTTGAGCAGATGGTCACCTAGTGTCATAGCCTTTATCTAAATTGATTCATATGTCAAAATTACTTTCCCTGAGAATGATGCTCAGACTCATGCAACATCTTGTACATACATGCTGTGCATGACCATCTATAGCTGTATATGTGGGGAATCTTCCCATTATCTCCTAGCATCCCAAAGGGCAAGAAAATAATCTTGCGAGTCACCATAATATGGGCCCACCTGCTCTGGACCCACCAGTACACCAGATCACTGACTGTATGTCAGAAGATATGGTCTATTGACTCTAATTGGCTGCTTTCAATAGCTGTGAACTATTTACATGACTCATATCCTTTGTGCAATAACTCCTGAAGCCAGAAAATGTGTCATACATGTTGTGTGTGATGATTTACACTGATATTAGCAATTTCGTGTGATAGTTCGCATCAATCTTGTGATCATATGGGACAGTAGTCATCTGATTCAGACTAAAATGCCTGAGTCTGTAGTAAAGATGGAACCCAAAGGCAAGGTTTGAACTCAGTTCATGACAGTTGATTGCTCACAGTTATGAGTTCACAGCAATGAGACAGCCAGTTGGATTCTTGAGACCCAAACATAGAAACTGTCAATCTGAACATGACATGGAAAATCTGAACATTACATGGAAACTCCAAACATCACATGGAAACTAATCCGAACCTGGACACTTTGGATCTGAAGTTGGAAAATTTCAATGCCAAGTATGACTTGTGCAGTCCCAAGTTTGACTCATTTTCTCTGAAGTTCAACAAAAAACTGACCCTGAAGTTGGAAATTTTGACTTCAAGTTCACATTTTTCACCCCAAAATCAGGTCCAAGTATGCTGAAAAAGTCACTTTTTGAGCCCAAGTATGCTGAAAATGCCTAAAAAGTAGGTTAATTTTGACACACTATTACGGCCATACAATGATACCAGACGCCTTCAGCATCCATATGTTTAAGACAGTCCAAATTGGTTCAATCCCCAGCACTACCAGTGGCAAGAAGGCGAACTTGGCCATGTGAAGCTGCAAGCTGCAGGACCGGTGAAACTCGATATCCGGTGAGAGATGGCCGGAAAGCTGTCATGTGCCATATCCGCATTGGGTTCCATCATCAAAGTGGGCCAAAAATCGCTCCCTCCCAACAAACAAGCCCATGAATGGGTCTCATAATCTTGGACCAACAATGGATTTTGAGCAGGGGAAATTTGGGCAGGACAAGTGCGCCGCTTTCTGCTGTTGCTCTGGCGCAAGGGCCAGGAAGTGCTGGGAATTCGGGGGCAGCTGGGTATAGATTCGGTATGTCTCTTTTCTTCTCTTTCTTTTCTTGATTTTCTTTCTCTTTCTCGTTTCTCTGCTCCGCTACTTTCTTTCTCTTTTCTTTTCCTTTTGTTGCCTGAGTTGACTTGTTTATCAGGTCTAACGTGCTCCTCTTCCGGCACCTTGGCACCTTGGAAAACCGAGCTTAGCGGTGTGACTGAAAGGAGCTGGTGAGCCGAGCCGACGGGAATGGGGGAGAGACATTTTGATGGAACCAAAAAGATGCAATGTGTTTACAATTATACCTCTTCTTTTGTTTTCATATTTCT
Source organism: Mycena floridula (assembly GCA_029320655.1). NCBI lineage: Eukaryota > Fungi > Basidiomycota > Agaricomycetes > Agaricales > Mycenaceae > Mycena > Mycena floridula. Next base: position 204,785 of record JARIHS010000045.1, on the reverse strand, counting down.
TTGACTTTTTTGATAAGGGTTGTTTTAAATACTGAATATTACACTGTTGAGACTTTTCATTACGAGTCCCACTTGTGGGACCGTTTGTTGGGCGGGAGCAAGATTCAGACCACTTTGATGATGGAGCCCAATGGGGATAGGCACGTGCAGCACTGCCTCTTTCTTCGCTGCCTTCAGACCTCGCTCTTGCCCGCTCTTTACCAACACCTTCTATCACACTGACAGTATATTACAAGCCTCTGTCTGGATTATGAGTCCCACTTGTGGGGGTTTGTTAGGACAGAGCAGTTTTTGGTACAAGACCATCAAAGTACCCACCGGGGATATGTACCCCGTGCCCTTCGGTCTTTGGGGTTCGGCCGAACGCCGGGTGATGACATGTACACTCGGCCTCATGACTTACGCCTGTTGGTCGGTAAGTGGATTTACCGGTTACCGGGTCATGTGCTAAATCCCCATTTCAGCATGAGTTCCCACGATCCGCCTTCTCATCTGTACATGTTCAGTACACCATTCCAAGTGCAACCTGGACAAAGATTGCAAACAAGATTATGAGCCAATATTGTGTAGAATTAGTACTTTAAAGTTCAAGATTCTTCATAAAAGCTGAGCAGAGTGATGAATTGTGGTCAGAAACATCTGTTGAGATGTTGAAGAGCTCTCGGAGCATGACACCCAATATTGGGCTCATCATTTACGTCTGTGGGCTCGGTACGGTAAGTGGACGTACCGGCTTCCCGAAAGCGTGTGACAAATTTCCGTTTTCAGTGCAGGTTCTCACGACCTTCTCTTTGGTATCGACTTTCATTTAACCGCACTGTATCAAGCCCGACAAACTGTAAGACAACAGGGGGGAGTTTTATACCTGTTATATGATACCTATATGATATCTGCTATCTTTATTATTTAATTGCAACTGCCTGAGGCTTTTCAGGTTTCACAGCAGCTCTATCACACACCTTTGAGTTCCGGGATCTTCAAGATGCTTGAGCCTGGACTGCAGGAGTACAAGTAACCAGAAATCTGAGCTCTGGTCTGGCTAGAATGTCTTTGAGCCCTTATTTTACTATATGATGAAGCTGTGAGGGCTGAAAGTTCGGCATCAATCAGCCATCCATCTGCTGGCATCCAAGTCAGTCCCTAGGCCTTTTCAACATGAATGCTGCCTCCCAATCCAAAAAATTCCTGATTCTCACACAATCCAAATTTTCTCAATGTCTTGGCTGCTTGGTTGTAGTTTGGTCTTGCAGTCCTGACCGTGGTAGTGGTGCTGAATCTATGAGCATTCATGCTATTTAACATATTTACCAGTCATATTCCACTGTAAATAAATACTGTCTCTAGCAGTACTTACTTGATGATGTAAGGTTCATGTTGTTTTGTTGCTAGTGAAAACAGGGGGACTCGTATCTGCCACCGGAACGGTTGGCCTCTATCCCACTGGTTTTGTCAATGGTGTTGAGGGAGATTCACAATTTAAATACATGCCTCTGTCTACTTTAACATACTATGTGATTCAACCCACTTAATTGTTTGTGGCATGCTCCTGAAGAAGCTTGACTATCTTTGGATAGTTTTTGCATGTCCTGCATGTCCGCCAGTTGGGTGGATCATGTGGATCAATTGAACTGGCAATAGAAAGGGCATTGTTGATGAATGGTTGATTGGAATATTTGATCAGCAGCTGGACCACATCAAATTGACCACATCCTGCAGCATATACAAGTGGAGTTAGATGCTTTTTATCAGGAAGATTAGGGTCAATGCCCTTCTGCTCTACTAGCAGCCTGACAATTTTGAAATGACCTCCTTTTGCTGCATAAAACAGTGGTGTCCATTCCTTTTTGTCGCAAGCATTGAAATCAACATGTTTTTGGTCAAGAAATTTGAGTACATCAAAATGGCCTCCTTCAGCAGCATGGGAGAGTGGTGTGCGCCCATCTATGTTGCAAGAATCAGGATTGACATTCTCTCTTTGAAGGAGAAGTCTGACAATAGCAGAATGGCCCTGTGCAGCAGCATAGGCCAGTGGTGTTTTCTGGTTGTGGCCACTAGCATCTGGATTAACATTTTCATGCTGAAGAAGAAGCTCAACAATGTCAATATGGCCCTTCTCAGCAGCATAAGATAGCGGCGTGCGCCCATTTATGTCACAAGAATCAGGATTGACATCCTCTTTTTGAAGGAGAAGTCTGACAATATCAAAATGACCCCATTGAGCAGCACAGGCCAGTGGTGTCTTCTGGTCCTGATCACTAGCATCTGGATTAACATTGTCATGCTGTAGAAGAAGCTCAACAATGTCAATATGACCCTTCTGAGCAGCATAGGATAGTGGTGTTCTCTGCTTGCAATCAGTAGGTGAAAGATCTATATCTGGTTTTCCAACAAGGATCTTGGCAATATCAAGATGCCCATTTATCACAGCATGTCCCAGCGAAGTAAGTTGACTTTTATCACTGGCATTAACATCTATGTCCTTATGTGCAAGGAGGAGCTGAATAATATCAAGATGGCCTTGATGTGCAGCACATGTAAGTGGTGGTGCCATTATACTGGCATTGGGCTGAATATCTGGCCGCTGGAGGAGGACATTGATCATATCAATATTACCTTTCCAAGCTGCATATGCGAGTGCTGTGCACTGTCTTTGGTCACAAGCATTGGGATTCACATTTTTTAAATCCAGAAAAAACTTGAAAATATCAAGGTGGCCATAGAGAGCAGCAAGGGTCAGTGGTGGCTCATCAATGTTGATATTAGGATCAATATTCTCTTGCTGAAGGAGAATTTTGATGATATCAAGGTGACCATTCTTAGCCGCATAGGATAGTGGTGAGTGCTGATCTTTGTCACTCAGAGTGAAAGTCATATCTCTTGAGTTCAGAAGCAGTTTGACAATCTCAAGATGACCATTTTCTGCAGCATATGAGAGTGGCGTCCGCTGGTCTTGGTCCCTGATGTTAGGATCAACAGCTGTCTGCTGAAGAAGAAATTGGACAATTTCAATGTCGCCATATGCAGCTGCATATGACAGCGCTGTGCGCTGAGCTCCATCTTGAACAGTGATGTCTATATCTGGCTGCTGAAGGAGAAGCTTGACAATGTCCATATGGCCTTGTTGAACAGCAAATAAAAGTGGATTGGCAGGGTTTGTATTTATAGAGCAGCTATTTATATCCTCTCTAGAGAGAAGAAGCTGGACCACATTGATGTGGCCATTATGGCATGCATATGCAAGAGGTGTAAGACCATTTTCATCCAAGTCATGAGCATATGTATCATCTTTCAACAACATCATTTCTAATGTTTGATGTAAACCAAGCTGCATGAGGATATGTGGCTTTCCTGTTGTATGTAATACACTTGTTTTCTTCTCAAAAAACTTGGATATATGTTTAAGTATAGCTGCTTCATCTTGCTGGCCATGCTTTGCCCAATGACGAACAGCATAGGTGTACAATGGATACAGCTCCCTGACTGAAGTGATGTAATCTGAATTGAAAGCATCAAAAGACATATATGTGAGGCATGTAATTGCCATCAAAGGATGAATATCAGGGAAGAGTTGGTGCTGCTTCAATTGAAAGTACTCATGTGTTGTATAGTCTAAAAGACCTGATTAACATATTGTTACCAATATAAAATGTTATGACTTACGAACAAGTTGGACAATTGGTTCATAATCAAAGAACTCCGTCCTGATGATGACTAAGCCAGCACATATGCTAGTCAATAACTCCAAATCCACTATGGCATCAAAATCCATATCTGTCATATCTTCAGAGACAGCAACAGCATGTTGGAGTGCCTTGGCACTCAGTGGCTCTTGTGCATAGGCAAGCCAGTAGAAAACTCGTAGCGCAAGTTCTTTTTCTGCTTCTCCTTGGGCACTGATACGAGTCATGGCAGCATCATATGAATTCATTATTCCTTTAGGCAGTGAGCTCAATGCTGTGCGCAGGGCCCTGCGATTGAGTTGACTAGCCAGTGAATCCAAGTGCAGTTGAGCTTGGAGAAACCTGTCAAGACAATCAAATTACCACCAGATTTAATCAGAGCACACTTACATGCCAGCTGCTTTTGTGATGACCTTGCCAATAATCTCTGCTTCCAACATCACATCACCCTTTATAAGTCGCTCCAACTTGATATCTGACAAGATTCGGCCTTTTATGTATGTCTGGAGATCATCTGCATGGGCCTCAATAGGAATTCTGGGTGCAGTATGAAACTCCTGAGCTATCAAAAGGATATCTCTGGAGGTAATCAAAAGGTGAATGTGATCTGATAGCAACCAAGGTCCTTGATCAGAACAAGCTGAAAGAAATAACTTTCTAGCTTGATTGGTCTCTGAGCTTTCATCCAGAGCATCTACAATGATGTAGACACGGTGATAAAATGATGCTTCAGTATGTAGAGCAGTGAGGAGTTCAGCACTAGTTGGAAAAGCTCTGCGAGATGAATAGCTGTTGTATAGGTCCAAGATATGATCTGATATGGAGGACCGATGCTGAACAAGTTGCTTCAGCAGAGAGCCTAACAGCTGTGTTGGCGTCTGATCACTCTGGCGGGTATAGTCACAGTAAATGTATAGAACAGCCAGATCTGGCATTGAAAATGATTGCAAATGATCAATGATGATAGACCTTTCCAAACACATCAGTTGGCCAGAAATAAAAGACAAATGCACTCACGAGAGAATAGTCTTGCCAGCACCAGCTGTAATACTGATTAGCAGTACATCTCAAATAAGTTGGTCACTCACGTATCCCTGGAGACCATAAAAACTTTGTTTTCCCATCTCTCCAGTCAACAAACTCGGGTTTCTTGAAAAACCAGTCACCAGTTCCAGGAGCATGTTTTGCAAATGTTTTGATTTGGGTAGCTTCAGAATCAAGCTTGGAAATCCAAACCAGAAATTCTTTGCGTTTTTGAACTACAAAGCATTGAGCATCATTTACAACAGTATATCAAAGCAAAGCTTACTTCTTTCGGTATCTATGAGCTCACAGGTCAGTCGACATCAAAATTCAGTGGTTTGTTATTCACCCATCGCTCGCCCAATGAGATTGTCTATTCCTTGGCGTACAGCCGGATCAGCATCAAATCTAATGTTGTTGTGAGAGAGGACAGATCCTTCCACATTTCCTAAGGAAAGACAATCAGCTATTTATCGTGTGTAAAGAAAAGTTATACCAGCAATATGATCAGCATGGAAATTTACTGAGGATCCACTTGCATATGTGCTCAGCTTGGCATTGGAGTTTGGAACTTTGGAGAGATCACCAAAGATACTAGATGGCAATGAAATGTGATACTTGAATCTATGTCTCTGGCAGAAATTTTTAGGCTGTAAAAACATATCAGTGTGTAGAAGACATTGTTCAAAATGATATACCTTTGTGGCTCCGGACGGGTAGGGCTGAGCATGGATTCAATACTGGTGATAGCTGAGAGAATATCCTGCTCCTGATCCAAGGAAAAGGGCCATTCTGGTCGTTCTATGTCAAGATTCTCTGCTATAGTGGAGATTATCCTGGTCAATCCTTGCAAGACTTCATCATCAGTGACCTGAGCACCCATGAACCGTATGATGGTTTGTAGGGATGTCAACCGGCTGAAGAAAGCAATCTGAGTGCCCCTCAGGTCCAGTTTCAGAGCATAAGAGGTGATTTTATCCACTGATTTGAGCAATGCTGCTTGGAGGCCCATGATGGGAGGTGGCAAGGTGTGCTGGCAAAGATGCTGTACATACTTGATACATATGTAGAACAGTTCCACGTTGTCAAAGTCTATTTTGAAGAGTGATCAGTAGATAAGTACAACTGAGATATCTCCGAATGTCAGTAACTCTGTTACTGAGTCGTTTATTTCAGTCATAGCAACCGGCTGTGTGAGCTCACCTTGCTAATTCTGTGTGGTTTCACTTACCAACAAAATAGCATTTTAGCTCAGTATACTACATTGATTTCACTGTCAGCATTGCCTGCAGCAGCCAGCATTGTGAGCTCCAATGATTCATTGTCCTATCATGTTCTGCCTTGTGATCCCTAGGACTGTGTCCTCAGTCCCAGGGTACCCAGTATAATAGGACTCTGCACTGTACCCGTAGCCTTACACCGGGGGAAAACATGATGCAGGTTGTTCACTGCAGTCAGTTTGCAGCCAATCTGCAGGCACATTGCACCCATGATGAGGCACATTGCACCCGTGATGAGGCAGGGCATGGTGTCGGATCTTTCTCGGAGATTTGGGTAAGATTTGATCAGCTGTGGGAAGGTTTGATGGCAGTCGGAGATGGAGTCTTTCGGCTGGTTATTGCTGTTATTGCCCTTATGTGCATATAGATATATAATAATGTATGATCATTTCCTTAGTGTATAAGCCTCCAACCTTTGGCTGATGTGAATCTCTGGGATTTGCTAAGGGGAGATGAGAATAGGAGCCTGGCCTGCCACTGTCGATCTATGATACTGAAGACAATGGCAGACCAGGTTGCACCTCAATCAAGTATCTCAAACTCCTCCCAAAATGCACGCCCAAGAACCTCCTCTTCCAGCTCCCGTCGGCTCTTAGTTCCAAGACCGAGCCGCGCTTGAATGGGCTTCCCAAAGACTTTGTCAACCCATCGCTCGAACTTGTTCGGCGGGCCCGACTTTATATGACCTCGTCCGTCGTTTCGAGCTTCGAGAAACTGATCATCTCGTTGCTCGAGATATTCAGCTTCAAGCTCACGAGCATGAAGACGGTGAGCGCGAGCTTGTAACAACTGTCTAGGACGTCAGAAATTTGACAATCAGATGCAAGCATAAGGTATGATAGAAGAAGAAAAGAACTGACAAGGTCATTTGGATCAGCAGCGACGACGGCAACCGAAGTCAAGAAAGACACTACAACAAAGGTGGTTGAAGAGCGCATGATGAATGTTTAAAGAATAGAAGGGTTACTAGACGTTCAAAGAGGTTGACGAATGTCTATGGTGACAAGTGTCCGGCACTGATGGACATTTCCCTTCTTTCCACTGTGTTTTATACCTTCAATGAATATCCGAGCGCCCATTGCCACCTGTTTCATAGTCATTGGAGAGAATATGCGACGCGAGTTCCGTTATGACATCCCGCTAGCGCTGGCCACGCTGCTTGTAGTCAGAAGGGATTCCAGTTCTCAGGAAAAACTGACTGAGTCCTGAACAGAAGGACACGGCTTACCGAAAGCAGTACCTATCCTAACAAGGCGGCTTATTGAGAGATTATTTCAATCTGCTGACGGATATCCGCAATCTGACACTGGTCCATCATGCACAAGCAATTCTGGACATTTAATTATTCAGTTATCTGTAGAAGGAATCCTGGGTTGCTAACTTGCCAGGCTTGGTCGAGTGGAGGGGTCCTGAGCGGCACATCAAATTCAAGTTCCCGTTCTCATAAGAGTGGTTGAGTTTCAAGTCAATTGAGACTGAATGTGTGGAATGCGGGATCATCGGTGCGCTCACGGAATTCCAGTTCAAACTGCTTGAGGGCAGCATCCTCAGTGGACTGACGGCCAAAAGATTAATGAAGTTGGCTGCCCCATGAACAAAGCATTGAGTTCAATAGCATCGCGGTCGGACTTCACTTCTGCTCGGGACTAGCAGCGTAGAATCAACATGTGCACTTATTCAAATATTCAAGACTTGCCAATTGAGAACCAGGACACTGGAAATCCACTCATGAGCATTGTCTGTCAGTTCCTGAAACAAATTGGCTCGACTGTGTTGAAATCAAAAGCCAATGGTATCTGGTTTCAGCATGCCTCATGGCAAAAAGTGGATGATGTCTCTAACGGCCGCTGACTTTCTCACAGCAAACTATGAAGCAAGACATGCAGTTATCCTTAAAGAACACAAGCGGACGATAAAGAAGCATAGGATCAGGATCTCTGGGTATTCCTGCCAGTTCGATATGGAAAAAGTATCGCTTTGGGCATGCCCGATGTGTGCATCGCCACACCTCCACTTTGCTCGGCTCTGACCATGTAGAATGCTGCAATCGATCCCGAGGAGTCGAGACGAAAGCAAATCGCGTAATCCAGTGACGCGCAATGACGTGACGGAAAGAAGAGGCGGGCTGCAGACCAGCGAGGACCGAGGGGAGGAGGAACCAACTGATAGGCTATATAGATTTCTGTTTCATGACAATCTTTGTTGAGACGACGAATGGGCTAACCTAGATGTCATTCAGAAAGAATTATAATGGGTAGTGCAAGACGCACCTTGAGAAGATTTCCCGACCCATTCTCTCCTGGCTGTCTCAAAATCCCTTTGGATGTCTTGTTTATTGGGCTATCGTCCAGCGCTAACGGGGGAGAGCGAGACAATATGCCAGAGTCCCAACAAGGCGAGTCCTTCTGGATAGCCAGACATTTAGGAAGACCAATCAACGGCCAACAATACAATCTTAGTTTTCGGTTTCCGGAATCTATTTCTCTTTTAGCAAGACCATGCTTCGTCATAGGAGCTATGCTATCAAGGACAACGAAGGCGCGACCTGGTGGCAGAAACAAGGACATAACATATCTCTTTTTGTCGATGCTCATTGCCTCCCGTTGCAATAGCAGTATGGGATGTCGTCTGTATATGGTTTTAGCGTGACCATATGACAATGAGGAGGAGATATGAAACAATGAAGACGAAAAAAGCACTTTTTAATTGAGAGGGTGGACGGTCCTGCCGTAGGAGATCGTTTACTGGCACAGTACAAGAATATCGAGGAATGTATGAGGCGATAGCTACAGAATTTGTGGAGATCAGGGAAGCATAATCGGTTTGCTTGTCGTGTAAGCTGGCAATAGCAGTTTGATAGGATGACAAATTTATGGCGGTGATGAGAGCGCGGCATATGATGCCGAGTCCCCCACACTTCCGGAGTTGTCCAAATATACCCCAGATCGGGCTCGCTCGGAAGCGTTGCACTGCTGCCCTATACGGCCGCAATGATCGTATGAAGGATTTGAAGAGGATTGCCAGACACAACAAGGATTTTGCTAAAGAATAAAAAGAACGCTGGTCGATGATGGTCATGTTAGCAGCCGACACGAACGACTTGCGATGAGGTCGAAGTGAACAGGGATTGTACAAGCGACCTAGAAATCTACCTTCTGAGGCTATAGGTATATAGATTCGAATCAAATCACCTGCTGAGACACACCAGTTCGAGAGAGTTCAGAATCGCCCTGGATTACGGACAAGACCAGAGCACCACACTTATTCAATCACATTATCAGAGCTTCATCCTGCGGATGTACCATATTGAATCTCAGAGGCCTTTAATTCCATACAATGGTCACAGAAAACTCGGCATCTCAATCAGTCCAAAACAAAATCAAGATGGGAAGTCAGATCATGTGCTGTCAAAAAGATTGGGATGCAATAATGGCAGAATCCGGCCTCTTTCTTACTGCCTACGCAGCCAATTGAACACCAATTCTGTCCTTCAAAGATATCTATTGTATCGCTGAAGGAGCAGCGACCAGTGGGAATGGGGACATGTACCAAAATTCACTAGCAGCACACCTGATATAGTATGAGCAGCGTCACTCGCTGAAAAAGACTCTCTAACACCTATCACCTCTGGCGCTACGAAGAATCACCTTGCGCCACAGATTCATTGTTGAGTATAAAAGCGGCTTGGCTCATGACATGCTGATTTCTACTCTAGGCACTGAGTTTGTCTCCAGGAAAGATGTAATCACAGATACCGATGAAGAGATATTTGAGAAAAATTGGATAAAATGATCCGTTGGTGCTGCAGTATATCAAATACTAGACTCAATGCGGTATCGACCTTAAAAATGTGCCATGTTTCGAAAGCGGAAATACACCAATGCCCAACAATCACCGATGGATTGATATACTGGTATTTGACAATGAACCAAAGATGTGCCGCTCTGTCTCTCTGTCTTGTATGCCAGTTCCACTAAGCAATTGAAACGGAAAAGACCGCGGCATAGAACTGAAAAAGAATTATGATTTCATTGTAATCATATCGGTGAATAGGCCGGAGCGACGATACCGAACAAAGTGAGACTGCGATAGCCGAGAAGATAAGAGATTGGTAACTTGCATAAGAGAGCGCAGGAGCCGAGAACATGCGGTTCAGCATGTCCACTCTCGCTGGCTGAGATCTCCGTTATGAAATTGTCAGGCGGTGCTAACGAGTAATAGCCAAAAATGTTATCCGGCGGGGATCTGGTACCCCACATTCAACACCCCTGTAGGCAAGAAATCGGCAGCGCCGCTATCGAGTCGTACGCAAACATGAACGAGAAAAATTATAATAATGGGCACTCATGAAATTGTCCAGCGCAGTATCGAAACTACAAAAAATCAACGTTAACCGTTACCGAGTTAAAGGTGAGAGCTCAATGAGATTGAGAGACACCCTCTGGGATTCAGGAGACAAAGTATAGCATCCGACCAAGGTTCATATCATGTCACCGAGACAGGAAAATTCTGAAGTACTTTGTCAGATGACCCAGTGAAATCAGTGAGATCTTGAGATGTCCTGATCTCAAAGCAATGTACACAAGTATAAGGTATCTATTGTAGATCCATGGCATCCAGAGACAAATTAGTCAATCTTGCATTGTCCCTCTCTCGCATGATTGGATATATGCTAAAATTCCAGCATCACCAGCCCAAATGTCATTTCAGTACTTCTTCTCAGTATAGTCCGATTTTCCTGAGAAGATTATTTTGCAATGTACTATAGTCGCGGACAATCCAACCATGTGACATACATCAGAATGACTACGCATCTGTCACCTCCATCTATGCGTGTCCTCCACCTCGGCATCACCGGCATTACATCTCCGCACACGCCTGCCGCTTGGCCGACTACACGGAGTTACGGACATACACGGAGATACGCATCGACAACATCCATCAACATCCACACACAACCATCATCTTACTCATCTCCCACCCGTGGGAGACTCCTCCCTGCCAAAATATCTATGGGTCAGTTTACTTTCCGCCTCAGCAGCCACTGATAATTATGTACATTACCAAGGGATGGAAAGACAGATCACCTGATAAGCTGTGAGTGTGTTCGTGACATGCTGTACAGCATAGGGATGATCACTTGTGCCTTTTTATTTCTCAATTCCTCCTCTTTGACCAGGCCTTGATAACTACTTGGAACTCACCCAGCAGGCGCAATGCTAATATTGACCAGACAAAGGGCCAGAAATCCACTTCCAAATCAGGGCTGATAATTGTGATCGGAGCCACGTTTTGATCCGATTTGATTAAACAGACTGTGTTCTTCCTGAACTGATGGTTAGGTCACTTGAGTGAATAGACTCATTTAGTGCTATCGAGAACTGCATTGTTCATTCATTAGCCTGCATAGCAGTGCCTGCTGTTTTTGCTTTGATTGGTACAAATCCCATACAAAATTGAAGGGCTTGCGACTATCATCTCCAAAGCCAGTAAGATGTTCCAAACAAGGGAAACCCAGACTGAGCTGCGTGCAAACTGCATCTAAATTTGAATCGTGCAATGTCATTCAAAGGACATCGACTTCGTGGTCTATTCCTATTACTGAATCTATGGTGATTTGATATTTTTTCTTGGTGTTCAATGTGCCGTGTACTACCTGACAGAATAATTTCTCGTCATTGCTTCACAATGGCGGGTCAACTTTTGTTCTTTCTTCACCAGGACGAGTGACTCACGGGATGTTGTTGACCCTTACGGTCCGTGAAGACAAGCTCCAGTTCATCAGGGGATGATGGGAAGGGAGGATGAGGAGGTCGTAATGCGAACGGATGGACGGATGGATCAGGGGTTTTTAGACAGATGAGGAAACATTCCTCTTGCAGACCGCAGACAGATATGGCACTTCTTCAATTCAATTAGAGTATTTGAGGTGAGTAGATGTATGTGACAGCGGTTGCATACCTTGTTCTTTCGCAACTCAAAGTGTGAGACTACCCTCGACATCAGGCTCTCTGCAAGCACGAGATAGTGCATTGAGAAGGAACATCTGAAAGAACAATAGATCCAAACCGGTGTCAGTAAAAACAGTTTAGACACTGAGCCGCCAGGGCATCCCGAGTATCAAAACGTCTCGTGGATGTGGATTATCATTATCATTCGAGGCATCAAGTGGAAATCGTTCATTGATCACAAGAGTTACCGTCACACCAGAATAAGGATCAGACTCTTAGGACTTCACGGGAAATTCTAGACCTTGACTGGCGCTCTTCTGTGAAGACTATCCCAGTCGGTACAAGATCTGAATAATCTCCGATGGTCCACTTGAAACTCAAAGCAAGTCTAGACGGCAGTATCTGAGGACCTGCCTGTTTCTGGGATACAACCAGGAGAAAGTGACCAGTTTTCACATCCTTGCACGATCAAATGCGATGATTGTTGTTGTGGCTATCTCCTAATTGAGGAATGCTTGCTTCTCATTTGATAACATTGGACTCAGTTCGAGCACCATTTTTGGATGGACCCAATGAAATTGTTTCTGGATCTATGCTCGGGCCTGACAGTCACCTTTTTTCACGTTCAATCTTGAGCTTTCACGATGGACAACTATGCAGTAAGGTTGCATGCGAGACAAGCTAGGGCTCAGATTCAAGCATCTCCCGAATGAAGCGCAAGCTACTTTTGTATGCCTTTCAAAGAAGTGAGACATGTCAGGCGCTGATGCCTTGGCTTATTAGTCAAGTATGGTGTCCAGTTTCCCATGGATGTAATAGTTTTCGAAATGCCTCATTCAACTCTGACTTGAGTTATGATCAGGAGCTCAATTTTTGCTGTTCAATGCACTTGGAATCCGATGATCTTTGGTCCGTGTTGGTGGCGGCGCTGCTGCAGAACTTGCTTGATAATTTCCCGGAGACAGAGAAGTGTCTCTTTCGACTCTCACTGCACATGATAGCGAGGATGCCGAGCTAATGCGGTACGAAAGTGGATCAAAGATACAGCACTCGGCAACGAAAGACCACAGCTTATATCCGCCGGTCTGTTGACTCTGAATTTCTTAGGATCCAAGGATTCAGACACTTTGACTTGAATTGGTTACAGCTAGAGGGGCTTTCTGCGATTGCCTTGACTGAGAGCATGGATCAATTCAACATGCCCATTTGGATTGATTGGAGCCAATGGGTTAGAACCAAAAAACGGAGAATTGTCCTTCAAATCAGCTTATACATGAATGGAGAGTGAACTCATAGTCCATGCACTCTTGCAGCCCTTGGCAGTACATGGAACTGGAATCTTTGTGTTGCAGATCAAGTGTGTGCTGAGAATATGGAACTATGGCACCTAATACCAGCCGCGAGTTCATCAACGCAACCAGATGTGTGAATGAACTGTGCTACGGACCATGAAATATAATCATAGTAATTGGAGTGGAATCAGGAAGGGGAGAATGGTCACAAATGTTTCCTCTCATGCAAGGCCAAATCAGGGCGTGGATATCCACGGTATTGGATATCAGAGAACCTATTCTATAGCCAATTGAGTGACGCTTTGTGCAACCTTTCGCTCTGTCTTCAACATTAATTGCCGCCTGTGCCTGACACCTGTCATTGTCAAATTCCCGGCCTCTTTAAACAAATAGTGACGTTGATTGTGGAATATCAGCGTGGCTGGAAGGGGCAGGATATATTATTAATGGATATTAGTGCATATGCGCTGTAATCTAGGGCCTGATTGAGAATACAGTCCTTGATCAGGTCCATGACTCTAACTTACATTTCTTGTAGCGCTCATTTCCTTTGCTGATCTGAATCCCATCTTTCCTGGTTGCTTCTTGGCATAGAAGCTGGTGTGGAATGAAACTTAAGCCCTCAAACTCTCGTGAAGACAATATGAATACCAATCCACACTAGTTGAGGAAGTGATCTCGAGTCTTGGCGGTCATGCGTCACATATCCATTGAATCTTGCGCTGTTGACTCTCAATCAATATGCAATAGTCCTTTCGATGGCCTTCCTGAAAGTATCAAAGAAACTCCCGGGGACAGACATTGTGTTCTCTGATGCAGTGGCAAAACTAGAGTCCCAAATGGATAATAAGCCTGGTGGGAGGCGAACCCCAATCAGGCATCGGATGGACAAGATTACTTCGCATTGCATGTCCAATGATCAGATATAGCTCAAGCTCCACAAATGGTATCAACAGGAGCTCAAATAATCTTCCCACACTGAACAGCGCTGCACAGAGAGCATGGAAATTCCACATGGCACAATGTTCTCGGCTGAACCAGTTTTATTTGGTCCACTGTCATACCGAAATATGTGGAAACTAGAAGCAGAGGAGGCTCAAAATCTTGCTTGATTTTCCGGGCTGCATCGGATTTATGCTCCTCTCACAAGCTCGAACCCGAATGGAACTAAAAAATTCTTGAATTCCTCCATTAATGCAATCACCGCTGTTAAGGGAACTGGCGCTCGCTACCACCAGATCTAGATGACTGCGACAAGATGAAATGCATTCCTCGCTGTGATGCTGGAAATATGTTAAAGGAGTACAAAGGTACCTCCAACGCAATGGAACTGTTCACTACCAGGTTACAGCTGTTGAATTTGAGAAATATATAGACAAGACAAGAAAAGCTCATGATCCCAGGGAGATCAAACTGTCATCTTGTCCGAACCAATAACATCGCGGTCGGATTTCACTTCTGCTGATCGAAAGGCAATCAGCTCGGGACTAGCAGCGTAGAATCAACATGTGCACCTATTCTAACGTTCAAGACTTGCCAATCGACAACCAGGACACTGGAAATCCACTCATGAGCATTGTCTGTCAGTTCTTGAAACCAATCGGCTCGACTGTGTTGAAATCAAAAGCCAATGGTATCTGGTTTCAGCATGCCTCATGGCGAAAAGTGGATGACGGCTCTAACGGCCGCCGACTTTCTCACAGTAAACTATGAAGCAAGACATGCAGTTATCCTTATTGTTCCATGTATCTGCTGATAGAAGAACACAAGGGGACGATAAAGAAGCATAGGATCAAGATCTCTGCGTATTCCTGCCAGTTCGATGTGGAAAAAGTATCGCTTCGGGCATGCCCGATGTGTGCATCGCCACACCTCCACTTTGCTCGGCTCTGACCATGCAGAATGCTGCAATCAATCCTGAGGACTCGAGACGAAAGCAAATCACGCAATCCAGTCACGCGCAATGACGTGACGCAAAGAAGAGGCGGGCTGCGGACCGGCGAGGACCGAGGGAAAGAGGAACCAGCTTACTTCATCACTAACAGGCTATATAGATTTCTGTTTCGCGACAATCTTTGTTGAGACGACGAATGGGATAACCTAGATTTCATTCAGAAAGGCTTATAACGGGTAGCGTAGGACACACCTTGAGAAGATTTCGTGACCCATTCTCTCCTGGCTGTCTCGAAATCCCTTCGTAGGTCTTGTTTATTGGACTATTGTCTGGCGCTAATGAGGGAGAGCGAGACAATATGCCAGCATCCCAACAAGGCGAGTCCTTCTGGATACCTATCAAGGTCAACGAAGGCGCGACCTGGTGACAGAAACAAGGTCATACGATATCCTTTTTTGTCGATGCTCATTGCCTCCCGTTGCAATAGCACTATGGGATGTCGTCTGTATATGGTTTTAGCGTGACCATGTGGCAATGAGGAGGAAAGCTGGACGCACATATGAACCAGTGAAGACGAAAAAAGCTGGTCCTTGGACTTTTTGATTGAAGCTGGACGGTCCTGCCATAGGAGATCGTTCACTGGCACAGCACAAGAATATCAAGCAATGTATGAGGCGATAGCTACAGAATTTGTGGAGAAATCGGTTTGCTTGTCGTGTAAGCTGGCAAGAGCAGTTTGATGGGATGACAAATGGCGGTGATGAGAGCGCGGCATTTGATGCCGAGTCCCACGGTTCCGGAGTTGTCCACATATACCCCAGATCAGGCTTGCTCGGAAGCGTTGCACTGCTGCCCTATACGGCCGCAATGATCACAGGAAGGATTTTGAAGAGGCTTGCCAGACACAACAAGGATTTTGCTAAAGAATAAAAAGAAAAAGAATAAAAAAACCTCGCGGCTTGGATCGTAATGTTAGCAGCCGACACGAACGACTTGTGATGAGGTCGAAGTGAACAGGGATTGTACAAGTGACCTAGGGATCTACCTTCCGAGGCTATAGGTATATAGATTCGAATCAAATCGCCTGCTGAGACACACCAGTTCGAGAGAGTTCAGAATCGCCCTGTATTACGGACAAAACCAGAGCACCACACTTATTCAATCACATTATTATCAGAGCTTCATCCTGCGGATGTACCATATTGAATCTCAGAGGCCTTTAATTCCATACAATGATCACAGAAAACTCGGCATCTCAATCAGTCCAAAACAAAATCAAGTCAGATCATGCGGGACTTGTGAACCGTCGAAAAGATTGGGATGCAATAATGCCAGGATCCGGCCTCTTCTTTACTGAACACCAATTCTGCCCCTCAAAGATCTCTATTGTATCGCTAAAGGAGCAGCTACCAGTGAGAATGGGGCATGTACCAAAATTCACTAACAGCACATCTAATATAGTATGAGCAGCTTCACTCGCTGAAAAGGGCTCTCTAACACCTAACATCTCTGGCGCTACGAAGAATCGCCTTGCGCCACAGATTAATTATTGAGTATAAAAGCGGATTGGCTCATGACATGCTGATTTTCTACTCTAGGCACTGAGTTTGTCACCGGGAAAGATGTAGTCACAGATACAGATGAAGAGAGATTTGAGAAAAATTGGATAAAATGATCCGTTGGTGCTGCAGTATATCAATTACTCGACTCAATGTGGTATCGACCTTAAAAATGGACCGTATTCGACAGTCCCGGATACACCAACGCCCAACAATCACCGATGGATTGATGTACTGGTATTTGACAATGAACCAAAGATGTGCCGCTCTGTCTGTCTGTCTTGTATGCCAGTTCCACCAAGCAATTGAAAATGGAAAAGACCACCGCATAGAACCGAAAAAAACTATGATTTCATGTAATCATATCGATGAATAGGCCAGAGCGACGATACCGGACAAAGTAAGACTGCGATAGCCGAGAAGATAAGAGATCAATAACTTGCATAGGAGAGCGCAGGAGGTAAAGCCGAGAACATGCGGTTCAGCATGTCCACTCTCGCTGCCTGAGATCTTCGTTATGAAATTGTCAGGCGGTGCTAACGAGTAATAGCCAAAATGACATCCGGCGGGGATCTGGTACCTCACCCCTGTAGGCAAGGAATCGGCAGCGCCGCTATCGAGTCGTACGCAAAGATGAACGAGGAAAAATTACAATAATGGGGATCATGAAATTGTCCAGCGCAGTATCGAAACTACAAAAAATGAACGTGATCCGTTGACTGGTCAAAGGTGAGAGCTCAACAAGATTGAGAGACACACTCTGGGCAACATGCACAGAAATTACAATGCCACAATTACGACTCTCAATGGGCTTCATCCCGGCGAGTCTGAGACTGATCTAGGAGACAAAGTATAGCATCTGAACTCATGTCACCGAGACAGGAAAATTCCAAGTACTTTGTCAGATGGCCCATTGCTCGGAAACTTGGTCCCCCGGAACGGTCATTCCAACCTTCCTTGTGATATATATTGAGAAGGCAGAAAAATGGTGACAACACCCAGTGAAATCAGAGAGATCTTGAGATGTTCCGATCTTAAAGCAATGTACACAAGCATAAGGTATCCATTGCAGATCCATGGCATCCAGGGACAAATTAGTCTTGTCCCTCTCTCGCATGAATGGATGTATGCTAAAATTCCAGCATCACCAGCCAAAAAGCAATGACTGGATTGGATTCCCTCACTTGCTCATGTGAATGTCATTTCAGTACTTCTTCTCGGTATAGTCTAATTTTCCTGAGGAGATTATTTTGCAATGTACTATAGTCGCGGACAATCCAACAATGTGACATACATCAGAATGACTACGCATCTGTCACCTCCGCGTCCCAACCTCGATCTATGCGTGTCCTCCACCTCGGCATCACAGGCATTACATCACCGCACACGCCTGCCGCTTGGCCGACTACACGGAGTTACGGACATACACGGAGATACGCATCGACAACATCCACACACAACCATCATCCTACTCATCTCCCACTGACTGGGCTGCATCATGTAAACTGAATCCAAATTTGAATCATGCGATCACATTCAAAGGACATCGACTTCGTGGTCTATTCCTATTGCTGCATTTATCGCAAGTTGATATTTTTCTCGGTGTTCAATGTCCCGTGTACTACCTGTAAGAATAATTTCTTGTTGTTGCTTCACAATGGCGGGTCAACTTTTGTTCTTTCTTCACCATGACGAGTGACTCACGAGATGTCGTTGACCCTCACGGTCCATGAAGACAAGCTCCAGTTCATCAGGGGATGATGGGAAGGGAGGAAGAGGAGGTAATGCTGTGAAGGAATGGACCTGATACACCAAGGATTGTAGACAGACAAGAAAACATTGCTCCTGCAGACCGCAGACAGATATGGCACTTCTTCAATTAAATTAGAGTATTTGAGGTGAGTAGATGTATGTGACAGCGGTTGCATACCTTGCTCTTTCGCAACTCAAATTGTGAGACTAGCCTCGACATCAGGCTCTCTGCAAGAACGAGATATTGCATTGAGAAGGAACATCTGAAAGAACACTAGATTCAAACCAGTGTCGGTAAAAACACTTTGGAAACACTGCACGCGAGGATATCCCGAGTATCGAAACGTCTGATGGATGTGGATTATCATTATCATTCGAGGCATCAAATAGTCGTTCATTGGTCACAAGAGCTGACGTTGATTGTGGAATATCAGCGTCGCTGGAAGGGGCAGGATCCATTATTAATGAATATTAGTGCATATGCGCAAACCCTCGTGAAGACAATATGAACTTTACCAATCCACACTAGTTGAGGAAGTGATCTCGAGTCGTGGCGGTCATGCGTCACATATCCATTGAATCTTGCTCTGTTAACTCTCAATCAATATGCAATAGTGCTTTCGATGGCCTTCCTGAAAGCATCAGAGAAACTCCCGGGGACAAACATTGTATTCTCTGATGCAGTGGCAAAATTAGCTCCAGAATGATCAAGCCTGGTGGGAGGAGAACCCCAATCAGGCATCGGATGGACTACGGTTGCCTCAGGGGGTCAAGGTCTATTTTGCGTACGTGAATGTCATATCATTTTGATGGGGTCCTAATGTGACATACCGTGGTCCAGATTATGGATTATCTCTGACTATCCGCTGATTATCTTCGGCTTCCCGGTTCACTGTCCCGTCTCTTTGTACCCAAAGCAGGTTTCAAGTATCTGCTTAAATGTTGTGTAGTACAGACAGAAAGAAATCACAATATTTGCTATCTAATCTCCAGTCATGATGCCCACACATTTGTCCAACGCAAATCACTTGCCATTGAAGCGAATTCCCACCACATGATGCGGCGCATCTGCAAATGCGATTTTGGTGACCTTTGGGCTCAAGTGACAGGTTTTCTGTTCAGTCTGGCTTGAAATACATACCAGTTGTTTCCCTTAATCACTTAAAATAGGCTCCAAGAGTCAATCAGTCTGCAAGTGAAGACTGTCGGTCTGAAACCACCATTGTGTATGGATTTATCAGCGCTTTGACTTATCTTCCCAAAACAGACTCGGAAGCACTGATCTTCAAGCAGACAAATTCTATTCCTCGAGTGTCCTCTGGAAGAGCTGCCAGCACATGTTTATTTACGCAGTGTCCATAACATTTCCATCAAGAGATCCTGGCTGCGGCTCTACCTTGACTTCAGTGATAATGCTGTTCTTTGCTTTGAGAATGGAATTGCGGCAGGAATATATAACCCTGAGGATCAGATCAGTAGTACACTCTTCTTTTATCTTTATCAGAGACTTTCCATTGACTATGCTCTAGTGCACTTTGTCAATGGCTATGGTCTCGGTTCCTGAACCAGGAACTTCAAGAATTCATCACCTTCAGGAACGGCGCCCAAATGTGCAGGGTCAAGAACAAGCTGGGACCATCTAGCGTTTCAGTCACTTCAAAGCTTGGGGTGGTGAGAACTTCTTAATACCATTTCCGGACCTCTTGATCATACGGGAGATCAAGGAAGCCATCGGGGAGATGAACTCCTGGCATTCACGTCCGCTCAGTCCTCGGGCCGGGCTCAGGCTGCTTATGACACTCTGACTATTATCCAGTTGACCATGGAGAATGTCTGGGATGTGTTTACAGCTATGCATGCTATTATGTTCTGGACATGATCATACAAATATTTATTATCTCCGTGGATAAGAGTAGATTGCTCGGCAGTGACATGTCACAGAGTTCCAAGACCCCAGACACCTCTACCATATGGGGTATACCCACGTTAAATAGACCTTGACCTCCTGAGGCAACCGTAGATGGACAAGAATACTTCGCATTGCATGTCTAATGAGCAGATATAGCTCAAGCTCCACAAATGGCATCAACAGGAACTCAAATACTTAATCTTCCCACACTGAACAGCGCTGAACAGAGTTGGAACAGAGAGCATGGAAATTCCACATAGCACAATGTTCTCGGCTGAGCCAGTTTTAATGGGTCCACCGTCATATTGAAATATCTGGAAACTGGAAGCAGATGAGGTTCAAGATCTTGCTTGATTTTCCGGGCTGCATCGGATCTATGCTCCTCTCACAAGCTCGAACCTGAATGGAACTAAAAAATTCTTGAATTCCTCCATTAATGCAATCACCGCTGTTGAGGGAACTGGCGCTCGCTACAAAGAGATCTATATTACCGCGACAAGATCAAATGCATTCCTCGCTGTGACGCTGACAATACGTTAAAGGAGTACAAAGGTACCTTCAACACAATGTAACTATTCATTCCCAGGCTACAGGCGCCAAGAGGAGAAAAGTCAAACTGTCATCCTGTACCAGCCAATAACATGGCGGTCAGACTTCACTTCGGCTGATTGAAAGGCCATCTGTTCAGGACTATCAGCGTAGAATCATGCTGCGCACCTACTCAAACGTTCAAGACTTGCCAATCGACAACCAGGACACCGGAAATCCAACGGCCGCTGACTTTCTCACAGCAAACTATGAAGCAAGACATGCAGTTATTCTTCGTTTGCGTATTCCTCAGGGAGCTGGAACGTCAAGGACTAGACATTCTATAGTTATGGATTATTTGACGTCGTAGAATCCAGCATGGACAGAGTTGAGATCAACAAGGTATTTTTCCATTCCATGAAAGGATCCATTTATGATATACATGTACCTGCTTCTATTCAGTATAAATGGACCCGGACAAGAATAGTATTTGCCTGTATCACTGAGCCACAATTTTCAATCCCGGTTACGAGCACAAACTTCGCCAAGTTTTTCCGCGTGAGAGATCCAGAATTGATGCTGATGTCACATATTGTCACAGCGACATGTTGACTAAGAAAAAATCAATAGTCTCAAATATAATGAGGTACTTGACAATAATAATGTAAGATTTCATGATGTTCTATTGGGACTGAAAAAAACAGAGGACTTGTATCTGCCACTGGAATGGTTGGCCTCTATCCCAGTGGTTGGGATACATTAATGGCAGGATCCGGCCTCTTCTTTACTGCCTGTGCAGCCAAACATCAATTCTGTCCCTCAAAGATCTCGTTTGTATCGCTGAAGGAGCAGCTGCCAGTGGGAATGGGGGCATGTACCAAAATTCACTAACGGCACACCTGATATAGTATGAGCAGATTCACTCGCTGAAAAAAAGACTCTCTAACACCTAACACCTCTGGCGCCACGAAGAATCGCCTTGCGCCACAGATTAATTGTTGAGTATAAAAGCGGCTTATGCTGATTTGCTACTCTGGGCACTGAGTTTGTCCTCCGGGAAAGATGTAATCACAGATACCGATGAAGAGAAATTTGAGAAAAATTGGATAAAATGATCCGTTGGTGCTGCAGTATATCAAATACTAGACTCAATGCGGTATCGACCTTAAAAATGTACCATGTTTCGAAAGTGGAAATACACCAATGCCCAACAATCACCGATGGATTGATGTACTGGTATTTGACAATGAAGCAAATGATGTGCCGCTCTGTCCCTCTGTCTTGTATGCCAGTTCCACCAAGCAATTGAAACGGAAAAGACCGCCGCATAGATCTCAAAAAAAAAAGTATGATTTCATTGTTATCATATCTGTGAATAGGCAAGAGCGACCATACCGGACAAAGTGAGACTGCGATAGCCGAGAAGATAAGAGATCGATAACTTGCATAAGAGAGCGCAAGAGTAAAGCCGAGAAGATGCGGTTCAGCATGTCCATTCTCGCTGCCTGAGATCTCCGTTATGAAATTGTCAGGCGGCGCTAACGAGTAATAGCCAAAATGATATCCGGCGGGGATCTGGTACCTCACATTCAACACCTATGCTGCTTAATTAGGCACAAAAATACCCCAGTAAAAGAGATTGCATCTGCCGCCATACGGATGTCTTTTTTCTACAACTTTCTCCGGCGGCACCATTTCTCGCTCCGGCGGTCGTGTCAAAAGAGCATGAGAAGGTGACAAAGTTCGATATAGAGGCTCAGGACCATTATCTCAAGCCATGTTTGTCTATTGAAGTACTATGGATTTGAAGTCACTCAGTTATCTGTCTCTAAATACCCAAGATTGAACTAGTATGCTGAGTCAATAGAACATTCCAGTTCAGAGGTTCTACTTGGAGATAATATGTGAAAGTGATATATATCCATATTGTTACTCAGTAGTCAAGACCCCAATCCAGACATGTTGTGTGGGATCTTTTTTGTAGATGTACTTACATCGATCACGGTCACATGCCTGTCACACACCTGATAAGTATGCTACTGCAATGTATTCGCAACAGAGTCTGAGCTGCGCGATGAATCAATCAAATTCTCAATGGATCTACCATAGCCATATAATCTCTGTGGGAAACAGAAATCATTCTCAGCCCTTCCAGGGCATGCAATGGAACTTGAAATATACTGCATCCTTGGTCTGGATGTCACTTTGGAGCCCGATATGGTCCAATCCACGGCTCTGCTTTGGGTTACTAGCTAAAAGCTACTTATTTTCTGTATCTGTGTCCCAAAATAATTCCCAGAGCCATGAAAATGCTGTGCAGGTTCTGCACGAGCTTTTTTGTCGGTCACATGCTACATCACAAGCCCTTTGACCCAGTGTACCTTATCGAAATTGCTTGAGGAGGACTACTATAATATCAATGAGGCACAGGAACAATTCCTAGCGCTGCATAGCATGACAATTTATACAAGTCATATTAGAACTTCGAGGGTTCCATAGCTCATTGGGATCTGCAGTACTAGTTGAAACTTGAAACATCTTTATATTTTGTATAGCCCAGATTGGAAATGATTCTGGAAGTCACACATCATATTGTACATGTTTTGGGTGATGGTTCATTTCAGTTGCCCACTTGATGATCTTGAAACAAAGGGTACTACTTCTATGGAGTCAAGAGATCGATAATTTGTAGCAGTGAGAAAGGTATGCATTGGGAATGGCTCGAGGCCAAGTGCCCTGATATCGAGATCTCCGATAAGAGCAGCACCCTGAGATTCTGCTGCTCTGAATCTTCTCTTCTCTTGGTCTCTTACCCCTTAAATTGTCTGCCAATGTCACACTGCTTCTTCCTGACGGTCTATGATCAGAAAGCCCCATTGTCTCTAGCACTGACACATCCACATTTTCGCTCGCAGATCAGATGAGACTTCAGCTAAATGCAGAGCCCAACATGTTCAGAAACGGCACTACAGTAAGCTGAGCTTAATGCTTTGCATCACATCACCCTTCCTCAAAAGTCCTCATCTCTGTATGCTTAGAGAAGCTTTTGATATCAACTTTCACCAAATTTCCTTGCCCATACAACTGGTTTGCTTCTGTGTGAGTGTCTTCTAGTCTTGCAATGTTTTTCTAACCAGCTTCGGGCTTTGAGAAGCCCCTCATCAACTCACAAGATCTTGAAGCACTGACAACGTTTTGTGACTAAGCAGTGTCACACTTGGTAAAGAATTGTTGCTTATCAGGACTAACTCGCTCCTTTTGGAGGATTGGCTGCCGTATCAAAGTTAGGCAGACTCAAATGTGATGCTGGTCTTTTCACATGTCCCCAGGATATATACAAGCAGAGAAACTATAATTGTTAGCTGGATCCATCAATATTCCTGTTTTTCGGCAATTGATCAGTCACTCCGACTCACCCTGAGATTATTCAGTGAACGAGTGGATGTGCAATGTAGTTTCAAATTAGCCGGGCAGAATTCCAAGCTTTAATAAATGAAAATACATGACATTGCAAGTAAGCAAGCGCCACATCAGGCAAGACAATAATAGGTCTTGTGGTTGCCCAAAAAGAAAAGGAATATCTTCTCTGATTTGTACTGCAACAAACAGTATGATGTGCTCAGTAGGAAGAAAAGAACCACTTGCAAAATTTGGATCACAGTGCAGTAGTAGTGAATTGTCGACCAAATCGTTCAACGAGACAAGAAAGCTGTCAGTGTCATCATGTGATGTTTCCCACCCGACGCGCCTATTTTCTGATCATGTGAGATCGATTCTTGACTGGCCGCCTGATAAACATGGTGCCGCCGTAGAAAGTTGTAGAAAAAAGACATCTGTACGGCGGCAGATGCAATCTCCTTGACCGGGGTATTTTTGTGCCTAATTAAGCAGCATAAACACCCCTGTAGGCAAGAAATCGGCAGCGCCGTTACCGAGTCGTACGCAAAGATGAACAAAAAAAATCACAATAATGGGCGCTCATGAAATTGTCCAGCGCAGTATCGAAACTACAAAAAATGAACGTGATCCGTTGACTGGTCAAAGGTGAGAGCTCAACAAGATTGAGAGACACACTCTGGGCAACATGCACAGAAATTACAATGCCACAATTACGACTCTCAATGGGCTTCATCCCGGCGAGTCTGAGACTGATCTAGGAGACAAAGTATAGCATCTGAACTCATGTCACCGAGACAGGAAAATTCCAAAGTACTTTGTCAGATGGCCCATTGCTCGGAAACTTGGTCCCCCGGAACGGTCATTCCAACCTTCCTTGTGATATATATTGAGAAGGCAGAAAAATGGTGACAACACCCAGTGAAATCAGAGAGATCTTGAGATGTTCCGATCTTAAAGCAATGTACACAAGCATAAGGTATCCATTGCAGATCCATGGCATCCAGGGACAAATTAGTCTTGTCCCTCTCTCGCATGAATGGATGTATGCTAAAATTCCAGCATCACCAGCCAAAAAGCAATGACTGGATTGGATTCCCTCACTTGCTCATGTGAATGTCATTTCAGTAGTTGTTCTCGGTATAGTCCGACTTTCCTGAGGAGATTATTTTGCAATGTACTATAGTCGCGGATAATCCAACCATGTGACATACATCATCTCCGCACACGCCTGCCGCTTGGCCGACTACACGGAGTTACGGACATACACGGAGATACACATCGACAACATCCATCAACATCACACACAACCATCATCCTACTCATCTCCCACTGACTGGGCTGCATCATGTAAACTGAATCCAAATTTGAATCATGCGATGACATTCAAAGGACATCGACTTCGTGATCTATTCCTATTGCTGCATTTATCGCTATTTGATATTTTTCTCGGTGTTCAATGTCCCGTGTACTACCTATAAGAATAATTTCTTGTCGTTGCTTCACAATCGCGGGTCAACTTTGGTTCTTTCTTCACCATGACGAGTGACTCATGAGATGTCGTTGCCCCTTACGCAGCTCCAGTTCATCAGGGGATGATGGGAAGGGAGGATGAGGATGTCGTAATGCGAAGGAATGGACCCGATGGACTAAGGATTGTAGATAGACAAGAAAACATTCCTCCTGCAGACCGCAGACAGATATGGTACTTTGATTCAATTGAGTATTTGAGGTGAGTAGATGTATGTGACAGCGGTTGCATACCTTGTTCTTTCGCGACTCAAATTGTGAGACTACCCTCGACATCAGGCTCTCTGCAAGAACGAGATATTGCATTGAGAAGGAACATCTGAAAGAACACTAAGATAGACGCAGCCAGGAACACGCACCCTTATGTAATGCTGTGCTAGGGGTAGGGTTAGCTTAGTCAGCGTTTCAAATTTGAGGTAATATTCGGTTGTCCGAACATCTCACGGACATTTTTCACCCAAGAAATTATGGAACCGGCCAAAAGGATTTGGAACCAGCAAGGACTATGCTTCACAGCCAGCAGGATGGGTCTGGCCACTCTCCAAATAGTCCCACTGATGTTCACCAAGTGATAAGGCAGATGAGATAGCTCTTGTATGTGATCTTATCTATCTTATCAGCTTAGTCATGCCTTAGTAAGCGTTTCAAATCTGGCAGCTGGAAATTCAAAAATGCTCCAAATGGCCTGAAACATCTTTTTAAATACTCAGAAAAGGCAAGTGCGACATTTTCTTGTGACAGTATCTCCTCAGTGGATTTTCCAGATAGATGAATTCTGTCCTCAGGGAGTTGCTAAATAGGTCCTATTCTACAGTTCTCAGGTGCCAAATGTCTGAGAATATGTTTGTCCTCAGAGGAGATACCGTTGTAAGATATATCACGTGCATGCTTATCTAAGGGTGCGTGTTCCTGGCTGCGTCTATCTTAGATCCAAACCGGTGTCAGTAAAAACAGTTCAGACACTGAAGAACGCCAAGGCATCCTGAGTATCGAAACGTCTGATGGATGTGGATTATCATTATCATTTGATGCATCAAGCAGTCGAAATTGTTCATTGATCACAAGAGTTACCGTCACACCAGAATAAGGACCAGCTTCCAGACTCTTAGGACTTCACGGGATATGCAAGATGCTCTGTAATTCTAGATCTTGACTGGCGCTCTTCTGTGAAGACTATCCCAGTCGGTACAAGATCTGAATAATCTCCAATGGTCTACTTGAAACTCAAACCATGTCTGGACTGCAGTACTGAGGACCCGCCTGTTTCTGGGATACAACCAGGAGAAAGTGACCAGTTTTCACATCCTTGCACGATCAAATGCGATGATTGTTGTTGTGGCTACATCCCAATTGAGGGATGCTTGCTTCTCATTTGATAACATTGGGCTCGTTCGAGCACGATTTTTGGATGGACCCAATGAAATTGTTTCTGGATCTATGCTCGGGCCTGACAGTCACCTTTTTTCACATTCAATCTTGAACTTCCACGATGGACAACTATGCACTAGGGTTGCATGAGAGACAAGCTAGGGCTCAGAGTCAAGCGTCTCCCCAATGAAGCGCAAGCTACTTTTGTATGCCTTTCAAAGAAGTGTGGCATATCAGGCGTGGATCCCTTGCCTTTATTAGTCAAGTATGGTGTCCAGTTTCCCATGGATGTAATAGTTTTCGCGATGCCTCATTCAACTTCTGACTTGAGTTATGATCAGGAGCTCAATTTTTGCTGTTCAATGCATTGGAAGCCGATGAACTCTGGTCCGTGTTGCTGGTGGCACTGCTGCAGAACTCGCTTGATAATTTCCCGGGGAGTGCCATCTCTTTCGACTATCACTGCATATGATAGGGAGTATGCCGAGCTAATACGGTACAAAAGTGGATCAAAGATACAGCACTCGGCAGCAAAAGACCACAGCTTATATCCACCGGTCTGTTGACTCTGAATTTCCTATGATCCAAGGATTCAGACACTTTTATTTGAATTGGTTACAGCTAGAGGGGTTTTTTGCCATTGCCTTGGCTGAGAGCATGGATTAAATTCAACATGCCCATTTGGATTGATTGGAGCCAATGGGTTAGAACCAAAAACCGGGGGATAGCCATTCCTATCAGCTCATACATGAATGGAGAGTGAACTCATAGTCCATGCACTCTTGCAGCCGTTGGCAGTACACGGAACTGGAATCTTTGCGTTGCAGATCAAGTGTGCGCTGAGAATATGGAACCATGGCACCTAATACCAGCCGCGATAATCATAGCAATTGGAGTGGAATCAGGAAGGGGAGAATGGTCACAAACGTTTCCTCTCATGCAAGGCCAAATCAGGGCGTGGATATCCACGGTATTGGATATCAGAGAACCTATTCTACAGCCAATTGAGTGACGCTTTGTGCAACCTTTCGCTCTGTCTTCAACATCAATTGCCTGTGCCTGACATCTGTCATTGTCAAATTCCCGGCCTCTTTAAACAAATAGTGACGTTGATTGTGGAATATCAGCATGGCTGGAAGGGGCAGGATCCATTATTAATGGATATTAGTGCATATGCGCTGTAATCTAGGGCCTGATTGAGAATACAGTCCTTGATCAAGTTCATGACTCTAACTTACATTTCTTGTAGCGCTCATTTCCTTTGCTGATCTGAATCCCATCCTTCCTGGTTGCTTCCTGGCATAGAAGCTGGTGTGGAATGAAACTCTCAAACCCTCGTGAAGACAATATGAATACCAATCCACACTAGTTGAGGAAGTGATCTCGAATCTTGGCGGTCATGCGTCACATATCCATTGAATCTTGCGCTGTTGACTCTCAATCAATATGCAATAGTGCTTTCGATGGCCTTCCTGAAAGTATCAAAGAAACTCCCCGGGGACAGACATTGTGTTCTCTGATGCAGTAGCAAAATTAGCTCCAGAATGATCAAGCCTGGTGGGAGGCGAACCCCGATCAGGCATCGGATGGACAAGATTACTTTGTATCGCATGTCCAATGATCAGATATAGCTCAAATGGTATCAACAGGAGCTCAAATAGCCTTGCCACAGTGAACAGCGCTGCACAGAGAGCATGGAAACCCCACATGACACAATGTCCTCAGCTGAGCCAGTTTGAATGGGTCCACCGTCATACTAAAATATCTGGAAACTGGAAGCAGATGAGGTTCAAGATCTTGCTTGATTTTCTGTGCTGCATCGGATCTTTACTCTTCTCACAAGCTCGAACCCGAATGGAACTAAAAAAACCTCAACGGCCTTCGAATAATGCAATCACCGCTGTTGAGGGAACTGGAGTTCGCTACAAACAGATCTAGATGACCGCGACAAGATGAAATGCATTCCTCGCTCTGACGCTGACAATACGTTAAAGGAGTACAAAGGTACCTTCAACGCAATGGAACTATTCATTCCCAGGCTACAGGCGCCAAGAGGAGAAAAGCCCATGATCCCAGGGACAAACTGTCATTCCGTACGAGCTAATAACATGGCGATCAGACTTCACTTCTGCTGATCGAAAGGCAATCAGCCCGGGACTAGCAGCGTAGAATCAACATGTGCACCTATTCAAACATTCAAGACTTGCCAATCCACTCATGAGCATTGTCCGTCAGTTCCTGAAACAAATCGGCTCGACTGTATGGAAATCAAAAGCCAATGGTATCTGGTTTCAGCATGCCTCATGGCGAAAAGCGAAAAGTGGATGACGGCTCTAACGGCCGCTGACTTTCTCACAGCAAACTATGAAGCAAGACATGCAGTTATCCTTATTTTTCCGAGTCTCTGCAGATAGAAGAACACAAGGGGACGATAAAGAAGCATAGGATCAAGATCTCTGCGTATTCCGGCCAGTTCAATATGGAAAAAGTATTGCTTCGGGCATGCCCGACGCGTGTATCGCCACACCTCCACTTTGCTCGGCTTTGACCATTTAGAATGCTGCAATCTCCAACAAAGCAAATCGTGCAATCCAGTAACGCGCAATGACATGACGCGAAGAAGAGGCGGGCTGCGGACCGGCCAGGACCCTCACTTCATCGATTCAGAAAGGCCCAACTAATAGGCTATATAGATTTCTGTTTCGTGACAATCTTTGTTGAGACGACGAATGAGCTAACCTAGATGTCATTCAGAAAGAATTATAACGGGTAGCGCAGGATGCACCTTGAGAAGATTTCCCGACCCATTCTCTCCTGGCTGTCTCGAAATCCCTTCGGAGGTCTTGTTTATTGGGCTATCGTCTAGCGCTAACGAGGGAGAGCGGGACAATATGCCAGAATCCCAACAAGGCGAGTCTTTCTGGATACCCAGACATTTGGGAAGGCATTTGGGAAGGCCAATCAACGGCCAACGGCGGCAGATTTACTGGGTTCCTCGTCCCCAAGATCCAAGGAATACAATCGTAATTTTCGGTTGCCGGAATCTATTTCTCGTTTAGCAAGGCCATGCTTCGTCATAGGAGCTGTGCTATCAAGGTCAACGAAGGCGCGACCTGGTGGCAGAAACAAGGACATACCATATCCTTTTTTGTCAGTGCTCATTGCCTCCCGTTGCAATAGCACCATGAGATGTCGTCTGTATATGGTTTTAGCGTGACCATGTGGCAATGAGGAGGAGAGCTTGACACACATACGAACTAGTGAGGACGAAAAAAGCTGGTCCTTGGACTTTTTGATTGAGAGGCTGGAGGTCCTACTGTAGGAGATCGTTCACTGGCACAGCACAAGAATATCGAGCAATGTATGAGGCGATAGCGACAGCATTTGTGGAGATGAGGGACAGCATAATCGGTTTGCTTGTCGTGTAAGCTGGCAAGAGCAATTTGATGGGATGACAAATGGCGGTGATGAGAGGGCGGCATTTAATGCCGAGTCGAACGCTTCCGGAGTTGTCCAAATATACCCCAGATCGGGCTCGCTCGGAAGCGTTGCACTGCTGCCCTATACGGCCGCAATGATCATATGAAGGATTTTGAAGAGGCTTGCCAGACATAACAAGGACTTTGCTAAAGAATAAAAACAACTATGGTCGATGGTCATGTTAGCAGCCGACACGAACGACTTGCGATGAGGCCGAAGTAAACAGGGATTGTACAAGCGGCCTAGGAATCTACCTTCCGAGGCTATAGGTATATAGATTCGAATCAAATCACCTGCTGAGACACACCAGTTCGAGAGAGAGTTCAGAATCACCCTGGATTACGGACAAGACCAGAGCACCACACTTATCCAATCACATTATCAGAGCTTCATCCTGCAGATGTACCATATTGAATCTCAGAGGTCCTTAATTGCATACAATGGTCACAGAAAACTCGGCATCTCAATCAGTCCAAAACAAAATCAAGACGGCAAGTCAGATCATGCGGGACTTGTGAACCGTCAAAAGATTGGGATGCAATAATGGCAGGATCCGGCCTCTTCCTTACTGCCTACGCAGCCAAACACCAAACCAATTCTGTCCCTCAAAGATCTCTGTTGTATCGCTGAAGGAGCAGCTACGAGTGGGAATGGGGACATGTACCAAAATTCACTAGCAGCACACCTGATATAGTATGAGCAGCCTCACTTGCTGAAAAAGACTCTAACACCTAACACCTCTGGCACTACGAAGAATCGCCTTGCGCCACAGATTAATTGCTGAGTATAAAAGCGGCTTATGCTGATTTGCTACTGTGAGCACTGAGTTTGTCTCCGGGAAAGATGTAATCACAGATACCGATGAACAGAGATTTGAGAAAAATTGGATAAAATGATCCGTTGGTGCTGTAGTATATCAAATACTAGACTCAATGTGGTGTCGACCTTAAAAATGTACCGTAATTCAAAATCGCAGATACACCAACGCCCAACAATCACCGATGGATTGATGTACTGGTATTTGACAATGAAGCAAACGATGTGCCGCTCTGTCTCTCTGTCTTGTATTCTAGTTCTAGAAAGCAATTGAAACGGAAAAGACCGCGGCATAGAACTGAAAAAAGAAGTATGATTTCATTGTTATTATATCGGTGAATAGGTCAGAGCGACCATACCGGACAAAGTGAGACTGCGATAGCCGAGAAGATAAGAGATCGATAACTTGCTTAAGAGAGCGCAGGAGGTGAAGCCGAGAACATGCGGTTCCGCATGTCCACTCTCGCTGCCTGAGATCTCCGTTTATGAAATTGTCAGGCGGTGCTAACGAGTAATAGCCAAAATGACATCCGGCGGGGATCTGGTACCTCACCCCTGTAGGCAAGAAATCGGCAGCGCCGCTATCGAGTCGTACGCAAAGATGAACGAGAAAAAATCAAATCATGGAGATCATGAAACTGTCCAGCGCAGTATCGAAACTATGAAAAACCAACACCAAGAATCAAAGGTGAGAGCTCAATGAGATTGAGAGGCACCCTCTGGGCAACATGCACAGAAATTACAATACCACAATTACGACTCTCAATGGGCTTGATCCCGGCGAGTCTGAGACTGATATAGGAGACAAAGTATAGCATCTGACCAACGTTTATATCATGTCATTGAGATGGGAAAATTCGGAAGTACTTTGTCAGATGGCCCATTGCTCGGAAACTTGGTCCCCCGGAATATTCATTCCAACCTTCTGTTAGAGTTCTGTGTAATTATGTATCCCTGACGTTCACAAACTGAATAGAGACTCTTAGCTTTGTCAAGCAAAGAGGGTTCCAAGATGACTGGCAAGCGTGAAGCATTACCGAGAGTTCGGGAAAGATCAAGTCCTTGGCAGGAGATGTTCACACAAATGGTTTGGTTGTAAAAAGAGTGTCTTATTCTACCAGTTTGTACAAGTTTAAATACAAGGGAGTCGAGTCATCGAGTCGGTAGCGAAGAATATTCTAGAAGTTTCAAGTCAATGCCGGAAGAGTCTGGAAAGTAGTACAAACGGAGATATCAAAAAGAAAAGATTGATTCGCGCAGAGTCCTATCTACGCTGGGATGCTAATATCCATAACACCTTCCTTGTGATATATATTGAGAAGACAGAAAATGGTGACAACACCCAGTGAAATCAGAGAGATCTTGAGATGTCCCGCTCTCAAAGCAATGTACACGAGCATAAGGTATCTATTGCAGATCTATGGTATCCAGGACAAATTAGTCGTTTTTCCCTCTCTCGCATGGTTGGATATATGCTAAAATTCCAGCATCACCAGCCAAAAAGCAATGACTGGATTGGATTCCCTCACTTGCTCATGTGAATGTCATTTCAGTACTTCTTCTCAGTATAGTCTGATTTTCCTGAGGAGATTATTTTGCAATGTACTATAGTCGCGGACAATCCAACAATGTGACATACATCAGAATAACTACGCATCGGTCTCCTCCGCGTCCCATGCGTGTCCTCCACCTCGGCATCACCGGCATTACATCTCCGCACACGCCTGCCGCTTGTCCGACTACACGGAGTTACGGACATACACGGAGATACGCATCAACAACATCCATCAACATTCGTACACAATCATCATACTACTTAAAATATCTACGGGTGAATTTATTTTTCCCAATAAGATGCTTCAGACAAGGGAAACCCAGACTCAGCTGCATGTAAACTGCATCTAAATTTGAATCGTGCAATGTCATTCAAAGGATATCGACTTCGTGGTCTATTCCTATTGCTGTATTTATGGCGATTTGATATTTTTCTCGGTGTTCAATGTCCCGTGTACTACCTATAACACCAGGGGCAAAGATCAAGGCATTCTATCTGGAATGCCTTACACCCCTTCCAAAGGCATTCCAGAGGCATTCCATGATCATGGGGCCGCCATGTGACAGGGCCTTTGTTCACATGTGGGCATGGGCCTGGGAACTGAATTCCCCACTGGGTGATGACACACATAGTTGACTCATCATCATTGTCGCTTCTCACAAGTCCATTGTTGGATGTAGTCCAGCTTCTGTTTGTCTTCAATGTGTTGGTTTATTAATGAAAGTTGCTATACACTCTGTGCATCAGTGGGTGTGTTGTGCCTATTGTATTTTCCCATGCATAATTGTGTTGTGAGCCTACTAGAGCCTCAAGAAGACCAATGATGGACTTGTGAAAAACACAGGACTGTGATGACTCATATAGTGGTGTCATTACATCGTGGAGTATTCAGTTCCCAGGCCTGGGCCCAGATGAGAACAGATCCGAAGTTTTCTCCCCACAAATCCGAATGGGGAATAACCATAAACAGTAATATGCTTATGTATGCCGGCCACCCTCCCTGATAATATTATAATATTCGTTCAAGTGTTACAGAGTGTGACTAGTGTGATAAAAATGATAAAAATACCGATTATATTTATTTATTTCGCGAGAAGAATAAGTCATAATTGGTGGGCGGGAATAAGGACTGGATGTTCTGAACCACTGGGGCTGATGATACTGGAGGTGGCGCAAAGGAGGACTGAACATTCTGAACAGGGTGCGGCAAGGTTGGAATTCGCGGTGGCTGCCAAGAAACAGGAACTGGGGCTGGGGCTGATAATGCTGGAGGTGGTGCAAAAGACTGAATCTGAGTCAAATGCTGAGAGAACGGAGGGACAGGATTATAGACTGGAATCGAGACTGAACTATGTGGTGTGACCTCGACTTTTCGACGTTTTGGTTCTCGAGCATCTGGGAGAGCTTGCTTTCCACTCGCTTCTCTGCCTGCATATGGATCTGGGTTTTTTGGTGGTCGCTTCGTCTTTGTTCCTACACCCATCACTGCCTTGGTAGCATCCCAACCGCTGCCTTGATGCGGTGCCACTCGCTTGGATTTTGGAAGAATACGAGAGGAGTCATGAAGCACTCCCAGTTCAATGAATGCGTTGTCGAGTGCTTCATCGAGTAGTTCAAGGCAAGGTGTGAGAGAGGATGGTGGTTGAAGACGAGTTCGAAGCGAAAGGTTATGAATTTTGTCGATCAAGGCACTGATTGAGATCTCGTTGCGAGGGACACTGGTTTCGTAGTCGTCGTCAATCTCGGCCTTATCGAGATCAACTTGGTCTTCGATGAATTTCGCGAATGGTTGCCTGGCATCGCACACGAATAACTCTGGTGTGTCCTTTTCTACTGGAAAATGGTTCTGAACAGCATGGATATGTTTGCAGAACTCGATCAAAGGAAACGAGAGACAGGTGCAGTGATAAGCCTCGAGATCGACATTGTATGAATGTGATGCTGACTGAGACTTAACTCGATAAGTCTGCCCGCTGAGAATCTCCTCGATAGAGTCTTTGCTCAGCTGTTCTCCACGTTCAGAGATTTCACGGCGCCGTTTGACCTCAAGGTTCGGACCTTCAAAGCCCCATGCTTGTCGGTGTCCACGAGCAATGTAGTACGGGACCACTCTGTCTATCAAGACATGTAGAAGATGGTCAACACGTCGGTTCCGCTTCCCTTCAAGGAATTTTCCCTTGAGAACATGGTGCCACCTAGATATTCAAGTCAATAAATATACCAATTATTAGTTTGAAGAATTACTGACGCTTCAACCAACATGTTGGTGTCTGAAACCTCCCAGATTGTACGTCCAGTCCTGTATACTGCTGACCACATCTCCTGTACTGGAAGCCAAGTGGTCTCCAGGTATGAAACCACGCTGTCGGGTGCCAGAATCTTAATTTCCTCCCATCGCTTCTTGAACTCTGAAGCCTCCGTGATTCGTATCCACCCTTTCAGAGCTGTCCAAAGCTCTGGATAGTGGGTGACAATAAACCGCTGTTGCCAAGCATGTAATACATGCCACCAGCATAAGTAGATGTTTTCAGTCTCTGGATAGTGCCGACGAATGCTGTTGATTTGACACCAGTCAAAATCGGTCATCCATTTATTTGGGGTGATATCTGGATTACGATGTCGCAGTTGATTGAGAAAGAAATCGACAGTGGCCCCCTTAGAATTGGAGCTGAGCATCCAGGCGATAGGTATTCCATGCCCCCAAGGATCTCGCACAAGGACAGTGAATAAGCTCATATTCTCGTAATTTATTGTATTGTGTGTCGCGTCAATCCCGGCAAACGAAGATCCATGTTTCTCCCAGGATTCTCTCTGATATTCCGTCTGTATGCACAAGGCAAAGACATCGCTCTCGAGATTGGAATCTGCAGGCGGTGCATCAGAACTGGCTTTGAAAGCCAACAGTGAGCCATCTTCACGACACCGATTGACCCACTCGAGTGTCGACAGAGCATCCTTGGAGTGCATCCGGATATCTTCGGCCTCGATATCTTTTTGAATACGTCGTATATCGGCCATAGTGATAAATTCGGACCGCTGCGCTTTGCGAGACCCGTCCCGAAGGTTGCCAAGATTAGACTCTCTGTGAACGCCGGCCTGAATTTCTTCAAGCTAGTCCCATTAGCCACATTATTCAACGACATCAGTAAAAAAATAACTCACTACACGACGAGGTTCAATCCCCATGCGCAACATTCCTGCAATTCGGACACGATCTTCATGCCGAATACGTGTATACAGGACATTGGCATTCCCAATTTCATGACTGTGATTGCCTTCATAATATCCCAGAACTGCGCTGGTATCGGGATAAGTTTTGAAAGTGACGCGTGCAGTACAACCAGTCCGCTTGGTTGACATCTTCTGCTGCCATTCGGGGTGAATCTTGGTGTACTTCTTCTTTCCACCAGACCCTTGGCGCGAGCAGACATAGAGATATTTATGAAGCCAGGTATGGGTTTTTTTTGGATTGCGATTCGGTCGAGTCTCCTTGCGCCAGAGCTCAATAGTCTTGGCGTCTTCTTCGGCCGCAATCCATTTTTGTATGTCTTCAACACCGTCTAGGCTGATAGTGTATTTGCCTGTCTGCAAATCATAGGCATATGAGCCTGGAAGTGGCGCTGTTTTGGGGGTTATAGACGGTGTTGGTGGACTAGGATTAACGGTGAATCTGCCGTAGGAGAAAGCCGAAGAAGGCTGTGACTGCAGTACCGGATTGGCTGGTGTTGAAAAGTGTACTGAAGGCTGGACTCGGAATTTATGGGTAGACATTATTGATGAGAGAAGACAAGAAAGCGAAGAGACTCGCCAGGCCATTGTTGAACCATTGTGACAAAATTAAATGTCACAGTTGTTGATCGTTACAGGACAAGTCACAAAATAAGTATTTTTCGGCCGCGCGGAACATCACGTGCAATAACTACTATACGGGGAAATTCCCAAAAAGGATTCGTGGGGAGAAAAGTCAAAAGCTCATGAGAACAAAGGGCATGTCACATGGTGGCCCCATGATCGGGGAATGCCTCTGGAATGCCTTTGGAAGGAGTGTAAGGCATTCCATCTGGAATGCCTTGGTCTCTGCCCCTGGTGTAAGAATAATTTCTTGTTGTTGCTTCACAGTGGCGGGTCAACTTTTGTTCTTTCTTCACCAGGACGAGTAACTGACGAGATGTCGTTGACCCTTACGGTCCATGAAGACAAGCTCCAGTTCATCAGGGGATGATGGGAAGGGAGGAAGAGGAGGTCATGCTGCGAAGGAATGGACCTGATACACCAAGGATTGTAGACAGACAAGAAAACATTGCTCCTGCAGACCGCAGACAGATATGGCACTTCTTCAATTAAATTAGAGTATTTGAGGTGAGTAGATGTATGCGACAGCAGTTGCATACCTTGCTCTTTCGCAACTCAAATTGTGAGACTAGCCTCGACATCAGGCTCTCTGCAAGAACGAGATATTGCATTGAGAAGGAACATCTGAAAGAACACTGGATTCAAACCAGTGTCGGTAAAAACACTTTGGAAACACTGCACGTGAGGATATCCCGAGTATCGAAACGTCTGATGGATGTGGATTATCATTATCATTCGAGGCATCAAATAGTCGTTCATTGGTCACAAGAGCTGACATTGATTATGGAATATCAGCGTGGGTGGAAGG
The DNA here is from genome assembly GCA_029320655.1 of Mycena floridula. Lineage (NCBI taxonomy): Eukaryota > Fungi > Basidiomycota > Agaricomycetes > Agaricales > Mycenaceae > Mycena > Mycena floridula. The sequence continues at coordinate 167,112 of JARIHS010000045.1, read as the reverse complement.
GGCAGGATCCATTATTAATGGATATTAGTGCATATGCGCAAACCCTCGTGAAGACAATATGAACTTTACCAATTCACACTAGTTGAGGAAGTGATCTCGAGTCGTGGCGGTCATGCGTCACATATCCATTGAATCTTGCTCTGTTAACTCTCAATCAATATGCAATAGTGCTTTCGATGGCCTTCCTGAAAGCATCAGAGAAACTCCCGGGGACAAACATTGTATTCTCTGATGCAGTGGCAAAATTAGCTCCAGAATGATCAAGCCTGATGGGAGGAGAACCCCAATCAGGCATCAGATGAACAAGAATACTTCACATTGCATGTCTAATGAGCAGATATAGCTCAAGCTCCACAAATGGCATCAACAGGAACTCAAATACTTAATCTTCCCACACTGAACAGCGCTGAACAGAGTTGGAACAGAGAGCATGGAAATTCCACATAGCACAATGTTCTCGGCTGAGCCAGTTTTATTGGGTCCACCGTCATACTGAAATATGTGGAAACTAGAAGCAGATGAGGTTCAAGATCTTGCTTGATTCTCCGGGCTGCATCGGATCTATGCTCAGGCTCTCACAACCTCGAACCCGAATGGAACTAAAAAATTCTCGAAGTTGTTCCTGTAATGCAATCACCACTGTTGAGGGAACTGGCACTCGCTACGAACAGATCTAGATGACCGCAACAAGATGAAATGCATTCCTCGCTCTGACGCTCACAATACGTTAAAGGAGTACAAAGGTACCTTCAACGCAATGGAACTGTTCACTACCAGGTTACAGCTGCTGAATTTGAGGAAGGAAGGAAGGAAGCAAGTAAAAATATATAGACAAGACAAGAAAGCTCATGATCCCAGGGAGATCAAACTGTCATCCTGTCCCAACCAATAACATTGTGATCGGACTTCACTTCTGCTGATCAAAAGGCAATCAGCTCGGGACTAGCAGCGTAGAATCAACGTGTGCACCTATTCAAACATTCAAGACTTGCCAATCGACAACCAGGACACTGGAAATCCACTCATGAGCATTGTCTGTCAGCTCTTGAAACCAATCGGCTCGACTGTGTTGAAATCAAAAGCCGATGGTATCTGGTTTCAGCATGCCTCATGGCGAAAAGTGGTTGACGGCTCTAACGGCCGCTGCCTTTCTCACAGCAAACTATGAAGCAAGACATGTAGTTATCCTTAAAGAACACAAGGGGACGATAAAGAAGCATAGGATCAGGATCTCTGCGTATTCCTGCCAGTTCAATATGGAAAAAGTATCGCTTCGGGCATGCCCGACGCGTGCATCGCCACATCTCCACTTTGCTCGGCTCTGACCATCTGGAATGCTGCAATCGATCCCGAGGAATCGAGACGAGAGCAAATCACACAATCCAGTAACAATGACGTGACGCAAAGAAGAGGCGGACTGCGGACCGGCGAGGACCGAGGGAAAGAGGAACCAGCTCACTTCATCACTAATAGGCTATATAGATTTCTGTTTCGTGACAATCTTTGTTGAGACGATGCTTGGACTTTTTTTTTGATTAAGAGGCTGGACGGTCCTGCTATAGGAGATCATCGTTCACTGGCACAGCACAAGAATATCGAGCAATGTACAAGGCAATAGCTACAGAATTTGTGGAGATTAGGGACAGCATAATTGGTTTGCTTGCCGTGTAAGCTGGCGATCATGACAAGAGCAGTTTGATGAGATGACAAATGGCGGTAATGAGAGCGCGGCATTTGATGCCGAGTCCCACGCTTCCGGAGTTGTCCAAATATACCCCAGATCGGACTCGCTCGGAAGCGTTGCACTGCTGCCTTATGCGGCCGCAATGATCAAATGAAGGATTTTGAAGAGGCTTGCCAGACACAACAAGGACTTTGCTAAAGAATAAAAAGAATTCTGGTCGATGTTTGTCATGTTAGCAGCCGACATGAACGACTTGCAATGAGGTCGAAGTGAACAGGGATTGTACAAGCGACCTAGGAATCTACCTTCCAAGGCTATAGGTATATAGATTCAAATCAAATCATCTGCTGAGACACACCAGTTCGAGAGAGTTCAGAATTGCCCTGGATGACGGACAAGACCAGAGCACCACACTTATTCAATCACATTATCAGAGCTTCATCCTGCGGATGTACCATATCGAATCTCAGAGGCCTAAGTTAATTCCATACAATGATCACAGAAAACTCGGCATCTCAATCAGTCCAAAACAAAATCAAGTCAGATCATGCGGGACTTGTTAACCATCAAAAAGATTGAGATGCAATAATGGCAGGATCCGGCCTCTTCTTTACTGCCTACATAGCCAAACACCAATTCTGTCCCTCAAAGATCTCTGTTGTATCGCTGAAGGAGCAGCTACCAGTGGGAATGGGGGCATGTACCAAAATTCACTAGCGACACACCTGATATAGTATGAGCAGCTTCACTCGCTGAAAAAGGCTATCTAATACCTAACACCTCTGGCGCTAGGAAGGATCGCCTTGCGCCACAGATTCATTTGTTGAGTTTAAAAGCGGCTTGGCTCATGACATGCTGATTTTCTACTCTGGGCACTGAATTTGTCTCCGGGTAAGATCACAGCGGCGCGCGGCCCATTTTCACGGCCGTGAAAATGGCCCGTGATGATGCTTCATCTTGGCGGCCGGGAAAACAAAAAATGTTTGCCGGCCGCGAAGATTTGAGCGAAGATTCCCGCCGCAAATATTGGCCGGATCAATTTTCGCACTGCTGTTCACGGCCGGCCAATATTCTTTTTTTTCCCGGCCGCGAAGATGAAGCATCATCGCGGGCCATTTTCACGGCCATGAAAATGGGCCGCGGGCCGCTGTGGATGTAATCACATATACCGATGAAGAGAGATTTGAGAAAAATTGGATAAAATGATCTGTTGGTGCTGCAGTATCTCAAATACCAGACTCAATGTGGTATCGACCTTGAAAATGTACCGTATTCGGCAGTCCAGGATACACCAACGCCCAACAATCACCGATGGATCGATGTACTGGTATTTGACAATGAAGCAAACGATGTGCCGCTCTGTCTCTCTGTCTTGTATGCCAGTTCCATCAAGCAATTGAAATGGAAAAGACCGCCGCATAGAACTGAAAAAAAAGTATGATTTCATTGTTATCATATCGGTGAATAGGTCAGAGCGACGATACCGGACAAAGTAAGACTGCGATAGCCGAGCTCTTCTGCGAAGACTATCCCAGTCGGTACAAGATCTGAATAATCTCCAATGGTCTACTTGAAACTCAAACCAAGTCGGGACTGCAGTATCTGAGGACCCGCCTGTTTCTGGGATACAACCAGGAGAAAGTGACCAGTTTTCACATCCTTGCACGATCAAATGCGATGATTGCTGTTGTGGCTATATCCCAATTGCGGACTGCTTGCTTCTGATTTGATAACATTGGGCTCAGTTAAAGCACCATTTTTGGATGGACCCAATGAAATTGTTTCTGGATCTATGCTCGGGCCTGACAGTCACTATTTTTCACATTCCATCTTGAACTTCCACGATGGACAATTATGCAGTAGGGTTGCGTGCGAGACAAGCTAGGGCTCAGAGTCAAGCGTCTCCCCAATGAAGTGCAAGCTACTTTTGTATGCCTTTCAAAGAAGTGTGCTTCACCCTTGCTTCACCCTTGCATAAACTCTTGCATAAGTCATGCTTCAGCATTTGCGTCACTTTGCATCAGCTTTTTTACGCAATGCTGTAAAAAAAACCACGCCCTTTTAAATTGCACTAGGAGTACGACAGGCAGTAAATCTTACGGACGCTAGTGCGGGCAGGCAAGTTCTCGTATCATATCATTTATGAGCACCAAGACCATTTGAATCTGAAGCACATGAGATTCAATTCCTCCATCAGAGGATCTAGCTAATTTAATCTCTATAGCCAATTGAGTGACACTTTGTGCAACCTTTCGCTCTGTCTTCAATATTAATTGCCTGTGCCTGACACCTGACATTGTCAAATTCCCGGCCTCTTTAAACAAATAGTGACGTTGATTGTGGAATATCAGCGTGACTGGAAGGGGCAGGATCCATTATTAATGGATATTAGTGCATATGCGCTGTAATCTTGGGCCTGATTGAGAATACAGTCCTTGATCAAGTCTATGACTCTAACTTACATTTCTTGTAGCGCTCATTTCGTTTGCTGATCTGAATCCCATCCTTCCTGGTTGCTTCCTGGCATAGAAGCTGGTGTGGAATGAAACTGAAGCCCTCAAACCCTCGTGAAGACAATATGAATACCAATCCACACTAGTTGAGGAGGTGATCTCGAGTCTTGGCGCTTATGCGTCACATATCCATTGAATATTGCGCTCTTGACTCTCAATCGATATTTAATAGTGCTTTCGACGGCCTTCTTCCGGAAGGCATCGAAAAAACTCCCGGGGACAGATATTGTATTCTCTGATGCAGTAGCAAAAGTGGGTTCACAATACTTGTAAGCCTGGTGGGAGGCGAACCAATCAGGCATCGGATGGACAAGATTACTTCGCATTGCATCTCCAATGATCAGATACAGCTCAAGCTCCACAAATGGTATCAACAGGAGCTCAAATAATCTTCCCACACTGAACAGCGCTACACAGGGGGGCATGAAAATTCCACATGGCACAATGTCCTCAGCTGAGCCAGTTTTAATGGATCCACCACCATACTGGAATATGTGAAAACTGGAATCATATGAGGTTTAAAATCTTGCTTGATTTTCTGTGCTGCATCGGATCTATGCTCCTCTCACAAGCTCGAACCCGAATGGAACTAAAAAATTCTCGAGATTCTTCGGTAATGCAATCACCACTGTTGAGGGAACTGGCGCTCGCTACAAACAGATCTAGATGATCGTGGCAAGATGAAATGCATTCCTCGCTGTGCCGCTGACAATACGTTAGAGGAGTACAAAGGTACCTTCAACGCAATGGAACTGTTCACTCTCAGGTTACAGCTGCTGAATTTGAGGAATATATAGACAAGACAAGAAAAGCTCATGATCCCAGCACAGCCATTCGCGGAACATCTTACCCGGAGATAAGATTCCCGGCCGCTATAACGATTTCTTTTGGACATTCTCAAAGCTTCATCCTGCGGATGTACCCTCTTGAATCTCAGAGGTCTTCAATTCCATGCAATGATCACAGAAAACTCGGCATCTCAAACCGTCCAAAACAAAATCAAGTCAGATCATGCGGGACTTGTGAACCGTCGAAAAGATTGGGATGCAATAATGCCAGGATCTGGCCTCTTCTTTATGGCCTACGCAGCCAAACACCAATTCTGTCCCTGAAAGATCTCTGTTGTATCGCTGAAGGAGCAGCTACTAGTGGGAATGGGGGCATGTACCAAAATTCACTAACGGCACACCTAATATAGTATGAGCAGCTTCACTCGCTGAAAAGGGCTCTCTAACACCTAACATCTCTGGCGCTACGAAGAATCGCCTTGCGCCACAGATTAATTGTTGAGTATAAAAGCGGCTTATGCTGATTTTCTACTCTAGGCACTGACTTGTTCCCGGGAAGGATGTAATCACAGATACTGATGAAGAGAGATTTGAGAAAAATAGGATAAAATGATCCGTTGGTGCCGCAGTATATCAAATACTAGACTCAATGTGGTATTGACCCTAAAAATGTGCCATATTCGACAGTCCAAGACATCCCAATGCCCAACAATCACCGATGGATTGATGTAGTGGTATTTGACAATGAAGCAAACGATGTGCCGCTCTGTCTCTCTGTCTTGTATTCCAGTTCCACCAAGCAATTGAGACGAAAAAGACCGCTGCATAGAAGTGAAAAAAAAAGTAGGATTTCATTGCCATAGTCATATCGGTGAATAATTCAGAGCGACGATACGGGACAAAGTGAGACTGCGATAGCCGAGAAGATAAGAGATCGATAACTTGCATAGGAGAGTGCAGGAGGTAAAGCCGAGAACATGCGGTTCAGCATGTCCACTCTCGCTGGCTGAGATCTCCGTTATGAAATTGTAAGGCGGCGCTAACGAGTAATACCAAAATGATATCCGGCGGGGATCTGGTACCCCACATTCAACACCCCTGTAGGCAAGAAATCGGCAGCGCCGCTATCGAGTCGTACGCAAAGATGAACGAGAAAAAAATCACAATAATGGGGATCATGAAACTGTCCAGCGCAGTATCGAAACTACAAAAAATCGACGTTAATCATTGATTGGTCAAAGGTGAGAGCTCAACGAGATTGAGAGACACACTCTGGGCAACATGCACAGAAGTTACAATGCCACAATTACGACTCTCAATGGGCTTCATCCCGGCGAGTCTGAGACTGATCTAGGAGAAAAAGTATAGCATCCGAACAAGGGTCACATCATGTCACCGAGACAGGAAAATTCCGAAGTACTTTGTCAGATGACCCAGTGAAATCAGAGAGATCTTGAGATGTCCCGCTCTCAAAGCAATGTACACAAGCATAAGGTATCCATTGCAGATCCATGGCATCCAGGGACAAATTAATCTTGTCCCTCTCTCGCATGAATGGATGTTTGCTAAAATTCCAGCATCACCAGCCCAAAAGCAATGACTGGATTAGATTCCCTCACTTGCTCATGTGAATGTCATTTCAGTACTTCTTCTCAGTATACTCCGATTTTCCTGAGGAGATTATTTTGCAACTATAGTCGCGGACAATCCAATGATGTGACATACATCAGAATAACTACGCATCTGTCACCTCCGCGTCCCATGCGTGTCCTCCACCTCGGCATCACCGGCATTACATCTCCGCACACGCCTGCCGCTTGGCCGACTACACGGAGTTACGGACATACACGGAGATACGCATCGACAACATCCATCAACATCCACACACAACCATCATCCTACTCATCTCCCACTGACTGGGCTGCATCATGTAAACTGAATCCAAATTTGAATCATGCGATGACATTCAAAGGACATCGACTTCGTGGTCTATTCCTATTGCTGACTGACGATGAATGTTATTTTTTCTCGGTGTTCAATGTCCGGTGTACTACCTATACAAATAATTTCTTGTTGTTGCTTCACAATGGCGGGTCAACTTTCGTTCTTTCTTCACCAGGATGAGTGACTCACAAGATGTCGTTGACCCTTACGGTCCGTAAAGACAAGCTCCAGTTCATCAGGGGATGATGAAGAGAGGAAGAGGAATGGACCCGATGGACCAAGAATTGTAGACAGACAAGAAAACAGTCCTCCTGCAGACCGCAGACAGATATGGTACTTCTTCAATTCAATTAGAGTATTTGAGCTGAGTAGATGTATGTGACGGCGGTTGCATACCTTGTTCTTTCGCAACTCAAATTGTGAGACTACCCTCGACATCAGGCTCTCTGCAAGAACGAGATATTGCATTGAGAAGGAACATCTGACAGAACACTATATCCAAACCGGTGTCGGTAAAAGCACTTTAAACACAGCCCGCCAGGACATCCCGAGTATCGAAACGTCTGATGGATGTGGATTATCATTATCATTTGAGGCATCAAGTACATTCATTGATCACAAGAGTTGCCGTCACACCAGAATAAGGTCCAGCTTCCGGACTCTTAGGACTTCACGGGATATGCAAGATGCTCTGTAATTCTAGATCTTGACTGGCGCTCTTCTGTGAAGACTATCCCAGTCAGTACAAGATCTGAATAATCTCCAATGGTCTACTTGAAACTCAAGCCAAGTCTGGACTGCAGTATCGGAGGACACGCCTGTTTGAAGTTTCTGGGATACAGCCAGGGGGAAAGTGACCAGTTTTCACATCCTTGCACGATCAAATGCGATGATTGTCGTTGTGGCTATATTCCAATTGAGGAATGCTTGCTTCTGATTTGATAACATTGGGCTCAGTTTGAGCACCATTTTTGGATGGACCCAATGAAATTGTTTCTGGATCTATGCTCGGGCCTGACAGTCATTATTTTTCACGTTCAATCCTGAACTTCCACGATGGACAACTATGCAGTAGGGTTGCTTACGAGACAAGCTAGGGCTCAGAGTCAAGCGTCTTCCCAATGAAGCGCAAGCTACTTTTTTATGCCTTTCAAAGAAGTGTGGCATGTCAGGCGCAGATGCCTTGCCTTTATTAGTCAAGTATGGTGTCCATTCTCCCATGGATGTAATAGTTTTTGCGATGCCTCATTCAACTTCTAACTTGAGTTATGATCAGGAGCTCAATTTTTGCTGTTCAATGCATTTGGAATCCGATGATCTTTGGTCCGTGTCGCTGGCGGCACTACTGCAGAACTCACTTGATAATTTCCCAGAGACAGAGGAGTGTAGTTCACTGATCATGCTGATCATCATGAGATGTATGTGGAATTGACTCACCGCTGATCTCTCGATGTTCATCGCCATTGATATGCGACCAAGCATGACCGATTGAATAGAGTGGTCGTATCTGAAGTGGAGTCAGCATTCAGGTGATGATGAGCCAACAAAACGATAGACAAACGCGAGAGCCTTACAGTCCTTCTGAGCTGTGCATGGATGAACACCGGCGTTAGAAGCTCTTCTCAAGCTGTCTTTGACAGCTTCCTTCCAAATTTAACTGACCTTGACACTGGATTTCTAAGGATCTTTCAACAGCTCAAGCACTTGCTGAATTGCTGTGAAAGCCTCATTGCACATTACAAGTCCCACTTGTGGGCTCGTTTGTTGGGAGTGAGCAATTCTGTTGAAACACCCCTCTGCATTATTGGGCCACTGTCAATTCAAGTCGAGAATCCAGTCACAGCGCCTAAGGCACCTGGTTTCGTCGATATGAGGAATCATTCATAGACATTCCGACTATTTATACACTGAGAACATACACGGTACACCTTACATCTTCATTCCAGAGAAGTCCTGAATGAACTTCTCTTGCACAGCCAGCACGACATTGATATGATCCATTGACAAGGGTTTATTTCTATAGGGCAATTCAGTATCAAATTTCACAGCAAAAGAAGAAACTTACGCAGACAAAGCCAGCGCTTGAGCAGTCCTAACAACATTCTTAATAGTCCTTCCATTCAGCTCCTTCTTTGCCAAAGTCTCGATACTGGATCTTAACAATGGGACGTTGCAGTTGGCGAGCTCCTTGGCATTGACTTCGGAGACAAGAGTGCATCCAGCAAGCTCAAGGAAGTTGGACCAGACCTGCAATCTCCCAGGTTCGTCAAGCTCTGGGTATTTGATTGCTGTTATCATGATTGAGCGAGAGAAGAAAGAAGAAGAAGAAGTGAAATACCAATTGAGAATCTGGATAAGAAAGCAGAATCAAAGGTTTGGATTCTGTTCGTCGTCAAGAAGAGGACGCCGCGGTGATACTCGAGAACACGAAGGGCTACCGAGACCAAACTGTTTCTGGCGATCTGGAGCAATGGGTCAGTTTTAAAGGAATGCGATGTGAATTATGCTTACCTCATGGAGACTGCGCTGCTCAAGGAAGACCTAAGAAGGACAATCAATTTGTGGTTCAACAGGTAAAGTAGAGAAACCATACATCAGCTTCATCGATAAGCAAAACCGCATCCCATTTCGTCGCAAGCTAAAAGTCACATCAGTCTTGGTGCCAGAACATGGAAGAAACTATGCTTACATCGACGATATCACGCAGTCTCGACTCCAATGAAGCAGCATCGGTCGACAACTCAGAGGCCCCAGCGATGTACAAGGGTCGTTTGAGGTGCTCAGCGACGGCTTCCGCAGTAAGGGTCTTCCCTGCAGACGAATATCAGTATTGAATGCTGAATGAGATGAAGATAACCGACCTGTTCCAGGGGGACCATGAAGAAGAGCAATCTATGGATATCAACGCTATGAATCGATGAACACAAGATAAGACAAACCAATCCTCCACCCTTTCCGGGTATTACGTCATCGATAATTGTGTCAGACATATTGGACATGTTGGTCACATCGACGAGACCTTTGATGAGGACCTACGCAACGGTTAATAGAGTAAAGAAATTCAAATGTGGGAATGAGGAACCTTAGTATCGGCGTCGAGAACCAAATGCTCCCAAGCGTCATCGTTGAAAGCAACAGGTCTAAGTTGGTCGACGGGGAAGCTGCCCCAGTCTTTGGTCTTGAGGTTGAATCCGTTGACTTCAGCAGGCAGCATCACAATGTTCTCGTCGTCTTCTGTGATAGTCGAGACGGGCTTGAACTGGTCCATATCCGCACCAGGTGGCATATATGGTAGGGGAGGAGGCGTGCCAGGATATGGAGCAGCAGGGTATGGAGCACCAAAGTTAGTCCCAGTTGGCTGGTAGTTGATGCCACCAGGTGGGTAACTATAACATGATGAAAAAGGCGAAATTGGGAAGTAGAGAACAGACGAACCCGAAAGGCATAGCTGCGGAAGGATACTTGATTGCATAGGACACCTGGTCAATCATGACACGGGAGTCGCGATCTAGGTTTATGGTATCAGTTAACAGCAGATAAGGCTTTCGCTGAACCCACATAGACGGTGCTGAGGGCGTCCAGAATATTCCATATATCTCTTACCTCGCTCTGGGAAACATCCGTCAACCGTTGTTTGATCGAAAGAAAAGATATGTACCTGTGAGGAAGAGCTTTTCAGCTTCGCTCATATGTTGGAAGTTCAAGCTCGAGATATCTCTAGTTCCCTGCAAAAGCATGCATGAGCAAAGCATCCTTGTAGTGAGATAGAAAAGACATACTGGGAAGTAATTCATAGTCTGCGTGATCGGAAGCGCTTGGTACTGAAATCCACTCCAGCAGTACTTGGTCCCAGTAACCGTAAACAAGTTTCCAGCTTGGACTCCATCGTAAGCTTGTGGGGCGTGATGAGTTTGCAGACCCGAGTTGGAATAGTCTCGTCGAGAGACTCGGAAAGCATGCTGGAAGACAATCAGTTGAATTCGCTGTCGATGATAAAAGATATGTACAAGCTCTCCCCCGAATGTCTTGTAAGTCAGGATCTGACCGGGTTCGAAGAAATAGTAGAGCCTTGGAGAGTTAGAATGAAAGATGAGATAAGAATGCTGTAACATACAATTCGAACTCGATGTGACCATTGCCGACGAGCATGTTCAATCTCTCCGAGCTAAATATGTCCTTATCAGTGAGAGAAGGATACGAAGATAGAAGGACTTACACTGGCTGGAAGAAACGTTCGATACACTTAATCAAGACACGAAGATGAGCTGTAGCTTCGACAATCGCGGCTATAAACTCTTCTTCCGACAAAACAAGATCAGGAGCATGGCTTCCACTTCCGCGACCATTGACAATGTGGGGTTGCTGAGCCCATGGATCCCCTTGTATAGGAGGATTCATGCCATTTGCGAGCATTTGTCCGCTGACTGGAGGCATGATTCCAAGCGAACGAGCGAGCTGGTTCTTCTCGTCCTTGGTCGCAGACTCGGAAGCCAACAAAGTCTCGGCCTTGTTCACCATCGTCTTCATCTCTGCGAGGCGCGGGAAGAAAATTCTGACCGGACATTCCGGCGCACCGCCTCGGTCATAGAAAGCATTACCAACGAGGAGCCTGAGTCCTGAATTAGCATAGATAAGGGTCAGATATAGAAGCAGTGCTCACTTGCAGTACTTGGTCAAAGGTTCGCTGAATTTGGTCAGATAGGTAGTGCTCTGCCCTATCTTCGCCGGCATGACGCCACCATCAACACGACCTAGAGGCTTTTAGACAAGATTACAGAAAGAAAGGGAGATTACGCACGGACTTGCGACATCGGATAACGGATTTCGACGTGGAAATAGTATTTCAACCTGTTAGCCTCGTCTTCGAGCGAAAGAGGTGGAATCGTATCGTTCGTGTCGTATGGAACGTAGATTTGTTTGTTCTGGTGCCAGATCAAGGTCTGCTGGAGATAATGGTCGTGAACCTCTTCAGTCGTCGATACATCGGCGGGCATTGGCGGTGAATCCAGCTTTGCAAGGACTGGAGCTGGTGGCCAAGGATAAGTCGGGTAATGAATCGGCGGTGGGCCATTTTGAGCAGGGATAAAGTCCGCTGGAGCTTGAGGAGGCTGATACCATTGAGTGGGAGCATATATCGGCAGGCCCTGGGGCGTGAACGACGTGATCTGAGGAGGAACCATGCCTGCAGGAGGCGTTGGTGTTTGCTGAAGAGAATCTGGGAAAGCAGCACCGTCTTCGTTCAACCATTCACCTAACATGGTGGGCAGAAGGAAGGAAATGAGGGAAAAGGCGCCCTGACCAGCTTTATATATGCGAAGACGGGACCGAGGTGTCACGATAAATGAGTCTGACACGGGCGCTTAACTGGCCACGAGGCGCAACAGCTGTCCTGAGGCTATGTCGGAATACTTAGATGGATTTCGTAAAGGAGAACTGCGAGCGCTGTTGATTGTTCGCTCGAAAGATAAGAAACAATTAGGCCACGTGGCTACCATGTGGTCGGCCAAGCGGCGATACCCCGGAAAATCCCGAGGACTCACCTTTTGAGCTCCTTTACTACTGATTCCACTACCAAGTCACGAGAGAGCACGAAGAATGGACGGAGAGACACAAGAAAATGAGCAGAAAGCAGACCAAGAAACACAACAAACGGATGGAAGAGCATACAGTACCGAGGAACATAACAAGTGGATGGAAGAGCACTCTGAGGAAAGAAAAGAGACGATAAGCAACATCAAAGATGGATGAAGGAACACCATCTTCGGATGGAGGAATGGGCAGACCAATACCATGACCGGCGAGCATGGCGAGAAGAGAGACCGTGATCGCTCGAGCGAAAGACGAGAGAGAAATCGGGCCAGGAGACTCCATGCTCGTAGATGAAGCCATAAACTCAAGAAGATGAATCAATCTTCTATATCCAGGATTCCAAGGTCTGGATGAAGAGATCAAGCTGAAGTTTCACCATCTTCTGGTATAGTTCTCTGCATTTCTTGAGTCAGTTCATGTGCTCAGTTCAACAGCAAAACTGACCAAACCTTCCCAGAATTGAGGACCACTATTGAGACCTTTAGGAGGTCGGGGCGAGATATGTAAGCGGCAAGCTAAGCATGCGTCATCTGCTGTGGAAAATTGCGACATGTGACCTTTCCCCTTGGGCTCTTTGATGATGGGGGGGGCTGAATTTCGCTCACACCCAACAAATGAGCCCAACAAGTGGGGCTCGTAATCTGGTCGAGTCTTTCTAATCAGAGTCACCATTCAATTCCCCAAGGAACCCTCTTGGTCTCATGTTCCTTGAAGGAAATTAGACTCTTCAAGTTGAATCAATATGCAGCGATAACTCAATAACTCTGAATTCATCCTCAGATGCTCTGCAAAGTCTTGCGGTCAAGTTTGGACTTACTCATTTCGGCATTTGGTCGTCCCTGAGCATCCGAGTTGCGCAGGGACACTTCAGTCCGGCGTTACAAGTCCAGATATAGAACAGCCCTTGATGTACATGCTTGATCTCCATGGCCACTGTACGTACGTACGTACGTATATATCAGGGAAAAGTCAAGAGATGGATTTTTTCCTAGCTGCGCTGATCATACTTTGGCATTACAGGTCCCATTTATCAGCTTGTTTATTGGACTTGAGCGAAATGCCAATCGAAATACGGTACAGGACATCAAAGAACCTATCGGGGATAGGTCAGCTGACACTTTTCCATGTCCCGGGATTTCCTAAGGGGAGATGAGAATAGGAGCCTGGCCTGCCACTGTCTATGATACTGAAGACAGTGGCAGACCAGGTTGCACCTCAATCAAGCATCTCAAACTCCTCCCAAAATGCACGCCCAAGAATCTCCTCTTCCAGCTCCCGTCGGCGCTTAGTTCCAAGACCGAGCCGCGCTTGAATGGGCTTCCCAAGGACTTTGTCAACCCATCGCTCGAACTTGTTCGGCGGGCTCGACTTTATATGACCTCGTCCATCGTTTCGAGCTTCGAGAAACTGATCATCTCGTTGCTCGAGATATTCAGCTTCAAGCTCACGAGCATGAAGACGGTGAGCGCGAGCTTGTAACAACTGTTTGGGACGTCAGAAATTTGACAATCGGATGCAAGCATAAGGTATGATGATAGAAGAAGAAAAGGACTGACAAGGTCATTTGGATCAGCAGCGACGACGGCAACCGAAGTCAAGAAAGACACTACAACAAAGGTGGTTGAAGAGCGCATGATGAATGTTTAAAGAATAGAAGGGTTACTAGACGTTCAAAGAGGTTGACGAATGTCTATGGTGACAAGTGTCCGGCACTGATGGACATTTCCCTTCTTTCCACTGCCTTTTATACCTTCAATGAATATCCGAGCGCTCATGGCCACCTGTTTCATAGTCATTGGAGAGAATATGCGATGCGAGTTCCGTTATGACATCCCGCTAGCGCTGGCCACGCTGCTTGTAGTCAGAAGGGATTCCAGTTCTCAGGAAAAGCAGACTGAGTCCTGAACAGAAGGACACGGCTTACCGAAAGCAGTACCTATCCTAACAAGGGGGCTTATTGAGAGATTATTTCAATCTGCTGACGGATATCCGCAATCTGACCCTGGTCCATCATGCACAAGCAATTCTGAACATTTAGTTATTCAGTTATCTGTAGAAGGAATCCCGGGTTGCTAGCTTGCCAGGCTTGGTCGAGTGGAGCGGTCCTGAGCGGCACATCAAATTCAAGTTCCCGCTCTCATAAGAGTGGTTGAGTTTCAAGTCAATTGAGACTGAATGTGTGGTTTTCAATAGAATGCGGGATCATCGGTGTGCTCACGGAATTCCAGTTCAAACTGCTCGAGGGCAGCATCCTCAGTGGACTGACGGCCAGAAGATTAATGAAGTTGGCTGCCCCATGAACAAAGTATTGAGTTCCCTCGGCCCCTAGTCAACTTTTGTTCCCCCGGACACCGTTAAGGTCGGGTCCCCCAGAGAAAAACAGTTGATTAGGGTCTGGGGGAATAATATTTCTCCAATCCCAACGCTTCTCCACCAAAAGATCTCCGGGTGAATTTATTTTCCTCTTGTCAGACAAGTTGAGAAGCTTATCACCTGATTCCACCAGACACAGAACAGCCCTCTCTGTCAAGCGCAGGTCATATAACCATTGACAGAATTCAAGCTATGACTGATTTCAAGTGGGTCTTGATCAAAAAAAGGGTGATAGAACCAATGCAAATGCTGCAGTTGCCGAGTCCATTACACTATTGAATGAAGGTTATTTAGTTGGAGTGGTCCTCACTCCTGTATTCACTGAATCTTATGCTGCTGAGAGTGTGGAAGAGGCGATGGAGGCGGAGTTGTTGCGTGCGTTCCGCGGAGATGTTGGATGTTGAAGGCGGAGATGTTTGGGTGGTATCTCCGCATATGTCCGGTATCTCCGTGCATCCCGTTTATCTAGCACATGATCTCGGGTTCCGTTATCAGTTTGCTTTCACGTCCATTATTCAGTCACTGTTCCCTCCAATCTTCAATGGTTCTTCTTTCGGTCAATTCCCATGCTGATTTCTGCTTCGCTTCCGCTGGGACATTGCAGACGGACCACTGGATCAACAAGGACAGCTGCTGTGGATTCCATGATGGCTTGTTGAAGAAATCCCCAGAGCCCAGAGCATTGTATGCTCAAGGGAAGCAGAAGTTTGACGGCAGGGAAGACATGTGTGAGAATGAAAGGCAGCAATAGGACGGTAAAATCCATGGTGGACGAGATGTGAAATGGGAGGCCTGCAATGGTGAGAAATGAGGCCTGCTCGTTTCTGGGGAATATCACACATCTCCATGCTGTTGAAATACTATTAAACCTTGGCGACTAGTTTCGCAAGATCAAAGGCCTCTAGTGAAACAGATGAGTATGCAGGGATGTCAGGGACCACTCGCCACAAACGGAAACATGAAGACACGCGGTGTCTACTCACATGAGCGCTGGTTGAAGAATTACCCACACTAAATTGAGAGAACAAGACGCTATGAACCTCGTCTTCTGGGTCAAGTCGCAGAATTGTTGAATCTGAGTCCGGACATTCGAGAACCCAGCTAGTTTTGCGATGGACCTGGGTAACGTTGTGACAGTGGAAAAGGAAAGATGAAACTCAGTGATGATGATTATCCAGATTAGGCCTGATATCTCGGCGTTTACTTATCTGTGGACCCAGTGTCATGCTTAGTGACTAATGCCCGGGACAGTGAAGGCGTGATTTCTACCAGGGACCGAGTCGTGATAACGGAGACATTCCATGGAAGAGAGACAGTATGAATGTTAAAAAGGTGTCTGAGATTCTCCAGTGGCCAGCTTTGATATCAACAGATAGCAAGTACTTGACACCATTGAGGCCATGTGAATCTGGTACTTAACATTCAACTCCCATGTACGCAAGAAATCATCAGCGCCGCTAAAGTGAAAAAAAAAACAACGGGGCTCATGAAGCTGTCCAGCGCAGTATCGAAACTACGAAAAATCGACGATAGCAAACATATGGAGCTCCAAATCACTGAGGGTGAGAGCTTGACAAGATTCACACATCTGGGCAAGATGCACAGAAATTACAACGCCACAACTACGACTCCTGGCCATGGTTTCATCCCGATGAGGCGGATCTAATCTCATGCCACTACCAAAACAAAAAACTCCAGAGCACTTATCAGTGGCGCCATCGCTCGGAAACCTGGTCTCTCGGAACCTTCATGTTCGAGGGAAACATAAAGGGAATCAATAGCTCTAAACTACAGACAGATCAAGCCATATACGATCCCGGAAGAAACCGATATGAGGGATGACTAATCACCCTCTGACACTTCGATCTGGCCTTTCTTGTGATACATTGAGAAGAGACCGAAATGGTAATGAAACACAATGAAATGCACAGATCTTGTGATGTCCTGTTCTCAAAGCAGTACACATACATAATAATATACATTCTAGATCTATGATTGTCGTGGAATAGAGTACAATACGAGCAATGTGAGCCTTTGTAATTCTCACGAGCTGTCCGGATCAGAATTAGCTCCATTTATTTATTCCATATTTCTTCCAGTACATTCCATTTCTTTCCATTACATTCCATTACATTCTACTACATTCTACTACCTTCCAGACCTTCCAGTATTTAAGTATATAAGATCAAGTAGATGTACGGTTAAGGAACCAATGTACTTACCTACCATTTGAACTAGCTCTTCAGCTCTTTAACCAAATCTCTGCGTGAACGTCAGATTCCCTTCCGATCAGCATACTGTGACGCCGTAGGCTCCTGTATCTTGAATATCAACCTTTTAGCGACACCTTGGGCTCCGTAAGGTTTGATCCCTCCCACTTCCAATCAAGCTACTGTGACACCTTGGGCTCCTGTACCTTGACTTATATCTAAGCTTTAGTGACGCCTTGGGCTCCAAAAGCTAGATGTCTCTGTCATTCATAAGTAAGACTCGAGAACAATCGGACTCAAGTATCTATTTGTAATAAGGCATGCCGCGGGGGCGGGATTTTCGCAGGTCCCGGCCGTTTGGACCGCGGGAAATTCCTGGCGGAGGTAGGAAAAAAATCCCCGCGACCGGCGGAGGCGGGGAGGGGCGGACAGCGTCCACAATCTCAAATTTTAGGTAGGATCCGGTGGGGACCTACCCCCGCGGGTACAGTATATAGTTAAAATTTCCAAGTTAAACTTTGTACTAGTACATCATCAATCTGCGGACATGCCCTCTCTTGTTGACATAGATGGCGAGGTTAACAACTCTGGTTATGGCTCTGACTAAAGATTTTGTGTAGTTTGTATTATCAATGTAAATATTCTCGAGTTTTGGAATTCTACCTGATTTTCCGACTGGTTCCTGTCGGGCCCTGTCCCTGCAGTGGTCTGTCGGGGTAGGTTCCTGTCCCCCGCCGGGTTCCCCGCGAAACCTGCCGGTTTCCCTGCCGGGGCCGGGTTTTTGGCGGAGAATCCGTGGCGGTCAGCGGGATGTCGTCTAAATTAGCCACTCCTGCCGGGGCGGTCCGCGGGTGTCCGGCGGTCTTCCCCGCGGCATGCCTTAATTTGTAACAGATACACGACAATGATGCGCATGGACAAGTAGTAGCCATTGCCTTCCCCGTACAATTGGATATTTACTGAAATTGCGACCTTAACAACCAATGAATAAGGATTGGATTGATTCCCTCCCTTGCTCATTCGATCAGTGTTCCCTCATTTTTATCAGTTCGGTTTGACTTCCTGAAGAGACTCTTCGCAATGGATATATTTTTACCAGCAAATACAGACTATCATTGCCTCAGACTTACCTTTGTTATACCCATACCAACCCGCTTTCCAGCAGCCTACAGCGCATGTCCACTTCAAGTTAGTCGCTGATGACAATAGCAATCTTTTCGCAAGTCCCATCTCGGGTGATTGAGAACCAATTCATATGGCTGTTGCAACCCTCAATGACCGTCCATTTTCGTGTCTTGAATAGAGTATGACGCTGTGATGGATGGAAATATCAAGGCTCTGAATTGCGAAGAAAAGAAATCGCATTCGCTTTAGTCACAAACAGGCCATCCGTGTAGCACTTCTTCATCAACAGCCTTCACAATATCCACGCCGCTAGTACCCAGACGAGGCGAGGCGAGGCAGCCAAATTGGACTTGAACGAAGCTGACCAAACTTCGCGACCAGAATTTTGGTCTTGCTGGGAATCGCCGTGTCTCCATGCGGCTTTTCCTATCTGTCAGAATGCATCTAGTCCCTCAGAGCAAGCATCCCGGTGAAGAGGAAAACGATGAAGATAATATTGCGGGAGGTCAAAAAAGTAAGGTACGACACGCGTAACTACGGCTTTATGTACGAGAAACCGCGTGAATAAGTACCGCGGATCCTGTGATAAGATGCCCGAAGAAACACGAGGCTTGAGCTCGCTCCGAAACAAGGCAGGAATAAATATTCCTCCTGACACTATCATTCATCTCCCCATTTTGCTCTATCGAGTGTAGTAAAAGGAACGCCTAATTCCTCTTGCTCCAGCACGCAGCTCGCTTGTCTCCACGAGCCTTTTCCCGTCAACCGATGACCTTGTCGACATGCATGCTCCCTCTTGGAGACAGCCAGCCTTGCTTGAACTCGCTTGAACTCGAGGCTATCGAATACTTAGAAGAGGATAAGACGAGCCCCTTGCTCGTGATGAATTCATCTTATCCGCAAGACTGTCATCTCGCATCCCGATCTTCTCGTTTTCCATCGCAGGTATGTCGAACATAGACGTCATATCGGCTCTATTGACACATCTGGTATTGTAGCGCCGCTGAATCCACTTTTTATTCATACCATTGCCATTCCAGACCCGCTGAATCGGATTCTCCTCAGTATCCAAAAATTCGTTCTCTTTCCCCACCGCTTTTTAGAGTCCGTTGTAGTATCCTCTACGTGACCCATGTCTTGTTATCACCCGTCTCAGCTGGAAGGTTGCCGAATCATGCGGGGTATATCCTGACGCTGTGACACCGCATCTCGGTTTTGCCATGATTTTGCCAGGCCATGTTAATCTCAAATTCTCCAACGGTGGATTTCGCATAAGACGTCAGTCATCTTCCAAGTGATAAGTTGTCTTTGGATCTTGTTTGATGATGAACCTCTCAGGTTGCCTTCCAGTCACGTGCGAAATGTCGAGCGGGATATCTGCTTTTCTTCTCTCGATCCCTTTCAAACCTAGCGCAAGTGAAGCATCCAAAACCTCGAAAAGACACCATCTCTCCGCACTTGGAAAGTTGATGAGACAAATCGATCGTTGTCTTTTCTATTATATTCAGGCTCAGATCGTGTGCTTTTCCGTTGGATTCTGGATAAATTAATTCCACTTGGGTCCTGTTATCGGATATGCTGTATCTGACGCTTTTTCAGGCCAGCACGCAGAAAAAGCATGACCCCCCGGGAATGGCTAAACGTGCATGAGACTCGCCATCCGCCATGTACAAACAGTGGTAATCCCTGCATTTCATGGCCGCCAGCGGTAAGCTGGAAATTCGCATCGAGGCCCGTGAATCATCTATCACAAACATCCGTCCTCGCATTGAAATGTGACCTGTTTTGGGTTCAGACTCAACGGTGGGGCTGCTTGATGTTTTACAGGGGCCGCACTTCTGGGACGTTTCCCGGGTCGGTACATCTCGGAATTTTCCGTTCAAGACATTGGATGTTATCCCGACGATTCTAAGGTCAGTTGAAGTACGGGTTTCAATCTTACTCGCCTGAAAATACTTGATTTGGTTATCCCGGCCCAGAGACAGCTAATGGCAATTGAAGGATGAGCCACAAGCGTTGTATTCTGAAGTGGTAGTGGCGTCTCCGTTTACTATCGCCATGCGATTGGTCAATGGCCTGATATACATCTAAACTGGCAGCAAGGTGTGACACTTTTCCTTTGTGAACTGCATCCCTCGGCCTAGAGGCGGTGTTAGATGTTCGAACGTTGACAGCTTCTTTGAGATAGACGCCGCATGGAACGCCGCATCTCGAGCCGCATTCAAACAGCTTCTTTGAACAAGCGCTTACTGAATTGCTGTAGTGCCTCATGGCGCAGGATATAAAAACGCAACGAAGCCCAGCCTCATGGTGGCGTCTCTTCTTTATCTGCAACCATCGTCGTCAATTCAGGTATGATTCAGGAGTATTCCTTGGGGTTGACCTGAATTTTGGCTTAGAAAATGACCTCATATGACTGTCCCGATTGCAACTATCATATCCTAGACATTTCGCCGAATGATGACCGAGCCGCCGTGGACATGACTCGTTTGACACTGTTCCTTTCCGACCTCATTCCCAACGACAGCCAGGAGAAGATGCTGACTGTTGATCTCAGGACGAATATTTCTCGTCTCGGCGAAATTGACGGCGAGATGGCGATGCTGCGACAGCGAATGGAGGCGCTAGAGTGTGAGAAGTTTCATGTCACGCATGTAATCAAGTGTGACAGGAACATCCTTCGAGCCGTTCGACGGATTCCGCCGGACGTCCTCCGCAATATTTTCCAGGCAGTTGTAAATCCCTCGAAGAAGGATAAAGTCAATTCATCGCTCAGTTTCAAGTCTACTACTAGTGCCTGGAGACTCGCACAGGTATGCAGGATATGGAGGGACACAGCGACATCTCACCAGCCTCTGTGGACTAGTGTAAGACTCTTGGGCGAGTCTGGTGATTTCTTGGATGGGGGGAATGGATTAAAACGAGCATTTCTGCTAGGTCTTCAGCTCAGACGATCAGGGACATATCCTTTATCCGTCGCATTGAAAACCGACATGATATCTGCGACGGTACCGGTACTTCCAGTTCTTCTTTCGACCTCTTTTCGGTGGAGGCGGTTCCTTTGCTCCGCGGAAGTCCCATTCTATTCATGCTTGTCGCCAATACGAGCTTCATTGGACATTCTTGATCATATCGACCTCTCCCTCGATAGCCATGTCGACTTCGCGACTGTAACCGGCTCCCCGTTATCTTATTTATTGAGATTTGCTCCTAAATTGACGTCGGTCTCCGGGGATCCTGAGGTCATTCCTCTCTGCGTCCTTCCTTGGTCACAGATCACCACTTACACCGAAACCCTTGTTCCACGTGTTAACCAGCATAACCTTGCGGTATTACGCGCCATGACCAACCTCACGACATGCAAAATCGGGGTGTACAAAGGAGATAAGCTGCTCAGCGCCACTGTTGAGTTGCCGAAACTTCAGAGCTTGACGATAATGGGAGATGCAAACGATGTCACTGTGATTCTGGATCGACTTCATCTTCCGGGTCTTACAGTACTCAATATCGACGGAAAGCTTTCATTCGCTGGCCTTGCAACTTATGTTCAGGCTTATCCTTCACTCAAGAAGCTCTCGATTAACCTACAAGTCACTCCTCCCGAGGCGGATCCTGTGATCGATCTGCTCACCAATGCACAGGCTCTGACGGGACTCTCGCTCAATTGCAGCATTCCACTCAAGGTTTTAGATCACATTGCCTCCCAACCAGAGCAGGTGTGTCCATTCATCGAGACACTACAGTTCAAGTCTCCGGCACGTTGTGATCCGACGGCAGAAGCCGAAGCACACGAGCGACTGCTCATTGCTCGGCCACATCTAGATATCAGGATTCTTTAAGTGGCTTCTACATATATATCAAGTACTCGTTCTCCTTTCTCGTCGTTTTGTATCCCATGTATGTATAATACCGTATGAAGTTCTTCGCCAGTCGGACTCTCCAAATCTCACAGAGGAATCTGAGGATAGATCAGGTCCACGCTGGAACTTGGTCTTGAAATCAAAAAAGACATAACGGCAGTCCGGGATAGAGTTTCAATGAGACTTGGTGCAGCCGCGCCACCGGTTCTTGTCACGCTAGTCACCATAGTCACATATGTGCGGGGTCAAGGTTGAGTCTGACAAATCAAATGTGATTGCATTGTAGAGTCGTAATTTCAGATACCAGTGAAAGTGTGCTCTGAACGTTGGTGGTACATTATTATGATTGACAATGTTACCGTATTCCGTATATAAGCAGTATCGAGGCCACTACAAAGGCCTCTCCAAAACCAGGGACCCACGACTCTGATATCTTGAGGCTGTAGTTGCCTCTTTGTATAAATAAGACACCAATCATTTCGCGGTCGCACCACAACTATGAACAGTTGTCAGTCATAAACCTGAGCTTCAAGGAATCACTGACTTGAAATCCAAATCTGTTTCCTCCTACCGGGCGCCATAGAAGTTTCCGACCATCAAACTCCATAGTTTGGCTGCAGATGAGAAATTAGGCCGATGTCTATGATGTGTAATTACAATACAGACCTCCCGTCAGCCGCTGTTGCCAACCAATCCTGTGCACATCGTGGTCCCTGCCAGTGAAAATGTTCCACCACCGTGCTTGGATCGGCCCATTGAATACATGCCAATGGACAATGTGGAGACTTGGGTGAAGTGAAATTTGTGTTCCCTGCTGTGTCAGGGTGAATAGTGAGAACATGCTGGCCAGTGGCACGATGAGTAATGCGGTATTGCGGGACACTCCTGTCCTGTGAATCACTGAGAAAATCGAAAAACACCATATTTTGGACTGCAAGCGGCAGAACTCCGGTCACAGTCGATAGTGAGGCAGATGGAGGATTATAGATGGGTGAATATTGGTTTGACCAAGATTCATGATGAGGATTCATGATACTGAGAGAAGCGGAGGATGTTAAACGACAATCGTCCACATATTCCGTCCCTTTTATACCGAAAGATATGACATGCTGTACAATGAACAAGAGAACAAGGTGAACACGCACAGCATGTACTGAGCCTGGTTCCTCTCTTGTATCTTTCTTCCTTGTTTAACCGCAGCAGCAACAAAAAACAAGGAGCGCGCCATAAATGGCTGTGCCGTGGCACGGCGCTTGGAGAATCTCAACACGTGAATATTCCCAGGAGATTGATGGGCTCTGGGACACAGGCGCCGAGTCGCTTTATGCTTATGCTGTCCATTTCTTCTTATCCGAATCATAAACGTGAATATGGACATGAACTTTTAAGTCAGTGAAGGACACTGCACAGTGAATTGATCCGTGACACGGCGCCTGGTGACAGATTTAATTGTGTCAAGTGTAAGCGGCCCAGCTCGCACACAAAAAATGCAGGTGATAACACATAGATAAGTAGTCTACCGTTACAGATCATATAATTATTATCTCAGTCGCAACTATTTCTTAGCCTTCAATGACCCTCATGTACCAAGCAATACACAGATGCCCGCGGGTCATTTTCACGGCCGTGAAAATGGCCGGTGATGATGCTTTATTTTGGTAGCCGGAAAGAAAAAATATCTTCGCCGGCCATGAACAGCAGGGCGAAAATTGATCCGGCCGACGTTTGCGGTGGGAATCTGAGCCCAAATGTTCACGGCCGGCAAACATCTTGTGTTTCCTTTTTCATGGCCGTGAAAATGACCTGCGGGCATCTGTGTATATAATTACCGGTGTAAGCCTGACCTCTACATCCATGTACTTCACCGCCCGACGCCTGCCTGATCCGACATTTCCGACACCAAAAGTGTGAGTCTTGGATATGCTGCTGTCCAAACCCTGAAATATGGCTGGAGCTAGCACCTGGAGTGAAGACCGGATTGTTTTGCTAGGATTCTGACACACATCGATGGTGATATTGTGTGAAATCTGGATGATTCAAGCCTGTGCTTTCTGGGTATTGTGGCGAATAAAAATCAGGGCTCTGCGTCCGGTGAAAAATTCTGTGTCTGAAAGTTCGATGACGGAACTTGGTCAGATTAATCAGCTGTGTGCCCGAACTGCTGAAAGTATTTTGGTGAGGGATGACCTGAATAAGAATCTGTATCGAGTTATCAGTCATGGAAAGAGGAAGTCCACGAAAGGACTCGCATTGAGGTGTCATGGATGGCTGGTGTTGGATTGACGACTAGGTTGCGGCTGGGGATCTTGATATATCATTGTACATTGCACAATACAATATAAAGTTCTTCATCAATCGGAATTACGAGCATGGGTACCAGTTTACCAACTGGAGTGTTGCCTCCAATTTCGGGAAAGGCAGTCTTGGCAAGCCCTGCGTCAGAATCAAACTGTGCTGATTGTAATCTCCATAAGTCTGGGCCCAGCCATGTGGTATGCCGGATCCATAGAAACCAGGGAACCCGTCGAAGCGATGGATATTGTCTGTATTTATTGAACGGTACGGTCCGGTCCTTGGCCGTTGTTCCTGTTTCGGACACGCTATTCATACCTGTCCGATCTGTAATAGTTTCACTTTAGCCTTTGCATCCCCCCCCTCATTTACCGTATCCTTGGCATTTGGTTACTATCAATAAACTCCGCTTTTTCCCTCTGCTTGAGCTGTCATTTGACTTGCCACTGCGCCACATTGTCCAACAGTATTACTGTAGTATCACATCCTTGTTATCTCTGGTTTCTTTATGATAGATATAGCTATGCGATAATAAATCGTTGTATGATCGGTCCCATTAATTTGAAAATCTTTCGTGACCCAGGACTTGTTCCTCGAACTTGGTCATGAATTTTTGCTGATATGAGACTTACATAGATTTTCAAGTCATCCTGGCAGGGATCGTAGTGAATCACACTCCTGAGGTTCCG
This sequence comes from Mycena floridula, assembly GCA_029320655.1. Taxonomy (NCBI): domain Eukaryota; kingdom Fungi; phylum Basidiomycota; class Agaricomycetes; order Agaricales; family Mycenaceae; genus Mycena; species Mycena floridula. Next base: position 142,045 of record JARIHS010000045.1, on the reverse strand, counting down.
TTTGCATGGTTCGCATCTAGATGGCTTTTGTTCGCCTCCCGTCCACAGCTGTAGATTCATTGAAAACTTATAAGATGTAGCCAAATCCAACCCTAGTATCAAATTCCAGTATTACATGCAAAAGTTTTTTTCAGATTTCCAGGCTTCTTGTATATTTTCGGTTGTCCTGGATTCTTTCACTCTAGCTATGATACTCTGAAGTTCGAGAATGTCGGGGTATTCCTGAGAATGTCACCAAGGACCTGACGATTCAGCTTGGCCACTGCATAACAGTCTCCGTCATTTGGGAAACCATGTCCATGCTCCCGCGAGTTCTCCACGGATTCCAACGACGGAGGTGGCGATGATGCAGCCCATTCTGATAATCCAACAATTTGCACATTTCCGTTGCACTCTTTGCAGCGTTGTGCACGGACGAGAGTGTCATGGAATTTCAGTATCCCTTTCTCTACTTTTTCACGATACAGTGTCTGAGGAATAATTCAGATTAGACAATGCAATGAGAAGAGACGGTGACCGACCCATTTCGTGAACAGTTCAAAATCAGGACAGAAGACAGCCCAAGTCTCACTGGGAGACACATTGATGGCACAGAAAGTGACAAGATCTGCAAGGTCCGGATAGTTATAGTCGACCGCGTAGCGCAACACCGTAACAGAATGTTTCTTCCATAGACGATCATCACTGATTCTAGTCAGGATATTCTCACCAAATATGTCGGAAACGCACCTCAGCATGAGTTTTACGACTCCCATCGCAGAATAGACGAAGTATTTCTCCGCTGCATGCCCAAAATCGATAAGCGCTGTCAAATCAAGCTTATCACATCTAGGAAGCCGATTTGGATGCAGAAAATGCAGGAGGAGCTCTAGGACAGCGGATGTTTCTCCAAGCTCGACTATGTCATCCAAGGACGCGGTAACATCATCAGAGACAGGGAATCCGTCGCTGAAGCGCTCCATATTCTTGCGATGAGCGCCAATAAGCTTGCCGTCTGCAGATTTCAGGAGCAAATCAATGTTTTGGGAGCAGTCTAGCCACATGAACAACATTTCATGAGAATAACGAAATAAGTGTACCTTGAACAGGGCATACCGCGACCATTGATTTGGCCTCCATCATGGTGAGAATGAAAGTTTGACGACGTCACAAGACCTGCTATAATTGGATCAAGTAGATATTTTTGTACATGGGCGCTTGTGCATTGAATTTTGTGAAATTGTGAGCAACTCCGAGTTTATTATGACAGTATGAAGCCTTTGTCTCCATCAGAAAGATACAACAACGTTAAGTGTTCCGCAATCACGGGAAACCCAGGGGTGTACACAAGGCTCGAGTATCGCTCATTATTGTACATCATGAGAAAGCAAGATATGACAGGTCTATTCTATGTTCATCAAATTCAAGTTCTCGCTCTCATAGGAGTGATTGAGTTGAGGCTGAAGGGGTGGTGTTCAATGGAATGCGGGATCATCGGTGTGCTCACGGAATTCCAGTTCAAACTGCTCGAGGGCAGCATCTTCAGTTGACTGACAGCCAGAAGATTAATGAAGTCGGTTACCCATGAACAAAGCATTGAGTTCCCTCAGCCCCTAGTCAATGTTTTTTTCCCCCGGGCACTAATGAAGTTGGGTCCCCATGGACAAAGAGTTGATTAGGGTCCAGGGGAATAATATTTCTCCACTTTCAGCAGCATAAGATTCAGTGAATACAGGAGTGAGGACCACTCCAACTAAATAACCTTCATCCAATAGTGTAAGGACTCGGCAACCGCAGCATTTGCACTGGTTCCATCCCCAGCAACACCCTTTTTTTGACTAAGATCCATTTGAAATCAGTCATAGCTTGAATTCTGTCGATGGTTATATGACCTGCACTTGACACAGAGGGCTGTTCTGTGTCTGGTGGAATCAGAAAATAAGCTTCTCAACTCGTCTGACAAGAGGAAAAATAAACTCACCCGGAGATCTTTTGGTGGGGAAGCATTGGGATTGTGGAGGAGGCGGTGGAGGCGGAGTTGTTGCGTGCGTTGCGCGGAGATGTTGGATGTTGAGAGGCGGAGATGTTTGGGTGGTATCTCCGTGTATGTCCGTATCCCCGCGTAATTTCATCTCCGTCCATCTAGCACATGATCTCGGGTTCCATCAGTATTCGGTCACTGTTCCCTCCAATCTTTAATGGTTCTTTCGGTCAATTCCCATGCTGATTTCTGGTCGTTTCCGTTTCCTTTTGTTGTTCTTCATCGCCAAATTGCTAATATGGTTGCGCGGATCGGAGCGGACAAGTATAGAGATAGCCTCGCGCAGCTGTGATACCAGCTCTCGGTGGGCAATACACTTGTGAGTGATATTTTGAGCCGATGCTCGTTCGGGAGAGAATGCAAAGTTATGTCGCTTCATTAGGTGCGAGTTTCTCCGTTTTCCTCGCGGCCCTTTTGCTGAGAGCATTCTTGAGGTCCTTTTGTTGTTGATTACGGTCATATTATTGATTCATTCCATTCGTCTCGAATTATAATTGCATGCCGCTGCCGACGATTCCGAACGTTGGACAAATAAGAGATGTTCGGTTCCGAGTTGGTTTCTCGGACACTTTTTGATATGCTTCTCACTTCAATAATACGGTAGAGTAAAATTTTCATGATTTCGTGTCAGTGAGTCGGCTATGACTCCAATTCTCCCGGGGAACTGGACCTCGAGAGGTCTAAAAGAAGTCATTGCGACGGACAACCTCCATCGCAAGTCTCCCTATCCACAGTCAAATAGATATTGCGATATCAATATGTAATGCATTAATATAAGTCGTCAGCCAGTGGCCAGACCGGGCTTGAAAGCTTGGGAAAAGGTCACCTGATGTTGAATACTACACTGTGGGCGCATCTTGCTTTTGACCCTGACAATTATTACACAGCGATAGGTATGCGGAGGGGTTCTATCAAGGAATACAATGAGTTCAGTCATAATGGAAAAGAATTGAATTGAAGTAACCTATCAAGCAATACAATGAGCTAGCAGAGTACTGTAAGTAAACAATACTACTAAAAGAAATAAAGAAAAGAAAAGCATACCTCAGTCGTAATGGAAAAGACTGAGGTTGCAAAACCAATCGAGACGTTTAAATAGAGGGAGATTGTAGATATGATATGATAAGAAAAGAAAGAAAATAAACACTAGTCCGTCAGGTGAAGTTACCGTCCAACAACAATCACTTCTAGGGATGCTTTTTGCTGGTTCCTTCTATGTTTCATTGCTGCCATTGCCTCTATTTGGCCATAATAGTGTGTCATAATTAAAATTTAGCTAACTTTGCATAAAATCCTGATTTTCCATCTAACTTGAGAAATCCTCCATGTTTGACGCAGATCCGTGAACTTTGAAAAGTTTGATCCGGACCTTGGGACAAACCCGCAAACTTCAGAAACATTCCATGTTCAGCATCGACATCCCATGTTTGAGATAGATCAGCAAACTTCTAAAAAATCTGATGCGAACTTCAGAAATTCCCCATGTTTGGTATTGACATCCTACGTTTGACTTAGATCAGCAAACTTCAAAAATCTGATGTGAACTTTCAGACCGACTCTGCGAACTTCATATTGAGGCAAGAAAAAGATATGGTCTATTGATCAATCTTGTGGGCATGTGAGGTAGTCTTTGACTTTTTGCCCGTCCACATGATTCCCAAAAAGGAAACACAACACATGACCTCACGAACCACAAACCAGTTTGATGACATGTCAGGTTCTCATCAGCCGAAATGCCTCGTGTGACTCACATAACCTGGTAAAGTTGACAGCTGAGTATGCCCCAATGGCTCAGTTGTAATAACAGCTGGATAGTACTGTAATACTAGCTTGAGTGGTGCTGGTTCAAGCCTGGATAAGTGTTTTCTTTTTGAAGCTCTCGTCACTGAATAGATCTGACCTTGGAGATTCTCCATATCTGTTGAAAGCAGGGACAAGTCTTTAGCATGCCCATCTGAGACTCCCGCAGCTTGGGGGACCCCCCAAGCTTGCGAGGGTGGGGAGGGGGAGCGAGTGATGGATACTCTTCCCGCAACTTCGGAAAGACCTGACCTGGCAAATAAATAGTCACAAGATATGATATTCTTGAACAGGATGGATTATACACAGGGAGAAAACCCTTTGAGCAAATAATTTCAAATACCTTCGGTTATGAACTGGTTCATACCTCACATGTTGAGTTTCCTTTTTGGGAATCACGTGGATGGGCGAAAAACCGCCAAGTGTATGTGAGGTAATAATCATCTAATTCAGACTAAGATGCCCAAGTCTGTAGTGAAGATGGAACCCAAAGGCAAGGTTTGAACTCAGTTCATGGCAGTTGATTGCTCATAATTATGAGTTCACAGCAATGAGACAGCCAGTTGGATTCTTGAGACCCAAACATGGAAACTGTCAATCTGAATATGACATGGAAACTCTGAACATTACAAACTTTGAACATGACATGGAAACTCTGAACATGACATGGAAAATCTGAACATTACATGGAAACTTCAAACATCACATGGAAACTAATCTGAACATGGACACTTTGGATCTGAAGTTGGAAAATTTCAATGCCAAGTATGACTCATTTTCTCTGAAGTTCAATAAAAAACTGACCCTGAAGTTGGAAATTTTGACCTCAAGTTCGCATTTTTCACCCCAAAATCAGGTCCAAGTATGCTGAAAAAGTCACTGTTTGAGCCCAAGTATGCTGAAAATGCCTAAAAAGTGGGTTAATTTTGACACACTATTATGGCCATACCTCTACCTACTATTTTGCTCGTCTGCTTTCCGGTGATTTGTCGGCTGGCAGCCTTAGTCTGGCCAGCTCCCAACCAAGTACTGTACTATTTCCAAGACTATTTCATTCAATTCGGCAGTCATGGGTCACCGAGGCCCAAATTTCGCCGAAATGTCACCGAGGTCACCGGTCCCAAGGGAGATCTGCCGAAATCCCCAGACCTTTGTCCCACCCAAAAGGTCTAAAATTGCCGTTTTTAGCCTGCCAAAACCAATTTTGCCGAAAAATATCGCTTCCGGTCACAGGTCCTGAACCGAAACTGCCGAATCGAATGAAATACTACAGTAGTGCGCCCCAGCTGGTCAGCCACCATTCGAATTATGGACCAGCCGACATTGAACGTCTCGAGCATCGTGTCCTGGCCTTGGAACAAATACAAGTACAGAGCCTGGCCAGCTCTCAATCAAGTAGTGCGCACCTCGTCAGCCATCGTTCCGAATGTGGACCAGCCAACATTGACTGTGTCGAGCTTTGTATCCTGGTCCTGGAACAAACAATCACTACGTATTGGCTCGGCATTTTGGAGGGGCAGTGATGGACGGTCATGACCGTAACACCGAAGTTAGGTCATTTACCGTTTGACCGGTCAATGACCGGTCATGACCCATCAAAATGACTTGACCTTCGGTGATACCAGGGTTATAGGCGACGCGTGACTGCACTGAGCCTGAGTGAATACACTACGACAGATTCTTTTGGCTGTACCTTATTCATACGTATGGTTCAATTAATTTGATTTACTCAAAACTCCCTTTTAAATTGGACTAGGAGTACGACAGGCAGTAAATCTTACGGACGCTAGTGCGGGCAGGCAAGTTCTCATATCATATCATTTATGAGCCTTGCGTTGATTCATTTACAGTCTGAATTTGCCTCCAGCACCAAGACCATTTGAATCTCAAAGCACATGAGATTCAATTCCTCCATCAGAGGATCCAGCTAATTTAATCTTCTCGTAAGAAAAATCAATTAAAATACCACTACATCGCCTTGGATATCGTTCGTCAAGACAACGGACGGAGTCTGAGTGATATTCGGACTCCACTCTGATGCCGGTGCAATGACAGCGATGATGGAGCCCAAAGTACTACCAGTGATGGAGACATTGGGGCGCGTCCACCCTTCTTCGACGGGCATACGCTCCTCCCGGAAGAATATGTTAACAAAACTGTCTGGATGTCAGAATGCAATGCATCGGATTTGCAATACCTCACGAACTTCTTTGGTGCCACACCAGTCATCGGGTTGCCCATGACGGAAAGATACAATGCGGATTCCTTCTCAATATCAGTCATACTGAATCCAAATAGCTGGTCCTGTATCTCACCCCACTTCTGATTCCGAATTCCTTGGAGGTGTTAATGAGCTGAGGGTTGGTGGCTTGAGACTCCTCGAGTCGTTGTTTCATAACTTGGCCAGCTGAAGTGGCATTGTAAAAGTCGACACCGGGATTCGAGTTCGCCAGGGCCTGGAAGATGGTCTCGTTGAAATGGACATTATCTCCAAGGGCGAAATCACCACGTGAAACGGAAGCATCATGCTCGATGGTGTTGTGACTGTCAAATCCATGATCATCGACCTAAAGGGATAAAGAGGCATCGTACAGTTTGATATCGTCCAGTGTGAAAGTGTCAAGGGCACCACTTGTCATCAAACCGAGTTTCGCGGCGAAAATGAGAACATCATGTTGGATATTGAAGCCGTCTGTGATAGCCAGTTAGCTGAATCATCTATCGTAATAAGTCAATGATGCATACCTGTCGCAGCTTGGATAACTGTCTCGAGTGTCAGGCCTCTACCATCTCTAGGCAAGAAACCATGATTCGCTAGCCTGTCAAAGAATTTAACATTAGCTTGGATTTCGCCTTGGATGCGTACGTGTTTAGTCCTGGGCAAGGACCACGCAGATCTGTAGACGTTGGAGCAGTCCACTGGTGAGTGGAATCTTGGGCGGCACTTGTACCGGCAATGGCCAGAGCTACGAATGAAATGATGGCTTTCATCTTCGAAGATGCTGTTCAGAACCAAACAACTTGATCTTTATAGCAGAGCAGAGTCAAATAGCCTGGATGAGAAAGCAATGACTCATAAACCCAAATATTTTCTCATGTCAAGGACTTTGTAAGACTGCGCTTGGCCGTAAAAATTGATCGTGTCATCCTCCGATGTCGTGAGTCCGACATCCAAGTCCAAAAGATATGGAGATCAACGGGAATTTCCACTCTTGATAGTCGATAAACATCGATTATCGCAGAAATCGAAGTTAGCTCTCCGAGGGCTGCGCTGTGGTGCCAATTTCAGGGAAGCAGCTCTCAGACAGGCCACCATCAAAACTTACACTGTTTGGGGAATTGAAAATTTATTTGTTGTTACAGCATGTTGCAGCAGAAAAAGTTTACTTGAAACTGTCGGCTGTTGTTCTGCCGTTGACAAGTGGGTCATGAAACATTCAAAGTCTGCCGAACAGCGCGAGTCTTGAGGCAGTCTACATATCGTTTCTTAAACAGCTGTAATACTTTCTCGGATAGATCTGTGTCATATTTCGGGCATGGGAAATCGTGGAAAGTTCTCGGACGCCACCTGAAACTGACCAATTGAAACTGACCAATCGTGACCGCGCAATTACATAGCGTGATTTTGTTTGAACTTTGTCTGTTTCTACCGCTTTCCCGGCCGGAAGCAAGCAAGGAAGGGAGGATAAGTATCAACCTCCGGAGTTCCACTTACCTTGAGATTTTCACGTGGGACATCCCTCTAAATGATCCGTCGGAGATGATCCACAAGATATTGAAATCATGAGCAGTAGGATGGTATGCCGTGCCAGATCACAGACAACACTATGATATGTACCTACAATAAAAAGCTCCAAACCTCCTACTTAAAGTATTACCCCATGACGTTTTCGATATGCTTACCTATGCTTACCTGGTACCACCGGAGCCAGGTAATTATTTGTTTTCGGCATTACAGCCTATTCGGAAAAGTATGTCTGGGCGCTGTTTTTTTGATGAAATCAAATAAATAAATAAACAAATTCTCAAAGCGGTAGCTGAGCCAGCCGAAGCGTGTGACAGAAGGTGACAGACTATTTTCCTCTGTTTCCCTGCTTTCCGTTCATCGCACCATATGAACATCTGTCGGGGAACTCGCCCGTATCATGCCTGAGCCCTATTTCAATCAACTCTGCATCCTCAGACTCACTCCCAGATGCTAATACCATTGGTGCAGATCTCAGTCAGCAAATTCATTGCATGTCGTGTAATAAATATACTTATTATTCCCTAGTTGACCACAAATACGATGCTGAATGGGATGCAGGGAAGAGCGACGATCCACCTGTCAGCTTCGAGTTCCACAACACGTCTTTTGACAGTTTCTCTCAAATCTTGCATGTTGTTTTCCCAGCAGGAAATGCTGCATTCTGATACGCCAAGTAGATGAGCAACATCCTCTGGAATGTAGCCTTCGCTGATGAGCCAAAGCGCTATCTCTTTGAAGTTGTCGCTGATGTGTCGGAAGACCATGAGAGCAGATGGGAAGCTATTATGGGCGCTCGACCACTTTGAGAATTTGTTTATTTATTTATTTGATTTCATCAAAAAAACAGCGCCTAGACATACTTTTCCGAATAGGCTGTAACAAACCACACTAACATGAGTCATTCACTCCTAGTCATATTGGCAACATCGGACTTCGTGATCGAGGAAGGATTTGGTATGTAAAACAATGATCTCGGCAGTGTAACATTCACCTTACAGCGGTTTTCAAAATCATGTGGAATTGTCAATTTTTTCTTCCTCGAAAGCTTGGTAATTGTCAACTCGGAGATCTCGGCAGCGCAGGTCCGACTTGCGTCAGCGGCCATATTGGTGGGTGATCGGGGGCGGCGAGCTCAAAATGGTGAATGCTGTTCAAAACTGTCGGGCATGTGAAAACCCGCCCGGTCCGAGTGCTCCGAAGCGCTGTCGAGATCTCCAAGACTTGGAGATCTTTTTTCTTGAGATGATCACCAAGCTTTGGAGAAGAAAAAATTTGACAATTCCACATGATTTTGAAAACCGCTGTAAGTTTCAATACTCAGGACACGCATACATGGAAGCACCATGGTCACTTTGTAACAGTCTGCTCCCTGTTATATCCAGCATTTATTGATGTTTTTCCTTCTTGCTCAATCTCAGTCTGCCATACTGGCTGCATCAATGCTTGAATCTCCGTCAAGAAGAAGGAAGAGGGCGAGATCAGACGGGTGAAAGTTTGAGAACAATGAATGCCATTGAGATCCAAAGTTCTTGAGTCTGAGGGGACAGACTCAAGCCAACTACTAGAGATACTTATATAGAAAGTAGTCAAAAGGAAAAGAAAATGTGTAAGGGAGGTGGGAGGGAATTTAAAAAAGACAAATGAGCTCTGTGAGGGTGGTAAGATCAGATACATAGCTTATTATTTGGTCTGTATCGTGGTTAAATTTGGGTGCTGTAAAACACGAGTAATAAGCAATGGCACAGCGGCGGGACGAGGCGGGCTGTCACGCGAGGTGTGATACAGCGTCGGGATTCCAATAAGACTACTTACACCAGTACAATAAGACAATCAATCCCAAGGATTCCATAAATGGAATGTGATAATGCGACTAAAGTATAATAACCTACGAGAGGCGAACTGCAGAAGAGAAGGAGCAGGAGAATGCGCAAACCAATCCCATGATGGTGTCGGGGTTTGTCGAAAACTGGGGAGACGGCTACGAGACCGACGTAGAACTTCAAGAAGAGGTAGACCCATGGTTTTAGCTCACACCGGACCAAATGGAATGCCACGGTGATGCCCCCCGATCTTCAGAGCTGGTATCACCACTTGAAATGGTCAGGCGACTCGCCTCTGATCGTTTCGGGTTTCGCTGATGTTTCCTTGCAGCTTTCTTCCCAAAATTCACCTCAAATTACTTGAGACTGGACTATGACCATGGCTTCTTTATAGATTTGGATGCTGTAACAATATTGGACTGCGATAATTAGGACAAAATAAATTTCATTGTATCTACCTCACGCATTCTTGAAACCAAGGATTAATCACTACGATGTGATTCCAGGTCTGGCATTGAATAATAACCTTCAAGGATGCGGGCAGTCGAGGCGGGAATGTCTTAGAGGGGAATACGGCAGCCTCACATGGCGTGGGACCCCGCCATTTCCCCATGAGTCAGCGTCGATGACACGGTTGCATCTCAAGGTTTGCGGGTTAGATCAAACGAATATTTTATAAAAATGACTATGAATCTATTCATCATGAAACAAGAATATGAACATGCAATCTTCTTGCCAAATAATAAGAAAAGTCGATCAAAATGTCGTTGCATCGCCTTGGGCATCGACCACCAAGGCAACGGTGGGGGTCTGAGTGGGATTGGGACTCCACTCTGATGCCTGCGCAATGACAGCGCTGATGGGGTCCAAAGTGTCGCCATTGATGGGGACACTGGGGCGCTTCCAGCCTTCTTCAATGGGCATACGCTCCTCCCGGAAGAATATGTTAACGAAGCTGTTTGGATGTCAGAATGCGAAGCTTCGGATTTGCGATACCTTACTGACTTTTTTGGTGCCACGCCAGTTGTCGGGTCGCCCATGATGGAAAGATACAATGCGGATTGCTTCTCAACATTAGTCATACTGAATCCAAATAGCTGGTCCTGTGTCTCACCCCAGTTCTGAGACTGAATTCCTTGGAGGTGTTAATGAGCTTAGGGTTGGTGGCTTGAGAGTCCGCGAGTCGTTGTTTTTGAACTTGACCAGCTGAAGTGGCATTAAAAAAGTCGACACCAGGATTCGAGTTTGCCAGTGTCTGATAGATGGTCTCATTGAAATGGAGATTATCCCCAAGAGCAAAATCGCCACGAGAAAGAGAGGCATCATGCTCGATGCTGTTGTAACTATCAAATCCATATAAGCAGAGACTTAAGGGATTAAAGATGCTTCGTACAGTTTGATATCATCCAGTGTGAAGGTGTCAAGAGCAGTACTTGTCGTCAAACCGAGTCTTGCCGCCAAAAAGAGAAGGTCAGGTTGAACATTGAAACCGTCTGTGATGGCCGTTAGCTGGAGTTTGTATCACGAGCAGTTAATGGCGCATACCTCCCGAAGCTTTAATGACTGAGTCGGGTGTCAGACCTTTACCATCTCTGGGCAAGAAACCATGATTTGCTAGGCTGTCAAACAATTTTAGCACTGCATTGGATATCGTTCTGGAGGAAGTCGCACGTATTTAATGCTGGGCAAGGACTACGCAAGTCTGTAGCCTTTGGAGCAATCCACTGGTGAGCGGAATCTTGGCGTGCAGCGGGACCAGCCACGACGAGAGATACGAATAAAATGAGGGTTTTCATCCTTTGAAGATGCTGTTCAGAATGAAACGACTTGATCTTTATAGCAGAGCTGAGTCCGATGTCCTCGGTGGGAAAACAAAGACTCGCAGCGGGGGCTCGGATCCTTTCTCATGTCAGGAATACTTTGTAAGACTGCGCTCAGCCGTAAGACCAGAGACTGTCGTCCTCCGACATGGGGAGACCGGCGGTCGAGTCCCAAAGGTGTAGAGACCATAAGGCCTATGGCGACATGTACGAGACCACAGCATTTAAACTCTCACAACAACAGATCACCCTTCACAATGATTTCGCATCAAACCGATTTATTCAAGCGCAAAGCAACTGTCAAACTGACTGGGATTCAAGAGCATAAGTTAACTCGTAAGGAGGGAAGGACGATTCCTTAATGCAATGAACTTATTAAGCTGTCCAAGAACTGAACAACACGGAAGATGGAGCAGGAAAACAGACGAAATTAGTGGCGAGAGTAGAATGATGTACTAGGCATTATGCCACAGCCTCGCGGGATTATTGTGGGACAATGCCGGAAATGATATCCGCTTTAGCTCTTGGATGATCCCTCCCAACAAATGAATACAAAACGGGTCTCATAATGGACTGCGATTTTTCCTAGTGATAGCTGATACTGATCGGAAAGTGAAGTTAGATTACCGAGGACTGCGCTGTGGTGCCAACCGCAGAGAACTTGCAGATCTTGGAGATCAAGCCTCGAGGACAATACTTATTCTAATACCTCCCCGGATAAGTCTGCATTGTATCCGAGTATGTCAACTCGTGGAAAGTTCTCAGCTGCCCTGTTGTCGCAGCCTTTACGCGACAGCAGGAAGCATACGTCGGAGAGGATCGAAAGATATGGAAATGATGAGTAGCGGCATGGCATTTTGTGCCAGATGATGAACAACAATACCTGATATCTACTGTATCACCCCATGATGTTTTCGATATGCTTGCTGCAGGAGCCAGGTAATTTGTTCGCGGCATCAACAAACCACACCGAGTCCTTCACTCCTAGTCATTGCCCGTTGGCCCGCCAGTGCCGCAGCATGACATCAAGTTGAAACGAGACAGAGGATAGATTTGGGCTGAAACGATGATTTCTGGAGTGCAACATTGACCTTATCAATACTCAAGACATGCATACATAGAAGCACCATGGTCACTTTGCAGTAGTCGGCTCCCTGTTATATCCAGCCTTCATCAATCTCTTTTCCTTATTGCTCAATCTCAGTCGGCCATACTGACTGCGCCACAGTCCAGGGTGCTCTGAGCAGGTGATAAACTTGATCTGACCCATTGCTATATTGTTCAGTTTCTCATAATCAAGATCAATGTACAAATATCGAGTGATCTATATATAGCCTGATACGCAGTGAATGACACAGTCGTAGCACAGTCGTTGGCACAGCGGTGGGAGCCCTGTCACGGCAAGAGACGGATATCCGGATCAAGGCACAGTCTTGGCACATCCGGTGGCGCAGCGAAAGTTTCAGTCCTCAAACCAAATTCGGTGCGCAAGAATCCGCCTCTTACACTTCCGAATCTCTCATCTGCTTTCTCTTACTATTCTCTCTGTCGCTGAATTTCCCAAATTATGGCTACCAACATTTTGCACTCAAACCAACCTCTCAAATTCAAGGTCCTCCAGCAGGGACATAAGCTCGTAAGCATGATTCTGAGGTCGTTTGGCCTTAGCCGTCGAGCCGGTCCCCATAGCAAGATGAGTCACAGCATCCAAGACGACCAAAGTCTCCTTTCAGCCGGTCTAACCCTACTCTTTAAGGACACGGTTCGTTGGTGCATCGCTCCAAAAAGCCCCAGCCCACCACGTTTAGATTCAGTCAGCTCACCGCAAGGCATTAGATCTCAATGCCCTGCTTAGCGGTGACAAGAGGATGACAACCGTACCAAGCCTGATTGGACATCGCGTATACATAAATGAAAACGATATCTACTATGATACAAGAGATATCTATAAACGTCGTTCAGCAAGATTGTGACCGGAAGAAGAAGAAGAAAAGTTGCATCTATATTATGAATATTATCTCAAGGTCCAGCTTTGAAGGAAGGAAGAAAGCTACGAAACCGAAAACGACGTACCGGATTTTCTGTCTCAAACTCCCATGGTCATCAAATGCAAATCAGGTCCCGAATCCGATATCCTTTATTCCTGCTGAAGGTAAGCTCACCCATGAATTCAGTAAACCTGTTTGCAGCGGTCCAGCGGTTACTCCAACAAATAATCTGAAGGCCATCAACAAAATTCGGTGACTTACCGTTCTGAGCCGCTGGGCCTTCTGGGTCTGCCATGGATACAGCACCATTCAGGACTGCATTATCAGTCATTTATTAGGTATTTGAATGTATTATATGCCTGTTAGTACTAAAAATCCATCGAGGTATGTGAAACCAAATCTGTGGCGCTCTTCCAGTCACTAATAACTATCAGGTATTGGGTGCCCTCGTGTACCTAGTACCTGACACATCTCAAGACATGGGAATGCCAGGAGGATGTCTCTGATTCAACTAGCAGCCATCCAGACCTGATACCATGACTTGCAAAAATTTCTTCGCCTCCGACGGTGGACCCCTCTCCGACCCGGTTTCCGGGATTCCTGGCCCGGTCGCCCCTTGCTCAATGACGACCATTGGGGTGTTCTAGGTGTGATAATGCCTTTGATACTGCTCCAAAATTGTCTGGATAGTAAGCATGCAGCACCGAAGTCAAACCGAAGTAGTAAGTTCTCATTCCCAGCCGTTCGGCGAACATCGGCAACCTTCGGTTACCTCTACCGCTGCGCGCTTATTACTGGTTGCATGTGGATGTTGATACGATGCGTATCTCCGTGTATGTCCGTAACTCCGTATAGTCTAATCTTATCTCCATGCGGTCTAATCTCGAAAGCCTGATGACAACTCAAATCAACGATTTTGACATAAACTAGGATTGTCTTCTGATTTGAAAACCTGAACAGTGGTGATGAACTGATCACTACACTGAGATATCGAGACACAGATAAAGGCACCAACATATTTGGGACCCAAACTATATAACATAACAAGTTATCCTTGCCGAGTTGTGCTCGTGGGATTATTTTCCGAACTCCGCTCTCGGGGCCAGGGGGCATGCGCGAGTAGTGGAGGAGGCGCGTAGAAGGTGGAGGAGATGCATAGATATTGGAGAGGCTCAGATTTGCATAGCGGAGGCCTAGAAGGCGGCGGTGTAGATAGTGGATTAGTGATTGGCATATGGCGTTGGAGAGTGGTCTCCATCTGGCAGGAAGTGGTTCAACGAGAGATAATCGATCTGGGCATTTTCCGGTATGTGAGTGAACAGAAATGGTTTCATGAGAGCTCAGACACCAGCTTCATTTCAAATATATATAACACCTGAATAGAAATACTATAAGGCTGTGCGAAAGGATTGTCATCATCCAAAGGATTTCATCATCCACTTCCTCTGTCCAATCAGCATATTTCACATCGCACCTCATGGTCTCCCTTGAACTTGAGAGTCGGGAGTATCTGCTTATTGTCAACTTTGACAGTGAACCACTCAACAAGGTTGACCTTTGACTCCTCATCCCGGTTATACACTTCAGGGCTAAGGCCTCTTCCAATGTTTGAGTTCCTTGCTCTGGCATAGTCACTCGTATTGCCGTCAACTTCGGAGGAGGATATGCTCGCCACAGTGCAAACTTGTCCGTCTCAGCTGCTTTACGGTATTCTTCCAGCCCAAAATTGACAGATACAAAGTTCTGCAGGGCTGAGCACTTGAAGGATTCAAGACAGGATAGCGTGTACAAGTTGCCCAAGTGAAGACTGTCGATCTTGGTAACTTGGGATAGGTCAATCGTCCTGCCCGCTGCAGTATCCAGATGGGAAGATGGGAATCAATAAGGAGAGATACCGACCACGATACAATCGCAACTTTGCTTGAGATAGCACAGCTCGCCAGCCTTCCGGTGCACTGACGTTCTATCAGGGGCAAATCAAATGCTCATTTTATCAACCTTTGTCGGATGCAAATCGATGGAGAACGGCATCCATAGTTTGTTCATCAAGATCAAGCAACGTTTGGACTTTGCGCCAGGGCTTGATGACAGTGACTGTTCCACTGGCTTATTCAGGACCGCCGGATTGTCCGTACTGTCAAGTATTTGGAGGTAGATTTCCATACATAAGTAGCTCGTCCATGATGTAGGAGATTGGTTGAGATGTTGAGATTGTGATGAGGTTCCATTGCTAAAACATTGCGCCTTTTATAGTGAACCGAGACAACATCGCCGTAATATTAGATACTGAGGTAACAAAGGGTTGGAACTTGAACCATCTAGAACATTGTGGCACAAGGCTCCCTGTTCTCTGGACTATGTACAGCCAAAGGGTCAATCCAGTAATTGATCAAGCCGTTTGTGTAAAGGCCCGTTTCCTAAATAACAGCCTTTATGTCAATAGATTCCCCAGAGGCTAGTCTGACGGGGATCGCCTGGAGAAATAGTAAGGTTTTGTGGTGAATGAACCTAGCCAATATGACAGAATCCAAGAACAAGTACTCAACAGCCAGCATGCAGCGCAAGGTGCAACGGAAAACACTGAAGAAGTAACTTGAGAGTTAGATTGTTGTGGTAAAGGTTAAGATAAGATTGTGTCACATGTCTACAACATGGCATAGACACCGGGGGCAAATCAGCTGCAGTCGAGTGCACTGCAGTCAGCTGGCAGTCAATCTGCAGTCAACTTGCAGTCAACTTGTACCTGATCTCACACCAGCCCGGTTGCGACATGACCTTGTACATGTGGTCTGATTGGGGCTGTGCATGGGAAACCTTATGGATAAATCATCGAATTTCTGCACTGCAGCTTGTAGGTACTCCCTACTTACTGCTTATCATGTATGTCATGTTGTTGGGCTCAGCCCTAGTATTTGAACCTTTAAGGCTATGCAAGAATTGTGAAGGTCACTGCAGGATGCAATCTTGCTAAACTTACCATTTGCCCATCTTGGTCTGGTATCTAGATCTCTTGCCAGACTGTCTTCATATATTCAGCTGCTTGTATGATCACTGTCTTGTGAGAACTAGTCATTTTTTATTATATATTTTCTTGCCTTTGACTAAACTGCTACCAGTGGGATAGAGGCCGACCTACCGGCGGCATATACGAGCCCTCTCTTGTTATCGCATTACTATGGAGAAAGACCTTGGATGAAATAATACAATAAAGATTCACATGATGAATCACATCTCTCTGTACCTCATTTTGATTCTCTGCCGGGGACATTGTAAGACAGGATAATTAGCTAGAAAGACCTTTTGGCCCTGGTACTAGGGCTATGCACCATCGGCATCTATAGACAGTTGGACGGCTTCGTTGTATGGAACTCATACCCCGTCCTGTCGAGAATTTTTCGAATTTCTCAAAGATATGGGTCATGGTACGGGTGCACCTGTTTTCACTCGTCGAAAAACAGCCGTGACTCGGACGGCCATCTAGACGGTACTTGTTCAGGTATGGTTGATCTCCCTCCATTTCCTGCATTCTCGGTGATCCTACAGGTTAGAGATTGACCAAGAGAGGTTAAATTACAGATTTGCTAGGTTCAGTCATTGAAGAAGTGCTTGATGGCCTACCTGAGTGAAGATGATTGAAAAAGGCAGTTGCGCCACATTTCTTGATAGCTTCCATGACGGTTTCAGAGTCATCCTCGTCATTTCTATTGACCAGCAAGCCCTGCATTGCATGCCCGAGATGAAATTTGACCTTGATTCAATCTACCACAAATATTGTCATGCTATTGTGATCTCAAGTCCATCAAATCTGATTCAAGTAGGTGAGTAGCACTTTCTGATATGACCAGATCACCTTCTCACATTTGGGTGCAACACAATCTCAAGAAAAAGTCGGTGTTCATCTTGTGACACCTGTCTCCCGTCAAACAGCCATTTTTCGACAGGTCTTGTCCCATTTGAGATTTTTCTGTCGACGGGGTCTTGGTGACTTGTACCCATTCTTACCCGTCCACGGGACGGTGCGCAGTCCCACCTGGTACAAAAAATTTGACAAAGACAGTGTTGTTTCGTGTTTTCCATGTGTGACTACAAGAAGCTGTCACAAACAACAAAGGTGACAGAAACAAAGCAACCAATGGGATTTCATCTAAAGATTCTCCTTTTGTTCCTCTGGCACTCTCACAGGCACATACTATGTGCAGACTGAACAAAACAGCGAGTGAATGAGGTCAACGGCTATTGCCGCGTTAGTGAGAAAATCGGTCAGGTGACTATCCCCTTTGGGGACTTTGATGGCAGTGGCCAGAATTTCGCTCCATCCCAACAAACGAGCCACTCACGTGGTCTCGTAATCCAAGATGTCAAAGTAAAAGCATATTGCATTTAATATCTCTTCCTTTAGCTCTGGTTAATTTCAAAATTTCACTGCTGAACTTCTTTGAACTGTGGCATAATTCCAATCATAGCAAGTGAAAGAAACACCATGAAGGTGACAATTTATGACAGTCCTTGCACTGAGTAATAGTAGCAGTCATAGTAACAGATTCTGGCCAATTCTGGATAAGATACTCATCAAGATACTGATGTGAGAATTGTCTCAGAATCAAGCCAGATTTTTTGCCTACTCCAAAGCTCAATTGTGCCCTCGACTATTCAAATGATTCCGCTTTTTGTGGCCTTGAGGAAGCCCCATCTCTGATTGTTCCTTCATTTCATGTCGCATGGCCATGGCACCCAGTAGTCTGATTTCAGGATCTGGTCCAGAAGCTTATTCAAGCTTGGGAGTCTACCACCAGCATAGGACACCCTCTGAGGCCAGGGAATAGTGACTTCTATGTAAATTATGGATGGCTTCCAAGCTGGACTCAACTGGTATACATAGCTCCTGATTCTGGATATCAACCATCTGTACCACATATGATTACACAATCAACATGACTTATCACTGGCAGGGATACCACAATCATGCTCCAGAATTGACCTGCAGAATCAGCAGAATCATAGCAGAATCAGTTCCAGAAGCAATTCTGAAATTCTGAGGATTTTTGAAATTCACACTATTCCATCATGTAGAATCATTACAGAATTATGATGAGAATTTCATCCAGAATTACTCATAATCTTCTACTCTAACTGCTAACATTCAATATAAGGGAAGAAGTAGGAAGAGCACTACAATTATAATCAAGGGATTGGCAAGTCAGTACATAGAAACAATCCCAGTAATTGTACTAAGAAATTTTGAAAGCCAAGCTATGAAAGACTGGGGCAATAATGCATATAATGAATCCTTTGTTATAATGTACTAGTTCTCAAGCTCTATAGCAGCTCAGACTGCTTGGGATGTTCAAATGAGACCTTGGCATCATTTAACCAGTGCCAGGCCTGATTGGTAAATGCAACCTTGATCTATTGCTTTAGTCAGCTTGACTCATCCCTGAGTATCCTGTGATGAGTCCTTAGCTTTGTGGCCTTGTGACGACTTGAATATCTTGAATATATACAGAGTTAACTTGTAAACCATAGATGACCAACCACAATATTCCCATAATCTGTCATCGGCATCTCGGCATCACACCTGCTGTCTCTTGGTTATTTCGGAATCAAACTGTCAAGGATGGGGTCTGGTGATTAGCCTGGTGACCCAAATTTGACATGCAACTTGACTGCAACTTGACTGCCAGTTGACTGCAACCTGACTGCAGTGCACAGACTGCAGCCCATTTGCCCGCAGTGAGATAAGGAATCTGTGAGGATATCCAGGCTAAAGCTTGAAAGGCAAGAAACACTACCTAAAAGTCATAAAGGTACGTTACAGTTCGAGAAAATAAGTATCTGATCAAACTGGTTAATAGGACACTCCGGCACCGCCAGATTTTTGAGGACAGAAGCTGGGATAATGCTGGCTGGACATTTCTCTGGCTGAACATTTCTCAGTGAACCGTCTCCAGTGACTCCGGTATTTGCGAACAGCCACCGGTGCAATTCAGCCCCATGCTGCTGTTGAATTCAGAGTTATCTTTTCGAATCCTTTTCCTCTTGAATCAGCTCTGTCAATTGAGATACTCACTCGCTGAGAGATCAGGCATGCTCAGTAATGATCAAGCTGCGTGCATGATGCGATTTCAGGATTCGATGACGGATCCTTTCAATTTTGCTGGCAAATCCTCAAAGTTTTGTGAAGGCCGGCTTCCCCACGAATCAATGGTATCTCACAGCGAGCGCCAATGCCCTTGATCCTAATTTGGACCGTGGGATTCTTGACTCGACGAAACACTCGACGCATCAAGTGGACCCGCTTTCGCACTCCATCTCTCTTAGGGCGCCGTAGACCAATATACACCGGAAAATCATGGATCAGAGCCGCTACCTACAGGAAACTTGTAACCCGACGAGGTTTTGGCACCTATTCATACTATTTCTCTCCAGCGGCCGAAGGGAAACCAGTTTTATTCTTCGCGCATGCCGGCTCGTATCTCTGACGCAAAAAGATGGCTTTTCAAGCCCCTGAGCTATGGGCTCATGGTGCCAGATCTCCTTGGCTTACGACGGAACAGATAAACTCATTAACCCAAGTTTTACGTTGGCAGTGGACATGCGGCGGTGGATATTTTCAATCAAGAGGGTATTGAGAAGGGCATTGCTATAAGTCACGATTGGTATGCTCTATTGGTCCATTGCAATCATTCACTTAGATTCCTGTCAAGGGGATCCCGAGTCATCTCTCGTATCGCCAATTATTATCCAGAGCGCTTGAGTGCATTTGCCTTCCTTGCTGTGGCGTACGGGCCGCCAGCATCAGCTTATGCGGATCCTATCACGCAATCCAAGATGATCAAAGAGATGGTTGGATATGATGTCCTCGCATATATGCACTTTTTCATCCAGCCTCGGCCCTCATACGCTCAAGCTTTTCGAGACCAATGTACGTGTTTCAGTCAACCTATAGTCTTGTACTGACTCACAATCCTGGTAGTTTGATTCTTTCTTTAGTCTCCTATTTCCAAATGCGCCGGGCGTTTGGAAAGACTGGCATATATGTGTTGACAGGGGAGCTCAACGATGGATTGAGAGCAAGAATCCGACGCCTCTTGCTTTGCATATAACTCCAGAGGTATGTCGAGTATTCCGTTTCGTGGGATCCAAATTTGATTGCTTTCGTCTTGCGGGACAAGGAGCCCTACCGCCGGAAATCACTTCTTGCGGGCGGTTTGACTGCCTCATTTTGCGGGTATAAAGTCTTGATGGAGAAGGGCAACGCTGATGATGACGTCTGTGAGTCTATCTTTGGCTTGGGTCGGGATAAGCCTTGGAACCGCGTATAATCTCAACAAGCCTGTCCTCTTTGTTGCATTTACCAAGGACGACATTGGATTGCCCTTGTTTGGTGATGCAACTCTAGGCCAATATGCCCAGGGTCCAATGACGAGAGCTGAAGTTGCCGGGGATCATTGGGCTGTGGTTTCGCATGCCCCCGAGATCAATGACATTCTCGTGAGATGGATCAAAGCATTGGATTTGCGAGACAATTAATGGAATGGAGTCATGATATCTTTTTGTTTTTCTGTATGAGCTTTATCAACGCTGTTCCAATATTAGCGCATGTCGCTGTGCCTTAGACTGTACCCGGTGGACCTGTCCAGATCACGCACAACGAGGTCCGACTCTTGGACAGCATGGTATGTCTCTAATATTGTTTGATTTCGGATTGAACCAAAATGGTGTTTCATCTCTTTTCCCCATTCAGTTCCAGTCCAAGTCTTGAAGTACTGTGTGAACCGGATGGTCGAGGTGACTGGGTTGTGTCATCTACAACCTGACAGACGGTGGTAACCAAAAAGAAAACATTAAAAAATCTTATCTGTTATCTTTGATGTGATAAGGTCACTTTGACAGATGCCAGGCTTACATGTCAGTTACCAGCCGCCCAGAAGTCCGGTTAAGATATTTGAGGGATGTCACAGACCCAGGTAGGGCGGGATGAGGCAGGACACAAGATTGTTCCCTTTGAGCAAAGTTCCCATGCGTATGGCAGTTTCCCAGCACATGACCGTTGTCATGCTCAATTTTTGAATCTCTGTAAAATTGAGACTTGAGCACAAAGAACAATTCGGACTTGTAATTATTTTTTTCTACTTTGACTAATACTGATTACCACAGATCACATCACATGGGGGACGCGTTATTTGTCAGAGAACAACATAAATAAACAATCAGTCATCAAAGCTTGGCAACTCCAATGATTCGTCAGAAATCTGTCAGCCTCAGTCATCGAACTCCAATTATTACTCAGAAAATGAAGTCATAGTGGAGCAGGAGTGGAGTGGATGATGAATCCTTACGAATCGGATGATTAAAGGTGGAGTTGGATGATTAATAGTAATTAGTAAGCAGTTTTGTAAAAGGTATATAAGGCGGTCAACTTTAGGTTAACCCAAGCATGATAATTCATAGTTTCCACTTTCGATTTAAATCTAGCGAGCTCAGGACTGGTCTCCAAGAGGGAGAAGCAAGGTCTTAACTGGGTACTGTCGTGAGATAGAGCTACCGAAAGCTCTGTAAGTCGAAATTCTGTCAGTAAATGTTAGAAATCGGTGGTGTATTAAGGCCACAATCAGTTAGTAAGTCAAAAGGTCATCAGCAGCAGTAAACTGTGGCATAGCGAAGCCATAGTCAGTATAGTCAGTCAACACTCATCAGCAACCGTCAGAAAACTGTGGCATAGTAGAGTCACAGCAGTCAGTCAGTCTAAGTCCGTCAGCACCATATAGTCATTCGTTCACGATTTCAATATTGGGTACCAGCTTTGGCAGGTCATCACTTTTCCCCATGAACTTATCATATGCACTCACATTGGTCACTAATACTGGTCATTGCGTGTATATGCTTTTCTGGTCGAGTTATACGTCGAGTACGTATTGAAACTTTGCGCCGGACAAAGTGGAGCCCACCGCAAGGGGAAAAGAATCCCAAGAAATCGTTCAGCATTCAGAGAAACAGTAATTATACTGTGAACCGAGCAGGAGTATGTCTGCAAAAGGAATTACTGGATTTGACAGTGATTCAAATTGGACAGGCCACCGTAGTAACAACACACCGACATCGTCACCATTGAGTATAACAGGAGAATTACCAGATATATCGCCATCGTATACACCACTGACTTTTGAGTCAAGCATTAGTCAGTCAGCAGAAGAACAGGAGAATACCACAGTGCCACAGTTGGAAGAGCTGAATATTCTCACGAACCGAGTTAAGTTTGAATTACCGACAAGCACAAACAACCGAGGATCAAGATCAAGATCAAGAAGAGCCGACAACATGGATTTCGCAGATGATCACAGGCACCGAAGGCCTGAGATGATGCCCCTAGCAGGGACAAAGCACGCACATTCTATTCCTGTTTTCACAGGTAAATACAACAAAGTGCAAGCCTTTATTAACCAATACAATTCTGTCATGGCAACTTATCAACTAACAGATGAGGAGAAATGCCATAAAGTGATAGACTATTGTTCACAAGGAGTATCAGATTTGATAGTAACATTGCCGAGTTACTGTAATAGGAATTGGGAACGACTGGAGAAGGATATTCTGTCGTATTATGATGCAGAGAAGAGACAACAACACTATGAACCAGAGCATCTATCTGTGTTTGTCAATGGATGGCACCGGAAGAAGAATGGTAAGATGGATTCCATGGAAAAATGGAAACAATACCTCAGAGGCTTTGACACAATTGCTAACTGGCTAATTGAACATGAGAAAATACAGGAAAGACAGCGAGACATTTATTTCTGGTATGGACTACCCAAGGAAGTAGCTCAAGATGTTAAATCTCAGTACAGAGCTATCAATCCAAATTGGGACACAGTCGATCCAGTACCAACTGACATTGCTAGGAATTTGGCTGAGGCTAATTTCAAACGAGGACGCTTTGACGAAAATATGTTTGGAATGAACTCACCTTTTAACAGCGAATCAGATTCAAATGACACTGAAGAGGAGAAGATTGACAAATTTCACAGGAAACAAATGCGCAAGAGATACAAGAAACGACATTACAACAAATCAGATTCTGAAGATTCAGACTCAGATGAAGAGGAGGAAGAGAACCAATTAGTAAACCAAATCAAGAAACAACTTGACCAAAGGGATCAGGAAATCAGGGACAGACTCCACATGAAAGGACACCAACATCACCAGACACTTCCAAAACATGAGGACAAGTCAGCCAACACTTTGGGAAAGAAGAAGAGTGAGAGTACTCCAACAACACCTAAAGGGGACAATAAAGCTGACACAGAAGTCAAGGATCTTATTGACAAGATGAGTAAGATGGCAGTGACAGAACCCAAGTATGGTATGTGCTATTTCCAGATATCACAACTCAATCCAGAAGTAGCCGGATGGTACCCTAAACCCCAGCCTAGACTTGAAGGAAGCATTGCTCCAAGTCCAAGGATGGATAGTTCAAGAACCATGAGAAATGCTGTAAACAATTACACAGGCACAGGGTCTAATGCAGTTCCATTGGGACCTAGAAGAAGTGCATATGTTCAAACAGCTGGTATGTCATATGAGCTTGGAGCTGACACAAACCCTATGCATGGGAAGTGCTATGGCTGTGGGGACACCAACCATGGACTGTAAGATTGCCCTCCCATAATTGATGTGCTAAACTCCGGAATGATGGGAAAACTTCCTGATGGCCGATATACTGGACCTGATGGACAGTTGCTGAGAAGGTTTGGAACTGATACCTTTATGTCGGTTCTTGTCAGGATGAAGGGAAGCGGGATTCAAGAAGTTCCACCTGTAGCACCTATCCAGGCCAGGAATAACTTTACTCGCACCAGCTTCTTCTTTGAACCTAGGAGTGAGGAACATGAGACAGATGAGGAATCAGATGATGAGTCTGATGCCTGCGAAGCAATCACAGCCCACGTCATGGAAGCAGCAAGAACATCCAGAAAGAGTCCAAATCATGGAGCAAAGAAGAAAATCTTTGATGGAGTACTAATGCCTCCTAGGAAAGAAGCAACAAGTCAGAAGGCCAAGGATAATGATTTCAGACCTAAAGGTAAGGAAATACTAACTAGGAAAGATGCTATTAACAAGGAAAATACTAACCCAAGGCCAATTGAAGCTAGACCAGCAAGACAAGTGGAAATCAATGAAGACATTGAAATGGTAGACATCCCAATTAAGGCAGACTCACTTCCAAAGATAGTAGAGCGCAAGAATGATGCAGAAAAGATGTCCAAAAATAAGCGAATATCTGAACTTGCACAGCAAGTCAATATTGAAAGCATTTGTGACAAAATTCTAGATGTCAAGGTTGATCTCACAGTCAAGGAAGTGTTGGGACTGAATAAGGAAGTAGCTGGGAGAATGGGTGACCAAGTGAAAAACAAGGCCATAAACCCAGACACACCTTTAGCAGCCCGAGTCAACTTTGGAAGAGTGGATTACTCAAGACATGATTTGGTCCTGATCGAGGTCAAAATTGGAAAGTTTACAACTGAAGCTTTCATTGATTCTGGGTCAGAAATCAACATCATTTCCAAAGAAATGTACCACAAGTGCAAAGATGATAGAGGAAGCATAAGTCCTGTAAGCTTGGAGTTAACCGAAGTAGGGGGATCAAAGAAGGAACTCAGGAAGTACCTGAAATATGTCAAAGTCAAATGTGGAGGAGTTGTTGACACAGAAGGTGACTTCTATGTTGCGAACTTTGATGTGGACTTCACAGTGCTCCTGGGAAGACCATTCCAAGTTAAGAATAAGCTCTGCTTGATTGAGACAGAAAAGGATGGGACCTGTGTTGAACTTCACCCCAACAAGAATAACTACAATGCTGTTTATAGGATGCCTGCTATATCTGCATTCAAGGAAGAAGGAAGCAAGCTCAAGAAAGTAGTTGAAATTCATGAAGACCCGGAAGAGGAAACTGGACAAATTACTGACATGGAGGAAGCTGAATCTACAGGTATTGAAACATTCACAGCAAGATCTAATATGGCAACAGTCAGCAGCCCCGAAAGCCAAATGGAGTTTCAAGCAACAACATCTGAGACATATGAGGACCCTGATGATACAATAATTGACACAGCCCAAGACTCCGAGGAGGAACGCGAGATAATTGAACAACTTATCCATGAAGAAGAAATTCTGCAAGGTACCATTGATGCATTAAGGCAAGAAGACATGGAGCAATTCCTGAATATGAGGTCAACAAACCTGGTCAGAACCCACAATGTACCTATCGCGGGATCCAGAATCAATGGAGCAGGCTATGATACTCACCAAAGAATTCTTCGAATTTCTGTTTATGGAATGAAGGCACCGCTTGTGACTTGGATTGACAGTTCATTAAAGAGTAGCATGATCCGCCGTCAAGAATTCAAGGACAAATTTGGTGTGGAGTATCAAGAGGTCAAGGAACAGCAATATATCCTAGGAATATATCAACATTTGAGGATCGACACACCAATAGGGCCAACAATAGTTAAAATGGGAATCATGTCAAATTGGATGCCATTCAATATGGTCTTAGGACAAGACTGGTTGGTAGGAAATGGACTTTCAATTGTGGAGCATGGCACCAGTGAGGTAATGCTATTGCGAGAAACCATGATAGACCCAGCCTATGACCCAACTAGAAGAGTGTCTACCATTATATCGGAAGAAGATTCACACAGGCTGAGTCCATAAGAGCTATTCCCTATGCGCGAGAACTGGAAGGATTTTATTCAGGAAGAACAGATAATTCAACTCCGCTGACTATAACTGCAAGAGTTAATATGATCCGATCATCTCTTGGACAAGGACCACCATTTGACTCAAGACCTATGGAACCTGAATTGGAAGCAGTTAAAGTATCAAGACAGAAAGCCAGCGAAAAGAATTTATTCAGCGGACAACAAACACCTGGTGAGAAATACATTGCAGTAAAGGGTCCGCGGGGCAAGTTCTTAGCCTTAGTAGATCCTACTTGGAAGGAAAGTTGTGTAAAGGATGACATCATTAGAAGTTGGGAAGCCATTGTGACTATGATGAAAGAAGGAAAGAAGTCTGTCTCGGTCACATTACTCCTGGACGCGGAACCCAATAACATTCACACGGCAATCATTCTATATGTCAAACTGTCAGAACAGATACCAGCTGACATAGTTCTAGGAAGTGATTGGATTGGGAGATATGTACACCGGGAAGTTGTCCAAGCACAAAGCCCATATCTTGAAATCCGAAATCTAATTACCAGATGTCAAGGGCATGCATACATTATCAACACCAGTACCACTAACAAGGATCAAGAAGTCTACAAGTCTTACAAGCGTGTCAAGGAAGAAGTAACCACCGTGGAAAGGAGTCATAAGAATCAGGACAACCAAATGGACATAAGCTTACCGAAAGCTTGGACGAGACCCGAACCGGAACAATTTTCAGTTGAAATAGGCGCCGAGATAATTCAAGCTGTCAGTGATGTCACACTTGACATGAGTCTAGTCAAGCTGTCTGTAATGAGAAGCAGCTTCACAAATCCGATAATTTTCACTGGACAGGATGCATTAGAAGCTGGAATAGTAAGAAATGAAGTTGTCATTATCAATGAGAGAAGCTACACTGAGTCCTTCTCTGTGATATATGACCAGAATCTAGAACCTGCCATGGTATTGGGACAGAAAATACTTGCTAAAATCAGCGAAAATGCAGTAATGCGAGAGAAAAGGGAGGATGGTGCACTCACAGGAGAAACGAACCACGAGAATATTCAGTCTGAACCCGGAGAACAGGTAAACAATTTGGCGGAACCTTTGGGAAATGCATACCGCATGGTCAACCCAATCCGGAATGTGTGGAGTATCCAAATCGAAATTGGCGGCGGCCTATTATGGGCAGTACTGGACCCATACTCGCGCCTCAGCTATATTCAATATGAGGTGAGAAAACAACTATTAAACTGGGTTAGAATGGACAAGAATTTTGAGATATGCTCACCTGGAACTTTGGGAGTGCTGAAAGACGTCAAAATTATCAAGAATAGGGTGACCAAGGTAGACCTGCGCATCTTGAAGAAAGGATTTGGGAGTAACCCTGTGAAACTTGGTCAAGATTGGCTTGAGCGTAACAAGATCGGCATACAATGGTACCAAGGACAAAACCATTTGTTCTTTCCGGCAGATGCAGTTGTTCCCGACGACCAGAGTATTATGGGCGATAGTCAAGGAGCGACTGCTACATCGAATCAGTCATACGAGGCCCGAAGAAGACAAGAAATTACTCACCAAAGAGCCATTCGTAAGGAAGAGAGACGACAACAGAAAGCAAGAGCGCGAGAAAGGAAAGAGAAAAGAGACAGAACAATGGAGAAAGAGGGAGTTGTGAAAGCTGGATATGGCTCTCAGGATCAACAAGTACAGGAAGGAAGAAACTGGTACCGATATCCCGCAGAGAGAGACCTTTGGAAACAAGTGCTGGAGCGAGAACAGCTCAAAACTGGAGGACGAGCAATTTTGGTACGAATTGGATGGGTTGAGTTATTGGCCCTAATCGAACCAACATGGCCCCAAAGCTATATAGCGCATGAATTCGTCAAGAAGTGGGGAATAAAGTCCAACGAAGAAACTCACCTGGCAGAAGCAAATGTATACGTCAAGACTGGGTATCAGGATTTAATTACTAGGGTGGGATTCGACACCAGAGTAATGACTGAATTACCCGCAGCTGTTGTGATAGGCAGAGACTGGTTTAAGAACCATGTAGATGAAATCCAGGAGGGACATGAGCCTTTGCTTCGGGTGTATGATGACAAGATGAGAGCGCTTGTACGGATCTGGGAACTTGGTAAGATGGAATTGGCGAGAAGGAATTATCAAGAACTTCAGGACATTAGAGCAGTCAAATGGGAGGAATGTGATGTGTCCTACATTTGTGGAAACGAAAAGCAATTCTGGATGAGAGCGCCCATGGAGGAAGTATCAGTTGAATTTAGGAAAGGCCAACGTGTTTGGGCGGTACTTGATGAGGAAACCCAAGAAAATCTGGTAAGATATTCAGTGGCCCAACGAATATTCAGCACAGGGATACACACCATAGGGGACAATGCAATGGTAGCTGGTATGATAGTGGGAGAAGAGATACGTGTGGGAATTGGTGAGCGCTGGCATGTGGATTTTAAAGTTGTGTTTGACAAGCATCTGCCTGTCAATATGGTGCTGGGAAAGCGAGATATTGACAAGATCGGGAGAACAAAGATACGAGTAATAAGGAAAGGCTGACCATATGATGACTGGGACGATGAAGGATCTGGAAACACCAGAGAACATCAAGAAGACTTACTGGAAGTGCCAACGGAAGAACCAAATGGAAATCTCAGGAATCAAGATTCAAAACAAGAACAAGACAAGGAATACTCACGATTGGAAACAAGGCTAGCGAAAGGAATCAAGACCAAGGAAATCGAAATTGAAACAAGTGTAGTTCAAGAATCTGACTCTGAAGAAAAGGTTTTCAATGACTTGAGGATATTAAGCTCTAGAGGAGTACCTACCGTAGTCTTGAGAACTCTTCAAGGAAATGGAATAATGGCCAAACTGAACCCTATACGATTGGACAACTACTGCAGCAAAGAAGCAGTCACATTGCTCAAAACCCAAATGGAATTGGATCAAGACGACCTACAAGAAATTCAAGAGGACTTTATGGTAATGCCTATAATTGGAATGAGGATCAAGATGTATGTTAAGGACCAAACAAAATTACCTGCGAAAGCTGTACTCGGAAGGAATTGGATCAAGGCCTATGTCGGAAAAATATGTGTCGAATCTAGCCGTCTATGGATCAGAAGAGCCGAGCACTATAAAATGTCGTTTACCACAATATTTAATCTGGACGAATTATCAACAATACGAGCAAGATACGAAATGGAAACAAGACTTACTACACAGGAAGACGCATCAGAGCGAATCGAGAATTGGGCGTATCAATCAACCGCATCAAGTTCATTTAGGGAACCATGGGAAAGACCAATCAGAGATCAAGGGCGACCTGGGAAAACCAAACTGAATGACACGAGAGCCGAGGAAAACGCCAATCAACTAAATGGAGAAACAAGGGAAATTGTGGAAATGGAGCACCTCCCCACTCCTCCCGCATCAGTCACACTTCGAACTGGTAAGCTCGTCGAGAAGCTCCGAGCGCTAGTTCCACAGGACCCGAGAGTTCATTCGCCTATTCCGGTCCGAGTTTTTAATCTTCGAACGACAATCAAGAAGCCAATCATTCCGGAACTCACCGAAGAAGAAAGGACTGTGCCACAGTATGCGAAATGAACAGGAGGACCTCCACTGCCTAGTTCGTCACTTTCTACTCTCTCCTATGTCCAATCGAAAGCTAATGAATCCGACGAAGAGCGCACTGTTGTGTCAGATGAAATACCAGACTTAATGAGTGTCAGTGACAGTTCGGAGACTTCCAGCAGCGACGAGTCGGACAACATGGAGATAGATCAGTTAGCTGAGGAAGACAGTGACAGCAGTTATGAGGAGAACAATGATGGATATTCGATCTTGCGAGACAAGCAAGGTCACGTTTTTTTTCGAGATCCTATGCAACAAGATAGGAAATGGGAAAGTGACGATGAGGATGAAAGCGATGAAGAGTTCAAAAGGTTCTTAATTCGTCTTGAAGAACAAACCAGGGATCTAAACTGAAGCTTTAGCGAGGCCATGAACAACTCAAGCGGGACCAAAGCACCAAATCCATCTCCAGTCGAGGAGACGGATATTCCAATGCCTCAGTTCGCCAGTCTCGAGTCGGAATTGATCAATACAATTCTTATTAAACCTGTTGACACCATACTTTTCCCTCCAAACTCCGAACCTCGACCCCGAGCAATCACAGCTTGTCTATCAGCTTCAGCGCGACTTCAGCGGAACGAAAAGGTTCTGTCCAATTTGGGCAACATTCGATATCACAAGGCTACTGATGAACGTGATGAGTTTGGGTACACCGATTACCGAAACTATCAGTGTTTTGTTGTCGACAAAGGGCCGAAAGAGCTCACTCAGTTCAATTCTTATGAACCAGCACCTACCGGTCATCCCAGTTTGGCAGGCATTGACGTCTTGGGCGTTGGATGCTACCAGTATTTCCATGGCCCTACCGATAACCATCCTCTACGAAAATTCGATAATACTGCATCAATCAGCAGTATTGTGTATGACCGCGACCAGCTAGACGAGATGCGAGACCAAGGTCTCATTCAACGCATTGTAGACTTAAAGCGGTACGCCGAGGACATCGAAATTGACACTCAGCTTTATCGAGACCAAGCATTCAGCATAGCAACCATTGAAGAAAGGTTGTTCGTCACCTTTCAAGTTCACGCTATCCGAGCAGATTATGACAGAAAAGAGCGCAACCGATTCATGAGCTGGGGAAGCAGTGACGCTCGCCCATTCGAGTCCATTTTCGATAAAAGCGGAACCCATCTCTTACCCTTTGACCCGACTCTTAACATCACCATGATGCATCTGTATCGCACTGCTGCCGAGACCTATGTCGTTGATATGTGGGACAGAGAAGCTATCGAGAGAGTTAACGAGAATGAGATGTTGTGGAGCAGAAAGGACGAGTACTTGTCAACGGAGAAGAGCAATAAAGTCGAAGTCAAGTGCAATGCTTGGACAGAGCATCGCTGGTCACTACGCTGAATCCGAAACGAAGCAGTCGAGATCTTACAGGAGCTCATCCTCATTCTTGAGGAGCCTTTCAACATGTCAGTAATCTTGGAAGAGATCAAACTGAACACGACAGCCGGTCACTACTGGACTCTCCATTGCCCATACATTCAAATTATCGACAATCGCTATTCAGAGCATTTCCAGGGCATGAACCAGGAATGCTATCACCTCGACGCCCTCGCCAATGTGCAGACCCAGATTCTCCTTCGAAAACCGATCCCGACTCATAACCCTTTCATCACCGAGGATGAAGACGAATTTCTTTATTACTGTGCCAAAGTTATCGACGAAACCAGTGTCAATTTAGGAAACACCATTCGAGGACTCCGTGAAGTTGATATGCTCATGGCAGAGGACATTCGGGTCCTTCTCAACTTCAACCATCTTGATCACATGCGCTTTTACGACCGATTTGGGAAGAAATATCCTATGGCATGGGCAGTCTTCTGAACTGTAAGTCCAAACTCGATAAAGCGAGACTCATACTGACAATCAACTTAGTTTTACAGACAATCTTTTCTCTCACTGTTTGACCAATTTTTCACCTCTTTGTGATTTCCATTATCGACTGACAAGGGAACCCGGCTCTCTGGGAAGGACAAGTTTTGTGTACCATCTATTCTTTCATAACTGACAGTTTATTCTTAGTTTTGTTCCGGTTGCCTCATGCTTGGCTTTGACTCGGTTTCGCCTATGCAAATTTTCCTTTCTGATTGACTTGAAGAACTGACTTTTGACTTGAATAGACAATTTGTACAGATACTAACTCGATTTTGATACAGACTTTGCATAGATATTGTTTGGGTACAAGCATATCTTAGGTACCAAATATATGTGAAATTTTGATTGACATTTGACTGTGCCACAATGGAAACTCTGAAGTTAGAAGTAGATCCTGTTCCAGGGAGACCTGGAGCAATATCTTTGATGTTCATGACCAGAGTCCGAGACCCTCCAGTCCAGCGTGAAGTCAAAGTTCAAGAAGAAATGAGATGTACAAGTTTTTCCAAACCAATCCGGGTACCGGGCCAGCACAGCCAAGTTCGATCTTGATGCAAGACAAACATCACCAGACTTACTCGAATACACCATAAGGATACAATTCCTATAGATCCAAGCAAGATACACTCATATTGCTTACAAGATGATAAAACCAATGAAAATCGAAATGAAGGGAGTCCAGACTCAGACTTTTGTACCAAGTTAATCGATGCTAGTGGACTTGAATACTATGGTCTTGAAGAGGGAGACCAAATCATCATTCCTGATGAGGAGGAAACAATAATCGACGAAAACTACAGGACAATAGAGGTTCAAGTATTCACACTACACAAAACAGTAGACTGCAAGATTAAGCCAGTGTTGGGAACAGTACCTGAAGACATGAGAGTAAGGAGAGCTATTCCTGAAGATCCGTTAATTGATCTTCCAGAAGTCCCAACATGCCCACCTGAGTTTGAACCGACAGAGCGTCTCACGAGAGAACGAATGGACAAACTTGTTACCAATGATGATGGATTTATGACTTTGGAAGAGGTTAAACTGTTCAAGCATGTTATGAAAAACCATGAAGAAAGTTTGCCTTATGAAGAAAAGGATAGGAGACAGTTCGATGAGCGATACTTCTCACCTTATCGAATGGTAGTCGTAGATCATATTCCTTGGGAATTCAAATCAATCCCAATACCGGCAGGAATTCATGACAAGGTAATTGAACTTCTGAAAAGTAAGATCAATGCTGGAGTGTATGAACACTGTCAGTTGTCATACCGGTGTAAATGGTTTTGTGTGCTGAAAAAGAATGGATCATTGCGAATTATCCATGATTTACAACCATTAAGTGCAGTATCAGTGAAAGACTCAGGTTTATTACCTCCAATCGAGGACTTCGCAAGGAATTTTGCTGGATATCAGTGCTATACAGTCTTTGATTTGTATTGGGGATTTGATGGTAGAGTTGTACACAAGGATTCTAGAGACTTAACTGGATTCTATACTCCATTGGGACATTTGCGATTAACTTGCTTGCCTATGGGATATACTAATTCACCTGCCGAATTTCAGCAATGTATGACTTTCATTCTCCAAGACAAAATACCACATACCGCTGATATATTCATTGACGATTTGCCAATCAAGGGACCTAATACTCAATATCCGGATGAGAATGGAAACCCTGAGACCCTGGAGGACAACCCTGGAATCAGAAGATTTATCTATGAACATGCTGTGGATGTCAATCGAGTTATGCAATGTATGAAGAAAGCTGGAGGTGCGTTTAACCCAGCTAAATCTCAAGTATGCCGCCGAGAAGCTTTGATAGTTGGACACAGGTGCAGTGCTGAAGGACGACATCCAGATGAACGACGAGTCAGCAAGATACAGAAATGGCCCCAACCACACAACATAACGACACTAAGAGGATTCTTGGGAATCTGTGGAACATTGAGACAATGGATTAAGGACTATGGACAAATTGCTAACCCTTTGAACAGGTTATTACGAAAGGACCAAGAATTTCAGTGGATGGCTGATCAAGAACAATCCTTCGAAACCTTGAAACAAGCAGTAATTGAAGCCCCAGCAATAAGACCAATTGATTATTTATTGGAAAGACCAGTGTATTTGTCTGTTGATAGTAGTAATGTGGCAGTAGGAGCAATATTAGCGCAAGAGGACGAATTAGGACGACGAAGACCAGCTTTGTTTGTTTCACTTACTATGAATGCCAGAGAATCTCGTTATAGTCAGCCCAAGCTTGAGCTGTATGGGTTATTCAGAGCTATGAGGTACTTGCGCTATCATATAGTGGGATTAAAACATTTAATTGTGGAAGTTGATGCCAAATACCTACCAGGAATGATCAATAATTTCGACATAGTACCAGCATCTCCAATGAACCATTGGATTGAAGGAATTCGGTATTTCAACCCAAAAATTCAGCATGTTTCAGCAGCTAAATTCAAAGGACCGGATGGATTATCCAGAAGACCACCTGCATCAACTGAAGAGCGATCAGACAGTGAGGACGATGAATGGTACAAACCTGGAAAACAACCGAACGACCACCCTAAGGACACCCGAGACAGGAAACTACAAGAACAAGGATTGTCAAAAGACCCAACTCAAGTTTTGGTGCTGAACATTCGCACTGATAGCAAGACAATGGCTGCCCGAGGACAAAAGGAACTGGAATTAGTGAATATCAAACGATACTTAGAAACTGGACACCTACCTGAGGACCTACCATCTCCAGCGGCGACAAAACAATTTTTGGAGAAGACCGGAAAATTCAGAATGAGTCAGAATAGAATGGAAAGGCTTGGGAAGAAAAATCTAATTCAGGTAGTGATCTTAGATCCCAAAGCACGAGAAAGGATTCTGCATCAAGCTCACGAAGAATTGGGACACAAAGGTATAAAAGCAGTAACTGAGATCATACTAACTCGTTTCTTTTGGCCCAAAGCATGACAAGATATAGCCAGACATGTTATGAGTTGTCACGAGTGCCAAATCAGAAATACAGCAAAATTTGAAGTACCAGTAACCGTATTGACTCCATCAACAATCTTCCAGAAGATATATGTCGACGTGATGCTAATGCCAAAAACAAGTGGACGCCACAAGTACCGATATATTGTATGTGCGAAAGATGATTTAACCGGTGTAGTGGAAGCTCGAGCCCTGAGAAGAAACAGTTCGGAAGAATTAGCCAGCTTCTTCTGGGAACAAATATTTTGCAGGTATGGGTCTGTTGGACAAGTTGTAACTGACAATGGTCCAGAAGTAAAGAAAGCATTCGCCAGTCTGGTTAAAAGAATGAAGATACCACATGCAAGAATATCAGCCTACAACAAACATGCCAATGGAGTCGTTGAACAAGGTCATTTTACCCTGAGAGAAGCTATCGTAAAGTCCTGTGAAAAAGATGAGTATGGAATGATCCAAGAATGGCCAGATCAGATACCGTTAGCCGTTTTCGCAGACCGAGTTACCATCAGTTCGGTTACTGGCTATTCTCCATACTATCTTCTTCATGGAATCGAACCTGTGCTCCCCTTTGATCTCGCAGAAGCTACGTTACTGGTCGACGGATATCATAAAGGAATGAGTACAACTGAATTACTGGCCTTGAGAATACGGCAGCTGAGAAAACACCCTGAAGACCTCGAAAGGGCAGCTCAGACACTGAAGGAAAGCCGAATTAGATCTCGAAAACAATATCACCGCCGATATGAGAGAAAATTGCAGAGAAAAGAGTTTGTCGAAGGAGACTTAGTTCTGGTAAGGAACACAAGACTGGAAAGTACTTTGGCCAGGCTGAAAACAGAACCACGATATTTTGGACCCTTCAAAGTGGTCAAGAAAACGAAACTAGGGAATTATGTCTTAAAGGAGATGAACGGAGCCATCAGCACACAACCTATTGCGGCATTCAGAGTCATTCCATATTTTAGCCAGGAAGATCTTACGAAACCAATGAAACAAGGACAAATAGAAGAATCTGATTCGACAAGTTTTGTTCCCAGCGACTCTTAGACTGTTACCATCATGAGCCTATTTGACCTAACATATGGAGGCCTCATCTTCATCGGTATCATATTCGCCTGCATGATACTGCTCTTCACTGTCGCTCATTATATCAGGATGACTATGTGTGATGATCAAGGCATCGAGGAATCTAATATTCAACTTCAGGATTTCATCGACCCAAATCCTTTACCAGTCATACCTATTTCGTCTACGCCGCCATTGCCTCTGCAACATACCTACATCGAGTTCATCAGCCACGATAATCAGACAATTACAGACAAAGATGCAATACCCGCCACAGTCCTCGACGATGACCTTTTCACCAGAGTCCGAGCTGTCAGTTCATCCACAACAATCGCGAAAGAGGTTCTTTCAAAAGAGCTTAAAGAAAACCACAGTAAGCAGGATTCAAGACAGGTTACAAGTATTAATGACGAAAAGCAGATGAAACAGACATTTCTGAAGCCAAATATTACAGTACCACTGCCGGCTTGCACAAAATCGTCTGAAGGTTCACGAATCGCTTTTATGCCTCCATTTCTTTCACCACTTGGGCCCAGCAATTTTATTAGCCATGGAATGGCAGTGCCACCAAACAGCTATAATCACTTTTCGAATTTTTCTCATCGTTACCGGGCTGCTCAACCAGCCATATATTCGGACATTCATATCGGACAATCGCAGAAGGTATTCGAGTTGGTGGAACTCGAAGAAAAGGGAGTGAGAATAGGCATTGGAGACCATATTCGTTCACGTCATCTTGATGGGAGTGCAACCATACTGGAATTTCGCAAAATGCTAGGAGGTTGTATCATCGTCAAGGTAGAAGACAACGATGCCTACAGCGGAGAACAGAGAGAGGTACTTATGCAACAGGAACATTTAATTCTGACAAGACATTTACGACTTTTTTCTTCTTTTCACAGACTTTTTCTTTCAAAACAGCGCTTCGTACCTGCCATTTTATCTAGCGAAAGCGAAGGTGACTATGATCTGATAGACAATTTTCCTACCATTCCTACTTACGACCCTTTATCCAGTTACACAAATTTTGGTATAGCCCTTTAAATTTGAAATTTTGATGCAACGTGTAGCCTGATCGAAGACTCAATCTATTTTAGGAAATCAACACAAGGTAGGCTAGGATCTTTTCCTTGAATTGAATCCCCATAAGGAAGATCCAAAAGAAGAATGTGGGAAAGCAGAGAAGTGAAAAGAGTAACACCATGGATACAATGAGGCTATCTGAAAAAGGAAAGAGCCCAACAGAGGAATATAAAAGGAACAACCTGTACTGAACTGAGGACCTTTATTTCCAAGATGATGACCAACAACTACCAGAGCTCTTTACCATGGGCAGTAGCCATTCCACAGCCTACTCCTCGTCCGCCAAATTTTCCAGTCCAAGTACCGATTGCCACCCTTGCTCATTTCGTACAAGTCGGAATCAGAGATTTTCGCTCAAGCTCTGGTTTCCTTGCTTCGTATAAAGAATGGCAAATCGGTATGCTTCTCAGCAATGATGAGAAGGCTCAGTCAGTTCAAGTTGGAGATCGATTTTATTCAGGAATGTTGAGGCAGGAAGTCGAAGTAATAGCTGTGAAGGAAAGAGTAGAAGAAGGGCAGGAGATCAGAATCTTGCTGAAAGATGGGATTTCAGCTACGTTGCTTCTTCTGATCCCAACTCCCCAGCGAGAGTTCACCCGATACAACAATGACCAAGTTGTTTTTCATCACAGTCCTGTCAAGCGATATGATGTAGAGGTCAATCAATTCCGCCTCTTCTGTCAACAAGGGACTCCGCCAATTTCTTTAAAAGATGCGTATGGACGAGACAGGTTCATGTTGGCAGACAATCCTGGGCTGACTGTCGAAATCGAGAAACAACAATGGGTGGAATATTTCAGAGAAGTCTACAGAGATTGTAAATTCGAGAAGCGACAGTTCTATTGATTGAGGACAATCGATTTTTTTGTACCCCTGAGCGAATGTCATGCTCAATTTTTGAATCTCTGTAAAATTGAGACTTGAGCACAAAGAACAATTCGGACTTGTAATTATTTTTTTCTACTTTGACTAATACTGATTACCACAGATCACATCACATGGAGGACGCGTTATTTGTCAGAGAACAACATAAATAAACAATCAGTCATCAAAGCTTGGCAACTCCAATGATTCGTCAGAAATCTGTCAGCCTCAGTCATCGAACTCCAATTATTACTCAGAAAATGAAGTCATAGTGGAGCAGGAGTGGAGTGGATGATGAATCCTTATGAATCGGATGATTAAAGGTGGAGTTGGATGATTAATAGTAATTAGTAAGCAGTTTTGTAAAAGGTATATAAGGCGGTCAACTTTAGGTTAACCCAAGCATGATAATTCATAGTTTCCACTTTCGATTTAAATCTAGCGAGCTCAGGACTGGTCTCCAAGAGGGAGAAGCAAGGTCTTAACTGGGTACTGTCGCGAGATAGAGCTACCGAAAGCTCTGTAAGTCGAAATTCTGTCAGTAAATGTTAGAAATCGGTGGTGTATTAAGGCCACAATCAGTTAGTAAGTCAAAAGGTCATCAGCAGCAGTAAACTGTGGCATAGCGAAGCCATAGTCAGTATAGTCAGTCAACACTCATCAGCAACCGTCAGAAAACTGTGGCATAGTAGAGTCACAGCAGTCAGTCAGTCTAAGTCCATCAGCACCATATAGTCATTCGTTCACGATTTCAATATTGGGTACCAGCTTTGGCAGGTCATCACTTTTCCCCATGAACTTATCATATGCACTCACATTGGTCACTAATACTGGTCATTGCGTGTATATGCTTTTCTGGTCGAGTTATACGTCGAGTACGTATTGAAACTTCGCGCCGGACACCGTCGCGCTCGCGTGTGTCACTGTCAATAAATATGCATTGATATGTCGCTGCTGGACCAATGTAATTTATTCCGGTCCATGCACAGTGTTAGCATTAGTGGGGACCAGATTCTGAGCGGTCTTCACACGCTGACTGACCAGAGTACAAGGTGCAAGATCCGCTGAGGTTCGCCCAGTCATCAACCTTGACTCATCACCGTCATCGCGTACTGCCGCCGTACGTTATGACGTCTTCAGGATCCACTCTCCTTACCAAGTCTCAACTCCATTCCATCGATTAGTTTGTCTGACAAGAGCTTGTATAAGCATATTGGGTAAGAACATTAGGCTAATATAATGTAGAATAAGTACCAAGGGAAAGGAATGAATAATGTCTATCTAATGAGCGGTGGCAATAAAAAGGAGACCCAGAAGTTAGAACGAAAATGGATCAGACATGAGAATCTCTTCATCGCTGTCACATGCATAGAGAGGTCTGCCAGCGGAATCCTCATCAACTGGGTCACTATACATATAATCCCTCTCCTCAAGATCATTCAAGAAACGGTCAAATGTTCCATCCTGAAGGCCAATGAAGTTGCGCTGCAAATCAAACTTTGGATGGGATTCCTCATTATTGGAAATCACGATGGCATCAGGATCTGCATGTCATTCAGTATATCAGAGGTGATGGAAATATACAAGTACTCACGACAGCTAGGTCCAGCAAGAGCTTGCCTACGCTTTCTATGACTTTTGAGCCCCGGATGCTGCTCCTTCAGCAACTTGGCCTTCTCACAAAGCTCCTTCGTACGCTGTTGAGTTGCAGCAAGTTCTGTCTCAATTTTGTCCAAGGCAGAAGTCCTGGCATGAGATTCTTGAGCTTGTTGGTTGCGCTTTTCGTGGCGTGTTGCATTGCTGGTGAAGTGATCTTGAGGAGTGTTGTTGGACTTGGTGAGTACACCTGTTTGAGTCACCTGTTTGATGATGCGAGCAGTCTCACTATCACCCTTTTCTGCCCTGTCACTTGGTCAGTTATATAGCAAAACAAAGTAGCGGCTGCACTGACATCATGACTCCCTCAACCATGGAGCGTCCAATGCCATTGACTTGGTTATCTTGAACATGGCTTCCCTCAATGGCGTTGGAATCATTAGGAGCAAGATCAAACCATGACTTCTTCATCTGAGTGAGATGGCGGTTCAATGAGGGAAGAAGCCATGGATACATTGTCTTGTGATTCCACCAAGCTGGGAAAAGGATGTATCAGATATGAAGACGTGTGACAGTTTACATTTGGAAACAGACCTTGGATTTTCGGATTCTTGCTGCTTTCACAGAAAGTCCGGAATGTTTCAATCTCATCGTTGGAGCTCATATGCGGAAAATTCTTGAGATATTCTAGCTCTTCCGTCTCAATGTATGACCGAAGTGCCAATGCACCACTATGAATCTGTGAGTACTGTCTGAAGCACATGCTATAGCTCAGAGCTCACCGAATATAATGAACAAGGCAGGTCTTCCACAAGTATAACAGAATCTCATCAGCTGAGAATGATGGCAAACCGGACTCTGCAGGGTCATTCAGATTGTGGGATAGAATACAATCCGCAAAGCCTTGTGCTTGGGCAGCTTCTGAATCACCAACGCCACACAGAAGCTGTGCCTTGCGTGAAAACAACCGAAAAGTGAGTTTCTTCTTGGTTATGCGGTCCACTGCGTCAAATACTGCATTCCATAGGCGACAAAATGCTGCTCGAGTTGCACGATTTGTCCATACCTGACCAACAACAATACCTATCAAGCATTTAGACCATATGTTAAGAGTGAAGAAATTGACATACGTTTGTTCAATTGACTAGACCAAATAAAAAGTTTCCATACATTGGTCTTGCCTTGAATTGCCTTGAAAGTTGTATCGACCATAATCCACAGTGCTTGATGGACCAATGAGGCAAGATAAGAATTCATCCCAATGATAATGTGCCCGTCACCATCAAACTCAATGATATCTTGGATGTATGGTGTCGGTGACTCTGAACGCTGCTTTTCCCGAAGTTCTTGGATACCTAGAAATAGTTAGCATGCACACAATGACAGTTTGAACCGCAATACCTTGTATTCCAACACCGATATAAGCCTTAGCACCATGAACTATGTCACGGCGCTTTCTATCATTGACAAGACTGGGATGCAACTCTTGAGGAAGTGAACCACCGAGAGCTTTGCGAGTTCCAGGAGCTGTCAATGAAATCATCAGCTGGGGATTTTGGTGCGGGTTGGAAGGAATAGTACCTCGATCCACACGTTGGGTAGTTGCGCCAATTCCGAATGATTCGACACAGCTAACATACTCTTTTCGAACCCGGTAAGGGGTTTTGGCTCTTGGAGGTGTAGGATGATTGTGTGGGTTACTGGGTTCAGGAATTATCACTGCAATGTAGGGGCTGTTCTCTGGGACAAGAATCGTAAGCTTGACATGGCACTTTCGCTCTAAAAATTGCTCTTTAATGAGACGGCCTTGCTTAAAATGACTGTATTCTTTCATTTGGATGAGCAATATGTTTGACGAAGGCAAGAAAAATGACATACTGCAGACTTTGCTCTCAGGAAGATGAGATGGATGACATATTTGAGCGCATTGAGCATCTAGAACATTGTCTTCGTTGTCATTGCTATCACTATCCAATGCCTCGCCTTTGAAGAAGCGCTTGAGCAAAGACTCTTGAACTTGGGAAGGAATGGGGGTATAACGATGACTGTGACCATCGCCTTCTTCCCAGTTTGAGCAGCTGATAAAGGAGTTTTTCCCTCGTGTCTTCTTTTCTCGAAATGAGCGCAGAGTAGCCCGACCGCCGCAAGGTTCTCCGTCAACTAGAACCTTGCAGAAGCGCTTGGTCACAGAACGGTAAAATCTAAAATTTCCATCAAGATGTCAACTTCAACAAAAGATGTAGTAGATTGACGTACGAGGTGGCAATAGTTCTACTGTCCGAGGACTCGCGTTTGTTGGCAGCAAATACTGCGTCAGTTAAAAGATCATCGCGTGTTTGGTTATGGGGGTCCCAACGTTCAAAATCATTCAGAAGGGTATCATCAAACTCTGAACAGGTATAACAGCCGTTGCAGTACAGGATAGCTCTGCGACAACGTGGACCATCAGGGGGGTTCAACAAGGGGCAATTTGGCATGGCATGTTCCTGTAATGAGCCAGTATTGCCGCTGAATGAGTCTTGACACTTTTTTGTCGAAAATTAGTCTGAGATCATGGACAAAGTAAATTGGAATAAATACCTCTTTCTTGATGAATCCGTCTATCCGCAAAGTCTCCGTCTTTCCCTTATTCCCTTTACCCTTTACAGGAACAACAAGACATCCTGGATTTGCACTAATGTCAAGGACATAGGCAATGGACGACGCATCATCTTTTGGAACTGGCCAGAATTCCAGTGGTTCAGTGATATGTATCACCTTGGAAACAAAGCCTCGCGGTGAGTATTGCAAGTGAGATAAATCATCATCCTTCATCTTGCCCTTGCCCTTGTTCATTCGTTTTGGAGGCCCAGCAGATTCTCCATCAGAATCAATAATACGCTTGGAGCCTACAACATTATTAGAATGAATGTTGAAGAGACCGTAATGAGTTACCTCGTGAATTACTGCTAGCACCACCAAGAACTCGAAAGCAAAGGAACAATGTTGAACCATGCTTGAGACCAAGATCTTGCATGGTCTCATGCATACACAAAGGGGCCTAGGACAAATTGGGACAGACAATATAGTAGTCGTCTTCCTGTAATCCAGGACAAAGCTCCTGGAGGTGCTGCACAATGTCCAACAGACTGAGAGCCACTACAAATATCAGGTCAGGAAGACAAATATAGAAACAGTGGATTTATGACAGACCGACAGCAATTGAACCTTCAGCCAAGCCATCAATGTAGACCTGGATAGGGCTGCCTTCCCCAGAATGGGAAGTCGGAGATGGAAAAGCTGAATCTGAACAGGTGGATGACATAGGCTGTGGAATGAATCCATCAAACCACCATACAAACGACCATTGCTCTTCTCTGGCATTCCGAACATGATGTTTCATACGATCAACTCTCATATGAGAAGCATGGGAGCGGTGTCGGATTGTTCTGTCGGGACCCAATAGCTTGGAGAAGTGCATATATTCCAGTCGAGAAGGCGCTATTTGGGAAACTTCAAAGAATGAGTAACAAAGCACAACTGGGTATGAAAGAGCTTGCCAGCGATGAGATTGGCAACATTGAAGACAGCAGAGAAATAAGGAATGGAAACGGCCAAGTTAACTTGAGTGACTTGGACTGATGATGCAAGTTGAAACGAGAGTAGGCCTGCAAGCACTACGCTGCCGCTGAGGATTCAGACAAGTAATGTCAGAAAGTCAATCCTTCTGCAGGTGGCGGACAT
Source organism: Mycena floridula (assembly GCA_029320655.1). Taxonomy (NCBI): domain Eukaryota; kingdom Fungi; phylum Basidiomycota; class Agaricomycetes; order Agaricales; family Mycenaceae; genus Mycena; species Mycena floridula. The sequence goes on along the minus strand of JARIHS010000045.1, from coordinate 99,279 downwards.
GGACAAAGGGACCAGAAATGGCCTGTGGGGCTCTACAGAACCATATAAGAGCACTGGATAGAAAACCGAATGAGAAGAAACATACTTTTTATGGTTTTAGACCACCGGTCGGTCATGGCTGTAGAATGAGAAATGAGGGGAAAAAGGCAAGAAGTGGCCACTGGCGGCCCTCATATACGGCTTGGTCTAAGGGTCTTCATGCAACCCTTTTTTTATGCGAACTCGGGAATCGTACAATGAAGTTTCACTGGACCAAATACCTATAAGCTACTATATTACATGACTGCTCATGGTTTAGAGCTTGCTGGACCAGAATTATATATTGCAGAGAGAGCATGTAGGATATTGAGTTAAACAGCTGTTTGATTTGATAGACTAAGAACAATGTGAGCCAGAGGCGCTCAAAATCAGTGGGATGATGGAGGTGGGCAGCAGGGTCTGTCACAGCCTTGTGATGTCACTTATGGTGACGTGGCCCGGTCAGCCGTAGCCGATGCCTCGACCAAAATCGTTAACTCGGCCAACCCGACCAAAAACGGAATGATAGCGGCTAGATAAGTGATAAGATATTTTATTGTTTTCTTTTTCGTATATACTCCCTGACAGATCATGACTTTAAGTACACCAGGCATGCTCGAAATTAGATTGGACCTGGACTTGAACAAAAAATACAATAAGTCTCAAACAAGATGACAAGTCAGTCTGATGCCCTGTACACCTTAAAAAAGTAGAGACGGCTAATAATGCGATACAGACGGTGAAAAGTAGAGTATCATCACAGGGTGCCCAGTGGGTGGGTAGCTGTTTGCCATTTGGTCCATGGCGGCTTCAAGGCCCACTGTGCTCTGCGCCAGACTCTGCAGACCATACCCCACTAGAGGCACATAATGATCCGACAGGAAGAGCATGAGACTCCAAGTCAGCACCTCACAGGTATGATGCAGGACGTAGACAACTATTACAGAATATACTGCAGCCTACCAGATGAGAAACAATGATACGCAAATGGTAATGAATGAATGAATGACTTCGGAGCAGACTCTTTTATGACACAAATTCCATCGGTCCCAGTGATGTTGGACACTCGAACAACAAAATTTTCCAAAATCGATTACGATGTTATAGCCCAAACCAGCATCGAAGCAGGCAACGGCAAATGCCGTTTCTCCTGACCTAATCTTTCTTGGTGTGAGTAATTCAGAGTGCCCTGTTAGATAGCTGAGTGTCTACATTGGAAAGTATTCTTCTGCTAGCTGCCTATCGTCATTTTATGATTTTCACATCGAGCAGCTTGGATGTGAGGGATAGGACGCATATCTGCCGACCCCGATTTCGCGCCGAAAGAGTCCAACAGAATCCGTAGCGGGGTGCTTGTTTCCTCTCTGCAATACTGCGGACAGGAGGACGTTGTTGTGACCGTCGTTCGTGCGGTGTATGGAGCTAGATTATGAGCAGGAGATAAATATGGCGTATTGAGTCACATGACACCTTTTACGAGTTCTACTTGTAACTCGTTATTTGTTACCACTCGGCAGCCGTGTTGCGAATATAAAAGGAAATTGCATCACTGTAGATCTATCCGAAGTTTCCCCGAGCTTATCTTGATGGATTGAAACTCAGTTGAAGCTCCGTCATATCGTGTCTTTTGTAATCATACACCTACTAGTCTCTTGCTTGGCTTCCTTTAGGATCGGGTATTCTGGAATATTGCTATTATATAGAGATGCTTTGATCCCCGAACTCTCTGTAAGGAGAAGAGGGTACTCTGTAACCCACGGACAAGCCTGAATGTACGATTGATCCCGCTTATATAAGACTTTCTGGAACTTTCTATATGACTCAGCGCAACAGCCGCACTCGATGTCTTTGCTCGATACATTCAACTCTGTTTGCTCTCATGCTCCTCGTTGGAAAAGCCTCGAATCTGGAATATTCCAGGATCGTTTTCAGCTGCTTAAAAATTCAGTTCTCCTTGGTAATTGCAGCTATCCATCTGGTACCAAACATGTTTCAAAGAAGAAATTGGTAAACGAATTCAAGACCTGAACCATCGACTCAATACTGGTGAATTTCATGATTTCAAACCTAATTTTACATATCGCACGTAATACTAGTATGTAAATTCATTGTACTCTTTATTTCAATCACATTATTCTATCAACCAGCGGCGGTTACCAGCCGTTTACAACCTCGAGCACTATCCGAACGAGTTTCGCAATGGCACCAATAGCTCAACCAAACTTCACCACAAACTCGACCTCATTTACAGTACTCTTCTTCCAGAGGATCTGCCTATTGCTCGTGCACGAGGCCATATCCTAATTCCAACACCTGTCTGCTCGCAGAGCATAGCCGACCATGCACCTCCTTATCTACTTATCCGAATCGACAATTTTGTCTCACATCGAAACCAACATCGATTACTCAACGTTTATGACAACCTAGAGAAATCAGGTATCAAGATTCCACAGGACCGAAACAGTCAATCTCTAACAGATGGTGTTCACCTTGGAATCTGGCGCCACTATGCCCCAGAACCATTCCCTACATAAGCAGTCGAATGCAAAGTCGATGAACTTTGCGGAATAGTTCAAGAGATCTTCAGCCAAAAGCTCTCTAGAATTATGGCGCGTTACCTTCCGAAACAACTCCAAAGAAAAGTCAGGTCCATCATCTTCTTCCAGAATTTCCTTCACCTTGAGCTAACAAGAAATCCAGACAGCATCGTCAAGTCTGACGACACCTCAATAAATTATTCCAAAAAAGACCCGAACTTGACTTCGGTCCTCCATTCTCCACCGTCGCAGTCAAATCTGGTTCGAGCGAGATTCTCCACCTTGACATGATGGATGACGCTGAAGATTTTACCTAGATTACGGTCGTCAGAGACTTTACAGGAGGATATTTCTATGCACCACAATTCGGCATCCGTATTCCCGTCTTCCCTGGGCAAGTCCTGGGCGTCCTGACACGATGGATTGCTCATTGTTCGATCCCCATTACCAGCGGACGCCGTGTTGTCTACACTTTATTCTCTGATAAATTCATCATGCAAACAACCAAATAGTTAGAACCAATAATACCGAATTTTATTTCATAACAAAACACTCGGAGAGTGAAGGGGATTGGTGCGAAGCACCGCTAAGGATATTGTTCTTGTTCTTCGCCGCTGAGCTATTTCAAGTGTGGAGCGCTGAACTTGAAATGATTCCGGCAGGTTTGGTTGTGATGTTGTATATACATAGGGTGGCGTAGAGCCCTTGAGAACTCGTATCTGCCATTGAATGGCCATCCCTCCTACTTGTGATGGATTTTGGTGGCGAGAGGGCGAACTGTGGAAGAGAAGGAGAATGTACAAATCAATGGTTGGCGCAAGTAAGGCCTCATTGGTGTCACATAAGTATGTCGTCTTCTTTTCCTTGTCAGACCATTTTGCTAAAACAGATTCAGCTCAGCCCATGGGCAATCTACACGTCATCCAATGCTTCAAAGAATCTACCAGAGGATGTCCACGAGAAGAGATATCCGGAAATGACACAAAGCATTGAGCGGGCATGCTTTCCTTTTTCATTTTGTGTGTCGACTTGTTCTGCATGTTCTTGAATATACTGAGTCCTCCATGGTATGTTTTGATCTTTAGACTGCGGTCCAGACAACTTTACTCACCGTAATCACTCTGAGAAGACTTCCGAAAAGGGCAGAATTCTAAATTCCCAAATTCAAGTTGATTTCTTTATTCAATTTGTTCAACCAAAAAAGTTCTCAATCGTTCATCCATAATATCCATTATATCCAGATAGAAAACACATTTCATATCAATAGTCGAGGGCTAGGGATCACTCATCCTCTAGAAGATTTATGTCAACAAATTTCGTGATGCGTCGCATTGACCTGAGAAATTCGCTGTCAACGTGTTCTTGCGATGTAACCGACAGAACGATCTCAGACTGACGGTGACATGTGAAACCCAAGGAATCTAGGAACAAGGGGGCAGAATCGGTGGCGACAGTGCCAAATCTGGCATTGATCCTGGCTAGCACTCCTTCCGCTGCATCATATGACTGAATCTGCATATAGATCTGCTCCAGCCTGGTGTACTCAGCCATGATGATAGCTTGTACATGATCTGGGATCCCAAGACCCATCAAAGACTCTGACATCTCTTCACTCTCGAGCTTCCAGCGCAATTGCCATCCCATCATTGAAATTTGGTGTTGCGGTCCAGCAACAAGAGCCGCAGCTCGTTCCTGGGAACATAGAACCAGCTCAGCAATATAGCTTTCCGAGATGTTCATGGTGAGAAGAATTATGAGTTTCTGAGTCAACTCCTGCCTCAGATCTTGTGATAGGTCTGTATCCCCAAACCTCTTAGCCTTGGCCATGATCCTCCATCTGAGGTCATCAAAAAGTTCGACCTTGTTGTCTCGCCACCATTGGCGGGACTGAGATACTGTTCGTAATGGCCGCATCTCAAAGTGTGGAACTGCCGTGCCACATCTACATATTCCAGATAGTGGTTGTATGTCGTCAGTGAGGGTCCATCCCATTTCCTGGGTCGAGATAAGGCGCCTAGAACAGTTCAGGGTCTCCATCCTCATGGGGACACTTTCCCAGGTTGGAGAAATAGGGCTTTCCTCCAATATGATATGAATACGAGAGTCAAAAAAGCTCGAACCCATAATGTGCACGCCATGTAGGGCGCCGTCACTTCCTACAGCAATACCCTCAGTAACCCATGAATGGGCTGTTTCTTCCTCGCTGTTAACTGTAGACTGGTGGATGCTACTAGATGTGAAGAATATCAATAAATATTGTCTCAACAATGGACGGCAGGAAAACTAGCTTGCCTAGTGTCATCATCGTCCCGCTTGTATTCTTGGCCATCAAAATGGGCCATCACACGCTCCACCATGCGCTGAATTGCGTTTGCAATACGAGTGTGCGAAGAGGATGTCTTAGGCTGGGGAAAGTAGCCTTTCATCCCAATGCGGACAAGTAGGTATACTAGGGAGCAAAAGTGGGGATGCCTGTGGAGACCTTGGAGCTGTCTTTTTACGGCATCATCATACCTCGTTGATGGGAACCCGAACCGTTGATAGAGACATAGCTCCATATATGTCCAGTTGTTGCTGATGTTGTTGGCCAAAGCGCTCCACCACGCCATGCTCTCGTCATCATTCGGCTTTAGGGCTTTCCACCGCTCCAGGGATGCCTTCTTTTGCTCAGACATCCGATCCCGAATACCCCGGATATATTCCGGAAAACTGGACCTGTTTAAGATGCTGTGACGCTCAACGAGAGATTTCAGAATTGTGCTGAGAGCGGTTACTGGTCTCAGCTCCAACAAATAACTCTCTGCGACACACAGCATCTCCATTAGGGCCATCTCCTCAAGCCGATTCCTCACATTTATCATTGGATGCAGGAATTTATAATGGTCTGACAGGGCACTGTCACGATAGCGGAGGAAGCTGTGCAGGCGCTGTTGAAGTTGGAAAATTTCCATGTAGGCTTTATCATCCTCACTCAAAGGAGGATAATTGTTGGAGTGAAAATGATTGTCCACCATTGTGAGCTTCCAACTCAGGTCAAGCTTCCAAATCCGCCGACGGCCTGCCAGTCTCCGTGCAAGCTCCATCGAGTGTTCGTGAATTTGATGCAGGAGAATATTTGAATCAGAATCATAAACAAAGGGAAGAACCCCGCCCAGAGTTATGTGCATAGCATCGGTCATTCCAGGCAGTCGGTCCCATGTTACTGATAATGGTTTGTAGGTTTGTAGGTTAGAGAACACATGTGTAACCCGGTGCCCCAGTGCAATAAGGCGTCCATTGCGTAGATCTCGGATGATGGTAATCAGAGACTTGTCTTCTGGGTCTGCCTGGCCAACTAATGCATAGTAGAGGCAAACAGCTTCCGCTTTGAATGGTGGGAATGGGCCTGTGAAGCCTGTGATGGATCCCAGGAATTGAGATTGCTCTTGCACCAGCAAGGATTGAGTAAAAACCTGGTTGTCGGTGATCTCTCGGAAATTATAATTAGCTGGACCAAGTTTGGGAAAGACAGACGTACCCTTTCCAGACCGTTCAAATCCTGTGGTGTAGTCACCAATGGCCGTTCATTTGTGAGTGTGATTTCCAGATGCATCATTGTGTCATCCCACTTGGGGTTCCAACCCCATAGTGTAATGCGTAAAAGTGATAGAGCAACCTCCAAGCTGAGCCAAACATAAGGGCCATTTGCTGCTGTGCTGTGATTTACAAGGTTGAAGCATCCTACATACCCAACCACAATCATCAGCATTCCAACGGCCATGGCGAGTTGATAAAGCCGTAACAGCCAGTCTGTTGACATCAGAGCTGTTAGTTTGGGATGGTGGGACAAAATGTCATATTCAGCAGCTGTGGGTGTCCCTTGTTGCATTTCAATATCATTAGTGTTCTGTGCCATCCTTGGCTGTATTTTGGATTTAAAGAGCTCTTGGAGGCGCTCTTCCACAAAATAGCCATTATCACCCCAATGGAGCTTTTTATCCTCTTGAAGTGTTTCACAATGATCCTTGTTGATGATCATGAATAGCAGGCGGCATTGTATGATTCGATGGATGCGGCGCTGGAGTGAAAACTGCATGGCAATTGTGGCTAGAAAAGAACCAAGGCCTCGTAGGAACGGGAATCCCCAAGCAGTGAACGGTCTTGCATGGGAATGAATGAGGTAGATGTAAGGGGAGAGGCTAAGAGTTGCAGAGAGGAGAGTTGTAAGAATGAGGGCCATGTTCCAGGGCAGACAGGCCAAGTAGTGGCTCCAGATGCTTCCAAGGCTCAATGAACCCGTGGGACGCAATGTCCAGCCAGAGAAAGATACGGAAATCTTCTCTGGATCATCAATGTTCTGATCATCCAAAAGCTCGATAAGCTTCGTCTCTGCAACATATTCCGCAGTCTTTGGGCTGCTGAGGCCAAGATCGCCATGTGCCTGCCCATCACGATTCAATTCAAGCAATGAGGCAACCGAGCCTATATTTCCAAATCCAGTGTCACTGAGCCACCTGGCCCCATTGAGCGGCCATGTGATTGTTCCCAAAAGTGTCGAAAACGCGGCCTTGACGATGCCGAGGCTGCCGAAGATCGAAAGCGGCGTGGCGGCAGCATAAATATAGCCACGGTCCAAAGCAGATCCGGCATGACGTTCGCACTGTTCTGTCCCAAGAAGAGGCAGAAGAGCAGAGACCTCTTGGATACCACTGGTAAGGGTATCTCCAAAGTTCGGCTGATTGTTAGACATTCACTGCCAACAAGTAGCCTTGAGCTAGATCAAATGATACTTCTGGTGCATGCATACCTTGACCGATATCACTAGATCTCTGTACTAAAGACGTTGTATGCTCTCCGGTATAATATGACTTGTAAACCGCTAAGATAAAATGGTTATCCGGGCGATAAAGTTGCTGGACGGCTCAAAAGGTACCTGCAGAAGGCGATTCACAACAAACGGGAATGAGGGCGAAGAAGAGCCAGATGCATCTGACGTGGGACTATAAGAGGGCCTCGTGCATCCTTAGGTAACAATGAATTCCTGGCCTGCTAGAACAATCCAAAGTGACTTGGAGAATGGAAGGCGGTGAACATGTCATATGATGTTCCTGGTGGCGCTCTCGCGCGCTCCGAGCGGACGACTTCTTTTATTCGCCTGAACAGAAGGGGGATGAGCGAAAACCCCAGCTGGTCAACAGCCTCTACAAGAAAGTTGTGGTGAGGGGAAGGACCTCTCACTAAAAAGCTGGGGACTCGGCTGATGCCGAGGGCTGGAGGGCCACACCGGGCGCTGTTTGCCTCATTCTCATACATGAACTTCTTCTGTAGTGTCTATTGCTGGCTTTAACGCGTTCGGAAGCGTTGGAAATCGACCAAGATAACGCGTCACCTCCGTCACGTGGTGGGAATCTCATGCCGTTCCGATCCGCCAACCGCCAAGCACAACCAAACAACGCCTTCGTTCTTCCGCAAGACGCCGCAGCGAATTCCACAGTGAACCAACCACAAAATCGGCTTCATCACCGAATTCAGGTAAATTCCTGGATTGTTCAATGATATTAGCGACCGAGACTGACTGGTTGTTGGCACAGATTTCGCTCGAGGTGTCACCTGAGCAGAATATAGACAAATGGGACAGGGTTTGCGTTAAAGATCGCAATTGGGAGCTCCATTTCCAAGACATCCATTATGGACCTCATGTGTGTCATCCTCCGGCGGTCAGCAAGGTTCGCTCTGACCAAGATGCTCCCCTAGTTCCGAGGGCCATCCAAATCGTTGAGGTCGTTACCTAGTTTTCGAGGTGGTCGCTCAGGTCGAATAATATTCCTATGCATTGCAGGAATATGAAGTAAGTTCCATTTCCGCTGCTAGTCTCGTCAATCATTTACAGAGCCATTTTTAGGGTTCTAGTCCGCCAATTGACCTGGCTCTGCAGGCGGTTTTGCGCAGTGTAGCAGAATAATCTGCTTTCTATTGCTGCTACCTTCATTGTACGAGTAGCCGTTTGCTTGTGGGACCCGCGAATAGTTGGAAATGACCATTGGGAATTGAGCATTCTTGACCTCTGGTCAAGAAGGACAACCGCTTTCATATGAGGCTCATTGGCATTGCACGTTCGACATGATTATGGTGCGCTACAGTGACTGTATTCTCCTTCCTCATTGCTAACAAATCTGGGTCGTTTAGCTTTGTCCTGCCACAGATCCATGCTACGACCTGATTCCTAAGAAGGCCATTCAATTCCCTTCTGCCACCTTCTCCGACGCCTTCTCCGACGTTGAATCCTATTCCTCGTTTTTCAAGCCCTGCAAAAGCTTTTCTGCCCCAGCAAATCCGGGGCAAAGTCTTGCCCGCGATTTCACCCTGCCCAGATCCGACCACCGAATGACCGCCTCTTTTGCAGTCGCGCCATTGAATCCTGGCCCAGAGCCCATCCAAGACCTTGCTCTACCCGTTGTGAAATTTCTCTCGCCGTATTCGTCTCACAATCGACGAAATTGTCTGCCGGTCATCAATCTCCCGACCCCGATTTCAGGCCGAAAGAGTCCAACAGATTCCGTATCAGGGTCGCAGTTTCTTCTCTGCAATACTGGGGACAAGAGGACGTTGTCGCGACCTCGTTCGTGCGGTGTATGGTTACGAACAGGAGATATGCGTATTAGGTCACATGACACCTTCGATGGATTTTGGTGGCAAGAGGGTGGATTTTAGAAGAGAAGGAGCAGGAGAATGTGCAAACTAATCCCATGGTATGGTTGGAGGAAGCGGGTCCTCATTGGTGTCACGTATGTCGTCTTCTTTTCCTTGTCGGACCATTTTGCTAAACCAGATTCAGGTCAGTCTATGGGCAATCTACACGTCGTCAAATGCTTCAATGAATCGAAATCCAAGCGGTACCATGTGGCGAAATTCACGCGGAACTGGGTACGAAAAGATGTCAAGGACGAGAAGACGTATCCGGAGATGACAGGAAGCATTGAGCAGGTATGCTTTCCTTTTTCATTGTCATCGGCTTGCTGAGACGGTTATCCATAGGCGAAAGACCTGCTGTACAGAATTGCCTTGGTCCACTCCGTTAATCGGCATTTTTGCTAAGTCAGCATTTGATCAGGCTTTATCAGTAATGTCAGGTACCTTCCTTCATCTTCCTCGCCAAATCATGCTGAACGACATCAGGAATCAGAAACGTGTTGGCTTTCGGGATAAGAATGTGTCCAAGCTATTGTTCGAGGTGGATCGTCGTCGAGTTCTATTGAAGCTGCTGAAAGAAGAGACCGGAAAAGTTAATGAACTACGGTCGCTTTCTCGACCTCTGGTATGTATCTTTTGTGAAGATTATGGATTCAATTGACGCCTTTATAGAGTGCCTTCTTAAAGAAAGGGTTCACAACCTCGATCGAGGCCACAATCATCTCAAATCCCGACCGTCTCAGTCATTTGACACTTCTCTGCAAAATCTTCCTTAACGTCTTACACCAGCTCTTTTCTCGGCGTCTCTTCGGCACCTCCGAGCGGCGACGACGATATCGGGCTTTCGGTCGTAGCACCGTCGTTCGCTTGCATTCAAGGCCATTACATGGACGAGGATAAGACGAGCCCCTTGTTCATGATGCATTCATCTTATCTGCGAGACCGTCGTCTCGCATCCCGTTTCGCTCGTTTTCCATCGCAGGTATGTTGAAAATACAGCTCGCATAGGCTCTATTGACACATCTGATATTCTAGCGCTGCAGAATCCGGTTGTATCTACCGCCCAAACGGTGGTGGTTATCGATGAGACCAGAGCCCGCTAATGGTAGGTCCTCAAATCTTCTTCTGCCACTTTGTATTCACACCTCTGCCATTCCAGACTCGCTGAATCATATTCTAACCGTATCATGTAGGCAACATCTCGCCAGTTGCCGCTGAATCCTGGCTGATGTATTCTTCAAGACCGACCTGTCGAAAGGCAAGATGGCTCAGGCATATTGGGAAGATGAGACAGGAGCATCGGGGATGAGGTTGACGGGACATAAGCATGGATGCGAGGTTGCTCCATGGGTCTCCTCAATTCGGTTGGATGCTCGTCTTTTAGGATCCATCAGCGCCCATACAATCTTTGTTGAAAGGTGCTGCGGTTATGCCAGATCGGGAGGCAGCCTCGATAGAGGTTCTCGAGATACCAAACATGGCTGTAACCCTGAATACGTCTGTCGCAGATAGAATCTTGTATACCGTGACAATACTTTCACCCCGCAATTGCTGCTAAATGTCCCACGTTTAAGTAGTCTTGAACCAAAAATCCTGTCTCCGAATAGTATACACGAGTAGGTTCATACGCTGAACAGTTCAAAATCAGGACTGAAGGCAGTCCAAGTGTCACTGTGAGACACAGTGATAGCACGGAATGCGAGTCTTTGTCTGTTTCTACCGCTTTTTCCGGCCGGAAGCAAGCAAGGAAGGGAGGATAAGTATCAACCTCCGGAGTTCCACTTACCCTGAAATTTTCACGTGGGACATCCCTCTCCGTCGGAGATGATCCACAAGATATTGAAATCATGAGCACTGAGCATTAGGATGGTATGCCGTGCCAGATCACAGACAACACTATGATATACTTATACCTACAATAATCAAAAGCTCCAAATGTAACATACCATTTTGCATTTAGGCTATGGTTTACTGCCTTTCGGGCTTTAGCCCGGATATCTTCACAGATTCTCATTTGCGTAGCTTTTCGGTATCATAGTCATGTGATATAATCTTATGCCCGCTACTACTGTAGTTTTCCGACCGGAAGTTCGTCACGCGTCACACTGGGCTCTGAACTGAACTGAAAATAGCGTGACATCACGCTGGATTTTGAGCTCTGAACTGAGAGGTGTGACGTTCCCACGGGCCCAAAAAGGGAATTCTTCGCCGCAACGGCTCAAAAAAGCCTTAAAAGTAGCTAGAATCACTGTTTTCAGCCTCTTTTTGTGTGCTAAAACAATAAAAATATTCTCTTGCAAATTCAACTGCTCAATGGGCAATCCAAAAAGTATTGGACATTTCTTGAACTGGACTGTCACGCTCAATCCGAAGGTCTGAACTGAAAAAATAGCGTGACATATCATGTGATGAGCGTGGGAATGAACTTCCGGTCGGAAAACTACAGTAAACTTGGTTAGTACGGGTTTGCAAAGTGATGCCTCAAAACTCACTTTTTCTAACATGCACAAACAAGAACGTGAGGTTGTGGCAGTGTTGCAGTGGCAGTGATCTACTCGAGGGTTGTATTTGGCTCAATCACCTGATGCAAACACCGACAATTTGTCGCCAGACCTCCGCTTTCCGTTAGTCAATGCTCGAACTTGGCTCAAACCTTCTAGGGTCACAAAGCTTTTCATCATACTCTTCAGTCAGCATCCTTGTTGTGCACAGAGATGAATCTGTTGCCGGCATCTGCCGGAGCTGTGAGGGAAAGTCAAGGCCGAGCAGCTCAGGGACGGCTGGCTGAGGTCGGTCTAGTTTAGCTCTTGTTGTTTCTATCAGCATGTATTTTGCTGTCCATGTTGACTTGCCTTCCAATGCATGACAAAATCCCGGATATATACATCTCGGAGCTCGGCAAAGCCTCAGTAGCGGGCCCTGCCGCTCGCCGGCCTTGTTCATCATCAACCATCATCTTCATACTGCTATTCTAAAGGCTTAGTGAATACTATGCCTACATGCTCCTCGTGCAGCCAGTCATAGCGTATAAAGCTCAGTATCTTGTTGCTCCCAGTGCAGCAGCGCAAACAGGTTTCCTGGTTCTAATAACAGAACCCTTCTGTAACGGTACGTCACCGTCACATATCCCGATTGGGACGACTCCACCTATTTCCCATCTTATCACTCCTTTACGTCGCTCAACGGTCCCGACTGTGTCGGCACGCAATTGTTCCTATCCAGTTTCTATTCACGTCTTTTAATTACCTTTTTAGTTCAGTATATAAGCCTAGTTAGATATACTGTATTCCTTAGTTCACCGAAATCTACTGTTCATTACTGTTCATTTTGGTCTCTCGGAACACCTAGTTCCACTTCTCTATCTTTGTGCACAGCGACTCGACATCTAGTCACGCCACTGTCACACCTTCATTCTCGAGGCATTTCCCCGCCAGATTAGCCTCTGGGGAATTTATTGATTCGTAACAGCCGTATTCTAAGAGCGAGCTGTTACACCAAACCTCTTACTTGAAGCACCCCATGACGTTTTCGATATGCTTACCTGGTACCACTGGAGCCAGGTAATTTGTTTTCGGCATTAACAAACCACACTAACATGAGTCATTCACTCCTAGTCATTGGCAACATCGGATTTCGTGATCGAGGATGGATTTCGTAAAACAATGATCTCTGCAGTGTAACATTCACCTTAAGTATCAATACCCAGGACACGCATACATGGAAGCACCATGGTCACTTTGTAGCAGTCTGCTCCCTGTTATATCCAGCGTTCATTGATGTTTTTTTCTTCTCGCTCAATCTCAGTCTGCCATACTGGCTGCATCAAGGCTTGAATCTCCGTCAAGAAGAGGGAAGAGGGCGAGATCAGACAGGGTGAAAGTTCGATCAAATGAATATTTTATAAAAATGACTATGAATCTATCCATCATGAAACAAGAATATGAACATGCAATCTTCTTGCCAAATAATAAGAAAAGTCAATCAAAATGTCGTTACATCGCCTTGGGCATCGACCACCAAGGCAACGGTGGGGGTCTGAGTGGGATCAGGACTCCACTCTGATGCCTGCGCAATGACAGCGCTGATGGGGTCCAAAGTGTCGCCATTGATGGGGACACTGGGGCGCTTCCAGCCTTCCTCAATGGGCATACGCTCCTCCCGGAAGAATATGTTAACAAAACTGTCTGGATGTCAGAATGCGATGCTTTGGATTTGCGATACCTTACTGACTTTTTTGGTGCCACACCAGTTGTCGGGTCGCCCATGATGGAAAGATACAATGCGGATTGCTTCTCAACATTAGTCATACTGAATCCAAATAGCTGGTCCTGTGTCTCACCCCAGTTCTGAGACTGAATTCCTTCGAGGTGTTAATGAGCTTTGGGTTGGTGGCTTGAGAGTCCGCGAGTCGTTGTTTTTGAACTTGACCAGCTGAAGTGGCGTTGAAAAAGTCGACACCGGGATTCGAGTTTGCCAGTGTCTGATAGATGGTCTCATTGAAATGGAGATTATCGCCAAGAGCAAAATCACCGCGAGAAAGAGAGGCATCATGCTCGATGCTGTTGTAACTATCAAATCCATATAAGCAGAGACTTGAGGGATTAAAGATGCTTCCTACAGTTTGATATCATCCAGTGTGAAGGTGTCAAGAGCAGTACTTGTCGTCAAACCGAGTCTTGCCGCCAAAAAGAGAAGGTCAGGTTGAACATTGAAACCGTCTGTGATAGCCGTTAGCTGGAGTTTGTATCACGAGCAATTAATGGCGCATACCTCCCGAAGCTTTAATGACTGAGTCGGGTGTCAGACCTTTACCATCTCTGGGCAAGAAACCATGATTTGCTAGGCTGTCAAACAATTTTAGCACTGCATTGGATATCGTTCTGGAGGAAGTCGCACGTATTTAATGCTGGGCAAGGACTACGCAAGTCTGTAGCCTTTGGAGCAATCCACTGGTGAGCGGAATCTTGGCGTGCAGCGGGACCAGCCACGACGAGAGATACGAATAAAATGAGGGTTTTCATCCTTTGAAGATGCTGTTCAGAATGAAACGACTTGATCTTTATAGCAGAGCTGAGTCCGATGTCCTCGGTGGAAAAAAAAAGAGTCGCAGCGGGGGCTCGGATCTTTTCTCATGTCAGGAATACTTTGTAAGACTGCGCTCAGCCGTAAGACCAGAGACTGTCGTCCTCCGACATGGGGAGACCGGCGGTCGAATCCCAAAGGTGTAGAGACCATAAGGCCTATGGCGACATGTACGAGACCACAGCATTTAAACTCTCACAACAACAGATCACCCTTCACAATGATTTCGCATCAAACCGATTTATTCAGGGGCAGGGCAGTAACTCGTAAGGAGGGAAAGAAGATTCTTTTAATGCAATGAACTTATTAAGCTATCCAAGAACTGAACAAAACGGAAGATGGAGCAGGAAAACAGACGAAATCAGTGGCGAGAGTAGAATGATGTACTAGGCATTATGCCACAGCCTCGCTGGATTATTGTGGTACAATGCCGGGAATGATATCCGCTTTAGCTCTTGGATGATCCCTTTCAACAAATGAGTCCAAAACGGGTCTCATAATGGACTGCGATTTTTCCTAGTGATAGCTGATACTGATCGGAAAGTGAAGTTAGATTACCGAGGGCTGCGCTGTGGCGCCAACCGCAGAGAACTTGCAGATCTTAGAGATCAAGCCTCGAAGACAATACTTATTGTAATACTTCCCCGGATAAGTCTGCATTGTATCCGAGTATGTCAACTCGTGGAAAGTTCTCAGCTGCCCTGTTGTCGTAGCCTTTACGCGACAGCAGAAAGCATACGTCGGAGAGGATCGAAAGATATTGAAATGATGAGTAGCGGCATGGCATTTTGTGCCAGATGATGAACAACAATACCTGATATCTACTGTATCACCCCATGATGTTTTCGATATGCTTGCTGCAGGAGCCAGGTAATTTGTTTGCGGCATCAACAAACCACACTGCCACGAGTCCTTCACTCCTAGTCATTGCCCGTTGGCCCGCCAGTGCCGCAGCATGACATCAAGTTGAAACGAGACAGAGGATAGATTTGGGCTGAAACGATGATTTCTGGAGTGCAACATTGACCTTATCAATACTCGAGACATGCATACATGGAAGCACCATGGTCACTTTGCAGTAGTCGGCTCCCTGTTATATCCAGCCTTCATCAATCTTTTTTCCTTATTGCTCAATCTCAGTCGGCCATACTGACTGCGCCACAGTCCAGGGTGCTCTGAGCAGGTGATAAACTTGATCTGACCCATTGCTATATTGTTCAGTTTCTCATAATCAAGATCAATGTACAAATATCGAGTGATCTATATATAGCCTGATACGCAGTGAATGACACAGTCGTAGCACAGTCGTTGGCACAGCGGTAGGAGCCCTGTCACGGCAAGAAACGGATATCCGGATCAAGGCACAGTCTTGGCACATCCGGTGGCGCAGCGAAAGTTTCAGTCGTCAAACCAAATTTGGTGCGCAAGAATCCGCCTCTTATACTTCCGAATCTCTCATCTGCTTTCTCTTACTATTCTCCCTGTTGCTGAATTTCCCAAATTATGGCTACCAACATTTTGCACTGAAACCAACCTCTCAAATTCAAGGTCCTCCAGCAGGGACATAAGCTCGTAAGCATGATTCTGAGGTCGTTTGGCCTTAGCCGTCGAGCCGGTCCCCATAGCAAGATGAGTCACAGCATCCAAGACGACCAAAGTCTCCTTTCAGCCGGTCTAACCCTACTCTTTAAGGACACGGTTCGTTGGTGCATCGCTCCAAAAATCCCCAGCCCACCACGTTTAGATTCAGTCAGCTCACCGCAAGGCATTAGATCTCAATGCCCTGCTTAGCGGTGACAAGAGGATGACAACCGTACCAAGCCTGATTGGACATCGCGTATACATGAATGAAGACCATATCTATTTTGTATCTATGTATGATACAAGAGATATCTATAAACTTCGTTCAGCAAGGTTGTGAACGGAAGAAGAAGAAGAAGAAACGTTGCATCTATATTATGAATATTGCACGCGCAAGTTCATTCCACGACCTCCACCATTATCCTGAATCTCAAGGTCCAGCTTTGAAGGAGGGAAACCATGCCCATGAATTGAAGGAAGAAAGCTACGAAACCGAAAACGACGTACCGGATTTTCTGTCTCAAACTCCCATGGTCATCAAATGCAAATCAGGTCCCGAATCCGATATCCTTTATTCCTGCTGAAGGTAAGCTCACCCATGAATTCAGTAAACTTGTTTACAGCGGTCCAGCGGTTACTCCAACAAATAACCTGAAGGCCATCAACAAAATTCGGTGACTTACCGTTCTGAGCCGCTGGGCCGTCTGGGTCTGCCATGGATACAGCACCATTCAGGACTGCATTATCAGTCATTTATTAGGTATTTGAATGTATTATATGCCTGTTAGTACTAAAAATCCATCGAGGTATGTGAAACCAAATCTGTGGCGCTCTTCCAGTCACTAATAACTATCAGGTATTGGGTGCCCTCGTATACCTAGTACCTGACACATCTCAAGACATGGGAATGCCAGGTGGATGTCTCTGATTCAACTAGCAGCCATCCAGACCTGATACCATGACTTGCAAAAACTTCTTCGCCTCCGACGGTGGACCCCTCTCCGACCCGGTTTCCGGGATTCCTGGCCCGGTCGCCCCTTGCTCAATGACGACCATTGGGGTGTTCTAGGTGTGATAATGCCTTCGATACTGCTCCAAAATTGTCTGGATAGTAAGCATGCAGCACCGAAGTCAAACCGAAATAGTAAGTTCTCATTCCCACGAAAATAAACTCACCCGTAGATATTTTGGCGGGGAGGAGGGAGGAGACTCCCACGGGTGGGAGATAAGTAGGATGATGGTTGCGTGAGGATGTTTATGATGAGAGTCGTAGATGTTGTTGATGCGTAGTTGTTTCAGTGTATCTCCGTGTATGTCCGTAACTCCGTGTAGTCTGATCTTATCTCCATGCGGTCTGATCTCAAAAGCCTGATGACAACTCAAATCAATGATTTTGCACCTAATTGTCCCAGATAATAGATCAAGTTAGACATGTATTGCAGTTCAAACCAGACAGCCCAGTGTAGGAACGATCTATAAAGATATTCCGATAATAATAAGGGAGGTTCAGGGCTTCAATCACGTCTGGTGGATGTTCCGGAGAGATATTGATGGTATTTGGTACTATTTGTTCTGCGCCACATTTAAGTGCAGAGCTCGCCCCAAGTTGTCACTGAAATCATGGTGTTGCGCTCTCAGTGTCAAACAGTTGTATTGTATTCCTACCATTATTGACATAGAGTATTTAAGCTCATTCATACCATGTCATTAGTCGTAACATTCCCTACCTTTCACATCCAGCATGCATTCACGTGCTTTCTAAAGTGGCGGTCCATTTCAAGCATGAATCAATGGTTAATATGAGTATTCAAAGCTCACAGCCTGCTCTGCCAGTCCCACTGCTAAAGCGAAATGAGCAAACCCTCTCTACATATAAAACATGATATTGGGCTCCAGAGATGACAGTCTTCTACCTCTCTGCAGCACAGTAGATATATATAGTACTACTAAATATGTGAATCAGCTCAGCCTGCGTTTATTCCGGACATATCTCAAACCCGCTACCTTTCTGGGACATGAGGCGGGAGGCAGACAGCGAGCGCACGTGCAACAAGCGCCTTTCCATTCCCGGCTGATCCGATGTCGGGAGACAGCGAGCGGACACAGTCGCACGACTACTATGATGTCGGTAACCATCAGTAACCATGCGCCCGGATAGCTGACAGCTGCCGAGCTGAGGACTTAATGTTGAAGTTGATATTTGAGCACATTTAACCATGAGTAAGGAATATACAAAAGGTCCCTTGAGTTAGGCCGAAAAATAGGGCCCCAATACATCTCTAACTTGATCTATTATCTGGGACAATTAGGTGCGATTTTGACATAAACTACTATTGTCTTCTGATTTGAAAACCTGAACAGTGGTGATGAACTGATCACCACACTGAGATATCGACACAGATAAAGGCACCAACATATTTGGGACCCAAACTATATAACATAACAAGTTATCCTTGCTGAGTTGTGCTCGTGGGATTATTTTCCGAACTCCGCTCTCGGGGCCAGGCGGCATGCGCGAGTAGTGGAGGAGGCGCGTAGATGGTGGAGGAGATGCATAGATGTTGAAGAGGCTTGGATTGCATAGCGGAGGCCTAGAAGGCGGCAGCCTAGATAGTGGATTAGCGATCAGCACGTGACGTTGGAGAGTGGTCTCCATCTGGCAGGAAGTGGTTCAACGAGAGATAATTGATCTGGACATTTTCCGGTATGTGAGTAAACAGAAATGGTTTCATGAGAGCTCAGACACCGGCTTCATTTCAAATATATCTATCACCTGAATAGAAATACCATAGGGCTATGCAAAAGAATTGACATCATCCAAAGGATTCCGTCATCCACTTCCTCTATCCAATCATTATCATCCCCGACTCCGAGTTTACGAGGAGGAGGGTTTTCAAAACCTTGAATTGCAGGCACCCTATACTTTTCGACTCTCGGCAATCACAAAAATCGTCATGGCAGCTGATAGCTACTTGTCACTCAGAATCAGATACCTGAAAATATATATACATATTCTATATTTTATGTATTCCTAGGAACTGAACTGTACACTGTGCTGGTGTATCGCAAATTAAGCAGCGCGTTAGTACATCTAGGTTGCTTATGTTATATCTTCCAGCGGTTGTGTGCAACCTTATATAATGTAAATCAATCAGCATGTGATTACTCAATGAAAGTACCGCCTTCGTCGGCCCGGACCCTGCTTAACCCTGTTTTCACAACAATCTGCACGACATTCCCTCTTATTTCATTATTCAATATCACATCCCAAAACAATGTGGCATCATCAATTCTTGCCATCTTTCACTCACTTTCCTATACCGCTCAAGCTTAACCGAAAAATCCGACAAAATAAATAGAAGGAGTAGATACACTGATGAAAACTTGGACAAAATAGATAGGAGCAGTAGATACACTGTTTTTTGCCCCAACATCTACAGATCATCCTTGACCTTCTCGCTATTGCCAGAACCGGCGTCGCCATTGCCACGGGCGTTTACACGATGCCTCTAAGAGTCAGGACAGATCATTATCAGTGAACGTCGAACAAGAGGGACCACACATATATACTTTCAGGCATGCCGACAGCATAGTTGACAGTTGCTCCGGAATCTATTTCATCCATCAGCAATTGCAAAAGACAGAAAAAAAGTTAAATAAGTTTCGTGTCAATGAGTTCAAATTGATCCAAGCTGCTTGACTCTTTATCTCCTGTTCAACCATGATGGTCCTTGCCTGGAACGAAGATGTCAATCCAATTTCAAGCGGCGAAACAATACTGCGCTAAAGAAAGCGAAGAAATGCAGCTTGGAAATCTGAGTAATTTGTTTCTGGAATTAGCATTGGTGGAACCACTGGTCCGAGACCTAAGAATTGATCTCTTCGTTATCAAACACGTCTTCGTGCTGAGGGAGATCAGACTTTGCAACAGTAAGGAATTAAACTCACGTGGTCGAGGAGAAGGGTGCGCAATGAAAGACAAATTCTTCCTGGCCTTTTAGATAGTGTTATCCACAATAGGACTGAAGATGTTGAACGTATTCAATCCAAAGAGAATGCTGGTTTTGGTGAACATCCAAGTGAATTATTTACTCAGACTGCAGCAGAGGGCGAGTGCTTTCTTGAACGATTTGGCATTTCAGATCCAGAGAGTGACAAGATTAGTGGCTGAACATTTACGGCCTAAATAAAACTTCTGGAAGACATGATGAATGTCGGGAGCAAGAGCTGTGGATATGATTAATCATCAGGCCTTGAAGAAAACCGGAGTCGGGGACTGCGGACTCCGGCCGCGCTACGGGTAGCATATTTCACATCGCACCTCATGGTCTCCCTTGAACTTGAGAGGTCGGGAGTATCTGCTTATTGTCAACATTGACAGTGAATCATTCAACAAGGTTGACCTTTGACTCCTCATCCCGGTTATACACTTCAGGGCTAGAGGCCTCTTCCAATGTTTGAGTTCCTTGCTCTGGCATAGTCACTCGTATTGCCGTCAACTTCGGAGGAGGATATGCTCGCCACAGTGCAAACTTGTCCGTCTCAGCTGCTTTACGGTATTCTTCCAGCCCAAAATTGACAGATACAAAGTTCTGCAGGGCTGAGCACTTGAAGGATTCAAGACAGGATAGCGTGTACAATTTGCCCAAGTGAAGACTGTCGAACTTGGTAACTTGGGATAGGTCAATCGTCCTGCCCGCTGCAGTATCCAGATGGGAAGATGGGAATCAATAAGGAGAGATACCGACCACGATACAATGACGCAACTTTGCTTGAGATAGCACAGCTCGCCAGCCTTCTGGTGCACTGACGTTCTATCAGGGGCAAATCAAATGCTCATTTTATCAACCTTTGTCGGATGCAAATCGATGGAGAACGGCATCCACAGTTTGTTCATCAAGATCAAGCAACGTTTGGACTTTGCGCCAGGGCTTGATGACAGTGACTGTTCCACTGGCTTATTCAGGACCGCCGGATTGTCCGTACTGTCAAGTATTTGGAGGTAGATTTCCATACATAAGTAGCTCGTCCATGATGTAGGAGATTGGTTGAGATGTTGAGATTGTGATGAGGTTCCATTGCTAAAACATCGCGCCTTTTATAGTGAACCAAGACAACATCGCCGCAATATTAGATACTGAGGTAACAAAGGGTTGGAACTCGAACCATCCAGAACATTGTGGCACAAGGCTCCTTGTTCTCTGGACTATGTACAGCCAAAGGGTCAATCGAGTAATCGATCAAGCCGTTCGAGAAAATAAGTATCTGATCAAACTGGTTAATAGGACACTCCGGCACCGCCAGATTTTTGAGGACAGAAGCTGGGATAATGCTGGCTGGACATTTCTCTGGCTGAACATTTCTCTGGCTGAACATTTCTCTGGCTGAACATTTCTCAGTGAACCGTCTCCAATGACTTCGGTATTTGGGAACAGCCACCGGTGCAAATCAGCCCCATGCTGTTGTAGAGCTCAGCTCTGTCAATTGAGATACTCACGCGTTGAGAGATCAGGCGTGCTCGGTGATGATCAAGTTGCGTGCATGATGCGATTTCCGGATTCGATGACAGATCCTTTCGATTTTGCTGCCAAATCCTCAAAGTTTTGCGAATACCGCTTCCCCACGAATCAATGGTATCTCACAGCGAGCGCCAATGCCCTTGATCCTAATTTGGACCGTGGGATTCTTGACTCGACGAAACACTCGACGCATCAAGTGGACCCGCTTTCGCACTCCATCTCTCTTAGGGCGCCGTAGACCAATATACACCGGAAAATCATGGATCAGAGCCACTACCTACAGCAAACTTGTAACCCGACGAGGTTTCACCTATTCATACTATTTCTCTCCAGCAGCCGAAGGGAAACCAGTTTTATTCTTCGTGCATGGCTTTCTCTCCGGCTCGTATCTCTGACGCAAACAAGTTGCTTTTTTCAAGCCCCTGAGCTATGGGCTCATAGTGCCAGATCTCCTTGGCTTACGGCGGAACAGATAAACCCACTGAACCTAAGTTTTACGTTAGCAGTGGACATGCGATGTGGTGGATATTTTCGATTAAGAGGGTATTGAGAAGGTCATTGCTCAAGCTTTTCGAGACCAATGTACGTGTTTCAGTCAACCTATAGTCTTGAACTGACTCACAATCTTGGCAGTTTGATTCTTTGTTTAGTCTCCTATTTCCAAATGCGCCGGGTGTTTGGAGACCATATATGTGTTGATGGGGGAGCTCAACGATGGATTGAGAGCAAGAATCAGACGCCTCTTGCTTCGCATATAACTCCAGAGGTATGTCGAGTATTCCGTTTCGTGGGATCCAAGTTTGATTACTTTTGTCTTGCGGGACAAGGAGCACTACCGGAAATCACTTGTTGCGGGCGGTTTGATTGCCTGATTGTGCGGGTCTTGGTGGAGAAGTACAACACTGATGATGACGCCCGTGAGTCTATCTTTGGCTGCATGCCGATGGGTTGGGATAAACCTTGGAACAGAAATCCCATCCACCGCATATAATCTCAACAAGCCTGTCCTCTTTGTTGCATTTACCAAGGACGACATTGGATTGCCCTTGTTTGGTGATGCAACTCTAGGCCAATATGCCAAGGGTCCAATGACGAGAGCTGAAGTTGCCGGGGATCATTGGGCTGTGGTTTCACATGCCCCCGAGATCAATGACATTCTGGTGAGATGGATCAAAGCATTGGATTTGGGAGACAGTCAATGGAATGGAACAATGTCAATATGGAATGGAGTCGTGATATCTTCTTGTTTTTCTGTATGAGCTTTATCAACGCTGTTCCAATATTATTATTAGCGCATGTCGCTGTGCATTAGACTGTACGCGGTGGACCTGTCCAGATCACACCGGGGGCAAAGACCGACGCACTCCAAGTGGAGTGTGTCAGACGCATTCCCAACGCATTCCCCGATCAACCATCACCGGTTGTCGCGGCTAGTTATTTCCGGATATGATTTTGGTTCCGCAACAAGGTCATGGGACTGGTCCCATGAGTGATCAGTCAATCGGTACAACTGAGATATCTCCGTATATCAATGAGTCATTAAATTGACCAATCTGACTCATTTGGACGATTTGCTGATGGCAGCCACGTCAGCCCAGTCATCGTGCAATGTCATAACACGGCGCTTTTGAGAAAATGTCCGGATGAAAGTCTGATGATGACAACCATGTGCCGCTTCGAAATTTTACATTTAAGGCTCCGAGAATACAAAATCCAAATGATGGAAACCATATTATAATACAATGTTTGCAGCTTGTCTTCCTTCTTCTACCACACTCTTTTAGCACACTCTCTTTATTTTTTGTCTTCTCCATGTCAACTCCTCCAACTTCTTGAACCTTCTCCCAGTCATTCCTCTTTAATCTCCAGTTCTGTATTCACATGTTCATGACCTTCCTGTAGCTATTAGTGCTTTCATTGTTTTCATTATTTTTGCAGTTCTTCAAGAGTCATGCTTTACTTATAGCTAGTAGTTAGATTTGTCTTAGTTAGTCTAATACAATGCAATGTTCAAATTATTTGAGTTGGCGCGACCACTAGCTTTTTAGTCATCAGAGGCACATCATCAAGGGCAAGACTTGCCCTGCTGTTAGATTCCTAGCTGCCACCATTTCCCTCTATCTCAACCATGCCCTCTGAAACTCAGAATTCTGTAAGCTAAGATCCATATCTGTCTGCTGTCCCAAGTAATTGATTCATTACTCTCATTTGTAGATTTCTGGGAGCAAGGAAAGGATAGCAAGCTTACCATGGTATCATGTACACCAGAGGTATGTCTTCGCTAATTCTGTCCATGTTTTGCCCCCAAGGTGACTGGTTTTCAGGTTTTACCCTCACCAACATGATATGCATGAAATGGGTTGTCCCCAGCCAATATTTCTCTCGATCTCTTATTCCTCTCACAAACCATTATATATTGGTGCTCTAGCCTTCACTATATCCGGTTTTCCGGAGCTCGAGCATCCAACTGTGTTGACACTGTCATTGCTCCAATTTATCTGGTGAAGGTCTCCTTCAATTCACCAATATCTGCTCCATGTCATGCATGGACCAGATTCCAAACCAATAGTTCTCCAGCCCTGGCAATTCATCTGTGGTCCTCGCCATTGGTCCTGGAAAACTTGGCAACCAACAAGGTCACATCAACAAAGTCGTCTATCTTTAATTCATGAACAGAAAATACTTGTCTGCTCTGAAAAGATTCTTGGATATCCACCTGCACCACTTGCAGAAGTTCCTTTGAAGCCGATAATCAGTTCCCCATTGGACACCAGTGGAATAAAGGCTGTCTTATGTGGCAGACACTCAACCTATTTACAATTGAAGTAAGCACAACACTTGTACCTTGTACAAATACGCCACCCAAATCAAGCATGTCCTGTTTTGATTGCTGTGAGGCCACTGGTCATCTGAAAACGAGGCCAGTTTGCCAGAGTGGCTGTGTGTCACATGCCAAGAGCCCGGCCAAATAATTACCGCTTTGGGGACTCTGATGTGGCTGTCCTGAATTTCACTCCCTCCCAACAAATGAACCTATAAATAGGTTTCATAATGTTTAGGAAATTGAAGGAGACCAGTTGTGAGTGAAAGAGGCTTATGATTAGGTCATTGGTGACAATCTAGGTCATGCCAAGGTGCGCTTGTTCCTTAAACTCCTTGTCTGATATCAAATTTCTTCACTTAGGTTCTTCAGCAATTTGGTTGGCTATATCATCAATTGCAAGACATTTCTATCTTCCAGGGACCAGGACCAAGACTGTGCCACTACCTATTGCATGAAAAGCCTCAAGGCTGATGCAAGCAATGTGCAAAGCTGATATCTATCGGCAGGCTGTATTTAGTGTATACGTTTGGACAAAAGGCATGACAACTCTGAGATTTCTCATTTCAATGTTGACTTTTTCATAGTACAACAAAGCATATGAGGCATATCCGCAGTATAAACAAAGAAGTTAACTGAGATTGTAATCATCTTGGAACCGAATGTTCTGTTCTGCTGTTTATGCTATGGGTGTCAGAGCTTCCTTCAAGTTGGCACACCTTGGGAGAGTGAAAGAGTGAGCTTGGGGCCATGCTCAAGAAAGAGTCAGCATATTGAGACAGTGCATCACAGAATTGCTTTCCGCTGATCTTTTGTGCTAATTGTTTGTCCAGTCTTTATTTGTTATTGGTTGACAAGCCTTAAACCCATTGTGTTGCTATAGTTTGCCCTGTATTCAATGTGGAACATATGCAATCCTTTACTCCAGAACTACATTGATATCACCTGATACCTTCTTGGCTTTCCACAGCACCAAACTGCCATCCCTGGCTGTTTGTAATGATTGTAAGGCCTTGTTCCACCTATTAACCTTGGATTTCAGAGTGCTAGGTGCAAGATTTCTCCTCAAAGAAGCTTCTAAATCTGATACAGCATCCTGATAAGCCTGTATTTGATGGACATTATTATGCTTGATGATAGCATTATCTTCATGCTCGAGGGATTTGCATTGGCCTTTCACTATTGGGAAGGTGAGCTTCATTTACCATAAGGCACAGAATGCTCTTACCTTTCTGATGGACAGTGCGGTTGACACTTTGTTGAATGTGTCCTGGTCTATATGAACTAGAAATTCCAGTCGCAGTATGGTTCTAATTGACAGTTAGCAATAGGATAACTGGAAGATATGGCAGACAGACCTCTTGCACTTTTAGCGTGGCTAAATCATAACTTTTACCAGAGATAGTGCCGCCAACCAAAGAGCATGCTATACCTTCCTGATTTACATCCCTGTTTGACGACTCTATGATGTTCGTAGTCGTGTTGCCTGCCTTCCAGATATCGAGGAGAATGAAGCTTTCCTGGTGACACAAGCTTTGAATAGTGAATTTGGACTGAATCTTGTTCTCAATCCAGTCTGCCAAACAAAATTAATGTGTGAATAAAGGTTAGATATCTGAATACCACTTGTGACTTTGCTCTCTGTCTGTAGTTCTTGTATCAAGAGGCAAACATTGGGATGGTTGACACATGAGAGACTTCACACCCTGACTTTGGCTGTCTCTGAAGCCTTCAACTTGTAGATATTGCCAAAAAAAATGAGCAATGCACATCGAAATGAGCCAATTGACATGCTCATAGGGATCCAGGTCTCCAAGGGTCTGCCAAGGTTCGTGCAAGTCTGGCTTGGAACAGACCTCTGAGCATGCAATTTGTTGAAGGTGTAATCCCAGACCCAGGCCTTGATAAGTACCTTGGCCTGCAAAAGATCAATGGTAGTCTTCAATAGCCTAAAAGAGCTTACAAGTACTGTAGCATCTCTGACAGTGTACCTGCTCTCCTTTATTGTCTGTCAGAGGGTAAACCTTGACATTGCTGCTTCCTCCCTTTGGATCTCCCAATGAATAAGCAAAATCTTGTGAAGGGCAGCTCCAGGACAAGCCTTCCATGGTAACAAGATGTCCAATGGATTGGTATGGCTCCAAACCAGGACAAGGATACTCGAGAAGGAAACTGGATGGATAGCTATGCAGCTCAGTCACTGTCGTATCATGGTTTAACTGAACATTATGTTGGACTGTAACACCTGGGGGAAGATCTTATGGTTGGGAAGCTGGTAAGGGTACAGGATTCAGTGCTTGCTCAGTACCAGTGGGATTCAGAAGGTCTGCCAGTGAAAGCATTGGCATTGGTATGATCACTGATCAGGTAGAACAGTGAGCCGCAGAAAATCCAGCCATACCTGACCCGTAGCTGGACTGAAAAAAATATATTTTGTATATCTTGATGGAATGCATTTTGCAAAAATGTGAAATGAAGAAATGGATTAACGGCACAGAAAAGAGAACCAGAGCCGCGTGACTGCAAGCCGCCGAGCTCATGTCATCACAGTCACTCATCATGTCATTCTATTTACTCACCATAAATGGATGATCTATTGATCCGATATATATCCGGTATCTCCGCTGTACCGATCGACCTATTACTCCGTGGTCTCATGACCGAACCAAAATCATATCCAGAAATAACTAGCCGTGACAACCGGTGATGGGTGATCGAGGAATGCGTTGGGAATGCGTCTGACGCACTCCACTTGGAGTGCGTCGGTCTTTGCCCCCGGTGTCACGCACAACGAGGTCCGACTCTTGGACAGCATGGTATGTCTCTAATATTGTTTGATCGGAGATTGAACCAAAAATGGTGTTTCATCTCTTTTCCCCATTCAGTTCCAGTCCAAATCTCAAAGTACTGGGTGAACCGGATGGTCAAGGTAACTGGGTTGTGTCATTTACAACCTGACAGATCATGACTTTACACTAGGCATTCTTGAAATTAGATTGGACCTGGACTTGAACAAAAAACACAAAAAAGTATGAACAAGATGACAAGTCAGTCTGATGCACTGTACACCTTAAAAAAGAGCAGTATAGACGGCTAATAATGCGATACAGACGGTGAAAAGCAGAATATCATCACAGGGTGCCCAGTGGGTGGGTAGCTGTTTGCCATTTAGTCCATGGTGGCTTCAAGGCCCACTGTGCTCTGCGCCAGACTCTGCAGACCATACCCCACTAGATGCACATAATGATCCAACAGACAGGAAGAGCATGAGACTCCAAGTCAGCACCTCACAGGTATGACGCAGGACGTAGACAACTATTGCAGAATATACTGCAGCCTGCCAGACGAGAAACAATGATACACAAATGGGAATGAATGAGTGAATGACCTGAGAGTGGACTCATTTATGACACAAATTCTATCGATCCCAGCGATGTCGGACACTCGAACAACAAAATTCTTCCGAAATCGATTACGATGTTATAGCCCAAACCAGCATCGAAGCAGGCAACGGCGAATGCCGTTTCTCCTGAGCTAATCTTTCTTGGTGTGAGTAATTCAGAGTGCCCTGCTAGATAGCTGAGTGTTTACATTGGAAAGTATTCTTCTGCTAGCTGCCTATCGTCATTTTATGATTTTCACATCGAGCAGCTTGGATGTGAGGGATAGGACGCATATCTGCCGACCCCGATTTCGCGCTGAAAGAGTCCAACAGACTCCGTAGCGCGGTCCTTGTTTCCTCTCTGCAATACTGCGGACAGGATGACGTTGTTGCGACCGTCGTTCGTGCGGTGTATGGAGTCAGATTATGAGCAGGAGATAAGTATGGCGTCTTGAGTCACATGACACCTTTGATGGATTTTGGTGGCGAGAGGGCGAACTGTAGAAGAGAAGGAGAATGTGCAAATCAATAGTTGGAGGAAGTGAGGCCTCATTGGTGTCACATAAGTATGTCGTCTTCTTTTCCTTGTCGGACCATTTTGCTAAAACAGATTCAGCTCAGCCCATGGGCAATCTACACGTCATCCAATGCTTCAAAGAATCGAACTCCGAGCGGCACTATGTGGCCAAATAGTGGAGCCGGGTACCAGAAGATGTCCATGAGAAGACATATCCGGAAATGACATGAAGTATTGAGCGGGCATGCTTTCTTTTTTCATTTTGTGTGTCGACTTGTTCTGCATGTTCTTGAATATACTGAGTCCTCCATGGTATGTTTTGATCTTTAGGCCGCGGTCCAGACCACTTTACTGACCGTGATCACTCTGAGAAGACTTCCGAAAAGGGCGGAACTCCAAATTCCCAAATTCAAGTTGATTTCTTTATTCAATTTGTTCGCCCAAAAAAATTGTCCATTGTCCATCCATAACATCCATTATATCCAGACAGAATACACATTTCATATCAATAGTCGAGGGCTAAGGATCACTCATCCTTTAGAAGATTTATGTCAACAAATTTCGTGATGCGTCGCATTGACCTGAGAAATTCGCTGTCAACGCGTTCTTGCGATTTAACCGACAGAACGATCTCAGACTGACGGTGACATGTGAAACCCAAGGAATCTAGGAACAAGGGGGCAGAATCGGTGGCGACAGTGCCAAATCTGGCATTGATCCCGGCTAGCACTCCTTCCGCTGCATCATAGGACTGAATCTGCATATAGATCTGCTCCAGCCTGGTGTACTCAGCCATGATGCTAGCTCCTACATGATCTGGGATTCCAAAGAACATCAATGACTCTGCCGTGTTCTGACTTTCGACCTTCAACCGTGATTGCCATCCCAGCATTGAAATTTCGTGTTCCAGTCCAGCGGGAAGTCCAAGGTCCAGAGCCGCAGCTTGGTCTTGAGAACACAAAACGAGCTCAGCAATGTAGCTCTCCGAGATGTTCATGCTGACAAGGATTATGAGTTCCTGAGTCAGTTCCTGCCTCATATCTTGTGATAGGTCTGTATCCCCGAACCTCTTAGCCTGGGCCATGATCCTCCTCCTGAGTTGAGACAAAAATTTGATCTTGGCCTGCCACCAAAATTGGCGGGACTGGGATACCATTCGTAATGGCCGCATCTCAAAGTGTGTAACCGCCATCCCACATCTACACGCTCCAGAAAGTGGTTGTATGTCGTCGTCCATGAGCCATCCCATTTCTTCGGCTGATATGAGATAGATATGACAGCTTCTGGGCCCTATACTCATCTTGACACTTCCCCATGCTTTAGAAATGGAACTTTTCACAATTTGGATCTGAATAGTAGAGTCAAGAAAGCTCGAGCCCATAATGTGCATGCCAGGTGTAGTTCCTGGTGTAACAATACCCTGGGTAACCCACGAATGACCTGTTTGTTCCTCGCTGTTAATTCCAGAGTGGCGGATGCTACTGAATGTAAAAAATATCAATAAATATTGCTTCAACGGTCGACAACGGAGAAATTTAGCTTGCCTAGTATTGTCTTCGTCCGGCTCATATTCATGGTCATCAAAGTGGGCCATAACACGCTCCACCATGCGCTGAATCGCTTTTACGATCCGAGTGTGTGAGGAGGATGTCTTAGGCTGGGGAAAGTAACCTTGCATGCCAAGGCGGATGAGGAGGTATATTAGGGAGCAAAAGTGAGGATGCTTGGCTAGACTATGAAGCTCTTTCTTGATGGCGTCCTCATATCCGGTCGTCGCTGTGAACCCGAACCGTTGATAGAGACATATCTCCATATATGACCAGTTGTTGCTGATGTCATTGGCCAAAGCGCTCCACCATGTGATGCTCTCGTCATCGTTGGGCTTTAGGACATTCCACCGCTCTAGGGATGCCTTCTTTTGCTGGGACATCCGATCCCGAATACTCCGGATATACTCCGGCATACCAGTCCATTTGAGTATGTGACGATCCTGAAGGGATATAAGAATCATACTACAAGCGGATGCTGGTCTCAGCTCCAGCAAATAACTCTCCGCCACACATAGCATCTCCATCAGGGCCATCTCCTCAAGCCGATATCTTGCATGTATCTTTGGCTCCAAGCTCAAGACAATGCTATAATGATCTTCCAGGGCACTATCGCGATAGCGGAGGAAGTTTTGTAGACGCTGGTGAAGGTGCTGGATTGACATGTATGCTTTGTCATCCTGGCTTAATGGAAGATAATATTTGCAGGGGTGAAAATGATTGTCTGCCATTGTGAGCTTCCAACTCAGGTCAAGCTTCCAAATCCGCCAACACCCAGCCAGTCTCTTTGCGAGCTCCATTGAGTGAGTGGATATTTCACTCAGAAAGATGTTTGATTTGTGATGATAGACAAATTGAAGGATCTCACCCAGGGTTACTTGCATAGCATCTGACATTCCAGGAAGTTGGGTCCATGTTGCTGAAAATTGTTGATTCTCAGGTAAGCTGACATGGTCCATCTTTACATCGTGCCATACACAGTGTGTCAGCGCAGTAAGGCCTCCACTGTGCAGATCTTGGATGATGGTAATCAGGAACTTGTGTTCTGGGTCCCCCTGGCCAACCAATGCATGGTATAGGATAACAGCATCAGATTTGAATGGTTGAAACGGGCCTGTGAATCCTGTGATGGAGCTCAAAAATTGAGATTCATCTTGCACCAGAAAGGATTCAGGAAGATTCTGGTTATCGGCCTGTTACTCACGGATTACCATTAGGAGCAAATATTTTGTTAAAGTGAGACGTACCCATATCAGGGTTTTCAAGTCCTGTGGGGTAGTTACCAATGGCAAGTTGTCTGTCAGCGTGATTCCCATTTGAATCGTTGTGTCATCCCACTTGGGATTCCAACCCCATAGAGTAATGCGCAACAGAGATAGAAAGACCTCCAAGCCGAGCCAAACATAAGGGCCATTTGCTGCTGTGCTGTGATTTACAAGGTTGAAGCATCCAACATACCCAACAACGATCATCAGCATTCCGACGGCCATAGTGAGTTGATAAAGCTGTAGCAGCCAGTCTGTAGACATCAGAGCTTTTAGTTTGGGGAGATATCGGAAAGTCTTGAATCCATGATCTCTGAGAAGCTTTTGCTGCATTTCAAGATCATTCCGTGCACTGATATCAGTGTACCATATCTGGCTGATCCTGCTTTTGGGATGAAGTATTGCAGAGAGCCTTTCCAGCCGCTCCTCAACAAAGTCCCCAGTATCATCCCAATGCAGGCTTTCATCCGCCGCCAGCATTTTGTGATAATCCTTGTCGATCACCATGAACAACAGCCGACATTCTATGACTCGATGAATCCGACGCTGGAGTGAAAGCTGCATGGCGATTATGGCCAACGCAGAACCAAGGCCTCGTAGAAATGGGAATCCCCAAGAAGTGAACGGTTTTGCATGGGAATGAATGAGGTAGACGTAAGGGGAGAGGCTGATAGTTGCAGAGAAGAGGGTGGTAAGAATGAGGGCCATGTTCCAAGGTAAACTGACCCAGTAGCGACTCCAGATTGTCCCAAGGCTCGGAGAATCCATGGGAGGAAATGTCCAGCCAGAGAAGGATATGGAAATTCTCTGTGGATCATCGATGTTCTGATCATCCAAAAGCTTGATAATCTTTGCCTCTGCAACATATTCTGCGGTTCTTGGGCCTCTGGAGCCCATATTGCTGTGTGCCTGCCCCTCACGATTCAATTCCAGCAATGAGGCAACTGAGCCGCTATTCCCAAAGCCAGTGTCACTAAGCCATCTGGCCCCATTAAAAGGGCGTGTGATTGTTCCCATAAGTGTCGAAAACGCGGCTTTGACGATGCCGAGGCTGCCGAAGATCGAAAGTGGCGTGGCGGCAGCATAAATATAGCCACGGTCTAATGCGGACCCGGCATGACGCTCGCACTGTTCTGTCCCAAGAAGAGGCAGAAGAGCAGAGACTTCTTGAATACCACTGGTAAGGGTATCACCAAAGTTCGGCTGACTGTTAGACATTCACTGCCAACAAGTAGCCTTGAGCTAGATCAAATGATACTTCTGGTGCATGCATACCTTGACCGATATCACTAGATCTCTACTAAAGAGGTTGTATGATCTGCGCTGAAATATGACCTGCAGGGCCACAAGAACACAATGTTATGCGAGCAGTATGGTAGAAGGCAGAAAATGTACCTGCAGACGGCGATTCAAGACAAACGGGAATGAGGGCGAGAAAGAGCCAGATGTATCTGACGTGAGACTATAAGAGAGCCCCGCGGATCTTTAGGTAAGAATGAACTCGTGGCCTGGAACAATTCAAAGTGACTTGAGTGAGAGATTCGAAGGGCGATGACCATGTCATAGGGAAAGTTGGATCTTTCCGGTGGCACTCTCACACGCTCCGAGCGGACGACTTCTATTGCTCGCCTGAACAAACGGGAGGAGAGATAATCCTAGGCTTGTCACAAGCCTCTCTACAAGAACGGTTTTGGTAAGGGGAGGGACCTCTCAGTAGAAGGCTGGGGACTCGGCTGATGCCGAAGGCTGGATTGCTACAGTGGGCGCTGGTTCCCTCATTCTCGTGCAGTAATTTTGGCGGTTTTAAGTTTCTATAGCCGATTTCAACGCGTTCTGAAGCATTGGAAATCGTTCAACACAACGCGAGAGAGATGGGAGTTTTCCGCCCGATTTGGGAATAAATCATGTGCCGACCAAACCAGTTCGTCTTCGGCTCAGGTCAACTAGATCAACAATAAAGAAGTCATTTTTAAACATTTTGCTAGCTTCCTCTGTTCTTTTTTGGATAATTATGAACAGAGCTTCTGTTACACTCAGGTCTCTCCAAGGTTGCCAGAAGAGTACCCGCCACTCGCTCCCCTCCCCTCCCTCGCAAGCTCGGGGGGTCCCCCGAGCCGGGGAGTCTCGGACGGGCATGCTAAAGACTCGTTCCGGCTTCTAACATATATGGAAAGGGACCATCGTCAAGCCCTTCAAAAACAAGGCATCAGCCAGCCTCGAACACCCACCAAAGCAGAGACTCATCAATGATAAAAGTACACTAAACCACTAGACAATGGAGGCTTTATAAACAGGCTGTGTATTCATAATAGGTAAGGGCCCAGGTTACACAATCTCTCTACGTCATCGAACTGGTTTGTTGATTTGAGATCACCTGATTCCTTTCCTAATCGCGAGGCACGTGGACGGGCGGAAAATCAAAAACTCAACGCGACGCGTTCCATCACGTGGCGGAAACCTCCTACCGCTAAACGCCAATCACAACCAAACAACGCTTTCGCTCGACCTCCCAAAACGCCGCAATAAATTCCACAATTAACCTACGTCAAAAATAGGTTTACCCACCAAGTCTGGTAAATTCCTGGATTGTTTAATGATATTAGCGACCGAGACTGACTGCTCGTTGGCACAGATTTCGCTCGAGGTGTCATCTGAGCAGAAGTAGACGAATGGGACAGGGTCGCGTTGACCATCGCAGTTCGGACTTCAGCTTGCGAGAAATATATCCTGCACCACAATTCCACGTTCTCTGGGCGGCTGGCACTCTTTGCTCCTGCCAAAATCTCTCCTGCTCCCCAGGACCATCCAAATTGTCGAAGTCGTTACCTGGTCTTCTCCAGGGTTTCGCCGATTGAAGAGCCTTCATATGCAATCCAGGAATATGAGGTGAGTCTCTCTTCCCTCGCTATTCTGGTCAAGCGTCTTACAGATCCATTTTTAGGGTTCCGCTGTGCCAGATGACCTGGTTGTGCAGGCGGTTCTATGCGGTCTGACAGGAAGAATCTGCTTCTCATTGCTGTTGTGATGATTATACCACCCGTCGTTCACATCTGCAGCTCACGAATGGTCGCAAATGTCTATCGGCATTTGGACATTTCTAGCGTCTATTCGAGAAAGACAGCAGCGCCTTCATATCGCGCTCATTGGGCTTGATATTGGGGTCGATCATGGTGCGCTTGTGTGGCTGTATTATCCTTCGCCATTGCTAATGAATATGGGTCCCTTAGCTTTGTACTACCACGGATCCATGCTGCGAATCCGGATTCCTAAGAAGGCCAAATTCTTTCCCTTCTGCTTCCTTCTCCGACACCTTCTCCGAGTTCAAGTCCTATTCCTCGCCTCTCAACCCCTGCAAAAGCTTCTCTGCCCCAGCAAATCCGGGGCAAAATCCTGCCCGCGATTTCACCCTGCCCAGATCCGACCACCGAATGACCGCCTCTTCTGCAGTCGCGCCATTGGATCCTGGCTCAGAGCCTATCCACGACCTTGCTATACCCGTTGCGAAATTTCTCTCGCCGTATTCGTCTCACAATCGACGAAATTGTCCGCCAGTCATCAATCTGCCGACCCCGATTTCACGCCAAAGGAGTCCTACAGAATCCGTAGCGGGGTCCCTATTTCCTCTTGGCAATACTGGGGACAAGAGGACGTCGTCGAGAGCGCCGTTCGTGCGGTGTATGGAGCTGGATTACGAGCAGGAGATATGGTGTATTGAGTCACATGACACCCGTGATGGATTTTGGTGGTGAGAGGGCGGATTGTAGAAGAGAAGGAGCAGGAAAATGTGGAACCCAATCCCATGGTATGGATAAAGGAAACGAGGCTCGGTTGGTGTCCCTCGAGTTCTATTGAAGCTGCTGAAAGCAGAGACCGGAAAAGTTGATGAACTGCGGTCGCTTTCTCGACCTCTGATATATCTCTTTCGTGAAGCTTGTGAATTCGTTTGACGTCTTTATAGAGTGCCTTCTCAACAAAAGGGTTCACAACCTCGATCGAGAGACCATTCCCCTTATCGACAACTATCGTGGTAACCACAATCATCTCAAATCCCGACCGTCTCAGTCGTTTGACACTTCTCTGCAAAATCGTCCTTAACGTCTTACACCAGCTCTTTACTCAGCGTCTCTTCGGCACCTCCGAGCGGCGACGACGATATCGGGCTTTCGGTCGCAGCACCGTCGTTCGCTTGAATTCTACGCCATTGGATGGACGGGGATAAGACGAGCCCCTTGCTCGTGATGTATTCATCTTATCTGCGAGACCGTCGTCTCGCATCCCGTTTTGCTCGTTTTCCATCCCAGGTATGTCGAAAATACAGCTCGCATCGGCTCTATTGACACATCTGGTATTCTAGCGCTTTCAGGGTGGTTTATGGACAAAAATCAACTTTTTTGGTTTTTTTTTCATGAAAGAGACGTTCTGGAGCTCCATTGACCTCCAGATGCCTCCAACTCCATCCAATAAGCACTAAATGTCTCCATTTTCATCTTTTCCATTCTGTCTCTCTCCAATTGACAGATTCCCTGCAATAGCAGGAGATTCCTAGAGTCTCCAAAAGTCTCTAACAAAAAGAAAAACCAAAGTTCTGGCTAGAGTTGCGCTGGAGACCCTTGGAGACAGCCATCATTTTTCCGAGAGTTGCCGCTGATCCGTCATTACCCATTTGGGCTGCTCGGGCCGGTCGGTTCGGCATCCTTCGGCAGACGGTATGTCACCTTTGGCCATTATGACGCAACTGAGTACTGTACCATAAGTACTGCATCAATTTAGAATCTATAGAAACCCACTCGCTGCTTCATGAACCATATCACTTCACCATCTCTTGGGGCTGCATAGTGCGTCATACTACTCTGACTCATAGAGTCCAGAGCGCAATGTTGGCCCGAAAATAATACAATTCTCCATGAGACCTGCGACGCAACTGTGTCTATAAGGCCTAGAGCGCGAAGGATAAGGTTCAGGACAATTTCTGGCACATATCTAACACATAATGTCTCATACAAAATTTGAACAAGATAATAGCTCATGACGTTGAGATCGTTGGCCTGTTTAATAGTCTGTTATAAAGTTTCGCTACAGCTGGCGGCCATGAATGGAAATAAATCTCCCAAGCTTCAGATTTGAGTTGCATCAACTTCAATGATGGAACCAAGGAGCCAACAGCATAAGTTTTGCATGCCTGTGATCCGGAGGAAAGAATTTAAAAAGGACAAGAAGGGATCTGGTACCAATCATGTGTGCTCAGCCATGGATCATCAAGAATACTTGTAGATATTCCTGGGGCTTCTAACGCTACAGCAATGAGGCTCCATGTATCCAGAACTCAGCAGTACAATGGCATATATAAGTATGTGACACCAATAATCGGTGAGGACAGGGGTATATTGCCCTTGAGTTATGTGAATGTTGCACTTCCCTACCTGCAAATCTAGAGCTTTTAACTGACAGATGCAAGCAAGAAGCAACATAACTGCAGGAGCAATTGATGATTTCGCCATAACCCCGCCCAGCACGTCTCAGCTCCTCCTATCATGGGTCAGTACTAAAGACAAGAGAGGATCATTGATTTACACACGAGTTTCTTTTGACATCGAGCACTTCTCTATGGATATCATTGTGACTCTGAAGTGTTGATTAGATCATTCATATCCGAGAGATTCTCAAGAAGAGATTACGGCTAAGGGTTCAGCGATCAAAATTATAGAGTCCATATTCTTCATCAGGGTGACATCTAAAATTGTACTAGTGGTGCTCAGTGGTGAATATTCATCTTATGATTGGTGTGACCACATTGGCATATATAGTGCCCACTGATGCAGTGTTCTAAGAAACACAATGGCCGCAATGAAATCTATAATTACTGCTGTCTCGAGAGGTTTCTTGAGAGGCCGTTGGCTATACTCCATGCTGTCTCAATATTTCTGAGTCAAGCCCACTTTGAGTTGGCTAAAGTGATGTGTTATTCCTCAAGAGCTGATAAGACCTCAGAGGGTCTGTACTGAGATTCATCATTCACAACTTTATCTCGGGTAGACATCATATAAAGAGGTTCGTGTCATTCCCTTCAGAAAACAGAATGTTGAGACATGGTCACTGGCCAGAGGCTCGGAGATTGAGCCCGCTGAAGACCTTCAACTTGCAAATATTTTGATCAATAGTGTTGGACCCACTACAAAACCAGCTTTAGTGCACATGTTTTGAATTCTGCCCGAAGTAGACCGAGATAAGTTGCACCCATTACATCAGTATACCATTGTGAAAATGTATCTCGCTCATCATCTTCCGATCACATCATTGACTGCAGGAAATATTTTCAATATGTGCAGCAATATGTAGCCTGTATTATAATATATTTTAGGCGTCAATTTCCGAACGGTCACGCATGAATGGAGGTCTCATTGGAATTCGGAGATCATTAACAGACGAGGTAATCAGAGATACCTGTTGGGCCAGATTCAAACACCGAAAGCATGCTCTTCAATATGCAACAACCATATAAGTGGAGAGCAAATGTGAGTAGAATATCACGGGCTTGATCAGATGGCGCCACATATAGCCGGAGGTGCGCCACAATAAGCGAAATCAGCAAGGGTGATTGAGTAAGGATTAAAGAGCTTAAAATCCAGTTCAGAATATGATGGCTTGCAACAGTGTTTAATGCTCAACCACCATGGGATATAACAGCAAAAGATTCTTCTCTATACCAATTAAATGGCTGCCCACTGGTGCTAAAATATTGTTTAAGCAGTCTCTATGTGGATGTAGTTCCATTCTCTCATCCCGCGGACATCTAGTTTTCTAACAGTATGCCATTTAAACCATTTGAAAGATCACTATCTGATAATGGCCAGTGCCAACTTTGAACGAGCCCTGGGCCTAGCCCACTGTTCTGTCAGAATTCACAGTGTAATTGGACATTTGAACAGACTGGATTGAATGGCTACTCATGTAAAGATGGTTAATCACAGGCCATATAGCTTCTTTGAATTCAACTGGTATTGGTATACAGTACTTACTCTAGTCTCCTGAGTCAGCTTCCATACCGTAACACACTTGTTAATAGGGTGGTTTTCTCTCAGATCATGGTGATAGATCTTTGAGTTGCTGCATTGGTCAATTCATGTTTGATTCGGCTGAAGAAATTGATACTAATTTGATAGCTTCAAGCGCTACATACTGTTGGTAGCTTATTCAAGATTTGAAAAAATACAAAAAGAGGACAATGGTCCAATTGGCCATAGCTGGCAGTGCATGTCGATGTTGGTTGAGTCAGTAGATGGAAGGATACATTAGATCAAGTTGGATGGCTTGTGGAGTCTACCATCTCACTAAAACGAAGCATATTGAATGTGATTTAGCCAGGATGGTTCCCCGAGTTCTGATTCTGACTGGAGATCAAATGAAGGACTCGAGTGAGCTAACGCGAACCCCTAGTTTGCTTGGTCGCATTGCATTAACATCGAGTACCTGCTGTTTGGTATCAGTCTGCAGGAATTTTTGAGTGATTCACTGTGACTCTGGAGTTGATGGAAAGCTCCAAACTATCCATTGGATCATGGTTGAGAGTGAGCCCTCAAGTCTGGATGTGATTCAGAGCAGTGCAAACAATGATAAAAGCTAGACTACAAAGGAAGCTTGAAATGAGATCAAGTCTGGTCGATGAACTGATTGAACTTTGACGTTGAATGTCGGACCATTGTCAGTTGATATTGCAATCACTCAAAGACCAACTGTGATCTTATTAGTACAAGCAGATTGCAGTCTTCTGTCCGTTGGAAACTTGATTTGGCCTACGAAAGCATCACATGAATATTCGGGTTCACCCAGTGGCACTTTTGGTAACATCAATCCACACATGAGCGAGGGCGTCCATGAGACACTCGTCACTATCTGACCAGCTAGAAATGTAAGAGAATGGGGTCATGCTAATATGACCCAGCCACAGCTCTTTCAAGGGTTTGGTCATGGATGTGTATGCTCCCATAGTTCTCTGGTGCATCTTACTTAACTGGACATACCGCTTCCAGTTACAGTTTTCTCAGGGCGATTAGAATCTCTGGCTGATATGCCTCCAAGTCTGTGAATAGATCATTCAATGAGGTTGCAGATCCAGCTGAGAATATAATAATTCCCATTTAAAGATAAACCAAATCACATAGGTTGGATACGCACAAATGGAACAGGAAAGAGCTTGAGGGTTAGGAAACAAGAGGATTTGGATGTCGTAGAGATACCATCCATGAGTCAGTCACCGGACCAGTCTCGCCTGCGTATGTGGTACTAGTCAGAATATTTCTTAGAAATATATCAAGAGGATAATTCAATCAATAGCTATGCAACTTTGAAGACATAGTGTTTTTCAAAGAACGTCAAAATTCTCTAATTGACTTTGATAGGAAGACTTAGAGACCCTCAAACCTGAGATATACAGCACAGACACAGACGATTGGCTCAGTCCTTCACGGATATCGAGATTGAGTGATTGTACTTATATATTACCCACTTTACTAACTCAGTCATCAACGCGACCTGAAGGGACTTAGTAGCTTTGGGTCGTACTCTCTTACAGAGTCATAAACCTGGGAAGGTCAAGTCAAACTGAGTCGCACACCTCAATCTACCTGGGACCGCGGAGATTCAAAACGGCACTCTCCGCTTAATGAATGCTGCTGATGGCGGATGTTGAAAGGTGCTGATCCGGTGCTGATAAATCCGATAAACGTGAAAATTCCGCATCAGAGGGTCTCCAGTCTTCTCCAGCGGCATTTTTCTCTTTTCCTATCTGGACATCCAGCAGATCTCTAATAGAGCTGGAGAAATCTGGTTGTTGGTGAAATAAAGCAGCAAATGGATAAAAATAGAGATTTCTGGTGATGTTTGGAGACAACTGGAGATCACTAGAGACTTCTGGAGACTTCTGGAGATCTCTGGATACTAAAAAAAGCGAGTGTTGATTTTTGTCCATAAAAACCCTTCATATAGCGCTGCTGAATCCGGTTGTATCTACCGCCCAAACGGTGGTGGTTATCGAGAAGATCAGAGCCCGCTGACAGTAGGTCCCTCAAATCTTCTTCTGCCACTTTGTATTCACACGTCTGCCATTCCAGACTCGCTGAATCATATTCTAACCGTATCATGTACGCAACATCTCGCCAGTTGCCGCTGAATCCTGGCTGATATATTCTTCAAGACCGACCTGTCGAATGGCAAGATCGCTCAGGCATATTGGGAAGATGTGACGATAAGGGTGATGAGACAGGAGCATGGAGGATGAGGTTGACGGGACATAAGCATGGATTCGAGGTTGCCCCATGGTACGCAAATGGTCTCCTCAATTCGGTTGGTCGCTAATGATAAACAGATCATCGACCACGAACATCATCCAGCTCTCCTTGCTCTAAAAAATTCTTGAAGCCAAGGGATTAATCCACTACGATGTGATTATGGGTCTGGCATTGAATAATAACCTTCAAGGATGCGGGGATGCATTCAGTCGAGGCGGGAATGTCTTAGAGGGGAATACGGCAGCCTCACTGGCCTGGGACCCCGCCATTTCCCCATGAGTCAGCGCCGATGACGCGGTTGCATCTCAAGGTTTGCGGGTTACGTGGACCTCTCGATCAAACGAATATTTTATAAAAATGACTATGAATCTATCCATCATGAAAGAAGAACATGAACATGCAATCTTCTTGCCAAATAATAAGAAAAGTCGATCAAAATGTCGTTGCATCGCCTTGGGCATCGACCACCAAGGCAACGGTGGGGTTCTGAGTGGGATTGGGACTCCACTCTGATGCCTGCGCAATGATAGCGCTGATGGGGTCCAAAGTGTCGCCATTGATGGGGACACTGGGGCGCTTCCAGCCTTCCTCAATGGGCATACGCTCTTCCCGGAAGAATATGTTAACGAAGCTGTTTGGATGTCAGAATGCGATGCTTCGGATTTGCGATACCTTACTGACTTTTTTGGTGCCACACCAGTTGTCGGGTCGCCCATGATGGAAAGATACAATGCGGATTGCTTCTCAACATTAGTCATACTGAATCCAAATAGCTAGTCCTGTGTCTCACCCCAGTTCTGAGTTGGAATTCCTTGGAGGTGTTAATGAGCTTTGGGTTGGTGGCTTGAGAGTCCGCGAGTCGTTGTTTTTGAACTTGACCAGCTGAAGTGGCATTAAAAAAGTCGACACCAGGATTCGAGTTTGCTAGTGTCTGATAGATGGTCTCATTGAAATGGAGATTATCCCCAAGAGCAAAATCGCCACGAGAAAGAGAGGCATCATGCTCGATGCTGTTGTAACTATCAAATCCATATAAGCAGAGACTTGAGGGATTAAAGATGCTTCCTACAGTTTGATATCATCCAGTGTGAAGGTGTCAAGAGCAGTACTTGTTGTCAAACCGAGTCTCGCCGCCAAAAAGAGAAGGTCAGGTTGAACATTGAAACCGTCTGTGATGGCCGTTAGCTGGAGTTTGTATCACGAGCAGTTAATGGCGCATACCTCCCGAAGCTTTAATGACTGAGTCGGGTGTCAGACCTCTACCATCTCTGGGCAAGAAACCATGATTCGCTAGGCTGTCAAACAATTTAGCACTGCATTGGATATCGTTCTGGAGGAAGTCGCACGTGTTCAATGCTGGGCAAGGACTACGCAAGTCTGTAGCCTTTGGAGCAATCCACTGGTGAGCGGAATCTTGGCGTGCAGCGGGACCAGCCACGACGAGAGATACGAATAAAATGAGTGTTTTCATCCTTTGAAGGTGCTGTTCAGAATGAAACTACTTGATTTTTATAGGAGAGCTGAATCCGATGTCCTCGGTGGGAAAACAAAGACTCGCAGCGGGGGCTCGGATCCTTTCTCGTGTCAGGAATACTTTGTAAGACTGCGCTCAGCCGTAAGACCAGAGACTGTCGTCCTCCGACATGGGGAGACCGGCGGTCGAGTCCCAAAGGTGTAGAGACCATAAGGCCTATGGCGACATGTACGAGACCACAGCATTTAAAGTCTCACAACCACAGATCACCCTTCACAATGATTTCGCATCAAACCGATTTATTCAGGGGCAAGGCAACTGTCAAACTGGCTGGGATTCATGAGCATAAGTAACTCGTAAGGAGGGAAAGAAGATTCTTTAATGCAATGAACTTATTAAGCTGTCCAAGAACTGAACAAAACGGAAGAGGCATTATGCCACAGCCTCGCGGCATTATTGTGGAACAATGCCGTGAATGATATCCGCTTTAGCTCTTGGATGATCCCTCCCAACAAATGAGCCCAAAACGGGTCTCGTAATGGACTGCGATTTTTCCTAGTGATAGCTGAAACTCATCGAATGTCTCGTAAAGTGAAGTTAGATGACCGAGGGCTACGCTGTGGTGCCAGCCGCAGAGAACTTGCAGATCTTAGAGATCAAGCCTCGAAGACAATACTTATCGTAATACTTTCCCGGATAAGTCTGCATTGTATTCCGGGTATGTCAACTCGTGGAAAGTTCTCAGACGCCCTGTTGTCGCAGCTTTGACGCGGCAGCAGGAAGCATACGTCGGAGAAGATCGAAAGATATTGAAATGATGAGTAGCGGCATGGCATTTTGTGCCAGATGATGAACAACAATACCTGATATCTACTCTATCACCCCATGATGCTTTCGATATGCTTGCTGCAGGAGCCAGGTAATTTGTTTTCGACATCAACAAACACGAGTTCTTCACTCCTAGTCATTGGCGACATCGCAGGCTCGTTGGCCCGCCAGTGCCGCAGCATGACATCAAGTTGAAACGAGACAGAGGATATATTTGGGCTGAAACGATGATTTCTGGAGTGCAACATTTACCTTATCAATACTCGGGACATGCATACATGGAAGCACCATGGTCACTTTGCAGTAGTCGGCTCCCTGTTATATCCAGCCTTCATCAATATCTTTCCTTATTGGTCAATCTCAGTCTGCCATACCGACGGCGCCACAGTCCAGGGTGCTCTGATCAGGTGATAAACTTGATCTGACCCACTGCTATAAGTATTCTTCAGTTTCTCATAATCAAGATCAATGTACAAATATCAAGTGATCTATATATAGCCCCGATACGCAGTGAATGGCACAGTCGTAGCACAGTCGTTGGCACAGCGGTGCGAGCCCTGTCACGGCAAGAAACGGATACCCGGATCAAGGCACAGTCTTGACACATCCGGTGGCGCAGCGAAAGTTTCAGTTGTCAAACCAAATTCGGTGCACAAGAATCCGCCTCTTACACTTTCGAATCTCTCATCTGCTTTCTCTTACTATTCTCCCTGTCGCTGAATCTCCCAAATTATGGCTACCCACATTTTTGCACTGAAACCAAGCTCTCGAATTCAAGGTCCTCCAGCAGGGACATACGCTCGTTCCAGCAATAAGGAATATCATCCCTGGATACCCGGTGTGTGCACTATATCCCTGAAAAGCACGATTCTGAGGTCGTTTTGCCTTAGCCTTCGAGCCGGTCCCCATAGCAAGATGAGTCACAGCATCCAAGACGACCAAAGTCTCCTTTCAGCCAGTCTAACCCTGCTCTTTAAGGTCACGGTTCGTTGGTGCATCGCTCCAAAAATCTCCAGCCCACCGCATTTTAGATTCAGTCAGCTCACCGTAAGGCATTGGATCTTATTATGAATATTGCACGCGCAAGTTCATTCCACAACCTCCACCATTATCCTGAATCTCAAGGTCCAGCTTTGAAGGAAGGAAAACCATGCCTATGAAAGGAAGAAAGCTACGAAACCGAAAACGACATAAGTACCGGATTTTCTGTCTCAAACTCCCATGGACATCAAATGCAAATCGCCTCCTGAATCCGATATCCTTTATTTATTCCTGATGAGGGTAC
The DNA here is from genome assembly GCA_029320655.1 of Mycena floridula. Taxonomy (NCBI): domain Eukaryota; kingdom Fungi; phylum Basidiomycota; class Agaricomycetes; order Agaricales; family Mycenaceae; genus Mycena; species Mycena floridula. The sequence continues at coordinate 55,470 of JARIHS010000045.1, read as the reverse complement.
GCTCACCCATGAAATCAGTAAACCTGTTTGCAGCGGACCAGCGGTTACCCCAAAAAATACCCTGAAGGCCATCAACAAAATTCGGTGACTAAAAGGACAAGCTTACCGTTCAAGGTGACAGTAAGACGAGCGAGTTGGGAGCTTTGAGCACTAGAACACGGCGAGCTGCCAAATTGGACGCATGACAAGACGATGTCGGATCCAGCAGGCACCTATGAATGCTAGACCTGTAACATGTCCCTCATCTCGAGAACCTCGATAGAGGGACCTGTAAATCTAAATTTATTTTTGGCGTTGACGTTTCCGATCCGACCCGGCTGAGTCATGAAGCCCATATCCGGTATTCGCTCGGTTTGGAATGGTGACGTCACAGTGCCATATCCGCATTTTGCTCTTTCCCTTCGCGACTTGAAGCGGCGCTCATGCGAAAATGACCTACCAGCACCGGCTGAAGCATCATGGTATCCCTGGCGCCGGCTCATTCCAAGCTTTTGTGCTGATTTTAGCAGCTCCGTCGCTGCCATTCAGCATACCTGTCGCTCCTGCATTTCCTCATAGAGAACCGGTTCACAAAGACCCAGCACTGCCCTGGGAAGCCTTATTTGTCAGATTCTGGGTTTTTGGGCGAGCTTCAGTGCTCAGATGTTTCCGAGAGGTCATGTGATTGTAGATCGCCAGGTACATAAGTCGGGTACACAGCCTTGTATTCCTTGCCGAATAGACCTACATCTCTCTTGCTGTTGTCGCGTCCCAACATTCACTGAACGCGCAAATCAGCATTTTCAAAAAGCGCTCCCGACGCGGCGGCAAAGACGACAAATCGATCAAGGCAGGTCCGAAAGAGTCCGAGGAGCTAAACTAATGCCCCGCCTCATGCCCCAATTTGGACAAGGACGCGTCACCCAGGGTCTAGGGTTAATCACGAACGTGCCAGAAAGGGTCTAGGGTATAGTACGAATGCGCTCCAACTAGTTTATAATTAGGAACAGGGTTTAGGGTGGAGCTATAATTAGGTAGGGTCTAGGGCAAAGGGACCTCGAACGTTCCAAGGCGATATAAAGGTAGAAAGCCAGCACAGCCACCAAGAAAAGGTATAAATAGTCAGTAAAGTAGGTGTAAAAAAATAAGAATCCCCAGTTGGCTCGAGAGACGCTGGACTGATTCCGAGACTCGACGAGCAAGCACTTCATCGTTGACACCGACGTCAACGTTCCGACTAAACCATTTATAGACTGATCGATCGTTTCTTACGTTCCGATCAACCTTCGCCATCACTCCGTAAACGCCGATCACCATTCGCCCCAGACAGCTCACTACTCTATTACCCCACATCCAACACGTAATCTTAGAACGAATTAGCCTTTATTAGTGACAATCCCTTAAAGTACGGACACGGGGAGAATACAGAGGTTTCTACTGTAGTCTATCCCATCGCAGACGCTACTTAGCACGACATTCTGGAGCCCACCGCGAGGGGCTTCTTTCACTAATTCCGGCTTCGTTCAATCGCAAATAACCACGCTCCATCATCTCTTCACCGCGGCCCCCTCTCAATCTCCAACAGGAATTGTTCCGCTCGACGTACAACCCGCTTAACAGATTATCCCCAAATACTGGCAACATTGCGCCAGACACTTCAGGATCAGCTCGAGAACCATCGCAAGCCTGACAGATATTCAGCAGACCCGCGGAATTATCCACAAATCAATTACTTGCCCAATTAAACCAACGTCCTAAGAGATCCGACTTAACCGAGGACGTAGAACCTCTCACAGCCTGGGAAATAAATCAGTTTCTAACGACACCGCCTCCACCCCCGCCGCTTCCATTACCTATGGCTTCTAAGAAGGATGTTTTCATGCCCGGTGTAGGTCATCATACAGCTCCAGCCTTTGACGGGAAGCCGCGATCACTTCGGCGCTTCTTCTCGGACATAGACACTCTTGCTGCAGAATGTACTACTACTCCGTCAGGAGAACAATTAAAGCAGAAAGCATGTCGATATGTGGACATCGATAAAAGCGAATTATGGGAGAGTCTAGAAGCATACAAGCCTAAGAATGCAAATGCGAACCCACCAACGGGAGGAACGTGGGATGAGTTCAAACAAGCCGTTATGCGTCTGTATCCGGGATTGGAACAGGAAAGAAGACACACCTTGGAAGATCTGGACAGAATAGTCAGAACATATTCACGAACCGGAGTAAGCAATCGCCAAGAATGGGGAAACTATGTCAGGGAATTTACTGTGGTGGCAAACTTCCTGGAGTCTAAAGGACAGCTATCGACCCATGAAAAGTCAAGAGCTTTCTTCAGAGGAATGAGTGATACCTTAAGAGAAAAAATTCGGAATCGACTCGCAATCCTGCATCCCGACCATTACCCGGATCAGCCATACGAGCTCGAAGTCTTACTCAAAGCTGGAGAATTCGTACTAGTAGGAACAGCTACTGATGGTATCGCTTGATCAACGGCTGAAACAACCTCAGCAACGGAACTCAAACGTGAAGACATGAGCACCATGATGGCAAACTTCATGACGTTGATGTTGTCTCAGGTACAGCAGCTCCAGCAGCCACAGCAAGGACCAAGTCCACGGCAAGGACAGAATTATAACCAGAATAGGGGATCATTTCCGTCACAACAGCAAGCGTACCAGCAATTCCAACAGCAACAGAACAATCCCCAACCGGGACCTAACCAATTTGGCCGCCCAAATAGTAATAACCCACCAGTGAATCAGTTCAATGTCCAATCAAGTCAGAATTCAAATCAAGGAAACGGAAATTTCAATGGATCCGTTCCTTTCTGGCAAGATAGGGATTGTGCTCAATGTGGTGGAAACTGTAAACGGGAGAAGAAACCTTGCGAACGATTGGCTAGGTATCTGGCGGAAGGCAAATGTGTCAAAGACCCGATCACTTTCAGGATCAAGACCAATGATGGCAGGGACCCACAGGACCTTCGCGGAGGAAAGGCAATTCTAGATCGAATTGATTGGTACAACGAGAACTACTTAAATGCAAACGTACTGGGGAGCTCCAGTCAAAGCTCTTCGATGGCGCCGACGGGTTCAAATTCCAATAATAGCACTACGCCGAAGAATACGGCACAGGCGTCGCAGCCTGTCGCTTCATCAATGTTTTTCGCGTGTAACAGTGCTACAGAAGAAGAGGACCTAGAGGAAGGCGAAATAGAACCAACTGATGACGAGGTCATCGATGCATACAAGTTTGAAATTGCCCGAATGCAAGACCAAATCAAGACGATGAAGGAACAATCACGACGAGTTCAAGAAGCTAAAGTCTTTGCCTTGGAGACTCGATCCATGAAAGCCAAGAAAGCAGCGGGAAAAACACCTGAAGAACCAGTCCTAGTTTCCAAGACAGTGCCTAACCCGAAGGCCAAAGTCCGAATTGGGCCCCACGAACTCATTCCGACTAAACCCTTAAGCACAGCTCAAGAAGCTAGTAGCCCCACTGCACCTTCTGCCGAACCGACTCGACGATATGACACAACGGAAACCCACGCCGAGAATTCAGAAGATGCCGTCACAGTGCCCCGTTCTGTACCAGCGTATAGGATGACCTCGAACGCTAGAGAGAAGATTGACGAAGCCAAAGTCTATGACAAGATCATGAGCTCGGAAGTAACACTTTCTCTCAGTGAGTTATTTGCTGTTAGTGTTCCAATGTGCAAATGAGCCACTGAAGACGTCAAGGGCCGCAAAGTTTCAGCTCACTCCGTGGCTATGCTCACAGTTGCGGATAAAGGACCGGCATCATGTATCTTCATGGGCTATGACGCCCCGGAAAAGTGGCTTCGACAAAATCCAAACAAGGCTTTGCCGGAACATTTAATTTCGGCAGCATACACTCATGCTCTTCGGGCATTAGTACCGAAAGTTGGAATTAAAGGCACACCAATAGAAGCCATCATGGACCCAGGAAGCCAAATAGTATCAATCTCAGATGGAGTGTGGACACACTTGGGAGAGGCGCTAGACACGTCAGTCATTATGCCCATGAAATCAGCTAATGGAGCAATTGATAACACCTTGGGAGTCGTAAGAGATTTAGCTTTTGACTTTGGAGGAATCATGCTATACATGCAAGCACATGTGGTGGAAAATGCGCCCTATGATATCCTGATGGGACGGCCTTTTGATGTTTTATGCGAAAGCCAAATTCAGAACTTCAAGAACGAAGAAACTCACATCACGATCCATGATCCGAATCGGTCTGGGCAAGTGCGAAAACTTCCGACCCAGGCCAAATCGGAACCCAGATTCTCTCTGATCAAAGATCAAGAGGAGGATTTTTGATTGATCTCGATGACTTGGTCAACGATCGAGGAGAGTTAGGTTTGATCATCACGGTTTATTTTACGGACATCGGTTATTCGCATCGGACACCATCGGACTCAGACATTGGGCCACTCTTTCATGATGACACCAGTATTCCCGGATATGCTGTCTATGTAGATGGGATACGAGACATCAAATCTCAGTCGAGGGGAGGATCTACAACAGAATCCTTCGCTCAAGAGGCTTTCCTGCAAGCGCAAGAAGCCTACCAAGACCTGGAAGAAGCACTAGTAGAAAGCAGAACGAAGACGAGGTGCCCCGACTCAAACAAGCACTCAGAGCAAAATGGTCGGAACACTCCTGGGAATTTCTTGCTGCACAAAGAAGTCACTGTCATCCAAAGACCCAGCCCAGACATGACAGTAGACGTTTTTGCTACCACAAAGAAGAAGTATAAACCGGTTTCGAAAAAGGTTAGACCTGTACCGGCTACCTTACCGGAGAAGTTCAGAATCAAGAGAGTCATCGAAGGGGATCCCCTAGAACACATACCGAGGCTTCCGATTAACCCACCGGAATTCGAGGCAACAGGACGATACACACAAGCAAGGAAAGAAATCATTGATAAAGTTCATACAGGATCGTTCCTATGGCCAGCAGAGCGAAGGCTCATGCATTACTTCATGATGGTCCAGAACGAAGGCTTCGCCTGGGATGAAACTGAGAAAGGCTCCTTCAATACCAAATTCTTTCCTCCAGTGGATATGGCCGTAATGCCTCATACGCCTTGGGTCCTTAAAAACATCCCGATCCCGCCTGGTTTATATGCACAAATCATCGAGACAGTCCGAGATAAAATAAGAACTGGAACGTATGAGCCCAGCAATTCCTCTTATCGATCTCGATGGTTCGCTGTAGGCAAGAAAGACAGTTCAGCAGTATGCTTAGTCCATGACTTGCAACCACTAAATGCGGTGACCATTCAAGATTCGGGATCTCCCCCTTACATCAAATCATTAGGCGACAGTTGTGGGGCCAGGGCTTGTTACGGTTTACTAGATTGGTTTGTAGGATATGACGAAAGGCAGCTAGCGGATTCATCATGAGATTATACCACCTTTCAATCACCTCTTGGAACACTCAGACTCACTCGCCTGCCCATGGGATGGACAAATTCTGTTCCTATCTTTCAAGGAGACGTCAATTTTGTTTTACGAGATGAAATTCCACACGTCACGATACCTTTTATAGATGACGCGCCTATTCTCGGACCGAAAACCCGCTATGAGCGCCCTGATGGGAGCTATGACACCATACCCGGAAATGATGGAATTCGCAAATTCGTGTGGGAACACTTCCAAAATTTGAATCAGGTCATACAACAAATCAAATATGTGGGATGTACCTTCTCAGGGAAGAAAGCCTTCCTATGTGTGCCTGAAATCATTATAGTGGGGCATCGGTGCACCTATGAAGGGAGGTTACCAGATGAATCAAGAATTGCCAAGATTCGCGACTGAGGACCTTGTCAAAATGCGTCAGATGTCAGAGCATTCCTAGGAACGGCTGGGTTAATGAGAATATTCATCAAGAATTTCGCGACAGTGGCAAGACCCTTGGTACATGTTACCAAAAAGGACGTACCCTTCGAATGGTCGGAACCTCAACAAGCCGCGCAAGATGTCTTGAAAACAGCGATCATCAACTCACCAGCAGTACGACCCATCGATTATGAATCAGCAAGACGCGTTATTCTGGCAGTAGACTCCAGCCCAATCGCAATGGGATATACCCTCAGTCAAGAAGGAGAAGACGGAAAACGGTATTATAACCGCTTTGGGTCAATTCCATTCAATGACAGAGAATCCCGCTATTCACAACCCAAGCTAGAGCTATATGGTCTGTTTAGAGCTCTGAGAGCGACGCGACTCTACACTGTGGGATTAAAGAACTTTACGGTCGAAGTGGATGCCAAGTTCATCCAAGGAATGCTGAATAATCCAGACATACAGCCCACAGCAAGTATCAACCGATGGGTCGCAGGCATTCTGCTGTTCAATTTCGAGTTGGTTCATGTACCAGGAGTGTCTCACGGACCTGATGGGCTTTCACGAAGAGTGAAACAGCCGGATGATCCTGACGAGCCAGAAGAGGACGAAGAAGATTGGCTGGCAAAACAGTACAACTTCTTGCATTTTCTGAACAACATCTCTCCCAAAGAACGGACACGACCCATAAATGTCTTCCTTCACACCACTTTCAATACCGTCGCGGATCCAATTACAACAGAGCAGAAGGAAAGAGTCGAAATTCCTCGATCTGGGAGCGCGATCAAAGCTGACGAAAAACTGGACCAAGTCAAGGAATTCCTAACGGACATGACAAAGCCTGGCGGACTCAATGAGATACAGCTTAAGGTGTTCACCCGATATGCGATGAAGTTCTTCAGGATGGAAGGAAAGCTCTGGAAGAAAGATCCCACAGGTCACCACCGGATCGTAGTGCCCCGATCCGAAAGATTGCCGGTATTAAAGAAGCTCCATGACGAGTCAGGACACAAGGGTATCCATGTAACCAACGAGAAAATCAGAGACAGGTTCTGGTGGCCTCAAACGAAGAAGGATGTCAAATGGTATGTGGATACTTGCCACCCCTGCCAGATTCGTCAAACGTTCAAAATTGTAATTCCACCAACGGTCGCGGTACCGGCCCCTTTGTTTGGAAAAGTGCATATGGACACCATGCATATGCCTGCATCCTACGGACACAAATACTTGGTGCACGGCCGATGTTCCCTATCGTCATATCCAGAATTCAGAGCGCTAAAGAAGGAAAATGCAGTGGGGATTGCCAACTGGATATTCCAGGACCTCATATGCCGATGGGGCGCTCTATATGAAATCGTAACCGATAACGGGCCACCATTTGTAGCTGCCATGGAAGTTCTGGAGAAGCGATACGGTTTAAGACACATTCGCATATCAGGCTATAACAGCAAAGCAAATGGTCTCATTGAAAGGAAGCATTTTGATGTCAGGGAAGCAATAATTAAAAGTGCAGATGGAGATGCGTCAAAATGGTATACTGTCCATTACAGTGTCTTTTGGGCAGAACGAGTGACCACTAGGAGGAGCATGGGATGCAGTCCCTATTTTGCTGCACATGGTGTTCACCCAACACTTCCGATTGATCTAGATGAAGCTACACATCTGGCCCCGGCACCAGACTCGGTTATGTCTACAATGGATCTTATTGCCCGAAGGTCACGCGAATTACAAAAGAGAAATGACATGCTCGAAGCCATGCGAGAAAAGGTATTCAAGTTCCGACAAGATCAGACAGCCCGATTTGCGGAGTTACACAAGAACAGAATTCGGGATTACCTATTTAAGCAAGGAGATTTGGTCCTAGTTCGTAACACTCGAACTGAGGACTCCCACAGTCGCAAACAATGGCCTAGATACCTAGGACCACTAATTTGCATAACAAAGAACAAAGGAGGGGCATACATCTTGGCAGAATTGGATGGATCAGTGCTCAAAAGACCGATTGGGGCATTCAGAGTAATCCCATATCGGGCAAGAGCCATGATCCCACTACCACCTCTTGGAAACTTTCTTGATATAACTTATGACGAACTGAAAGGACTACGATTGGGAAAAGACTCGGACCCTGAAGTAGGAGACTTCAGTGAAGAAGATTTTGAAACGGAACAAGAGGAAGAACAAGACTCTGATGAAGAAGATTGACCCGGAGGGCCAAAATTCTCAAGTCGGGAGTGAAATTGACTGATACTTGATCAGAGAAGATGTGGGAAGCAGAAACTAGTACCTAGATACAGTAAAACAGAAGACTGTACTAGGATACGAAACCTGCAAATATTGGAATCAGTCGGAACTTAGAAAAGAACAAGTCGGACCAGACAAAGCTCTAGGGGCCGAAATTCGCCTAGAAGGACTAAGCGGACCGTCAGCCGGAACAGAATAGATTAGTTGGACGCACATAACAGAAACCAGCCAGAACCAGACATGCCAGACAGACAGGACTACAAGCAGGTGGTATCCTTTGAAATGCTTGTCCAGTGTGAAAGGGAACCGTCCATGAAAGACGGAGAACCCCGTCTCGCCTGGAAAGTGTTCGGAGAGCCAACTTTCCTGACACTAGCTCCAGACAGGAAACAAGACAAAACTCTAGGGGCAGTAAATCACCTAGAACAGCCAGTCGGAACAATAGAAATCAGTCAAGAAATCAGACGGAATTCAGGTTCGCAAAGTCATATGGAAATATGGATTAGGAAATTACAAAAAGAGACTGGTAAGAAATTAACGAGATTTAGATGATCCACCTTTCTTCGAAACCCGCGTGGTTAAGGAAGTCTTCGACGACGAAGAAGCTCCCTTACGACGATCTCGAACAACGATCTTCACCTCATACTCAGCATCGGAGGCATCATCGGTAGAATCACCAGGGAAAGCGAAACGAGGGCGTTTATGGAAAGTAGTGGTAGAAGAAGGATCTTCATGATGAAGAAAGGATGCCGCTTTGTCGTAAGCCTCAGACCGGAAATGACAACAGCCTTTATGGGCAGTGGTGCACTTGTTACAGGTGGCGTAAGCGGCGCCAATGCAACGTCCTCCAGTTCGAACGCAATAATGGCAAGCGCGACCGAGGGCAGTCCAGTTCTAGAGGAAGAAGAAAGGAAGATCAGAAAAAGGAGGGGGGGACCGTAAGAAGAACAAACCTGGACAGGGCGAGTAATATCAAGCGATTTGCCCGGACTAAGCGCAGTAGGCATTTTACAAGGACCAAAGCAAAGCACGGTAGATGGATCGTCGCAGGAACAAAAGACCTCCCAAGGGTGAGAAGTTCCATCTTTGAACCGGCGAGGGACAGGGCGTAGATTGGAAGGGGTGAGAGGAATCTTGTTGATGGTAACCACCTTGTGAAGCGGCTGTTTCTTGATCTTGTGAGACCCTTCCTCCACCTCGAAAGGCAGCGAGACCAAAGCTAGGGGCACCGAGGATATAGGAGTGGGAACAGAAGTCTCGGGCTCACTAGCAGAGACCTCGCTCAAGTCGCAGGAACCCGGTGAAGGGGACCGGGGATGAAGTCAACGACGTTTAGGAGAGGAAGGGAGGTCATCGGAAGAATCAAAAACATCCCCAATGTCGGCAAGGAGATCGAGGTTTTGTCGTTTTAGTCTAAGAGGTGGGCTATCCAGTTCTTCAAATTCGAGAAGAGCTGGATCAGGCACAAAGGGCTGAGGGGAAAATCCAGAAGGAGAAGCTGGCGCCACAGATACCCGCGGACTAGGAGACGGTGTACCGGGTAGGAATAAGGAAGCATTCACAGCCAGAGACCTAGGTGCAGGGTCTGCTAAGGTACTTGGGAATACCGTCAACGGGGATTGCAACTCTTCCTCGATTTCTCCTTCTTCTAACTCGAAATCATCCCCGGGAAAAGACTGCGAAGAAGACGCAAACGGCGCGCCAGCAGAAGTGGCATCCATGGAAACATTGACTGGAGAGTCATTGACTGTCGGAGTGATGGAAGGATCGATGACAGGCAGACATGTTGGAACTCCGTCGATGGTGGAATCGGTCGGAGCAGCTTCGAGTACTGAATCTATGGAAGTAACAGGTATCGAAGGATTAACCAAGGCCTCAGCGCTGACTGAAGAAGCTGTAATGCGGTGAGAAAGGGGAATGCGGATTTTAAGAGGGTTAGCAGCACGGTCTGCTTCCTCCTGGAGCCAATGATCATGAAATAAATGTGCCGGATGAGACTGAAGAAGCACCTGATCGAGTAATGGAAAGGGAGGAACTGACAGTAGGCGCAGAAAAGAAGTACGCTCTGGCGGCGCGCCCCAAGTTACGCCTCGATCCCAGAACTGCCCTGGAAATGGCAAACGATATTGGTTGTTATGAAGAAGCAGTAAGGCGTCTCCTTCCCCAAAGAAATACGGATTGTAACAGGAGAAACTGTACGGCCATAAGGTGTGAAGTGGGGGAAGAGGATAGGTATGACGGAGATTGAGCAAGGAAAATAAGAAATGGACGACGGGTGACAGTGCAGCGTCGAAAACTGCGTCAAAATACTCTTTTAAACGAAGATTATGGACCTCTCGAGGCCATTGGCGAGATTGGAGGTCATGACAATCGGGGATTCCCATAATGAGGGTATGGTGGCAAGCGCGCAGACTAGCGGTTTCACGATTGAAATAAGGGAAGAAAGGCGAAGTCGGGCGACAGTTATCAAGCCACAAACGACCAATGCGATGAAGTTCTACACGATACTCGAAGGAACGGGTAATGTGAGCGTGCAGTAACCAATAACTGTCATGGCTTCGATCAGGCAAAGAGTCGGCTTGATCCTAAGGCAGCAGAGAAACAGGTCAAGAAGGATTCACGATGAAGAAGAACGAAGACCTACCTCGATTTGCACCAACTTACTCAGCCATTGGACTACGTGATATAGTGGCATAGAAAAAGTTGGACGAAGGCACCAAGTCTCCATACACAGCGTTAGAAAGGACTGAACGCATGCGGCCTCGTCGGGAAACTGGGAAGCAGTTGAGGTAGAAATGAGAGGAATTGGCGGAAAGAGCTGGAGACGATTTGCTGCAGGATGGTTCGATAAAGGTTCCCCGAAATGCAAACGGGGGACGTGCTGAGTAGGTTTCGATATGGATCCATCAAAGGCTGGCCAAACATATGTACGATCGACAGGCGAAAGCTGGAGGAAAGAAATGGGGGAGTAGGCACGTGCAACCCAGAGCCGAGGCATCTTCTCATCGGCTGGAGCTTTTAGCAGAGGACGCCTGGAAAATGGTGGAGAAATGATATGGAAGGAACCAAGGAGCTGGTCAAATATCTCCCAAATAGGCGCAAGAAATGGGCCATGCAAGGACTCCATCGAAGCGTACTGGAAAAGACGCAGTTGGTCCCGCTGGAAGTTATTGGGCATCGGAACAGAGATTATCCGGTCACAGCGACCCTTACGAAGAGTGAGTGAGAAAGGGGGGCCAAAACCGTGGTCGGAAAAACAATGATCGCGCCATGTGAACCAGTCAGTTGAAATGCCGATGATGAGCTTTTGGAACGTGCTTTCGAATTTGGAAACTTCACTGCAAAGCAGTGGGTCCGAGACATGCTGGGAATCGCCAAGCCAAAGTGACAGTTTCTGTCAAAAGGACGGTTAAAGGAGCGAGATAAAGAAACGGCAGATAAACGAACCATAAGTCCAATCCATTGACATAAGAGTGGCACGATGAGCGCCAAGGGGCAGAACGGATCGGGTTTTAGTTTAGCCAACACTTTAGCCAGCTTCAAAACTTCGGTACGCATATTGGACTCGATAGCAAAGCGAACATTAGGAAGGAGATCCTGAGAAGGGAAGTGACGAAAGGTTGCTTGCGCAAAAGCAGTGGCCATGTTTTGGTCGGGGCAACGGGGTGGTACGCAGGAAGAATAAAAGTGGGGGAAAGTTGGGAATTTGTGCGACCCTGCATCATCGGCAGATCGGCAGGGTTAGTCAGCAGCGCTGGACTCGGGAAGGACCACGGATTACAGCAGTAGCCTGCCGGCAATCAGAAATCAGAACCCGGAAAGTAGAACTTGATCGCCGTTCAATTGGGATCATCGGCAAGGGAAGCTATCGATCAAAGAGATCGATTGGCCAGGAGTGCTTCCCCAAATAAATCAGACTTGAGTACAGCGCCCAAAAGAAATTCCAATTATTCTCAGCTACTAAAGACACTTGGGTAACTACAGAAGAAGGCAAGAAGCACTGTAAAAAGAGTCCAAGAGTTGCGGCAACAAGAACTAGGGAAACGGAGATAAGAAGAATACAAATGGGGTCAGAAAACTAGGAAGGCATTTAAGTACGGTGACGGCGACCAGACGAAGATCCAGGCTCAGGACCGGAGTGACGATCATCTCGACGAGATCGGTCTTGACGAGAATGGTCCCGTCGCAAATCATCAGGACGAGAAGTGTCGCGACTAGTGCCCCGACCTGTATCCTGACGAGCCACGACTCCCCAAGTAGCTTCAAGAAACTGATTAACGCGCACTAACATCGCAGACTGATTGTGAAGATGAGTCGAAAGGGCAGTGGCAAAGCCACGTTGCTGGTCAAGATCACGAGTTGACGAACGGGTATGGACAGGCGAAGAAAAGGGAGGAGCAGACAAGGGGCGTCGTTCAGAGCTGACGCTAAGGTTAAAAGCTGCTATCGGTTGCCGAGAGGAGGCTGGAGCACGACGATGCCGGCGACCACGACGCGCCACCTGTGGGAAACGGTGAGCGCAGGACGGGGCGGTACAACCATAAGGCGTACAATGCGGGCAAGAATCGGGATTGGAAGTAATGGGAGAAGTCGAAGGAAATGGTGGTGGATTTGCCCCGACTGAAGCAGGACGGGAAGGGAGAGATGTCATGAAGGAGCCAAGCGACAGGGCGGAAATGCTTCCGAAAGGTTGGGGAGAGCCACTGGTGGCAGCGCGGACAGGAAAAGGAAACAGAAGAGGCGACAAAGGAGGTGATGCCATGGCAACATCCCGTGTATCAAAAAGAATAGACTCTTGGACGGAACCAGAATCGACAAGAACTGGCTCGCCAATGTCGTCGATGAGCTTGGGAATATCATCGGGATCGGATGGGAGCAATAAAGAGACAGGTGCGGGGTCAGGCGAGGTAACCAAATCAGGAAGCACAGCGTCGGCAGGCTGTTCAGTAGGAGCACCAAACTGTGAGAGAAGATGAGGATAAACCAGCAAGAAGGACCGAAAGAGAACTCACCAGATTGGAAGCCCATTCGGCAGGACCACAAACTTTGAAAGCCTGCCTAGCTATCATTTGAAGGGCGACGGGACTATCAGCCAAAGCGGGATGGTGCATGAAAATCTTCAGCCATCCCATAGAAGTGGAAATAAGGTCTCGAGCGACTACTAGGTCGGAGGAATCGAAGAAAGTGGACAAATCCTCGTACGCAAAGCGTCGCTATAAGCCATATATGAGTACAGACGGAAGAAGGCCATCGATAGGGACATACCTCCAACGGGAGAAGTGCAAGAGCGTGTTCAAGAATGATACAGTGGGGGTCATTCCAAGAAGGAGAAAGGGAATTGAAAGAGGTCAAATCGGTGGTCAAAAGAAGAATACATTGGCGACGGGATCCCGACAGATTAGGAGGTCGAGGCAAGTAGTTGTCGAAATAACCGAGGGACTCGGCAGAAGAGCAAGGACTATAGTGAGGAGAAGGAGAAGCCATAGGAGGTACTGAAGAATAAGAATCGTGGAAATGGGGGCTGCAGCAAATTGCTAGAGACTCGAAAGGCGAAAGACTCGAGGCTTTTATAGTCCAAACTCCTGGTCATAAGAAGGATAAACAAGACGACAAGAGCTGGGAAAAGACGGGGACCTTGGACGAGGTTCTAATTCACCGTCACTTCAAATGTCACACGAAGAAAGTCCTTCGGCCCGTCTCAAAATAATCAACTATCACCAACTCTAAATTCTCACTCATCCAGAATTAAAACGGTTGGCCCGGAGGACCAATGATTTCAGTCGAGGGGATGTGTCGCGTCCCAACATTCACTGAACGCGCAAATCAGCATTTTCAAAAAGCGCTCCCGACGCGGCGGCAAAGACGACAAATCGATCAAGGCAGGTCCGAAAGAGTCCGAGGAGCTAAACTAATGCCCCGCCTCATGCCCCAATTTGGACAAGGACGCGTCACCCAGGGTCTAGGGTTAATCACGAACGTGCCAGAAAGGGTCTAGGGTATAGTACGAATGCGCTCCAACTAGTTTATAATTAGGAACAGGGTTTAGGGTGGAGCTATAATTAGGTAGGGTCTAGGGCAAAGGGACCTCGAACGTTCCAAGGCGATATAAAGGTAGAAAGCCAGCACAGCCACCAAGAAAAGGTATAAATAGTCAGTAAAGTAGGTGTAAAAAAATAAGAATCCCCAGTTGGCTCGAGAGACGCTGGACTGATTCCGAGACTCGACGAGCAAGCACTTCATCGTTGACACCGACGTCAACGTTCCGACTAAACCATTTATAGACTGATCGATCGTTTCTTACGTTCCGATCAACCTTCGCCATCACTCCGTAAACGCCGATCACCATTCGCCCCAGACAGCTCACTACTCTATTACCCCACATCCAACACGTAATCTTAGAACGAATTAGCCTTTATTAGTGACAATCCCTTAAAGTACGGACACGGGGAGAATACAGAGGTTTCTACTGTAGTCTATCCCATCGCAGACGCTACTTAGCACGACACCGTTCTGCCTCCAGCGTCCCTTCCTAACCCGATCCAAGTCCTGCGCAGCCACGGGAGGTGGCCTCTAACCGGGTTTTTGACATTATTGTCATCATTCTCAGTACATTCTGCTATTTCCACGTGCTGTATGCGAGGGCCGACCTTGAACCTTGCTGGAATCCCCAGCTCTGTCTGGACAGCAAATACCGCAACCGACGGACCTTTGCCTGCAGTTCAGACCCCAGTTCAATTCAATGGTCCTCAAAATTCTCTTCCGACGCCAGAGAGACCCAGTTTCTCGCCTGATATCACCTTTGGAGCTGGTCAATTGGAGCGTCGAGAGCCCATGACCTGACTTCTGATGAGCTTGTGCCTCGATGACTGAACCATGCTGCGAATAGGTCATTTGGCGGCGGCTGAATGGACATTTGGGAAAGATTATAGTCAATAAGTCGTCATGGAATAAATATATATCAAGAAAGCGAAGCCTGTCGCGCTCTGGCAAAGAAGGGAGCCAGAATGGCCTGCAGCGATGCCTGCTCGTGACGGCTAAGGCTGACGTGTGGTGGTGATGTCATCATTCCAAACTGAGCGAATACCGGATATGGGCTTCATGACTCAGCCGGGTCGGGTCGGAAACATCAAGGCCAAAAATAAATTTAAATTTACCAGGCCCTCTGTCGAGGTTTCGACGAGGGTCCTGGTAACGAGGCTATATGAATGCTTCTTGCCTATGGAAGATGTCAGAGGATGGTTAGTCATCCCGTATCTCGTCATGTTCTCGGCATTCGCCGTGGCCTATTTATATGTCCGATCTCATGTATATAGCTCTTTGACCATTACATTACGAGACCCATTTATGGGTTTCGTTTGTTGGGAGGGACCGAAATTCTGGCCACCACCATCAAAGAGCCCAAAGGGGCTATCACTCTCGTCATTCTCTCACAATGGTCTGCCGACAAGGCGGGGCATGATCACGTGTCTTGGTTTCGCTTCTGGGTTCCCACGCCAGATAACTCGCTCCCACACAGCCAGATAACTAGTTATCGTCTGGTGCTAATTCAGCTGTTATCCCAGTACAGGAAAAATCATGAAATATCCAGAGAGCACTATTATAGGTTGTATGATGTCTTGAGCAATATCCAGGGCTTTTTAACCCTTTTTGACTGCAGAGGTCCCAAGCAACCCTTGGCAAATGAACTGTCAGGGTCACACCTTGTGATCCACGTCTCGTCTTACCTTGTTGGAAATGCTGGATTAATCCAGCCAAGAAGTAGGATTGTCAATCTCTTGAATGATGAAATGGCAGCTCCAAAGTCACTTTTAACACATCCATCCATTTCACAGCTAATTATTCGACTTCCGTCGCCCGTTGGCCACAAATTGGACAAACAGCGAATGGAACCAGCTGTCCAAAGAGCCTGCATTTCCGGTTCTCGAGATGCTTCACAGGCAGTACCGCTGGCGTCAAGTGACATGCTGGTATCAGACTTCCAGTGGAACTATACCTGATTTTCGGCATTTATATTACTACTAACCAGTCAAAATAGCAGCAATACAGTGAATCCTTCATCTGACAAGTGATTTGGGAACAGAGTTGATGGGAGAGTCGCCAAATCCAGCTGAAGCCCGTACCCAGCAAACCGTAAGGAAATATTGTCGATACAAACAGGAAACTTGCCCAGGCAACGCAAATATTGACTTGTGCTCAGTTCCCTGCAAAAAGCCTTGTCAGGTCTGTGACAGAAGCAAGGAAAGTAACCCAGTAGACTGTAGTACCATTAATAAACCCTTCTGCCCGGACCTGCTTCCAAATTTCACGTCTCACGATGTCACCTCTCCATGTAGGATGGTAAGCGACATTGCCCTGATGAATTCAATTGGCCAGACTGATAGTCAAGTTGACTACTATAGTGTTAATGGAACTTGTAGTAGTTTTTACACAACAGACTGCAGTCTGACAGTTACTGGGGTTTCCTGGGGTCTCGTATATGCCGCCGCAGGACGGCCTCTACCCCACTGGTCCATGATATCGTCTTGACCTTGTCCTTGAGGGTATCATCCTTCCTCTAACAGAAGACATCAGCCACAGGAAGAAGAGGCCAAAAAGCGACATAGGACTCGGAGAATTCTGAGCTAGTCCTGAACAACATTCTGGACATCGTGATCCTTCTATTTCGCCAATCCGAGAAACACGATTCAGACGTCCAAAATGTGCGATACTACGGGGGTGAAAGAGGATGCCTTGGGTTCTGTCAGGAGAGCATCAAGACAGCCGAGACCATGGCCCAGTGACAAATCGAGATTCCGGACGTGTGGAGAGACGTAAGAGCAGACAAACTTAAAGGCAGAAAATTGGGTCAGCACCATCCCCCAAATCACCAAAACCTCGGACAGCGCTTGGTTTAGTACCATCACAGGCCGGCCAATACAATTTCAGGATGTCAGCAGAGGATGGAGAGAGCCCAACCTCGTTATAGTGAGAGCCGACCTTTCTGTCGTCGTGGCAGAAAGCAAAAATTGATAGAAATCACAATACAAGAATCACGTTACCCAGCGTCAACCGCAGTGACGACACTGATTTTACAAATGCAATGGAATCTGCTTCATTCATGCTAGCGGGGAGGAGGAGGGAGGAGGCTCCCACGGATGATGGTTGCGTGTGGATGTTGATGATTAGAGAGGCGTCGATGTTGTTTTAGCGTATCTCCGTGTATGTCCGCAACTCCGTGTAGTCTCAAAAGCCCGACACAGTCAGACAAGCGGCGAGCGTAGGGGGGTCCGCGAATCAACAACCAGGATTGTGTTATGATCTGAAAACCTGAACAGTGGTGATGAACTGATCAGTCCACCAATATATTGAGACCCCAATAAAGGCACCAACATATTTGGGACCCCAACTACATAACAACAAGTTATCCTCACTGAGTTTGCGCACCGTGTGCGTATGAACACGAGTAGGCCGAGCGGCACGCGCGGAGTGCAGTAGAGGGCGCGGTTGGAGACGTGTGGATAGTGGATAGCGGAGGCGTAGATGGCGGCGGCGTAGATAGGGATCAGCACTCGGCATGATGTCACCAGTGGGATAAAGGCCAACGGGTTTCCCCTGGCAGATACAAGTCCCCCTTTTTTTCACTGGCAATGAAATAACATGGATCTTATATTATCAAGTACTCCATTATACTTGAAATATGCTAAAAGGAATATTCTACTAATTTTTTGTTACCCAAGCCAGTAGACCAACAAACATCACCAGAAGTACACCTTTACTGGTTCATCCCACAGACACAGATATAAGAAAAATATTATTCCGCCACTAGATTACTAAACCAAGATACAGTATAGATATTCAGCAGCAGAAGGAAATGTGAGGAAATGGGGAAGACTGCAGAGCCAGAGCCAGAAAAGGTGAGGACAACGAGCATAATGGTGGTTAACAGGACACAATAATTCTCAAGTGACATTTCATTTCGGCCAAAGCCTGAAACTTGAAAACCGCCGCTCCTCAAACCCGCTCATATCCAACAAATGAGTCCCATAAATGGGGACTCGGAATCTTTGGGCGCAAGCGGCGTTAGAGAGTGTTCTCTATCCGGTGCTAATTGGAGGAATATTTAATGTAAGCCCGCGGAAAGCAAAGAAACAGGGGAGAAGTGGTTCAACAAGAGATAATTGACCTGGGCATTTTTGCGTACGTGATTTCCCTCGACTTCGGAGGAGGACGTCCTCGCCACAGGGCAAACCTGTCCGTTTCAGCTGCTTCACGGTATTCCCCCAGCGAAAAATTGACAGATACCAAGTTCTGCAGGGCTGAGCACTTGTTGCCCAAGTGAAGACTCTCGATCTTGCTAACTTGGGATAGGTCAATTGTCCAGCCCGCTGCAATATCCAAATGGGAATCAATAAGGAGATCTACCGACCACGAATCATTTCGAAAACCCGAGTCTTTATTGTCCTCTTTCAGAGTCCTTTTGTGCTCCAATATCTGAATAATGCTCCTAATAGTATGTAGAGATGTAGACACAATGCATCTTCCAAAGACTTGGACCCGTGAAGTACTTTGATATTTCATCGACCAGAATATACTCAGGCTACCATTTATCATCGTCATGCGAGTTCAGAAAGAGTCAGGATTCAGTGTACCGGATCTCACGGCGGGCACCGTGAGCATGGACCTATATCAAAGCAGCACAAAGGCGACCTTCGTTGACATGCAATAGTGAATACTGTAATAATAAACCTATGGCCAGCATAATTATTCTAGCTGGCACCGACAAGTGAAGTCTACGCAATCAAGTCTGTGGTTACGTCACGAGGACCATTCACATTGCCTCCGCAAACACTCGGTACGAATCGGCATTGCGGTGCATCTGATCTGAATGGTCCTTTAGGAGTCCGGCAAAATCTGGACTGCTAGCATCTGTTGAATCAGAGATGAGCTTCTCGGTGCCGGTGGGCCTGGATTGGGGAAAATACATACATCCATTTTTCATGCCCTTCTGGACTATGTTCTCTGGGGTGAGCTTCTCTGTAAAAGGCTTTCCATCCAAGAAATGATCCACGGTATTGCCTAGGGCATGAGTGGCCTCATGAATTATCGTGCCAACTCGGTCTGCCAGAGTGCCAGTGTAAAATCCCGAACCGAAGCTCACAGATCCTTGATCCTTGTCGTACGCTCCTAAAGCGCGGCCAGCTGCCACACTGGGTACATTGATTTTACCGTCCTTCAAGAACCCTACAACCTTCTTGATCTCAGGACAATTCGGTTTAGCACCAAACCACTTTTTGAGGTCTGGCTTGCCAGGTTTGCAGACATTGACCATGATGTTAATCTTCTTGTTTGCTGAGAACCATCAATAAATGCCACGTCAACATTGTACAAGTTCATAAGTACCTTCTACCAAGGCAGTCTCAATCAAGGCGTGATGGTCCTTGGCGTCCTGGTCAGCTGTGATATCGGCCGAATTGTAGGCGATCGTGAGAGGGAGGGGAAGCGCATTGACTGCTATGAAACGGTCATCATTCTACTATGAAAGCTGAAGGAAAATGCTCACCCAACCGACTTGAGAGCATAAGGAGAAGTGGAAATGCCAAGATAAACATTGTGAAAACGGAAAAATTAACTGTGGGTGGATTATTCGACCAGCGAAGCAATGAGATTTCACCAGCAGTGTGTTCAAACTTTATAGTCCAGAGAAGTACTTGATGCGCCGGGATACTCATGAGCGCTATCTCAGCGCTCAAGTTCACAGCTTTTTCGGAAAACCTTGTCAAACACCATCTTTTTTTGATGTAATGGATGACTTCCTGTGGGGATTTGAATTCTAAATCTATTTTCTAAATGCTCTAAGTGAGACATGCCGGGATGCCGCTCAGCGTCGGCTACGTTTGGGGCATTTTTGATGGCAAAGACCCAGTTCTAAACTTTAGTTTTGACAAGGGGTCTGACCCCCCTTTCAAGTTCAAATGCATATTTCTAAATCCATTTTTGGACTTGAACCCCACCCGATGAATCTCGATACATCACGTGCAGCGTTGCAGCTATGGTCTCTCTGCTCATTCTACCTGGGTTACTGCCCATCTGTCCAATGTTTTGTGTCTATCTGGCTGATGGCTTCTTTGGGGGACAGATTTCCTGCCTTTTTGTGCCTTCAGCCTGTGATATTCAGCTGATTAGTGTTATGGATTCTCCAAGTCCGCAAAATCAGTGCCGCCACACCTCTATAGTTAGAGCAACCGGTTTCACTGCCAATGTCGAGTATCTCCCTTATACACTCCAGCAAAATACAAGTCCAACTTGGGAGATATCATCCCCAGCATTGTCTAAACTCTAGCCTGGTCTACGGTTCAGAAAACATTCCTATTTATGTTCAAAGTCCGCCGGCTATTTTTTAGATTTAGCTCTAGACTCGCTACTAAGTAGTCCGTTTCACATGATCTCATCTTGTTTGGGAATGATCGAATCGGGCGATGACGTTGAAAACACAGTCCCCTGCGGTCTCTCCCCTCATATGAATTGCTATTTCTCATTCAGGTATCCTTCAAACCTGTCCCATGCTATCCATAGAGTTCGTTATTTTGTACAGAGTTTGCAACTAAAAATGGTCACGAGCCCAATTTAGCTCTAGAATTCTAAATTTCCACGGGAAGTCGCCCATAAATAAAAATCATGTTCCCAAAAGGAAATAGCTCCGGACCGCCTCCTCCATCAACTACTTATGTGGATAGCATAGGATGGGATAATTGTACCATCACATCAGTAGTAATTAATTGTCTTGAATGCATTTCATTTGCATCAGGCATTGGATTGACTGAACTGGCTCTTGGAAAAGGGATTCATGTTTATTCTAGGACTCTACTGAAAGGCATGTTAGCATAGTTAAAATTGAGCACTGCCAAGGTCCCAGCAAGGATATTCCGGAGCTTGGGAAAAAGACTTTCTGCAGTTGTTCTGCAGTGTTCGGCTAAAACTTCCTTTCGGAGACATGATTTTTATTTATATTATTACATCAAAAAAAGATGGCGTTTGACAAGGATTTCCGAAATTCCAAAAGACTTGTCATATTTGGCTGATCTATATGTCCACTATATACCCGCTTTCAGCGGGTGCACAGCACTTTAAATTGGATTTCATCATCCCGTGAGCGCTATGGCATTGCTCAAGTTTCAACCCAACCTTGTGCCTCGTTCGGCTTGAAAAGTGTGACAATCGAAAACTCAATGTCAAGCACAGATCAAGACATTCCAATTGTGACAGGGATAGTTCGCTCATTGACACCTCGGTCTGTGAAAATCGGGCGCAGAATTTCGCGTGAATAGAAGATATATGTCGTGACTCGGTCCCTTACGGTAGGCGGATTGGTCGAGGTTTGATTTTGCGCTCGGGGCCGATTGGTCATGTCGGTTACGTCACCGTTACGGATATTGCCGGGTGTAATTCAGTTCGATCAAGCGGTGATTTCAAAACAATGAATGGTTCATAGGCAAGTTTTGAATAATCTACGAGTATAATTATTCAACCTCATCACCTTGAGTCTTTGTCAGAGGCAGCAGGCCCATAGTGGCGCATCGATCAACACAGTGATGTTTCCTGAATGATCCTGGTGGTGCTGAGATTCGATTTCCGGGCAAGCGACCCCCAAAAGTCCGAGGCCATCTTACTGGAATTGCGGTATATTATGAGGTTCATGTGGATGGACACGAGAAACTCAACACCAAAGCCCTGAGAATGGGTAGTCTTCCTGATATGTTCAAATTTCCAGATATTTCAGTACGGATGACAGTTGATGGTGGCTCAGAAACAGGCGAAATCTATGCCATGCAGGTTGCCCTCCGGTAAGAGATTCTATGATCACAGATGAACTCTAAGCTGATCAATAACTCAGAGAGAAGTGTCTTGCAGAATATTCTGTTAAGGAGGCTTCGGCATTTACCACTCTCAAGAGCATAGACAATATTCTGATTGAGTCTTCTTGGTCTTATATGGGCAAACAGTATGGGCAAACAGATGGGCAATGATATCAAAGATATCTTCCTGCTTGGAAAAATC
This sequence comes from Mycena floridula, assembly GCA_029320655.1. Taxonomy (NCBI): domain Eukaryota; kingdom Fungi; phylum Basidiomycota; class Agaricomycetes; order Agaricales; family Mycenaceae; genus Mycena; species Mycena floridula. The sequence goes on along the minus strand of JARIHS010000045.1, from coordinate 33,342 downwards.
AATGGGTACTTCAATGGGGCCATTGAACTACATGTGTGAGCTGTATCAATCATCTGTCACTTTCATAATTGCTAAATATTTTTAGGGCATTGTTTCGTTGGCTTTGGCCCCAACTTGTCCAGAAAGCTTCTGATGATTTTATCCAAAACTGAAACTGTCACCAAGTGAGGATTCAGCAGTACAAGAAACTTCCCTCTGGAGTGTGTCCTGAAACAGTCTTCAAGTTCCCGTAGAACTATGGTTCAGCAGCATCAAGGCAGAACAGGAAATAGTTTCTGCGCTTCGGGAACCATTCCCATCTCCAGAGATGAGTGTATACGATGGGTAACAGATAAATTCAATGTTGCTGCCACTGCAGTCTTCAAATCCTTGAAGGAGTGTCCACCATTCAAGGCGGTGAACAGCTGGACTATCTTTTTACTTATGCTAGATGTTCTCAGTCTAGAAATGTAGTACAAGCATGGGACCATCAAAATTTAACCCCTCGTCTCCTTCCTGTGGACACCTTAGCAGTGGTTCAGCAGCGCAGATAGCATACAAACAAATTATAAGCAAGCCCATGAGTTGACTGTGAGAATAAATATTCCAATTCCAACTTGCCGAAAGTCCGATCAAACCGAATCAAACCTCGACCAATCCGCCTACCGTAGGTCCCTCCTGGAGAAGCTCCAGGCTCTGACATCGAGATGTACTACTATAGACTACTATGGGTGACAATCACGAGTCATTTCTCACACATTTCCGGAAGAGAAAGTCTTTCGCATGCATATACCAGTGAAATAGAGGCCGACAAGCGGCAAGTACGAGTCCCCAATTTTTTTCCCTCTGTTCTTTGAGTTATACTGTTGTTTGGGATGTGCACCGTCCCGTATACTTGGCGGGTACGGCTGTGAAATCAACGGGTACCCTACGGCTGATTTCAAAGTCAAACAGCACGGTACGGTTGTTTCAACAGCCGTACATGGGATTGATGGATACTGAAAGATTCTCAAAGTTTTCTTTTGACCTTTTCAGGTTATAAATTGACTAGTACTGCCGAAAGAAAGTCGGCAAAGGCAAGCAGGAACACAGTCGCCTCTTTGGTGGTATCAGCCACTGACAGGCTCAAATACCATACATGTAGAGGATGTTGTTTGAGAGAATACTCACAAATGGTTCAAAGGGCATTTTCCCCTGTCCTGGGCGCAAGAGGGAACGGTTGAGAGATCCAGATATTTCGGGCAAAAAGGTAAGTCATTACAACGTGAGATGTAGCTACATTTGAAGCTATCTACATAAGTCATTACGTGAAAGATTGAAAGGATGAGAGAACAGGAGCTGGGCTGAGCATCAAGGCCAAAGTACAACCTGATCCCCGACAATGGTTCCCCGGAAAACCACTACCCTGCTAACGAGGACTATGAGTGGAAAGTCGCCAAAAGTATAATTTTGTAGACCTACCCTGGCAAGTGTAAGAAGAGATGTCATCATTGAATTCCTTCCTCACCATCGAAGCCCCCCAGGTCATCAATGCTTCCATTGGAAGTCAAGACGACCCCCGAACAACCTGTATCACTGATATTGGAAAAAATATGTGTGGAAGCTGCATTCAAGTCCTGAATTGATTTGAAACGAAGAGAATTGGTCATTGAACTGTGGGAGAACATTGAAGCAACTACTCGGAATTGCGTCCACATTGATCGAGACACAGGTGCCTGAGAGATTGCTGTCGGTACAGATTTCGCCGACACTAAAGTCAAGCGGGCTGATCCCAGCGGCGGTTTCACCTGCTACCTAAAACCAATCAGCATGACAGTGGACAATGAACAGAGGAAGAACGCAGAGAGGGTGTAGTATCTGTGGCAGGGGCAGCATTTGCCATCCAGATACTACCCTGGGCAGTGATAACAAGCATGAAGAGTTTGATGAAGGTGGAGTGCATTATTTGCAGCTAGACAGGACAGAGCGGTCTGAAGTTTTGTCTCCCATTTCCGATCCTTTATAGGAATTGAGCTTGCTTTGTCAGACACATGGAAATTGACAGGTGGCATTTCAAATCAGGTATCCCTTCAATGAGTATGTAGCCATATAGTTCTCCTCAATTCCAGATGGTTCCAGTTCAAAAAGTTCATCGAACGGATTAGGAAGTCAATTGATGTCACAGCAGCCCAGAGTATCAACTGTCTGCTGGGGGCTCCCTAGTCAATTTAGAGTTGATGTCCTCGATACACTGTATTTCACTTTTGAATTGCCTTCAATGCATGGTCAGAAGATACTAGACTAACCATTTTGCCAAAAGGGATCAACCCTTTGAACTCGAACCATCTAGCATTGAGAAGCATTTATATAGAACTCACAAAGATGTGATGAAGTCAGAAAAAGGCATCCCGCATATGAATTATGCCGTGGCTCAGTGATGTTCAAGCATGGATATTGGTTGGAAGAAATACTTGATGTCAATCGTAGGGCATTCTTCCGGTGACAGCATCGCGGTTCTTACAGGTGCCGAGCACCGCCGAGGATCGATAATCCACATAGAGTTTGCCGACCGTCAGAATACGCGATGCCGAAGACCTGAGTCACCAGACAGGCGAGGTGGGTTGAATATCCCAATTCCACAAAAGATCCTCAAGCTCTAATGAAGCCAATGCTTGACGACCCTATAGCGGCAATTACTCGAGCTCCATGTTCCTGCTATCAGGCTTCAAGTATGAAACTTCCCAAACATCTGGGGCTCGTACCTGCCACGGGAACCGGTGGCCTCTATTTCACTGGTCTTTTTTGTCGCGATTGAGCTACGAGCGCTCAGATATGTGCTATTTAAAGAAAGTTCGGCAATCAGTGAGCGCTGTGTACATAGCGTTTGAGCGTTTCACATGGGCGGCGTCGCCCGCTGGACAATTGCACTGCCTTCATGGCCGGAGGTAAATATGAAAGTTGTAAATCAGTCCCTGCCAGTCCTTTCACCACAAACATGTCCTACGTCGTCGGCATATGCATGGAATCCGCTTCAGTGGGCTCGCTGATATCACTGGCTTTACTGCCTCTTACGTCGACTTCTTCGTCAGAGGTCGCTGTCCATATCCATGCCGAGTCAGTGATTCACAAGGATGCCCCAGGGTCGGATTTTTCTGCTGCTTTGACAGCGACATTCGAAAGACTGTGCTCCGGCATTTTCGCTGGAAGAGGTCACCCTAAAGCGTCAGTCATGATTGTGCTGCAGGAAACAACCCGTACTACCGCTTACATCATTCGAAAGGCCGGATTAGAGGCCGGACTTGGCGATGTCGGCCCTCGGGGACTTACAACCTCTGCTCTCTCGCTTCCGTATCCAGACATTCCCCGACAGGACGGATCGTCATGGAACGAGATCTGGCTGTCCTTCACGCGAGATCAAGCAATCGCACAACTCTTATCAGTCGATGTCAAATTTGGCGGACATAGATGGTGTTCCAGAGCTGCAGACCCCACTTCAACTGGAGGTACGACGGTCACTTCCGACATACCAGACATCTTACGGGTCCTGGTCAATCCGCTGCTCGAACAGTGGGTAGAAACTGAAGGACGTGACTCTCATATCCATCGAATCTTCATCACCGATATCACCGGAGTCCTGGCAACTACAGTTATCGCTCATCTCGAAACCCAGTTCAGCGATGCAGTGATTTCGGTAACACCTCCAATAGCTCAGGTTGCAGCAGTGGCGGCGTTGAAAAAACACCATACTGTCGAGCGTATCAATGAAATAGCAAATCCTATTGTTCCCTTAAATATCGGGATCCGTCGAACCGATGGAACTTTGGCTGTTGCGATGCCTAGCCACCGACATGCTCCCACCATCTATTCAATCCTTTTGACGACATCTCAGGAGGGCCAGACCACTGCGACTCTCAATCTGATTCTATCAGATAGTCCATATGCAGTCGATGGAATACCGCTGGGAACGATCAAGATCGCTGGTCTCCAGACGCGTCCCAAGGGCCAGGCTCGTATCAGAGTCAGCATCGACGTCAAAGTGAATGATGCCGGCATGTTGGTCAAAATCGAAGAGATCCTTTCAGGCCAAGACGATGAAGTCATTGTCGGTGTCTCAACCCAGGCGAAGTTCAATAGTTCGCATGGAGATATTAGTCACGACGAAATCGATCTCTTGCGGATGGGTTTTGAGAATCCAGACGGCGATGATGATGGGATCTTTGAACGTATCTTACAGATGCGAGAACAGTGGATCCGGGACGCAGAGCTTCTCAGGACCCCATGGAATGCCCTCGGACTCGAAGGTGACTTGTCCGAGTAGAGGTCTTTTCTTGGGTTCTATTAGACATCTCCAATACGACGGGTTCTTCTGGGTTCTAGAAGAAAAATGCAAGGCTGAAAGTTCTGCTTGTACCAAACGAATTTGATTTTTATATACGTATTACGAAACCTATTTATAGGTTCATTTGTTGGGAGGGAGTGAAATTCAGGACAGCCGCATCAGAGTCCCCAAAGCGGTAATTATTCGGCCGGGCTCTTGGCACGTGACACACAGCCACTCTGGCAAACTGGCCTCGCTTTCAGATGTCCAGTGGCCTCACAGCAATCAAAACAGGACATGCTTGATTGGGGTGGCGTATTCATACAAGGTACAAGTGTTGTGCTTACTTCAATTGTAAATAGGTTGAGTGTCTGCCGTGTAAGATGGCCTCTATTCACTGGTCATAAATATTGATCTTGATACATCCTATGAATATTCTGAGTTCTCCATGTCACCGTCGGCGTCTCGCTTGTACCAAGCCCCGATGTTAACCACGACAACACGGCATAGTCGCCACAGCCTAATGACAAAGACCAACTTGTTCTACTATCTACTATCTAATCGCACTTCCTATTTACGTTTGAGGGAAGAGATAGACAGATCGGCACCCTTGAAGGCTGGATGGGACACGCCACATTGCCAAAGTTGCCATATCTAAACGCAGTTATGTACGTCTCGAACCCCTTTTACGGATTTGAATGGCTAATTGTTTGAAACTTTGAGGCTTCAGGCACTGGTACCCAACGGAGTACAGCGAGTGGTATCCCCAACAAGCAAAGGGGTATCATCTTGGTTGATCTTTGGGGATTCACAGCTTCATTCCTCCTGGCACGGTAGCTCAGGTTTCGACTTATATCGGTGTGTTATACGGCCCTTGATTCCAGATCTTCCTCCTCATTCTCGACAGTCCAGCGTGATGAAGATAACTTCAGTCCCAGCCCTGGATCATTCATTCCAGAGCGTTGGCTCTACAAGGAGGGAAACACCGACAAAGTACCCTCAGCAGTCGTTACAAATTGAGAAACTGCCTCAAGTATTTCTCCAGAGCTTCAAGACAGGGTCAATGACCAGCTGTATGTATATCCAGCTCAGTCAATTACAGTATCTGTTTCAATTGCGTCACTTTCCCCAGCTGGCTCAGCCTGTTGTAACAAAACTTGAGTCTTGTTTACACTGTCCTGCATGTTATAGGTGCCCAGGGTTCAATTTCGAGTTTTAAGGCTAAAATGTGACAGGAGGGGGACATTTCACTGGCTTATGACTCCAAAATTTGGGCATTGACGTATTGAAGTGTGTTCCAGAGATCACGGAATTTATCCACAATAAGAGAATCCCATCAGTTCATGCATCTTACGACCACAGGGAACCTTCAAGGAAGGTTAAGAGTCAATTCATCACCTTGAGAACAGTTGAGAGAATGTTGAAAGAACTTGAGAAATATTTGAGAAAAGTTGAGAGCAAGTTGAGATATAGATTTATTCATACTCTCAAGAATAATATCAATGTAAATACAGTATAATTGAACCCTTGAACCCTTTCACAGTCTCAACATACCAGTCTGCTTCCCAAATGGTCTTGACTTCCTGTTTGGATTGAATCTGAGAACTCGGATATGTTTTCAACACTAATCAGGGGTAATTCAAGTAAACTAGAGTGTATTAGAACAACATTCAAGCTACACGACACATGGTACAAGCACAGGAATACTGCCAGAAACATCAGGCAAACCTTGGCAATGGATGTCATAATCATCCCAATTGGGGTTGAGAGTCGGTTGAGAGTCGTCGAGAAGGGGCTCAGAAAATTTGAGAAATCTTGAGAAATCTCGACTCTTGACCAATTTTCTCAAAAATACCATGTCCCATTCCAGAGCGTTGGCTCTATAAGGAGGGAAACACTCACAAAGCCAACCTTGAGGAATTCATGACATTGGTATCCAATTCTGAGTACCACCTTGACCATGATGCTTACTTCCCTTGGAGTTCAGGTATTCATTACTTGTATTTTTCATGCACAATGACAGACTCTCAGGACCAACCTCATGTGCTGGCAAATTTTTGGCCCAGACAGAGATGCGAGCCCTTATTGCGGTGATGAGGCATAACAAAATTCAGCGTTGTTTTCTATCAAACTAGGGCAGTTTGACGTCTCCTTGGACTGCTGGGACGATGTAGGAGCATTGGAACGAAGCTTCACATTGCCAATAAGACCGACGCACAGGGACCTTGGTCATACTGCTTTGCACTTATCAGCCCTGAAGGTGTAGAAAGAGACCAAAGGCAATGTCGCCGTCTATCAGAAGAACAAACTAGCATTGTCCACATAATGGCCTAGGCTGAATACATGATGAAGAACTATGAACGAAGATGTCTATTCGGGACTTGACGAGTTGCACAAAGGAAAGGATGTACACTCAGTGTGAGCGCATAAGCGGCACAGTGCTCTGGACCTGTGTCATGGAAATTACATGACCGGAACTCTATCCAAACCCTATCTGTTGTTAATGAACAACAAAATGATCATACAAAGACCACTCCTAAAGAACGATGAGCCTATAGGAAGGACGGTTGACGTTCCTTAAAGGCGGTTTTCGACCGCAAAGACAACAAGATAAACATCTATTAGAAGATACTATGAGGACAGAATGTTCTGACCAAGTAGGATTCTTCATCTATACCAGATCAGCTTGGACTCCACATAGGAGGTCTCAGGTTGACAAGTTCTATTTTTGTACACTTAATGCTGATTGATACGCCTTGGCAAAACATCTCGGCGGTGCTTGGACATTGACTCATATCTTATTTATCATCTGTTTTGTAAAGTATATAAGGCCTGCAGTTTGTAGTAAAATAGCTAGAGTGTTGTACCCCAGTCTAGGTCTAGTGCAGGAGCAATCCTGTTTGCTAGAAGTGGACAAAGGAACGAATATAATTGTCTCTCGGTCTAGAACTCTAGTTTGAACTTAAGAAACCAGAAATCGGAACAAAGTCTAGTCTTGAAAGAATTGGCATTACAAGTGCTTCTAGTCTAGCAAAGATCTCTAGTTGAACAAGGAACCTCTAGTTTCGAACTCTAGTGTTAAGAGACCACATTTAGTGTTAACAGCACTTAAAAATATCTACTAGAAACAAAACCGCTCTTCCCAAAGAGACAAGTCCCAGACAACTTCGCAACGAAGTGAGTTGTTCCAAGAACTGAAGTTATTCAAGACCTGAACTACTTAAGAGGATATAAAGAGTGTATTGAGGTGTTAGTGGTGTTGTGTGTGTTTGTTCATTCAGATACGACATTTCTGACTCGTTTTCCACACCGTCTGCAAGGATCCCTCACAGCGGCACTGATCATCAAATTTGAGTTTGAGTTTGCTCCTTCCAGTCAAGAATGGAAGCCTTGGGACTGGGGGAATAACCTCAAAAACAAATTTGATCTTTCGAATCAATCTGAGCTTCATGTAATTGTTCGGGTCAGAAGCTCCCCATAGTTGGGAGAAACAAGAGCCCCTTGGACAATTATTCTCAAATTGTGTTGCATCTATGAATATCATCAACCTCTTTCCATGTTCCATAATACTTGAGTCTGGGATCAGCTGCCACAATATATCGGCTGTCTAGCCGCAATACGCAGTGAATGGCACAGCAGTGGGAGCACAGTGACCAGTCGCTAATAGGGCACCTTACAGTGGGGTTGTCGATGCGTCTAAAGCTCTGATCAAGAGTTCTGAAGGAACTCTAACACAAAACCGAAAACACACACTAACTCTCTTTTGAATACCCTGATTTTGCGAGGTTTCGACTTAGAGAATAGCAGAAGGAAGAATAGAGTCTGTTTGATTCAATCGAACTGACTATCAAGTTTGTGTAAAGAAGCTAGGTCGAACACTTGGTTCTGCCTTTGCCACGAAATGGGGTTTGTGCAAGCACGGTTGTTCTGTTTTAATCCCAGAAAGATGTAAAGGTTCATAACTAGAAAACTCGCAAGCTTCCTTGAATCTACTGCTTTGAACGAACAGACAATAAAGTCCACAAGTCTTCAACAAGTATACTCTCAATGTTCGCACTGGTTGGCTTCTTGCCCACTGGATTCTGTTGAGTTCAAAGTTCCTTTCTAATAGCTGCTGCCAAAGGCTTGAGCTGTTTGATTGGGGTACAATTTACTGGTCTACTAATGATACAAATGAGCTCTTTATATACTGTACAAGTTATGTTCGATCTCCGCTTTAGAGTCTGATTCTGAGATGTATTAATAGTTATGACTCAAACTGGTCACGTTTTGTGGAGCTTTTGAGCTAATTATAGCTTTGCTTTGTCAGTTTGAGTCATCGGCATCTCGGATCGAGTACCTCCACAGTGGCTACGCGTCCTTTCAAGTCATCGGCATTCTGGATTGAGCACCTCCACAGTGGTGGTCTAGAGCGTCTCGGGTCGATTCGCCCCTATATGTTCCGTAGGTGCTTCCGGGTTGCTCCTTTGGAGTCCGGGTTTGTCCTGGGTGTCTTTAGGTCTTATATTTGAATAGATATTATCCTATAAGCCTTGCTGTTTATCTAGAGTGCATTCCTTTGCCTAGACTGAACTATCTTTGTGTAGATATATCGCATGGGTGATGGTTGCATGTAGATGTTGTCTGAACTCAAATCAACAATTTTGTATGAGGGCATTTTTCATCGTTTATTCAGTGGACAGGGTTAAAACATACTTCATCAGTCAAGTGACAGGCTGAAATTAACTGGCAACTCACAACTCCCAGATTCATTTCTCACTCATGGCATCAAGGATGAACTACCTTCAAGACCATAAGCATGAGCCATATTGCAATGATCTTGTTCCTCTGTTCCACATCCAGAGGTTGGGCAAGGATGCAAACAAAGTTGGTAGCACAAGAATGTGCTTTGTCATGTATAACCTCCAGTGTCACATTCGGAACATTATTATTGCCGGCCGGAGCATTTCAAGCAGCCCTGGAGCAGCATCTGTCATTTTTTATTAGTCAGAAAGCAACCTGAGCAACCCTGAATAAGTAGTCTTTGGGGTACCTCCCAAGGATGGCCCATTTTCAAGTCCATTGGGCCATACATATGTGTTCAGTGTCCTCAGGAAGGATATTGGCCTGTGAAGAGACCGGGAACATGTCTATCCTGGACATGCTGAACAATTCGCTCGCTGACTAGCGACTTGCTGACTAATGGGTCAAAAATTTTCGCAGCAAAACAGGTCACCTGACTCTATGTGACTGCTTTGTGACCTGACCGGCGGAAACTTTATTCTTCGGTTTCCATTGATTGTCACACTCAGTGATGGTATCAATTTCCCCCCATTCGGCCCTATTATCACACTGGGGGCAATCACCATGGCACTGGAATCCCAGTGCCTTAAAAGCACAACTGAAGCACTGGTTCCATTGATCCGAGAAACTCCCTTTTCCATATTCGGTCATCCTTTTGTTCCGTATTGGAGATCATATGATCTCAACCTGGTCAGTATCACATTTGGAACTAACAGACCCCATCATGCTAGTGTAGCATTGATCTTACCAGTTCTTCACTACCATCCTTCTTCCATAATACTAGTGCTGGGGATTTAACTAATTTGATGCTTGGGTATCCAATATCATGGTATCAATGCATATATATGGTATGTATTTAATGGGAGCCATGCTGCACCTAATTGTCCCAAATATCATGTTATATTAGGGATGTGACAGGAGCCCATTAACTGGTCTTGCTTGACTGGCTTGATGTAGATTTCCTACTCATGAATAAATGTGCTTAAATATCAACTTCACCACAGAATCCTCAGCCTACAAGTCTTTGGCTATCTGGTGCATTGTTACCATTATTATGGTAGACATGCAACTGCATCTGCTTGCTGTTTCCTGACATCAGATCAGCTGGGAATGGAAAGGCACATGCTCATTGCACATGTGCTTGCTGTCCACCTCCTGCCTCATGTCAGAAAAAAGTAATAGCTTTGAGATACACTTGGAATATGGGCAGGCTGGGTTGGGTGACATATGTAGTAGTACTATATATATCTAATGTGATGCAGAGAGGTACAGGACACTAAGGGACTTTCTGCCAAAAACCTATTTCCTTTTGTAGCGAATATGGCTCCTTTCCACAAAATTTGTGACATGCTTACTTGAAAACACGGACCGACAAAGACCGTTAAGACGGAGGAGCTGGCTGGCTTTACTGTGAGAAGACAAGTACATTTCAGGGGCTGATACAGGTGTACAGTAAGCTACAAATCGGTAATTGTTTCTTTCCACCAGTTCCATGTCGAGCGCAATAATAGATGGTGTCAGCGTAATGGTGGCTCTTGTTGTGCATGACCTTGCGAAACTTGATGCAGTTTGAATTCTGATACTGAGCGAGCCAGTTGGTGAAATCAAGCCACGAGTCCCATCGGTGCATGAATTTTCCTGAAGCAATATCAGCCTCATATGACCCAGGCGCTGGAATATTGGTTTGGCAAAACAAGAACCGGCGATGATCAGGAGGCGGACCAGGATGGAGATACGGATTAGGCGAGCTCGAGGAACCATCTGGAAATGACACTAATTCATGGTTCATGTCAGTTGGAACATGATAATAGGCTGCAGAAGCTACATACCTTCAGGCCCATTATTAAACAACGGAACAGGCTGAGAATCCACTCGGAATTTGGAGAAAGACATTTGAGCAACGGCAGATATCCCAGGGAAAAAGAGAACCGAAGATGTGTGCCAAGGAAATGCGACTGGAGAGCGAGATAGCGCGAGCGACGGACAGGAAGGTGAGATCAACATTCGAGGTCATGTGCAGTCCGGATGATGGACTGACGCTTCCTTCCGGCCGACCGACCAGAGAACTTTTTAAGTAAGCATGTCACAAAATCTGCCAAAAGGAGCTATATCACTGAAAAAGGAAATTGGTTTTTGGCGGAAAGTCAAGACTGGTACAGGACTTTCCTCTCTAGAGCGGGTCTCAAAGATATAGAGAGTCTGCTCATTTTGCTCTTGGCAGTGGGCCTGGGAGATCCAGATATGAGTCTAACCACTTGAATATCATGATAATCCCACAATAAACAGCTATTAGAGCTATGAATGCAACAAAGGTCATCCTATAGATTGAACTATGTCTCATTGCATCATAGTATATATCACTGATAGAGCAGTCCATTGTCTGAATCCCACCAGGGGAGAATAAATCCATTGAACATTTGGCAAGTCTTGAGTCTAATCAGGCAAAAACTCAAAGATGTAAAAAAAACACTATCAAGTCTATGTTTGCTCCTATGCTTTATACAGATGATAGAACACTACTGTGCTTTCAGAGCCTTGTCCTAAGAATAACACCTGCCATTCATGTTCCAAGGGCATGAATGACAGAGAAATCAGCTTGAGAAGGGATTCTGATGATGATAATGAAGGCCCAGCAATTCAATCAAGTCTAGTGTTGCCATGAGCTGAGTTGGAGCTCAGCTTGAGCTGCGGATTAGGCAACTTTTTGATGTGAGCTAAGCCGAGGTTCTGAGCTGGCTTGCGGGTTGGCTCAAACAATTTCCTTTTTAGGCAAGCGAGGGTCACGCAATTTCAGACCAAGTCATCTCTGGTAGAAATGTTATATCTAACACTGTGGGCAAAGTGTCATGCACCATGGGACATGCATCTAGCCTGTACCATGGCTGCACCCATGTCGTACCTAGAACAGAGATTCAAGATTGACAGCTGCCCCTTTGGACGAACAATGGGCGGGTGTTGAATCGGAGTTCAACCATGTACATGTGGTACTCACTGGTGTTCGCTGTTTTTGCGTTTCCGCCATTGCACGTGCTTCCCAAAGAGGAAAGTCTTCACATGACCTCTGAAAAATCGAACTGGCGGTCATGGTGTCCATTGTTGGTCCATTGTTTATTTCTGCATACCATGTTGGAGATTAACAATGAACGGGCCATTGTACTTGTTCTGTGCTCTCCCCCATCATGTCTTTCCATTCCTTCAACTCTAAAACCAATCTCCCTTTCTCATTTCTGACAATATTCGCAAAAGGCTCAACTCAGGAAGATTTTTCTGTGCCTCCATCAACATGTTCTTTCCAAATTGAGGCCTACAGCAATGTGGAGCCTGGCCATGATTCTTCAGACACCACAGATCCCAATGCCCATTGTGGATTTACCTATGACCAAGACCACAGTTATCAACATCAATGGGACTCCATGGCTGTGTTCAATGCATGGTTGAAAGATGAAGAGAAGAAAAAAGAATGCATCGAGCTCTGTCAGACCAACTCTTTTATGAACGTTAGCCACTGGTCCAGTCAGACCGTTTATATGTTTTCTCAAGCAGGTACCGGAGGCTAGAAACTTTATGAGAAGATGTTTCCTGACCACTATCGTCGAGTGGATAGTAAGCGGACAGGATGTCCCTGTCGCCTCACTATCAAGACCTATCCCAACACGACAGGCATCTTGGGGAAATATTCCTTGCATCATTCACATGCAATAGGACATGACAAGCTCATTTATACACAAATTTTGAGGGAAGTCCTTGAACAAATTGAGCATTTGTTGAATCTGGTTCATCAGCCAAGCTCAGAACCAGTGGCAGTTCACAAAGTTCACAATTGGTTGTTGACTCGTTGCATGGGCCAAGCATGTCATTAATCAAGGGACAAGTCCGCAAGCTGCTTCTGTGCCTTGAAGCGACTCCAGTATCACAATTTCTGGACACGATCCATAACTTGCTTTCAGCTGTCAATGAAGCTATTGGAACCTTGAAGACCCTACAAAACAGCATTCTTCCACCAAAGGTCCAAAAGTCTGTCGCTCTGCATTCTTGAACCGAAACGGCACAAGTGATCATGGGTGTGAATGTGAAATCAAAAAAATGCACCCATGCTAATCCTTATGGTGGGGGAGAGTGCTCTGGAAAGAAAGCTAAATCAGATGTGTTGGAGCCTCCCAGGGCTGCTTCACTTGTCGCGAGTATATCAAATCTACTTGGGCTGTCACTGGTTTATTTACCTGTCTCTGTCCCTGTTGATGCAGCTTCGACTTCTGAACCACCAATATCTCCACCAGTCACCGTGAATCATTGCAAACATCACCACCGGTCTATGAACCCAGTATGCCAGGTGCATTTGATGTCTTGCATCCTCTCGCTCACCCAGTTATGGTGAAATTACTGCACACTGATCTCAACAGAATTGCAAAGGCTCATGGTGTCAAAATCAATTTTGACTTGGTGGCTAGTGCCACAGATATCCCACGATTGTAATCTAATCATTAATTTTCATTGTTATTAACCTATTTGAACTGATTTGAATCCTCATGTGCATGGTTTCCCTTCTCGCAAACACCAGTGAATACCACATGTACATGGTTGCACTCTGATTCAACACCCGCCCATTGTTCGCCCAAAGGGGCAGCTGTCAATCTTGAATCTCTGTTCTAGGTACGACATGGGTGCAGCCATGGTACAGGCTAGATGCATGTCCCATGGTGCATGACACTTTGCCTGCGGTGTAATGAAAAGGGAGGTCTAACTTATATTGTTTTACTCAAAAAAGTCCGCCCACTTGTCCTGCTCCCAAGGTGGTACCCAGGCATCACGACCCTCGGGTTGCTGCTCTGGCAGTGCCTCCAGATCATACCATTTGGCCATGGGTGCAACAGTTTGACTCTTTTCATAATCTTCACAAAATTCTTTCCCTCTCTCAATAGCTTTCTCAAAGTCATCACGGCGCTGACCAGAGGCGCGGCACACAACAACCAACTTCCGAGCCATGGGCACCACATCCTTCTGCAGCGCTTCCATGTATAGTGGATCGGCAAGAAGCTCCGCTGATGAATTGATTGGATGTGTTAGCGCTATGCCATTGTCGACAGCATCTTCAGCTGTGAGTACTGTGAGATGACAAAGTCCAGCTTTGACGAGCAGATTAATGACATGCGGGAAGCATCTAGTTCAAGCTTTTGTCAATGATTGTATAGAATACAAGATAGGGCATACCGAATTCGATTCCCTTCGCAGTCAAAAAGGATACCCAGCTTTGCCAGTTCACAGGTCAGTACTTCCATAAAAGTGTCGTTGTTGGATGCATTATCAAGCGTGATAGTGCCGAGCTGTTGAAATTCTGTGAGCCTGTGTCAGGGAAATATAAGACAAGCACTCACTTTATGAATGGTGCCCGCATCCTGTAAGATCTTGACGAATTCCATTGCAAGATGTTCTTCTGTGTGACTCCATTCGAGGCGACGAAAAGCGATCAAGGATGAGCGCATAACCAGATGGCCATTTTCATCGCACATGATCCTGTGAGCCGAAACCGCCATGTGTGAATCCAAATTGACTCTGCTCCAGATGTCCGCAGTTTTGCTAACCTGACCGAGAGAGTTCTGCGAAAGAGGTAGTGAATCTTACACTGTACAAGAGGCAGAATTATGCTGCTGAAAGTGGGTAAAAATTAATTCCCCCGATACCTCTCTAAAAGCTGTTTCCCCCGACCAATGATTTTGTTCCCTGACTCTCTTCAGGTCCCCCCCCCCCCCCAGATTTCCCCTCTCCCCCCCCGGAATTGACATGAGAGAGACTTGAGCTTTTCAATAGATAGACTGTTATTTCACATTTGGTAGTTGTCTTTGATATATGTTAGAGCAGTCCAAATTATTTTGGACTTTGAGAAGGGGACAAGCTCACGAAAAAGCCGTCATGTGACCATCGAAGTCGAGCTGCAAATCGTCCTGCACAATGTGTGAAACTTTACCAGAGGTCCTGACCAATGTTTTTAAGAGTACTGGTCTACATCCAGATGTCCTCAATTGCACACTGGCTGATATACTGGCCATATATCTGTCTCAGGGATCCTCGAAAGTTCTAGTTCCTTCCATCGGGTTCCATTCCTTTCCAGTACTTTCTACATATATTTGACTCATACCTCCTCTGACTCATTCCTAGCTTTCTAAACACTTGATCTTGAATGTATTAGGTACACTTTAATCACATACAATCCTACCATTCTTAGCTTATGCCACAGAGCTAAGCTTGAGAGTCAGGATTATCTGATCAAACAACGCCTTACTTGAGTACCTACGGCTACTTGAGAATCTAACTGAACCTCAGCAAACTTTCAACCTGAAAACATCCTGTTTTCACTACAGTCAATGGCTGTCGATGACAATCTGTGCCCTTGATTCAACAGGACAAAAGAGGCTCCACGCAGCTGGCAGGGAGAATCCACTTTCTATTGCTGATATCATGATTGTATGAGTAGCCTTTTACATCTGGGAGCCATGAATAATCGGAAATGTTCATTACAAGTCCCACCTGTGGGCTCGTTTGTTGAGCAATTTTGTTGAGACTCAGACTCCCATCATGATCAAAGAACCCAATGGGGAAGCACCATATGACCTATTTTCACACAGGCTCGGGAACAGCCGAAAGACATTTTCACCTTCTTTGGGGCATGGCTTACGTCTGCGGGTCGGTAATTGGACTTACCGGCTTGCCGAAATCATGTGACAAATGGCCGTTTTCAGAACCGGTTCCCACGAGCTTCTCTTTCGCCCCGACCTTCGTTCAACTGCACGGTTTCAAGTGAATATTCCCAAGGATACTGCAAGACAACAAGGGGAGAGTTTTATGCCTCTTCTATGATATCTGTATATTTAATTACAGCTGCCACCGGCTTTTCAGTTTCATGGCAGTTCTGTCATACTTTTTTCAGTTCCAGCATCTTCAAAATGCTTAGCCTGGACTGTAGGAGTGCATTCACAATCAATCTGAGCCCTGGTCTGGCCAGAATGCCTTAAAGTCCCAATTTCAGTAAACAAGGAAGTTGGGAGGCTAAAAGATTGGTATTGCATGCAGGATTGACAGTGCCATGTATGAAGAATACCATACCATGGTTGGTATTTACAAACAATATAAGTTATCTCCTTCCTTGCAACTTTTGACTACATGTATCAAGATTCAGCAGCTACTTGTCTCAGAGTCTCAAGACAATACTCAGGCACCGCAAGCTCCGAAAATTTCTAGCAACTGTGTACGGTGACATCAATTGTACGCTTGATATGTATTCTGTTTATGGAACTTTGGGTGACTTTCAATTTAGCCCTTCAAATATGACAAGATCTCATAGTGTGGCGCCCACTATCTAACTTCATCTAGGGATGTCTGTGCTATAGTGCTTGGCTTTAGGGCGGTAATGAATGGATTCATAAGTGCCGCAAAATTTCGATAAAATAGGCACAGTATAACTAGGTTTGTGCTCCAGATTGTTCTTTGCATACATCTGATCATTTCAAGCAGAAATTGGAGTGTCAAGTCCATTCAAAAAAAAAACAAGTCAGGTTAGAGACTAAAATGCCCCAAACAGTCATCAGACTTTGCTGAGGTCATCTGTGGGCCTACGGCTGTGAGAATTCACACAATGAATGCTTGTCTTTCATGGTGTGTATTCTCATCCTCCACTTAACCATATCTTGATTATCTTGATTATCTACAGGTGTAAGTGGTAAGCCTCTCCCGGAGCCTGGTTGTACTGTTATTTCTTGAGGATCTTCTACACTACTGGGAGCTATTTCATAATGTCCTATGGCTGGCTTTCTAAGTTTCTTGCATCTCATGTCTTCATCCTGGGGGTGACTGGTTGACTGGTTCAATGATTATTTAGTAGCACTGTCATTCACACCAGACTCTGGGTGCTGTGAGGAGTGTACTGCAGGTACATGACGAGCAGCGCTGCCAGCAGGCAATTTGAACCAATTTGAGACAATTCCCCACTTGGCCTTACTGTATTCTCAGTGTTTCTACATCTCAGAGGACAGAGATAATAATAAAAATCGGGGACTCGTACTTGCCGCTTGTCGGCCACTATTTCACTGGTCGGGAATTGGGTATTCCTGGCCTCTGGTCAACAACGACAATAGCGCTGTCGTCGGGCATTCATTCGGATTGTATATTCAATGTGATTATGGTGCGCTACAGTGACTGCATTTTTCTTCATTACTAACAAACTTGGGTCATTTAGCTTTGTATTGCATCAGCTACAGTACTTACATGCTACGACCTTGATTCCAAAAGAAGAGCCCTAGCTTTGCTTTCTGCTGTCTTCTCCAACACCTTCGTCGACCTCAGACCATATTGCTCATTGCTCAAGCTCTGCGAGACCTCTGCTCTTCCCCCCCGGTCATCAATCTGCCGACCCCGATTTTGCGCTGAAGGAGTCCAACAGAATCCGTAGCTGGGTCCTGGAGGAAATGAGGCCTCATTGGTGTCACATAAGTATGTCGTCTTCTTTTCCTTGTCGGACCATTTTGCTAAAACAGATTCAGCTCAGCCCATGGGCAATCTACACGTAATCCATTGCTTCAAAGAATCGAACTCCGAGCGGCACTATGTGGCCAAATAGTGGAGCCGGGTACCAGAAGATGTCCATGAGAAGACATATCCGGAAATGACATGAAGTATTGAGCGGGCATGCTTTCTTTTTTCATCTTGTGTGTCGACTTGTTCTGCATGTTCTTGAATATACTGAGTCCTCCATGGTATGTTTTGATCTTTAGACTGCGGTCCAGACAACTTTACTGACCGTGATCACTCTGAGAAGAATTCTGAAAAGGGTGGAACTCCAAATTCCCAAATTCAAGTTGATTCCTTTATTTGATTTGTTCACCCAAAAAAGTTGTCCATTGTTCATCCATAATATCCATTATATCCAGACAGAAAACACATTTCATATCAATAGTCGAGGGCTAGGGATCATTCATCCTCGAGAAGATTTATGTCAACAAATTTCGTGATGCGTCGCATTGACCTCAGAAATTCGCTGTCAACGTGTTCTTGCGATGTAACCGACAGAACGATCTCAGACTGACGGTGACATGTGAAACCCAAGGAATCTAGGAACAAGGGGGCAGAATCGGTGGCGACAGTACCAAATCTGGCATTGATCCCGGCTAGCACTCCTTCCGCTGCATCATAGGACTGAATCTGCATATAGATCTGCTCCAGCCTGGTGTACTCAACCATGATGCTAGCTCCTACATGATCTGGGATTCCAAAGAACATCAATGACTCTGCCGTGTTCTGACTCTCGAGCTTCAACCGTGATTGCCATCCCAGCATTGAAATTTCGTGTTCCGGTCCAGCGGGAAGTCCAAGGTCCAGAGCCGCAGCTTGTTCTTGAGAACACAAAACGAGCTCAGCAATGTAGCTCTCCGAGATGTTCATGCTGACAAGGATTATGAGTTCCTGAGTCAACTCCTGTCTCATATCGTATGATAGGTCTGTATTCCCGAAACTCTTAGCCTGAGCCATGATCCTCCTCCTGAGTTTAGACAAAAATTTGATCTTGGCCTGCCACCGAAATTGGCGCGACTGGGATACCATTCGTAATGGCCGCATCTCAAAGTGTGTAACTGCCATCCCACATCTACATGCTCCAGAAAGTGGTTGTATGTCATCGGCGATGGTCCGTCCCATCTCGTCGGCCGATATCAGATAGATATGACAGCTCCTGGGCCCTACACTCATCTTGGCACTTCCCCATGCTTTAGAAATGGAACTTTTCACAGTTTGGATCTGAATAGAAGAGTCAAGAAAGCTCGAGCCCATAATGTGCATGCCAGGTATACTTCCTGGTGTAACAATACCCTGGGTAACCCATGAATGACCTGTTTGTTCCTCGCTGTTAATTCCAGAGTGGCGGATGCTACTGAATGTAAAAATATCAATAAATATTGCTTCAACGGTTGACAACGGAGAAATTTAGCTTGCCTGGTATTGTCTTCGTCCGGCTCATATTCACGGTCATCAAAGTGGGCCATAACACGCTCCACCATGCGCTGAATCGCTTTTACGATCCGAGTGTGTGAGGAGGATGTATTAGGCTGGGGAAAGTAACCTTGCATGCCAAGGCGGATGAGTAGGTATACCAGGGAGCAAAAGTGGGGATGCTTGGCTAGACTATGAAGCTCTTTCTTGACGGCCTCGTCATACCTCGTCGATTGGAACCCGAAGCGTTTATAGAGCTGGATCTCCATACATGTCCAGTTGTTGCTGATGTTGGTGGCCAAATCACTCCACCACGCGATGCTCTCATCATCATTGGGCTTTAGGGCTATCCACCGCTCTAGTGATGTCTTCTTTCGCTCGGCCATCCGATTCCGAACACCCCGGACATACTCCGGAAAACTGGTCGATCTCAAGATGCTGTGGCGATGATGGAGGGATTTAATAATCATGCTGAAAGCGGTTGTTGGTCCCAGCTCCAGCAAATAGCTCTCCACCACACATAGCATCTCCATCAAGGCCATCTCCTCAAGCTGATCCCTTACACTCATCTTTGGCTCCAAACCCGAGACAACGCTATAATGATCTTCCAAGGCACTATCGCAATAGCGGAGGAAGTTGTGCAGGCGCTGTTGAAGTTTTGGAATTCCCATGTAGGCTTTGTCGTCCTCGTTCATGGCAGGAGGATAATCCTCGGAGTGAAAATGATTGTCTGCCATTGTGAGCTTCCAACTCAGCTCAAGCTTCAAAGTCCGCCAACGGCCCCCCAGTCTCCGTGCAAGCTTCTTCGAGTGATTGTGAACTTGGTTCAAAAGAATGTTTGAATTGGGATTATAGACAAAGGGAAGCTGATCGCCCAGGGTTACTTGCATAGCATCGGCCATTCCAGGCAGTGGCTTCCATGTTGCTGATAGTGGTAGATTGGCATCTGGCTCATCACGGCGCTTATGTACCCGGTGCACAGGTGCAACAAAGCTTACCTGGTACACCAGCGCAATAAGGCTTCCAATGTGTAGATCTCGAATTATGGTAATGAGGAACTTGTAGTCTAGGTCCGCCTGGCCAACCAGTGCATGGTATAGGACAACGACCTCGGATTTGAATGGTGGAAATGGGCCTGTGAAGCCTGTAATAGATCCCAAGAAGTGAGATTCCTTTTGCACCAGAAAGGATTCAGGGGAAGTGTGGTCATTGGTGATCTTTCGAACAATATAATTAGCTGGACCATGTTTGGAAGACAGGCGTACCAGACTGTTTAAGTCCTGGGGTGTAGTCACCAATGGGGAGTGCTCCGTCAGTGTGATTCCCATTTGAATCATTGTGTCATCCCACCTGGGATTCCAACCCCATAGTGCAATGCGTAAAAGTGATAGAAAGACCTCCAGGCTGAGCCAAACATAAGGACCATTTGGTGCTGTGCTGTGATTTACAAGGTTGAAGCATCCAACATACCCAACCACAATCATCAACATTCCGATGGCCATGGTGAGTTGATAAAAGTGTAGCAGCCAGTCTGTAGACATCAGAGATGTCAGTCTAGGGAGATACCGGTGGAAAGTCATGATTCCACGATCTCTAGGAAGCTTTCCCTGCATTTCAACATCATTCCGTGCACTGATGATATTGTTGTACCATGTCTGGGTGATCCTGCTTTTGGGATGAAGTACTGTAGAAAGCCTTTTCAGCCGCTCCTCAGCAAATTCCCCAGTATCATCCCACTGCAGGCTTGTATCCGCCGTCAGCATCTCGTGATGATCCTTGTCGATCACCATGAACAACAGCCGACATTCTATGACTCGATGAATCCGTCGCTGGAGCAAAAGCTGCATGGCAATGATGGCCAAGCCAGAACCAAGGCCTCGTAGAAATGGAAATCCCCAAGCAGTGAACGGTCTCGCATTGGAATGAATGAGGTAGACATAAGGGGAAGAGCTAAGGATTGCAGATATGAGGGTGGTAAGGATAAGGGCCATGTTCCATGGCAGACTAACCCAGTGGCGACTCCAGATGGTTCCGAGACTCGGAGAATCCATGGGAGGCAATGTCCAGCCAGAGAAGGATACGGAAACTCTCTGTGGATCATCGATGTTCTGATCATCCAAAAGCTTGACAAGCTTCACCTCTGCAACATATTCCGCGGTTCTTGGGCCTCTGGAGCCCAGATCGCTGTGTGCCTGCCCATCATAATTCAATTCCAGCAATGAGGCAACTGAGCCACTATTCCCAAAACCAGTGTCACTAAGCCACCTGGACCCATTAAACGGGCGTGTGATTGTTCCCATAAGTGTTGCAAACGTGGCTTTGACGATGCCGAGGCTGCCGAAGATCGAAAGTGGCGTGGCGGCAGCATAAATATAGCCACGGTCCAATGCGGATCCGGTATAACGTTCGCACTGTTCTGTCCCGAGAAGAGGCAGAAGAGCGGAGACCTCTTGAATACCACTGGTAAGGGTATCACCGAAGTTGGACTGATTGTTAGACATTCACTGCCACCAAGTAGCCTTGAGCTAGATCAAATGATACTTCTGGTGCATGCATACCTTGACCGATATCACTAGATCTCTACTAAAGACGTTGTATGCTCTCCGGTAAAATACGACTTGGAGACCTCTAAGATAGAATGGTTATCCGGGCGGTAAAGTCGCTAGAAGGCGGAAAATGTACCTGCAGAAGGCGATTCACAACAAACGGGAATGAGGGCGAAAAAGAGCCAGATGCATCTGACGTGGGACTATAAGAGGGCCTCGTGCACCTTTGAATGCAAGAATGGAAGGCGGTTAACATGTCATATGATCTTCGTGCGCTCCGAGCGGAGGACTTCTTTTGGTCGCCTGAGCAGAAATAAGACGAGAGACAATCCTAGGCTGATGAACAGCCTATCTACGAGAAAGGTTTTGGTAAGGGGAGGGACCTCTCAGTAGAAGGCTGGGGACTCGGCTGATGCTGAAGGCTGGATTGCTACATTGGGCGCTGGTTCCCTCGTTGTCCTGCATGAATTTGTTCTGCGGTCTCCATTTCTGGCTTTAACACGTTCGGAAGCGTTCGAAATCGTTCAACACAATGCGACGCGTCGCATCACGTGGTGGGAACCTCAGCCGATCCGACCTGCCAAGCGCCAATCAACACCAAACAACGCCTTCGCTCGTCCTCCTAAAACGCCGCAACAAATTCCACAATTAACCTACGTCAAAAATCGGTTAACCCATCGAGTCTAGTAATTCCTGGATTGTTTAATGATATTACCGACCGAGACTGACTGCTCGTTAGCACAGATTTCGCTCGGGGCGTCATCTGTGCAGAATGTCGACGAATAGGACACGGTCGCGTTGAGCATCGCAAATCGGATTTCAGCTTGCAAGATATATATCCTGCACCCTAATCCCGTCGTCCTCGGGCGACTAGCACCCTTCGCTCTTGCCAAAATCTTTCCTGCTCTCCAGGACCATCTGAATTGTCGAGGTCGTTATCTGGTCCTCTCGAGGGTTTTGCAGGGCGATGAGCTTTTCTCTGGAATGCAGGAATATGAAGTATGCTTCCATTTGGTCGTCAGTCTGGTTTATGGTCTGATAGAACCATTTTTAGGGTTCCGCTGTGCCAATTGCCCTGGTTCTCCAGGGGATTCTGTGCAATCTGGCAGGAAGAATCTGGTTCCTATTGCTTCTATCATGATTATACGAGCTGCCATTTGCATGTGGGCCGCGAATGGTCGGAAATGTCTATCGACAATCGGGCATTTCTGACGTCTGGCGTAGAATGACAATAGCGCTCGTTGGGATTGCGTATTCGAGCTGACCATGGTGCGCTCCAGTGGCTCTATTCCATTTCCTCATTGCTAACCAATTTGGATCGTTTAGCTTTGGCCTGCATCGGATCCGGACTGCGACCTTGATTCCCAAGAAAGCTCTTCGCCTTGCTGTCTCTGCGACACCTTCGCCAACTTCAAATCCCATTTCTTCTCACTCAAGCCCTGCGAAAGCCTTTCTGCCCCAGCAAATCCGGGGCAAAGTCTTGCCGCGATTTCATCACGCCCAGAACCGAATCATCAGCTCTTCCGCCGTCGAGCGATCCACTACCTTTCCAGGATGATGCTTCATCTGTCGCAGAATTCTTCGCACTGTATCCGTTTCAAAAACGACCAATTTGTCCGCCGGTCATCAATCTGCCGACCTCGATTTGGCGCCAAAGGAGTTCAACAGAACCCGTAGCGGCGTCCTGTTCCTTCTTTGCAATACCGGGTACCAGAGGACGTCGCGATTGTCGTTCATGCATTCATGGGCTGTATGGAGCTGGGTTACGAGCAGGAGATATAGCGTATTTTTGCTCAGCGTCTCTTCGGCACCTCCGAGCAGCGACGACGATATCGGGCTTTCGGTCGCAGCACCGTCGTTCGCTTGTATTCAAGGCTATTGCATGGCCGAGGATAAGAAGAAGCCCTTCCTCGTGATGTATTCATCTTATCTGCGAGACCGTCGTCTCGCATCCCGTTTGGCTCGTTTTCCATCGCAGGTATGTTGAAAATACAGCTCGCATAAGCTCTATTGACACATCTGGTATTGTAGCGTTGCAGAATTCGGTTGTATCTACCGCCCAAACGGTGGTGGTTATCGATGAGACCAGAATCCGCTGACGGTAGGTCCTCAAATCTTCTTCTGCCACTTTGTATTCACACCTCTGCCATTCCAGACTCGCTGAATCATATTCTAACCGTATCATGCACGCAACATCTCGCCAGTCGCCGCTGAATCCTGACTGATGTATTCTTCAAGACCGACCTGTCGAATGTCAAGATAGCCCAGGCATATTGGGAAGATGTGACGATAAGGGTGATGAGACAGGAGCATGGAGGATGAGGTTGACGGGACATAAGCATGGATGCCAGGTTGCCCCATGGTACGCAAATGGTCTCCTCAATTCGGTTGGATGCTAATGATAAACAGATCATCGACCACGAACATCATCCAGCTCTCCTTGCTCTAAAAACGACGCAACTTTGAATGCTGTTCGACGGCAAAATCCCTTTCCTCGTCTGCGATTCTGATTGTGCCGATCGCAACTATCCCTTTCCACACGACTCTTACATTCCACCAATTTCAAACCGGCCTAGCCGTATGAAAGCTTGATGAAAGCAGACGCGAGCGTTAGTGCCCGTGCTGCTGGTCTTTTCCTGGTTCTGACGGAAACATCGTCTTTTAGGATCCATCAGTGCCCATACAATCTTTGTTGAAAGGTGCTGCGGTTAGGCCAGATCGGAGGCAGCCTCGATAGAGGTTCTCGAGATACCAAACATGGCTGTAACCCTGAATACGTCTGTCGCAGATAGAATCTTGTACAGAATGTTTCTGGTCATCGCTGATTCTCGTCAGAACACCCGGATCATGGATGACGTCGGAAACGCACCTGAGGATGAGATATACGACTCATCAATGACATGACCAATTTTTCAAAAAGCTTAAAAGAGCCACTGCTCCTCTGCAATCTTCAAACAATGTCCTCACCGCGCAACATCTGTCTCACAGCCGCAGATGGCCAAACCGGTCATCTCATAGCAGAGCTCCTTCTCTCACTTCCCGATTTCTCCACCAAAATCACTTCACTCACCTGTCTCGCCGCAGACCCCGATTCCTGCGTCGACCTCGCCGAACTCGGAGCGACCATCGTCCAATACACCTTGGGCCAGCCACAATCTTTGGTCAAAGTCCTCAAAAAAGTGGATACGGTGATGTTGATACCTCCCAGCGTGACTCAAAAGGTTGCGGTTATGCAGGAATTGGTAGACGCCGTTCGTGTTGCAAACATTACCAACGTCGTTCTTCTATCTGCTGCTGGCTGCGATCTGGCAGAGAGGGACAAGCAACCCAGACTTAGAGAGTTTGTCGATATCGAAGCGATGGTGTTGCCGTTAAAAGGAGATACGACTACACAGGCTTCGGGACATTCCCCGTGCATCATTCGGTGAGCGCTTCGGATGCATTTCTTCATCGATGGCAGTACTAACACGATCTCAGCGCGGGTTTTTACGCCGAAAACATTCTGCTCTACGGACAACAAGCTAGAGAAAAGGCAATCATCCCATTGCCGACCGACGGTCAAAAGTTTGCTCCAATCGCCCTCGGGTGAGATATTTTATTCATTTGTTCTGATTTGCGCCAATACATTAGAAACTAGCGATATTGCCCTTCTCGCTGCCCATATATTGACGGGTCAAGGGCCACACGGTCTCGCGGATAACCATCGCGGACAACTTATCGTAGCTACTGGGCCGATGCTCACAGCAGGAGAGGAACTTGCCACCGCTGCAAGCAGTGCCCTGGGGGTCAAAATGGAATTTCAACCTATTACCGAGTGCGTCCATCTTCTCTTATCTAACACTGGTATCTTACGTCTACCAGACAAGACGCTATACAAATCCTGAGCACGCAAACTGATCTAGAGTACGTGGTTTTGCGTCGTGCTACTTACTCAATATTCATACTTTGAATTTGAAGCCCGAGCGAGCAAGAGTATCTCCTCAACTACTACTCTCTCGTTAGGGAAGGCAAGGCAAACTACGTCTCCACCGCCGCTTTTATACAGATCACAGGTGTAAATCCCACCTCGCCAGAGGATTTCTTCAGAATGTATCCAGAAGAGTTTAAGCGGAGGGCAAATCGTACTCGGAAAACAACGCGTACGGGTGGGGCGTATTAAGAAACTTGTGTGGCACTTTTTTTGTCTGTACTTGTAGCGCTTATGTGATATATATCTGATTGGTCTTGTCGCCGACGGCCATGGTGAAACCCCAGTGAAAAGTCTAGCTGTTTTCTTAGATTAAACTGGATTACCTGAGGTTTGACCAACAAATACTCTGACCGGATAACACATGAGGAATGATTTGGTATGATTATTGTAGGATACAAAAAATCGAGGGAAATCTCAGCAGTCGCCGTCAATCTTCTTTCAAATTTCTAATGAAGAGGCCGCGACGGTCACTTACAAGGGTAAAAAAGAACCTTTCAAAACTTGTGAATACCCGTTGGTACCGTGTACGGTCGTTGCTTTTGAATCACCCATGTGGTGCCCGTTGATTCCACGCCGTACTGTTATACGGGACCTCTAACAACTTGTTCGGTCCTTGACCGGCTTCGTTTCCGTCCCCCTCACTCGTGTTGTTACCCCGAAGTTATGGCTGGCTTTGACGCGTTCGGAAGCGTTGGAAATCGTCCAACAAACACGACGCGTCTCATCACGTGGCGGGAACATTATGCCGATCCGACCCGTTAAGCGCCAATATAACCAAACAACGCCTTCGCTCTTGCTTCAAAAAACGCCGCAGCAAATCCTACAATCAACCGACATCAAAATTGGGTTTATCAACGCAGTTAGGTAAATCTCTGGATTGTTTAATGATATTGCCGACCGAGACTAACGGCTCGTTGGCACAGATTTCGCTCGGGGCGTCATCGGTGCAGAATTTCGGCTAATGGGACAGGGGCCACGTTGAACATCGCAGTTGGGATCTTAGCTTGCGAGAAATATATTCCTGCACCTTAATTCCGCCATCCTCGGGCGACTAGCACGGTTTGCTCCTGCCAAAATCTTTCCTGCTCTCCAGGACCATCCAAATTGTCGAGGTCGTTATCTGGTCCTCTTTGTTAGAACCGACTCTAACGTTTCACGGATATTCTTTTATCTTTTATCTTATCTCATTTTCATTCTCCGTCCGGCCGTTTCCGTGGCCCTATATAAACCCACTTCAACGACGATATGCCTCAGTCTTTTACCCTACGACTGAGGCAAGTACTTATTCTTATATTCCATATCATATTCTTACTCATAGCTACTTGTAGCTGATTGTTGTTCGACAGGTAGCTCTATTAATATCAGTCTTTTACCCTACGACTGAGCTGATTGTTGTTCGACAGATCCCTGCGCATCATTACCTGCTTTATCACTCTTGAGGGGTTTTCAGTGCGAAGAACCTTTCTCTGGAATGCAGGAAGATGAGGTATGCTCCTATTCGGTCGTCAGTCTGGTCCAAGGTCCGGTAGAATCATCTTTAGGGTTCCGCTGTGCCAAATGACCTGGTTCTCTACAGGATTCTGTGCAATCTGGCAGGAAGAACTGGTTCCTATTGCTGCCATAATGATTATACGAGGGGCCGTTTGCGTCTAGGACCCAGGATAGTCGGAAACATCCATCGGGAATTGGGCATTTCTGGCGTATAATCAAAAAGGACAATATGGATTGCATATTTAATGTGATTATGGTGCGCTTCAATGCCTGTATTCTCCTTTCCCATTGCTGATGAATCTGTGTCCCTTAGCTTTATTCTGCATCGGATCTAGGCTGCGACTTTGATTCCCAAGAAGGCTCTTCGCTTTGCTTCCTGCTGTCTTCTGGAATACCTTCTCCGACTCCAGATTCCATTCCTCGTCACTCAACCCCCGGGACACCTCTGCTACCTCACCAAATCCGCAGCCAAAGTCCTGTCCATGATTTCACTCTGTCCAAACCGACCACCGAATGATCGCTTCTTCTGCAGTCGAGCTATTTAATTCTGGCTCAGAGTCTATCCACGACCTTGCTCTGTCTGTCGCGAAAATTCTCTCGCCGTATTCGTCTCAGAATCGACGAATTTTTGTGCCAGATCATCAATTTGCGGGTCCGGTTTCGCGCCGAAAGAGTCCAACAGATTCCGTATCAGGTCCCAGTTTCTTCTCTGCAATACTGGGGACAAGAGGACGTTGTCGCAACCATCGTTCGTGCGGTGTATGGAGCTGGGTTACGAACAGGAGATACTGTAAAAATATGACCTTAAGTTCAGTAACGCCGTAACGGGCACCCTGAACTCACTTCCTACCAGTGTTCGTAACGCGTAACAACCAGGTCTGAACTGACATTTTTTGAGCTGCGTAACGTTTCAGGGCTGCCGGAGCGGCCGGCTACGCCGGCACAGGCCAAAATGAACTGAACTTCAAGCCGTAACACCAATTTTCGGCGGCTGAACTGACTTCCAGCCAAGTTCAGCCGTAACGCGTAACAATGGGTGAACTTAAGGTCATATTTTTACAGTATGCGTATTAGGTCACGTGACACCTTCGATGGATTTGGGTGGCAAGAGGGTGAATTTTAGAAGAGAAGGAGCAGGAGAATGTGCAAACCAATCCCATGGTATGGTTGGAGGAAGCGAAGCCTCATTGGTGTCACGTATGTCGTCTTCTTTCCCTTGTCGGACCATTTGCTAAACCGGATTCAGCTCAGTCCATGGGCAATCTACACGCCATCGCATCCAATGCTTCAAAAAATCGAAATCCGAGCGGCACCATGTGACGATACTCCCGTAGAACTGGGTACCAGAAGATGTCAAGGACGAGAAGACGTATCCGGAAATGACAGGAAGCATTGAGCAGGTATGCCTTGGGTATGCTTTGCTTTTTCATTGTCATCGGCTTGCTCAGACGCTTATCCATAGGCAACAGATTTACTATTCGGCAACACCTGGACCAATCCGTCGCTCAGCATCTTGCCGCATGGGTATTGGGCCTTATCGACAACGGAAACAGTGTTATAGTCATACAGATACTCACTTTCATTCATCTTCCTCGCCAAATCATGCTGACGAGGACTAGGGCCTGCATCGCGATCAGAAACAGGTCAGGCCTTCATGACAAGAATGTGACCAGACAGGCCATTTTCTTGCTAGCCTTGCCGAGAGGCGCATCGTCGGGTTCGGCTGAATCTGCTGGAAAAATAGACGGTAAAAATCGGATGAGTTCCGGTCGCTTTCTTGACCTCTGGTATGTATCTTTCATGGAGCTTATAGATTCAATTGACGCCTTTATAGAGTGTCTTCTCAATGGAAGGATTCACGACCTCGATCGAGAGACCATTCCCTTATCGACAGCCATTGTGATAGGCGCAATCATCTCAAATCCCGAGTGTCTCAGTCATTTTGACGCTTCTCACACCAGCTCTTTACGCGGCGTCTCTCTGGCACCTCCCAGGGGCAACGACTCTATCGGAGATATCGAAACAATGTCCGGTTACAGCACTGCTTTTTGCACGAATTCCGAATCAGTATCGAATGAGCTTGAGAATACGCGACATGGAAAAGAGAAGGGATGATATCGATGACTGTAAGTTTTTCGTCGTGTCGATTTCATGGACAAGGTTTGACAATCTTGGTTCAGGTCTTTGCATGCATGTTTTTTTCAACGAGACATTGGCCTCGAGACCAGACGAGGCCTGGGAATTGACACTGTCCGATCTCAATCATGTTGTATTGCTCTCTATAATGTTACTTGCGATGGATAGATGTGTCCACCGTGCTTAGGTTTTAGTATGCTCTAGGTATCGGTTAAAGACTCGGCGTCGTGTTGCGCTGCTATTTGTTAACAGGATACGTACACACCTTCAGAAAGATTTTGTCTGAATCTCATCTTTCGCTTCGAGCAATCCACTTTGTACCTATCTGTTTCGGGCTGGAATGAAATAAACCCTACTGAAATCACGGAGAGCGAGGAAAAATCATGGAATTGGATGAACAATGGTGAAACGCGATTGGCATCCATTGTCGAGTCAGGACGGCCGGGACACAAATTCCGAAGGATCTGCAGACACTGACACAGCGAAAGCAAGTCACAGGTCAGCTGTCCTGTCGACTAAACATAACATCTGAAACACCAGTTTCCCACCACGTGATGCGACGCGTCCACTAGAACCGTGGCGTCAATAGGCCGGAAAGAGATAAAACAACATTTCAGACAGTCCAATGTCAGTTCAACAAGTTAAAGTACAAACATGAGACACGTGGTTAACTCACTGCTTTTGGCTTATTGCGCAGATATATTGAAATGTTTATCGCCTTGTACTGAGGCTTATATGCTGTAAGACATGAGTTAAAAAGAAAGATATTCCGGTGCAGCAATCTGAAAAAACAAATCGAATTCACCTAATTGTCCCAGTTATCGGGCCGAGTTAGACATGTGATGGGACCCATTAATCCGGTCTAACTCGAGGCCCTTTCTGCTAATTCCTTACTCATGGTTAAAGTTGAATAAATATTGAACTTCAACACAGTGTCCTCCGGATGTCGTCCTCGGCTATCCGGCGCATGGTTACCGTCATCACGGCAGTGGTGCGACCGTGCCCGCTGGCTGTTTCCCGACGTCGGATCAGACGGAAATGGAAAGACGGTCATTACATGTGCGCTCGCTGCCCGCTTCCCGCCTGATGTCTCAAAAAGGCAGCGGCTTTGAGATACAAGGAGAATGGGGTTGGCATGGACTGGGGAACTCAGCCCAATGATATTACATGTATGGGATGTGCTATTGAAAGGTGTGAGACTGCCTTATCTGGGGTCTAATCTCTGTTGTAGATACATGGAGTGTTTTGCTGATTGCAGTATTGGCAGTAGCACTTGGGGAGCTTTGGGCAAACCCAGGAGATTTTATTGCACTATGTGTATGGTGTTGAGGTGGTCCGCCCGCTGTTAAATGACTTAAGCTCTTGATTTCCACCATAATATGGGTATGTTGCAGCTTCTTACCCAGAGCCAATGAGCTACAGAGCTCTAGCTAGGTGATGTATACCATGGATATGATTGCTCTGGCGCTGAAACGTCGATGGCGCGACACCACCTTCGACCTAGAGCGGGACTGCGACGAAATGTGGCGCAAAACAAATAGAGCCAAATACCATCAGATTTTGTCCCGGAATGCCTATAGCAGACCTGGTGCATTTTCGTCAGATATTATTTCCATGGCTCATTGACATTATGATATCTCAATACTTTCAGAATGGATAGCCATTTGAGCTGCAAATGACGTGAAATATTGCAGTGTAAATCTATTTGTGTCTCATTGCAGAATGGTATGCACTTGATAGAGAGGTATCAACCATCGGATATTGCACTTGCTTTGTGAGAGACCATGATATATGTGTTGTCCCGTTGTCTCAATGCTACAAAGTCACAGGAAACTCCTTGATTGCCTTCCGGCTCTCAGCTCTAGTTGACTGAAAAGTGAAGAATGTAAAAAGACATCAGTCATTTGAGATGCTCAAATACGAAGGATAAACATAATTGAACACTATTTGACCCAGTTACAAGTAGTTTTAGCAAGAATAGCACTCACCATTCATGTTGCAAGGGTATGGACTACAGAGAAACTCATTCCCTCCCTGGCCACAGCCATGGGTCACCTATGTGACCTTATATTCGAGTACATGAATGCTCAAGAAAGATTTTCCGATAATAATACCGGAGATCTGGCCTTTCGATCGAGTCCTATGGAGATTCCGGAGGGAGTTTGATGGTATTTGGCTCTATTTGTTTTGCGCCACATTTCGTCGCAGTCCCGCTCTAGGTCGAAGGTGGTGTCGCGCCATCGACGTTTCAGCGCCAGAGCAATCATATCCATGGTATACATCACCTAGCTAGAGCTCTGTAGCTCATTGGCTCTGGGTAAGAAGCTGCAACATACCCATATTATGGTGGAAATCAAGAGCTTAAGTCATTTAACAGCGGGCGGACCACCTCAACACCATACACATAGTGCAATAAAATCTCCTGGGTTTGCCCAAAGCTCCCCAAGTGCTACTGCCAATACTGCAATCAGCAAAACACTCCATGTATCTACAACAGAGATTAGACCCCAGATAAGGCAGTCTCACACCTTTCAATAGCACATCCCATACATGTAATATCATTGGGCTGAGTTCCCCAGTCCATGCCAACCCCATTCTCCTTGTATCTCAAAGCCGCTGCCTTTTTGAGACATCAGGCGGGAAGCGGGCAGCGAGCGCACATGTAATGACCGTCTTTCCATTTCCGTCTGATCCGACGTCGGGAAACAGCCAGCGGGCACGGTCGCACCACTGCCGTGATGACGGTAACCATGCGCCGGATAGCCGAGGACGACATCCGGAGGACACTGTGTTGAAGTTCAATATTTATTCAACTTTAACCATGAGTAAGGAATTAGCAGAAAGGGCCTCGAGTTAGACCGGATTAATGGGTCCCATCACATGTCTAACTCGGCCCGATAACTGGGACAATTAGGTGATCGAATTTCCTTGATAGATTGACTCGTCTACATCGCAACAGTGCCGAGAGATCAATAACGAGGCCAATTTCAAGCGGTGTTCATGACGCAAAGGAACCAAATGCAATTGGAGTCTGGAGGAGGTGATCAGTCAGTCGTAAATTACTATGGTGTCCGGTTTGATTGCCGTCATCATGATGAATAGTTCTATGGCATACCCTTCGATTCATTCTCCACCCGGCGTGGCCGATAAGGACCCCGCGTGAATGCCATTGAACGGGAGGATTGTGTATCCACTTGTCCAGCATGTTCTTGATCTTTGGGTCATGGTTCAACAACTTTACTGACCGTGATCACTCTGGCAAGACTTCCGAAAAGAGTGGAACTTCAAATCCAAGTTGATTTCTTTATTCGATGTGTTCACCCAAAAAACTTGTCCATTTTTCATGCATAATCTTCGTTACATTGAATCGGAGAGGTAATATTTCAGGACCTGTGGCTAGACGTCATTCAAAGCATCCACGTAAACAAAACCACTGATGCGCTGCATTGACCTGAGAAATTCGCTGTCAACGTGTTCTTGGGATTTAGCCAACAGAACAATCCCAGACTGACGGTGACATGTGAAACCCAAGGAATCAAGGAACAAAGGGGCGGAGTCTGTGGCCGCAGTGCCAAATCTGGCATTGATCCCAGCTAGCACTCCTTCTGCTGCATCATATGACTGAATCTGCATATAGATCTGCTCCAGCCTGATGTACTCAGCCATGATCCTAGCTCGTACATGACCTAGGATCCCAAGATCCATCAAAGACTCTAACATCTCTTCACTCTCGACCTTCCAGCGCGATTGCCATCCCAGCATTGATATTTCGTGTTCCGGTTCAGCGGCAACTCCAAGGTCTAGAGCGGAGGCTCGGCCTTGTGAACATAGAACTAGCTCAGCAATGTAGCTCTCCGAGATGTTCATGCTGACAAGAATTATGAATTCCTGACTCAACTGCTCCCTCACATCCAGCGATTGGACATGATCCCCAGCCATCCTGATTCGGGTAGTGATCCTCCTTCTGAGTTGAGAGAAAAGAATGACCTTGGCCTGCCAACAAAATTGGCGGGAGTCGGATACCCTTCGTAATGGCCGCATCTCGAAGTGTGGAACTGCCCTGCCACATCGACATACTCCAGAAAGTGGTTGTATGTCGTCGATGATGGTCCGTCCCATTTCCTTGACCGAGATGAGGTGCCAATGACAGTTGAGAGCCTCAAAATCCA